>CM054126.1:127707127-128907127 GCA_028751855.1 Ambrosia trifida
TTTCCATGATATACCGCCCTACGTTGAGGTTCGTCCGGGAGAGCCTCTCCTGGTAGAGATGACGGGTCAGGACGACGAGGCTGACGACGATGACCCCCCCTCCTCCGCCGACACCACAGCAGTAGTACCCCCGTCATATTTATGATGACCTCACTCCTGCTGCGCGTTTCGTGGCAGAGGACATCGATCGCCGCATCGGTGAGCTCCGGGAGGTTCAGGAGTAGACGGTCGACGCGATGCAGGCGATGGCGAGGCATTGGCAGGTAGAGTTACGCCCACCACCACACCGTGGACCAGCACAGGGGGCCCCACCACCACCGCCGCAGTAGACTCTTTTTACTTGTATTTTTTTTTATGATGTGTATGGACAAACTTATTATTATTATTATTAAGCATTTGATCTTTTGTTTATATATATATGTTGTCTGTTTTGAATGTTTAATTGTCTAATAAATATTAAACCCATAAATAATAAACGAGCTAAAACAAAATTATAAATTGCAAGCCAGTAAAACCAATGAGATCCAAACAGTAAACATTCGATTATAAACGTTAAAAGATCACTCAACCCTTTCAATCCCAAACCAAATAAAAATTACATGTTATGAACCAAAACGACGCCACGTTGACCATCAACCACCATATTCGTATCAAAATTCGCCAATTCGTTCAATCTTTCTTCGACGAGGTCTTCTCCGTGAATAATTTATCCAATCACAGTGACAATCGAACACTTTATTAATAGGTTAAAGTTGGGATTACTTGATTAATTATAGTTTGATTAGGATTATTACGTTGTTTTTTAAATTTTAAAAAATTACATTAGATAAAGACTTTAAATCAATAAAAAAGTTTTTAAAAAAAACACGGGTTATTTCGGTGTTTTTAAAATTTTTAAATTTAAAAAAATTACAATAGATAAAGACCCTAAATAGATAAAAAAGTTAAAAACAAAAAAAAACACTTCAAGTTAAAAAAAAAAAAAAACACTTCAAAACAAACAAAAAAAAATCCAAACCAAAACCTTCCCAACATCAAAATGTCCAGATTCATCCCCCCTGTTGCCAAGCACCTCGCTTTGACCAAAGCGAGGCGCTTGGCCCTTTTTTTTCAAACTCCCATGCAAACCTCGTACTGATTTGACGGCCATGTGACTGAAACGCCTCGCTTTGGCCTAAGCGAGGCGCTTCAAAGGGGAGTTGAAATAGAAGCGAGGGGGTGCCAATAGACGGACCCATTATTAATGCCAAATATAAAAGACGAGGGCGCATTATACATCGAGAAAATATATTATTATTCCGGAAGAGACATTATTCGATTGACGAGGAAGGAACACATTGATCAGCCACCAAGGCTAGAGGAAGAGGAATCTACACAACATTTTTTATTAATTGTTTTGAGAGGATTAATTGAAGGCCAGGAAGGCTCGGGTTCAGGATTGAAGGCTCGGGTTCGACCACTAAAACTTTTAGTTTTTATATTTATCTACTTTGTGTTTATAAATATTGAGACCATGATTAATTTTTATTTGAACCTTTGTTTTTATTGTTTTTCATGACTATGAGTAGCTAAATTTTGAACCACTACCTAAGTTGTATGATGAATACATGTTAATTTTATAGTTCTCGGTTTGAATTTATTTTTGAATGGTTAATGTTTTGGTAATGATTTAGTTGGTGTTTATTATGATGTGTGTGCGTACTTAAGTCTAATTTATTATTTTTGATAGTTCCATAATCGTCTTAGTGAATGTCCTTCATGTTTGGATGATTATTAGGGTTGCTTGTTTTGTGCTCGTAGCTTAGTTTATGGTTTTGTGCACGAAAGCCATGGGAACTTGATTAGAGAATTTAGAGGACTTTTGTATTCTTACATTCTTGAGATCGGGAGGTGATGGAATGTTGGGTTGTCTAAAGCTTTAGGTGTTGGGTTTTAGGTGAGACCGGGAGGTGATCCTATCCTAGTTGTCTTAAGTTTCTTGCAATTTCAAGTCATAGTTAACCCAATTAAATTACTCCTTTACATCTTAGGGTGTAATGTGATTAGAGAGACTGGGAGGTGATCGAGTCATTAGAGTACTTTAGCATTCTCAGTTAGGTGAGACCGGGAGTTGATCCGAGCTAGATAGCCAGTGCTTTATTCCTTAGGATTCTTTGGGGTGTGTTGGTGAGACCGGGAGGAGATCTAGCATGTCTTAGGGTTTCTTAAGTTATCTTTAGAATCTGGTATCCATTCAGTTTTCCATTACCGAGAGTTGTGAGTTACATGTAGGATTCTTGACCTAGGTAGTTGCCTTCCTATCCTGATATTTTCCTTCAGTTATCCTTGCTGTCTATTTATCTTGTTTATTTATTTATTTTATTTCATTATTTTAAAAAACCTAAAAGTCATTTATAAACCAATTTATTTTAAGTCTTAGTCGAGTCTATTTTTATATTCTATTAGTGTCCTGTGGGTTCGATACTCGGACTTACTTAGTCTGTACTGCATTGATAGGTACACTTGCATGTCGTGTGGTCTAGTTTAGTTGAGTCTGTTTTATATTACTGGGTGTCTAGGTAAGGTAGTTATTTTTAGACAATACATAGCACATCAATATTCAATATTCAATATTCAATATTCAATCATACACAATCAATCTAATACACACGATAGATTATGCCCTAAACACGCTAAACCCGAACTAACCAAACCCATAAGGGTATGCAATCAAGCTGTAACACCCCAACCGATGGCGGAATCATCGAGGTGTCACGTAGTGACGATTGTTCAAAAGCACATAGTACTAAAATGTAAATATATTATTGAATAATTTAAATTGTCTTACATAGATGAAATGGAAAAAATAAATACAAAAGTCTGAATGAAACATGAAATTTGAAATAACTTATTAAAAGCAAGCACTAAAGTCCAATGCTATAGTACTAAGATCAAACTGCACCTGAAACATGTACAAAATAAATTTTGTCAACATATGAAATGTTGGTGAGCATTCCTAGATTTAATACATATAGTAAGTTGGAAAATGTTATACAATTCAACTGCAAAGCTACAGTGCATTTATGTAAACTATGTATCATACAAATGAGCGAAATCAATCCTGTGACTGTATAAATGTACTAAATGAACGGCGGTGTACTTATCCAATAAGTGGATAATAACTTAACAATGACCATGGATTCTCCGATGAAAAAGGGGGAGAATCAACCTAGGCGGGTTGTCAATCCAATAGCGCTATCCAATGTTAAGGTCGGCTTGTACAATGTTAATGATTTCACTAAGTACAAATGTATTCTACATGTAATGTCTAAGCATAAAGCACGTTTGTAAGCAAATGCACATAGTACTAGAATTGTATTGTAAAAATGTGAACTTGTATTTGTAATTTGTATAAGTGTACATGTAACACCCCAAAAATGAATAAAAGTAAAAAGGGGATAGGAAATACTCACATTCGCCAAATGACTCGATGACTAAGCGAGCGTGAAAATGCGAGCAATCCAAAGGTTCAACAACGAAACTAGTCCAATTTAGAAGAAAAGAAACCGAATAGGAAAAAATATCAAGCTTCCAATTCGCCAATTACAAGAGCTTATAATCAAAGCTTCAAATGTAGAAGTAATATACTCTAGAAGAAAGGTATGAGGGAGAGTTTAATCGAATTGAAACAATTGAATTAGAGGTGCAAAGTGTAATGGGTCATAGGTGGGTTTTTATACTAGTTTTGGATTCAATTAGCCATTAAAATTGGTCAACACCATAAAGTAAGGTTTTATGATGAATTGAATATTTGACTATGACTTTGACTGTTTGACTAAGACTTTGACTAGGACATTGACTGGGACTTTGACTGAGACTTTGACTGGGACTTTGACTGAGACTGTCTTAGCGGACCGCGAGGGCTAATAAAAAAATAATTTTTCTAATTTAATCAATTTTAAGTTATAGACTTGTTTCCTTCTGTTTCTAAGTTGTTTTAGGACTGAAAATTAAGGGCTTTGAGTATCAAGGTCTGAAACATACGTGCTCAGGTGTAGATGTGAGTATAAAACGTGCATACTTTTACTTATAAAAATTATAAGTTTTATTAAATTGTGAATTTTGGTCCTATTAAAATACGAGCATTAAAAATGAAAATTTTGAAATAGTTAAGGAACCAATTATGCACATTTATGAAGAGTGAAGGGTGCTGGTTGTCACACAAGCCCAATCCAAAACATGTCAAATTAGACTTGAACCATGAGTTTAATAAAAAAAAATTAAATAAAAAACGGGTTTCACACCAACTCCCACCTAACTCACTCTCAACCACCTCTTAACTCTCATAATTACTCAACCACTTTACCCCAACTATATATACCACCTCTCCTTCACTTCCTAACCCTTTTTCCATCCCAAATCTCTCTAATCTTCAAGATTATCAAGCAAAATTTTCTGCTCAAAATTAGTGAGTTGCAAATCCTTAAACTTCACTTTTCTTCCACTTTCTTCACCTCTCCTCTTCTTCTAACCCATTGGGGAAACCTCTAGGACCTTGCTCTTGTTTTCTAAGACAAATAAACATGAGTTGGACACCAATTTGAGGCCTCAAATGTGGTTATCTTCTATTATTTTTATGCACTAGTGTAGATGCGTTTTGCGACTAATGATTGGATATTAACATATGTTAGAGTGCTGATGGATAGAATGGAAACTGACTGGTCGAAGGTAGGCTAAAGTGGGCGAAGGTAGAAGACATATGGGCGAAGGTAAAATGGAGCTTGACTGAAGATATACATTCGTACCTTCGGCTGGGCGAATGTGGAAGAAGTCCACATTCGACCACAGTAAAGGGGCGAATGTGCAGACATTATAAATAGATTTTGTGTTTATGCAATGTATAGAGAGTTATTAGTTGTGTGTGTTTTGAGGTCAGGTTCCAGGTTTGTTTGAGAGTGTCTGTAATTGATCTAGATTAACCAAAGTGTCATTGTAATCAAGTTTATGAACAAGTTAATCTATGAAAAGCTTTGAAAATGATATTGATTGTGTTTTGATTTGAGTTTTTATCAGTTTGTTCAAAGCTAGGGTTTCCGCACCTGGTTTTGTAACTTGTATGATCATCTAATCCTGTTTTAGTCAAAATCTTTCGCTTACAACTAGGATGTTAGTTGTAGTGATACCAACCGAGTTCACCAACAACTTAATGTTGGAAGGACTTGTGTTATGGTTAATGGTTGAAAAAGGAAAGCGAAGGCTCATCCAAACTAAGTCATCATACTCTACTTTAATTTCCTAGTTATACTATGTAATGCTAATATATATTTTCAAAACTACAACTATTAATCTAATAACTTGGAAGGTTTGTGGATACATCCCTACCTTACCAAACTCTTGACCCTTCTTGTAATCCGGATTTGTTTCATACTAGAGTGGGAAAATCCCTTGTCTAAGACCCATGCTTGATCCATAAGCAAAGTGGTCATAACACGAAACTCTTTAAGATGGATTCACATTCCTAACTTAACTTTCACCATCCGAATCACCTTCATGGTGGTTTTGTGCCTGGTTACTAACTCTAACTCTTGACCATCCGAATCACCTTCATGGTGGTTTGTGTTTTGGTTCATTCCTCCGAATCTAAAATCCATTCCTTTTGAACTCTAGAATAACCATATCTAAATCTCTTCCTCCCAAGACTCTTAACGGAATCTAACTAAACGCACCCTAAGGTGAGTTCATACTTGTCCCCTTTTTCTCTTTATCATTTTTGGGGGCTCAACATGTATCATATGCAAATACACTAAATGTTTTCATACACACATGCTCAATCTATCAAACATGCCTATATGTCATTTCCATGCTAGAAATCAAATTCTAAGATACAAAAGCCTTAGCATACAACCCACCTTAACATGTATAGCGCTATAGGAGTAGCACACTGCCCTCTTAGGGTCATTGTTAAGTTTTAATGGCCTAACACGATAGTGTTAGCCTATGTAGTGGTAACAAGGGATTGATTATGCCCTTTGTATGATTTTGTATGTGCAAACTATAACATGATGATTCGAGTAAAACATTTTATTATTACGTATGTATTCAAAAACTAGTATGCTCACCAATGCTTTATGCGTTGAAAAGAAAATTTATACATGTTGCAGGACATGTTTGATGCGTTGATTCAAAAAACATATTAGGGTGGACTTAGATATTCACGCCTTAAATTTTGATTATTATGAATGTTGTAATTTCTATTTAAACAATATGTACTACCTTGCCTTTATGTTATGAAATGGAACCATTTAAATTATATTGTCGCAAATCTAGTGTCATGAAGTCTTTGAACAATCTATCATAAGTTGCGCCTCGATATATTCCGCTATCGGTTAGGGTGTGACAGTATTCACTGTGGGAATCTGTCGCCTGCTCATTCATTGGTTATTAAACTTCAGAATGTTCGAAATCGACTAAGATCTTGGAGGGATGATATGATAAAGAAAGAAAATGAGTGTTGATGCGTTTTGCGACTAATGATTGGATAAACATTATTAACATATGTTAGAGTAGGGGCGAAGGTAGATAAAGTGGGCGAAGGTAGAATGATTATGGACGAAGGTAGAACTGGAACTGATCAGAAGACACATTCGACCATTGATAATGGGCGAATGTGGAAAAGACCCACATTCGACCAGTGCAAAGGGGCGAACGTGCAGTATCTATAAATAGGTTTTGTGTTTTTGAGTATGTAATAGAGTTGTCAGTTGTGTCTGTGTTCAGGTCAGGTTCTAGGTCATTTTGGTGAAAGTCTGTAATTGATTAGATTAACGTGTGATTGATTGTAATTGAATATTTGAGAAAGTTAATCTATGAAAAAGCTTTGAAAATGATCTTGATTGTGTTTTGATTATAGTTTTATCAGTTTGTTCAGAACTAGGGTTTCCGCACCTGGTTTTGTAACTTGTATGATCATATTATCCTGTTTTAGCTAAAATCTTTCGCTCACAAAGTGGTATCAGAGCCATACGGATCATACAACAACAAATTTGATAAACTCAGAGCTGATTTGGACATGTTTTTGATCAAAATACATCTGTTTTTACATAAACATGGTTTTTGAGTGTTTTTGATTGATTTAGAGTTGAATTTGTGATTAAAATCAAGTTTTCCAAGAATTAAAGTTGCTCCAAATCAATTCCGAAGCATAACCTGATTAAGATCATTCAAATCCATAAACTTTTGAAAATCTGAGATCAAAATAACCGTTTTTCAAAGTGTAACCGTTTTTCAAAGTGAAATCTGAGCAAAATGGGCGAACCTGGAACCTGAGTGGTCGAACCTGAGTATTTTGGGCGAACCTGAGTATTAGTTTGGACGAACCTGAAATTTCTTGTTGAAATTCTCACTTTCGGGTACAAAATTCCACCTTCGACCGTTATACTTTGGGCGAAAGTGGAAAGTGTATTAGTCTTTGTTTACATTCTGGTCATTTCTACATTCGGGTGGTACTGTGTGGTCGAACATAGAATCAGAAGGGACGAAAGTGTTATATTTCGGGCGAACCTAGTTTATTTTGGACGAATCTAGGACAAATCGGGCGAACCTAGGATTTATTTTGGAAAATTTTCTAAGTGTTGAAATTTTCTAAGTTTGTGAATATGTGGAATTTTCCGACTACACCAAGACCAGCAACGACGCAACCACAACAGCAAGTGATGGACCCATGGACAGTGGCAGCTCAAAAGACGAGTACACAGTCTTCGCAACCGATAAACTACATGGCGATGACGAGCTCGATGCCTCAAAGTGTAGCACCTCCAGCACCACAACATGACTACTGGGGAGTAGCAGCGGCGGTGGTAAATACTCAAACTACTAATGCTATTTCTACTTTGATTAACGATTTGTCTTCAGGTAGCGGGAATAGGCCACCGAAGCTCATGGACATATCAGAATACAATCAGTGGCAGAACAAATTCAAGATTCACTTGGAGGGCATGGGAGTGGAAGGAGCAGAGGCATGGAGCATGATTGCTAAAGGTTACACAGCACCGATTTTGGAGAATACAGGTGAGATGATTCCTTTGGAAAGCTTAACTGAGGACGAGAAGAAGAAATATGTGGTGGAAAAGAAAGCCTTTTCCCAATTGACTCAGGCAATCACAAATGATCTGCTACATCAATTCGGGACTTGTACGACCTCTAAGCAATTGTGGGATGTGCTTAAGAGGAGGCATGATGGGAACGAGAAGACGAGAAGTTTGAGGATGGATGAACTGAGAAAGGAGTTTGAGAATTTTTCTTATATTGGAAATGAAACTTTAAAAGAGTTAACTCCTAGATATAGTCATTTGCTAACCGAATTGTCTAGTTATGGTATACAGATTCCCATGAAGAATTTGGTGGACAAGTTTGCAGATGCTCTACCACCTTACTGGGATCAGCATGTGGAAGTTCTCAGGGAGAAGGATGCATATCAGTACTGGACTATTCAAGAGTTCATACAGAAGCTGGAGAACAAGGAAATGGAAGAGAAGAGGAAAGCTAGGAGAGCACAGGTTCCTCAGAATCCGAGTTTATACTTTGGAGGTACTTCAGTTCCTGTGAGCAATTCAAGTTCAGGAGGGGTAGTTGCACCACAGGTTGCTTGCATTTCCAATGTTATGGAACCACCAAAACCAACCATCAACTACATGGCACAAACTTCATCTTACTCACAACCATCATACACACAACCACCACCACAACAACAATACAACAATTCCTATATTTCACCATTCTCCCCAATGCAACAAGCAGGTTTCTATACTGCTAGCCAATCTCAACAACCAATGAACCAAGTTACTCAACCTAATCAACAACAAGTGGTTTTGGAGACTTCTAACTTGGGCAACGTAACAGTGGAAATTGCTCAACAACATATTGCATTAGTCTCAGCAATGGTTTCATCCTACAATGGCCTTGTTGCTAGTCAAATTGGGAATAACAACTTAACCAATGAGGACTATGCACAGATCGACAAGGAAGAGATGGAACTAATTGATATCCAATGGGCTTTTGCAAGCATCATGAGAAGAGCAACAGATTTTATTGAAAAGACAGGTCGAACAGATTTGGGAACTTCTCCTAACACAACCTACGGGTTCAACAAGGAGAAAGTTACTTGTTTTAATTGTGGAGAAAGAGGTCACTTTAAACGTGAATGTACCCAGCCACCAAAACAAGGTAATAGAAACCCATTCAATGCAACCTATCAGAATCGTCAACAACAAAACCAAAACCGAGTTTCTTACCAAAACAACAACAACTACCAAAACCGTCAAAACAACTCTAACAACAACCAAAACAGACAACCTAACACATCAAACCAGATTCAAAACCAATCTCCTAACAATTCTAACCGAACAGTTATACCAATCACTACACCAAATGAGACACAACAGAACACGAGTCAGAATCAAGCACTGATGACTCAACAAGATGAAAGGTTTGATTGGTCGGGATTGCAGATAGGAGTTGAGGAAATCACTACTGGTGGAAATGTGGCTTGCGTTGCTTGCAAGGTTGATTTTGAAGAGTCGGTGATGGAGGAAGAAAAGAAAGAAACTGAAGAGTGTGATAATGATGATTCTGAGACTGAGATGAATGTGAAGAATGAACCTGTTGAGGTTAAGGTTGAAGAAACTCATTCTGGAATGGTGATGGATACAGTTTCTGATGTTCCTGAGGAATGTAGATCAGTTTATTCAGACTCGAACAGTGAATCTGACACAGAGGCAAGTGTTGATTCTTTAGATGATGACATTGATCAGCTGCTAGCAGAAGCTGATTTTCTGATGACGAGGAAGTCGTGCATTGCTGATGATGCTTTCACCAAGATCGACTATTCCAAGTTTTTCACTGGAAAGGAAGCTCATTTCGCGTTAATGGCCATGACTGAACCGCCAAAACCTGTAAGTTCTGAATCTAGCACTGATGTTATGAGTGATAAATATTGTGGAACATGTGATAGATTGACTGAGGAGAATAAACAACTCCGAATTTCACGTGATAGTGCTATCATAAACAGTCAATCTACTCGCAAAGAGTTGAATGCTTTCAACAAAGTATTAGATGGCTATAAAAAGGACATTTCCGACTTGAAAAATACTTTATCATTGAAACAATTGGCAATTAACAACTATATCAATGAAATTGAAAACACCAAGTTGGAAATGGCAGCCATAAAATGCTTTGCTGAGAAAGTAAACAAAAAGCTGGAAAGTTATAAGCATATTGCTTATGTGGTAGATCATATCATTGATAATAACACCACCAATTACAAGTCTGTACCATCTCCGGTTCTTTTTGAAAATCATAACTATCACCAAGTTATACCGGAGAGTTCGGTAAAATCAGACTCATCATCGGAAATGGAATCTAATACCTCGAGTATTGGTGATCCTCATTCCGATGTGAGACCGATTTTAGGCTTGAATGATGAGGGTGTTTATGCTGAAAGTGTGAATTCAAACTCAGAGAATGATGATACTGGTAATGACCAAACTGTTAATATATGTGAGATTCCAAAAGAAAATCACATCATTACTACTGAACCAGTGTCACCATCTCAACATGTGCATCCTGTAACACCCCAACCGATGGCGGAAACATCGGGATGTCACGAAATGATGATTGTTCAGTAGCTCATGGTGAATAATAAAATTTCATTCAATAATTTAAATGAATTACATACAATTGTTCTAGGATTTGTACATCAAATTGAATAAAACTATACACATATCTTCAAGCATCAAATCAAATCTTCAAGCAAATAGAACCTGAAACATGTTAATTTGAAAATGTTTTGGGTCAACAAAAGTTGGTGAGAATTACATAGGTTTTTGATAATTGAGTAAAAATGATGTGCAATTCATGTGTCATGTCAATCTAGTCCATATGTGAGAACATACTAGAAATAAATCGAGTGCATAATCAACCCTGATGACTGTTATAAAATGATACATACCATACGCTCATGGTCCAATTGAATATGTTATACGATAACAAACACCCACGCTACCTTTGTAGGAGGCACGTATCCGGGTGGGATTGTCAGTCCAATAGATCTATCAATGTTTACCGCCGGCTTGTACGGAGTTAATGATTATGCTAGAATGGTGCTTACTCTAATCATGCTCAAGACATAATGCAACATAGAAAACACATAGACACATTGATGATTGAATTGCAATGATAATGTTATAACATGTTTCACCCCAAAAATGGTGATAAGTAAAAGGGGCTATGTAAAACTCACCTTGGTAAAATGTTATATCTGTTGAAAAATTGGATAATGGTGTTGCCCAAATGTATCAAGTATCACCCTATAATAAGGTAACAAATAAGTCTAAGTCTATCTAGCATACAAATGTATATGTTCTAGGGCTTCGAATTGGGGATAATTGCTCGTTTGATTACTATTAAAAATATTCGCCAATTGAGAGAAATTTAGTAAATAAATAACTAAAAATCTTTTTATGAAATTTAAATTTAAGATGGTCACAATAATATGTTTAAAGTATAAAAATAATTTTTATAAAATTATTTTCTTTAAAATAGATTATTAAATCTATTTATTACAAATTGTCAACTTTAACTTTAATAATTTAAAAAAATACTAAAATTAAAGAATTATTAGTTTAAAAATTATATTTCTGTTCTAAATGATCAGAAATAATTTGTATAAAATTTTGGTGCAAAAATATTAAAAATTGGATTTATTATGATTTAATTATGATTAAAACTAACAAAAATTGATTAAAAATATTAAATAAATGATTTTTCTGAAATAAAAATCTTTTCAGAAAAGTTTATTGTTATATAAACTTAGAATAATTTTTGTGGAAATTAATAAGATCGTTTAGATATTTTTATAGATTTTTATAACTAAAATGGAATAAACTTGATTTATTTATTATATATATTAAATAAATAAATTTCAGAAAAATAAAAATTGTAAATAAAACTTTTAACTCAGATTTGTTAAAAATAATTTTTTTAGGATTTATAACAAGGTTTTAATAATAAAAATTGAATTTATAAGATTTAAATGTAATTTATATATATAATGGTTTGTAAAAAAATAAATGGGAAAAGGGGTGTTCAAGCCGGGTCTCGAACCCGGTCAGTCTCAGTTATAAGGATCTGTCACAACCACTTGGCCTAGGCCTGTGGTTGTGATTTATCCCAGTTTAATTAAAATATATACAGTATGAAAAATCAGTTTCTTCCCCAAATTAACAAGCCATGAACCCTAGTTTTAACAATTGATCAAATCAGACATTATAAACCCGATTAAAGTTAGGGCTTTTGTTGTTTGATTGCCGACTAATAAAACCCACAAAAAAAAGTAGAACTCACAGTGTTGTATTGTGCTCGTTTGCCTGGTCAAAGCCAAAAGTCAAACAGCGTGTAGAAGGATAATTATTAGAATGTTTCAGAAGCAATTGGAGGTTGAGAGAGAGATGTGAGCCAGTTGTTATGCTGTGCCAAGGTTCAATTTATATAGAGGGTCGATGGATTGGGTTAATTGGTAAGGTTGACTCACGAGTTAATGTTATCCGCGTATAACATCAATTAGTCAACGATAATTGATAATAATCGTGTAATCAAAGATGAACGAGGCCGGAAATAAAGAAATTTGCCATATTTAGATTAATCACGCGTCAATTATGACTAATTAGGTTGGTTTTTTTTTAAAAATTATTTACCTACTGCTGCTGATGTTGTACGCGTCCACAGGGAAGGAAAAAGGGGTTTTGAAAGAGGGTTTAAATAAAATGAATGCTGGGTAGGAATCAACTAGTGTGTGTGGAGCAGATGGGAAACACGCGTGTTTGTGTGTGGGAGGTTCCGGGTTCGATTCACGGCTGGGACCTTTTTTTTTATTTAACAGAAAAAGGGGAGGGGGCAGTTGGGCCGGCCTTGGGCCATGCTGGGCTTCAGAAAAATGTAAAGAAAGGGGTTTGGGCTGAGTTATAAAGAGGGTGTATTGGGTTTCAGATTTTATAAAGAGTTTTGGGTTTGGGCTTAGGTTGTGCATGTCTTATCCCATCCTATAATATTCCATGTTATTATTATTACCATTATTATTATTATTATTATTATTATTATTATATATATATATATATGTATATAAATATATAAGTTGTGTGGTCGGGAAATAAAACTTAGGCATATTATATAATGAACGATAAAATAAAAATATATATATATATATAAAGTACGTTTAGAATTTGGGAAAAATTTTGCGATGTTACAGTCTCCCCTACTTTTGGAAACTTCGTCCCGAAGTTTATTGAAAACACAGGGTTGAAGGGGATTGGATGAAAATTAGGACAAGTGTGACTTGAAGAATTTTATGTTAGGGCATGACAATGAATAGAGTAACCTGTCTCGAATAGCGTGGATAGGAGGCGCGTTACGTGTGAGTTGATTTACTAAATGAACTACTAGATATTTGGTTAACTACCGGAAATCTTGATAGAATTCTACACCACCTTAACGTACCTGTAAATTCACGATTACGTTCCGGACCATAATCCCCAATTTACCTCACATTAGGGTTTTGCGTCCTTCTATGACTCTTCCGATTGTTGAGCAGGTCTGATAGTCTCCTCCAGTCGTTGAGCAGGTGGTAGGGCCTCTCCCGACTGTTGGAAAGACATGATGACCTCTACCAATCGTTAAGTAGGTTGTTTTGGTAGTCAACTATTTGTTGTATAAGTAAGCAAGTATGATTATAGATATAGCAATTAGTTCACATTCAAGCAAGCATGCACACAGATGTTATAATAATACTCGAATTTTTATTACTTGAAAATAATAATGTCAATACATGGAATTTAAAGAGAAAAAATAGACATCTTTCAGATGGTAGAGTTTGCTGTTAAGTAACTGGAGGGTCTCAAGTGGGTTATTTGGAGCATCAAGAGCGTTTGTAGCAGGGATTCGGCAAGTGTCCGCAAGATGCCCATACCTTTGACAATTGGTACACTGACGGCAGGGCACTTGGGTTGGATGGTGATACTGGCAGGTGTCACACTTAGGTAGCTTCCCGCGGTATTGTTTCTTGTTGGGTGGGGTAGTGGTGTCTTTTGCAAAATTCCTGGTCTTACGCTTCTGGTTCTTGGTAGTTAATGCGGCCACAATACTTGTTTTCTTGCCTTTCCGAACTAAGGTCCTATTCCTTTCGTGATTTCCGACGCCATTTCCAATGCCATTCCCATCCATTTGGATGTCTTGAGTCAACAAGTTAGAGACCCGAGTTGTGATTTGTTGCGCCAATTGTTGGGAAAGAATCGCAGCTAGTTGGGCATCACTCCCATTAATGTGGTTAGTGTTGTGGATGTTGCCATTCACTTCATCTTGATTGTCGCCATTGTTAAGGAGAATGCTGCGACGTGGAGACATGATCTGTAAGGGACACAATGAAGTGAACGAGGTTATATAAGGAATGTAATCATTTATTCATTAATTAAAACGAATAAACGAAAACGTTGACTTATCAAAGATTCCAAATTCTAATAACATATGAAGACATGCTTTAGCCTATAAGTGAACACTCATCCCGAGAATTCCCAGGTAGGCATCCGGGTCCCTCGTCTGATTGGGATATATGCGCAATGCCAGCCTAGACAGAAGACTCAGAATACAGGCGTTCACCCTTCCAGATTGCACGTGTTCGTTATTAAAATCTAGAATTTCGACGAGATCTCAAGGGGGTTCAGGTTAAAACCTGAGGAATTTGTCCTATTAGTCTAAGAGTAGATCCACTGATGGAGAACAACTTTCTTGTAGGAATGAAAGTAGGGATATGAAGTAGGAGGGAGATAGAGAATAGCAAGTAAAGGAAGCAAGTACTTGTTAATTCCTATGGTTATAGACTAGATTATTTTTCTAATAATCTAATTCCCTATAACCATGGCTCTGATACCAATCTGTAACACCCCAACCGATGGCGGAAACATCGGGATGTCACGAAATGATGATTGTTCAGTAGCTCATGGTGAATAATAAAATTTCATTCAATAATTTAAATGAATTACATACAATTGTTCTAGGATTTGTACATCAAATTGAATAAAACTATACACATATCTTCAAGCATCAAATCAAATCTTCAAGCAAATAGAACCTGAAACATGTTAATTTGAAAATGTTTTGGGTCAACAAAAGTTGGTGAGAATTACATAGGTTTTTGATAATTGAGTAAAAATGATGTGCAATTCATGTGTCATGTCAATCTAGTCCATATGTGAGAACATACTAGAAATAAATCGAGTGCATAATCAACCCTGATGACTGTTATAAAATGATACATACCATACGCTCATGGTCCAATTGAATATGTTATACGATAACAAACACCCACGCTACCTTTGTAGGAGGCACGTATCCGGGTGGGATTGTCAGTCCAATAGATCTATCAATGTTTACCGCCGGCTTGTACGGAGTTAATGATTATGCTAGAATGGTGCTTACTCTAATCATGCTCAAGACATAATGCAACATAGAAAACACATAGACACATTGATGATTGAATTGCAATGATAATGTTATAACATGTTTCACCCCAAAAATGGTGATAAGTAAAAGGGGCTATGTAAAACTCACCTTGGTAAAATGTTATATCTGTTGAAAAATTGGATAATGGTGTTGCCCAAATGTATCAAGTATCACCCTATAATAAGGTAACAAAAAAGTCTAAGTCTATCTAGCATACAAATGTATATGTTCCAGGGCTTCGAATTGGGGATAATTGCTCGTTTGATTACTATTAAAAATATTCGCCAATTGAGAGAAATTTAGTAAATAAATAACTAAAAATCTTTTTATGAAATTTAAATTTAAGATGGTCACAATAATATGTTTAAAGTATAAAAATAATTTTTATAAAATTATTTTCTTTAAAATAGATTATTAAATCTATTTATTACAAATTGTCAACTTTAACTTTAATAATTTAAAAAAATACTAAAATTAAAGAATTATTAGTTTAAAAATTATATTTCTGTTCTAAATGATCAGAAATAATTTGTATAAAATTTTGGTGCAAAAATATTAAAAATTGGATTTATTATGATTTAATTATGATTAAAACTAACAAAAATTGATTAAAAATATTAAATAAATGATTTTTCTGAAATAAAAATCTTTTCAGAAAAGTTTATTGTTATATAAACTTAGAATAATTTTTGTGGAAATTAATAAGATCGTTTAGATATTTTTATAGATTTTTATAACTAAAATGGAATAAACTTGATTTATTTATTATATATATTAAATAAATAAATTTCAGAAAAATAAAAATTGTAAATAAAACTTTTAACTCAGATTTGTTAAAAATAATTTTTTTAGGATTTATAACAAGGTTTTAATAATAAAAATTGAATTTATAAGATTTAAATGTAATTTATATATATAATGGTTTGTAAAAAAATAAATGGGAAAATGGGTGTTCAAGCCGGGTCTCGAACCCGGTCAGTCTCAGTTATAAGGATCTGTCACAACCACTTGGCCTAGGCCTGTGGTTGTGATTTATCCCAGTTTAATTAAAATATATACAGTATGAAAAATCAATTTCTTCCCCAAATTAACAAGCCATGAACCCTAGTTTTAACAATTGATCAAATCAGACATTATAAACCCGATTAAAGTTAGGGCTTTTGTTGTTTGATTGCCGACTAATAAAACCCACAAAAAAAAGTAGAACTCACAGTGTTGTATTGTGCTCGTTTGCCTGGTCAAAGCCAAAAGTCAAACAGCGTGTAGAAGGATAATTATTAGAATGTTTCAGAAGCAATTGTAGGTTGAGAGAGAGATGTGAGCGAGTTGTTATGCTGTGCCAAGGTTCAATTTATATAGAGGGTCGATGGATTGGGTTAATTGGTAAGGTTGACTCACGAGTTAATGTTATGCGCGTATAACATCAATTAGTCAACGATAATTGATAATAATCGTGTAATCAAAGATGAACGAGGCCGGAAATAAAGAAATTTGCCATATTTAGATTAATCACGCGTCAATTATGACTAATTAGGTTGGTTTTTTTAAAAAATTATTTACCTACTGCTGCTGATGCTGTACGCGTCCACAGGGAAGGAAAAAGGGGTTTTGAAAGAGGGTTTAAATAAAATGAATGCTGGGTAGGAATCAACTATTGTGTGTGGAGCAGATGGGAAACACGCGTGTTTGTGTGTGGGAGGTTCCGGGTTCGATTCACGGCTGGGACCTTTTTTTTTATTTAACAGAAAAAGGGGAGGGGGCAGTTGGGCCGGCCTTGGGCCATGCTGGGCTTCAGAAAAATGTAAAGAAAGGGGTTTGGGCTGAGTTATAAAGAGGGTGTATTGGGTTTCAGATTTTATAAAGAGTTTTGGGTTTGGGCTTAGGTTGTGCATGTCTTATCCCATCCTATAATATTCCATGTTATTATTATTACCATTATTATTATTATTATTATTATTATTATTATTATTATTATTATTATTATTATTATTATTATTATTAGTATTATTATTATTATTATTATATATATATATGTATATAAATATATAAGTTGTGTGGTCGGGAAATAAAACTTAGGCATATTATATAATGAACGATAAAATAAAAATATATATATATAAAGTACGTTTAGAATTTGGGAAAAATTTTGCGATGTTACACATCCGATGGCAACTGCTCATCGTGAGAAAAAGGTTGAAAAGAATGAGATTGGAAAGGATCTTGAGAATGAACCAAGTGACAAACCTGTCAGGGTGTTTTATCGGATGGAAGGATCCGATAAAATCATTTCTGATGAGGAATTTCCAATCAAAAATGCTAACTATGCTAAAATTGAAAAGATTTGGCAAGAAAGCACTATTTGGTTTCCAAAACATGAGAGAACAAACGAAATTCCACCAGAAATTTTAAAGAAATTGTTTTCGGATGTTCCTCAAGAACCAAAGGTCCATGTCACCGAGTTCATTCGACCAAATGACAAAGCAAATGGTTTTCATGAGCCCACTTACTCGAAAGGACCACTTCCTGAGAATTTGAGGAATCAACAGTATAATGATCAATATCCTGTTAGATCATTTGCTCCACCAAATGCTCATTATGTTTTTGAAGAGTATCGAAAATGCTTTAAATGTGGAGAACGTGGGCATTTACTTGCTCAGTGTCCATATGTAAGGCATAAAAGACATGAGGTTGAAGTTAGAAATTCCATGAGAAAACCGATTGATCATTATGTTCCACCACATAGACGAGTTGTTCCTCAACAACAACAGTTTTATAATCAAAACAATTTTCAAATGAAAAACAATCGTCCAATCCAATATAATCAAAGAAATCGGATAGCTATGGAACAATCATGGAGAAAGCCTGTGTTGAACGCAACAATTGATAGGCAAAAGGTTCCACAAAAACCAATTGTCAAATCAAATGTTGGACCTAAGTCTGTTAACTCAGATAAGGTTGCCAAGAAAGTTACTTTTGTTAACAATGTTCAGAAACCAATTGAAAAACCAAAATCTCAAATTCGCATTCTTAAACGGTCTGAACAATCTTGGTCACACAATGGTACTCCAGGAGCTTCTACTTCAAAGGTAAGTGAGAAAAAGGAAAATGTTTTGAACAATCAGAAAAAGATTGATCCAAAACAAAACGTTGTTGAAAAAGTTAATGAGGATGTTTCTTTGAAAGCCGATGTTCAAAGACCCAAGACTCAGGCTTGGGTCCCCCAAAAGAACTAAATGATTTACTTTTTGTGTGCAGGGAGCTTCAGCTGGCCCTATTAGCAGTCTCTGGATTGTTGATAGTGGAGCTTCAGGCCACATGACGGGGGATCTCGCATTGCTGTTTGACGTGAAAAACATCAATGGAGGGTATGTCGCTTTCGCGGGTAATAAAGGAGGTTATATCACAATGGAGGGAAGCGTGAGTAATGGGATTGTGACTTTCGAGCGGATTTCTTATGTCAAGCAGATAGACTATAATTTGTTGAGTGTCAGTCAAATATGCGATAAACAATTTTCTGTGCATTTTGATGACAAATCCTGCTATATTCTCAAACCGGGCTTCAAAATTCCAAAGGAGTGGGTAATGTTGATGGCACCTCGCGTCAACAATCTCTATATTCTTGACATGTCCAAGGCGATGACATCACAGGGGCAAATAACATGCTTTCTATCCAAGGCGACCGAGAAAGAATCGATAATGTGGCACCGCAGAATGGGGCACATTCATCTGAGAAAAATGAATCAACTGGTGAGAAATGGGCTTGTCGATGGAGTAAATGTGAAACATTTCCATCTGAACGACAAGTGTGTAAGTTGTATGAAGGGCAAGCAACACAAACAGTCCCATAAAGTGAAGAAAGTTAACTCTGTAGAGATGCCGCTTGAGCGATTGCACATGGACCTATTTGGACCGGTCAAGCGCAAAAGTCATCTTGGAGAGCTTTATTGTTTAGTTGTCACTGATGACTATTCAAGATTTTCATGGGTGATGTGTTTGAAGAACAAAAGTGACACCTTTACCAACCTACAAGTTCTGTTCACTCGATTGGAGAATATCTACAATTTGAAGATAAAAAGAATCAGGAGTGACAACGGGACGGAGTTCAAAAACGCCAAGATGGATGAACTTTGTGAAAGCAAAGGGATACATCATGAATATTCGGCTCCGTATACCCCACAGCAGAACGGTGTTGCTGAACGAAAGAATAGGACTCTAATTGAGGCGGCTAGAACAATGCTCGCTGATTCAAATCTTCCGGTAATGTTCTGGAATGAGGCGATTTATGCAGCAAATTATACATTAAATCGGGTTCTAACAGTGAAGAAGTTTGGAAAAACGTCTTATGAACTGTTACACCGACGAAAGCCAAACTTAGAGTATCTAGAACCTTTCGGGGCGCCATGCACGATGTTGAATCCAGGAGAGAAGTTTAGTCCTAAAGCTGAGGAGGGATATTTTGTTGGATATGCAACCCGGCTCAAACGGGTATTCAACAAGCGAACTCGTCAAGTGGAGGATTGGGCTAACATGGAAGTTCAACGATACACTCAAAATTTGCAAGGCACGGGCCCTGATTGGATGTTTGATTACAAAGATTTCTTTGAATCATTCAACCTAGATAGCTTGGTTGAAGAAGCTGTTATCAGATTACTTTACGAGTGTGAAAACGCGGCGACTTCACCGTTGATGCGTCCAATCACCGTGAACCCCCTACCAGCTTCTAATGATACCAGTGCTCCTATACAAGAGGAAGAGATGTTTCAAGAAGCTTCAACTTCATTAGACACTTCAGAATCTGAAGATGAACAATTTGAAGAAGCTGTTCTTGAACATGCAGAAGAATTAGAAGCGCAACCTGTGAACCCAACTCCAAATCCAGATGTTGCTTCATCATCAAACACGGGTCATGATCAGGATGCTGTAGAAAACTTGACTGCTCAGACGGGAGTTATTGTACCTGTTAATCCGGAATCTCGGATTCATCGTATTCACCCACTGGAGCAAGTCATTGGTGATCCTGGAAGTGGTGTTATGACCAGAGGGCAGCTGAAAAGCGTTAATTCGCCAGAGAGTTTTGGTGCTTTAGCATTATATGCCAAAATTCAAAAATCTGGTAGTCAAAATGATTGGTCGTTTGCATGTTATGTGTCGCAGGTAGAGCCAAGGACATACAAAGACGCTTTGAATGAAGATGCCTCGGTTGAGGCAATGCAGGAGGAGTTATTGCAATTCCAGAAATTAGGAGTCTGGACGCTCACAGATTTTCCGCCGGGAAGGAAGAAAATAGGCACTAAATGGGTGTTTAAGTGCAAAAAGGATGATCGTGGGGTTATTGTTCGCAACAAAGCCAGATTGGTTGTGCAGGGTTTCCATCAAATCGAAGGAATTGATTACAACGAAATCTATGCACCAGTAGCACGAATTGAAGCTATTCGGATGTTCCTTGCGTTTGCTTCATACAAGAAATTCAAAGTCTATCAAATGGACGTCAAGAGCGCATTTTTGTACGGGAAAGTCAAGGAGGAGGTTTATGTCGGGCAGCCACCAGGCTTTCGTCGATTGCACCCTCTTCACGAAGAAGACGGGAGATGATTTGCTTCTAGTACAGATTTACGTTGATGATATTATATTTGGTTCAACTAACGAACTTTTATGCAGGGAATTCGAAACTGTCATGCAGGAAAAGTTCGAAATGAGCGCAATGGGGGAGATGCAGTTTTTCCTCGGCTTACAGGTGGACCAAAGACCCGACGGGATCTTCATTCACCAGACGAAATATGTATCCGACATCTTGAGCCGATTCCAGATGGAGGACTCTAAGCCGATGGATACCCCGATTCAACCCAATCACGGGATTGGAGTGGACGCTAAGGGGGAGCTGACAGACCCATTTACATACAGAGCAATCATCGGATCTCTGATGTATTTGACAGCGTCTCGACCAGATATTATGTATGCAACGTGTCTCTGTGCTCGCTATCAATCGAAGCCGAAACAAAGTCATCTGACGGCGGTCAAGCATATCCTTCGATATCTGAAGGGTTGTCCATCAAAAGGACTTTAGTACCCTAATGATGATGATTTTGATTTTATTGCTTTTAGTGATGCAGATTGGGGCGGCTGTGACAAAGACAGCAAATCAACTACAGCCGGTTGCCAGTTTTTAGGGAGCAGGTTAATTACATGGCAATGCAAGAAACAGACATCCGTGGCACTATCTACCTGTGAAGCTGAGTATATTGCAGCATCAAGTTGCTGTTCGCAAGTACTCTGGATCCAACAACAGATGGTGGATTACGGTTTGCAGTTTCTTAAAACCCCTATACACTGTGACAACGAAGCCGCAATTGCATTAACTAAAAATACTGAAAATCAATCTAAAGCAAAACATATCCGGATTAAATATCATTTTATCCGTGATTGTTACGCTAAGGAATTGATAGATATGGTCAAAATCCATACTGACTACCAACGTGCAGATTTGTTTACAAAAGCTTTTGACAGATCCCGCTTTGAATATCTTTTAAAAGTAAACAATATAAAGGAAAAACAGGACTAATCGGCACCTCGGTTTATCATTTTTTAGTTTTTAGTTTTAGTTTTTAAATTTTTGCTAATTGGGAATTTCTCTTTGCTAATTGGGAATTTCTCTTTACTATCATAATCCTCAAAGAAGTTGATGCTTTCGAGGGGGTTGTTTAATCCTCAAAGAAGTTGATGCTTTCAAGTGGATTGTTTCTTTCAAATATTTTTGTTTTGTTTTTCAGAAAAATTAAAAATCCAAAAATATGTTCTTTATTTTAGGGGGAGTCATTTTATCAGAAAAACCAAAAACATTGAAAAATTTTCAAAATACCTAAAAATTAGAAAAACCAAAATGATTTTCTGGATAAAAAGAGGAAATGATAGTACATCAGTGGGGATCTGACACAGGCTAAAGAATTGTATAGTATAATGAGACGTATGTTGATTATGTGTGATATGATGATAGGCTTCGTAGACTAAATATTGCGTGCATTAGTGATACAAACATAACAAACTACGCGTTTGTGGCTGAACACCTCATGGACATATGGTCTTAGTACCGTAATTTCGTTTGATAGGGTATTTGCACAAAACTCGGAGGTTTAGGGTCATTATGTTATTAGTTGTCTGGGGATAGCCTATCTGATCTTCTGCTGTAAGTCATTACGGACCTAGATCAGACAGGGTGTCTTTATAAAAGAGCTATATGCCAAATCCTAAAGTTACCGAATTGAGGAACTTTCCATGTTATGTGATGATCAAAGATTATCTATTACATCATATTGATTATTGATGCAAAACATGATTAATATCAGTCCTCAACCTGGTATGGTGCATATGTTACTTTGCTGCATTAATTTGCTGACCTGTATACCTCTATGCATTATATCTTGTACAATTACAGACGACGAAAGCATAATCACGCTTTACAATGAGTCTTTGTGCATTTATTTCTTGATACGGGAGTATGTCGTGTGTGTGGGAACCATAATATGTTAGTCTAATACATCTAATTCGTATCATTTTAAAGCATTGCGTAATTGTCTGCATGTGAGCTTATGTGGACCACAATATCAGCAATTTCCGTATCACAAATTGTTTCTAATGATAATATTAAAACAGATCAACGCTGTGTTCAGATTTCTCAGTAAACTGATATGATCCTCTTACCGGATATCACAAAATGTTTACTGCTTTCATTTACATTGATGCATTTTACTTTGTTGCATTTTATTTTTATTGTCAAAAATATACAAAATCCAAAAAGATTTTAGGTGTGTTTTAATAAAATTTCAGAAAATCCAAAAGATTTGCATTTCTGCTTTATTTTTGATAGCCGGGGATGCTTGATGGTCAATTTCTGAGATTTGATAACACCATCTGGGCTTTGTATCATTCAAACTGTGAAAATTTGAGTTTTGGAAGTTTAACAGATTGAAAAATGTTGAACGGGATTCGAATTCGTGATTTGGCGAAATTTTCAGATTTTTCCATTTCACATTCGTCCCTTAATTGGGTCGAATGTGGAAAAATCCTCACTTTCGACCATTTTCAATTTGGACGAATGTGGAATAATTTCACCTTCGGGTATACTTTCACCTTCGGGTAACATATTTCACCTTCGGGTAACATATTTCACATTCGGGTCATTAGCTTGGGACGAATGTGGAATTACTCTACATTCGTCCATCTCAAACGGGCGAAGGTGGCCTTTTATATATAGCCATTTCAGGTTCGAACCTCTCATTCAAAATTCTTTCAAAATTTCTTCGATAACCAGACCTTGTTGCTGTGATTTCTTTTGATTGTGCTTTTCATTCCCTACATATTCCTGATCAATTTGACACTAATTTCACAGGTATTGGAGCTGTTTTCAGATCAGACTCGTCGTGTTTTTAACCGGACCTAGGGTTTCAAATTTAGGGGTCTTAGAATGTTTGTTAATGCTTGTTTTTGATTTACATTCAATCTTCATCAGTTTTAGGGGGAGAATGTTAAAGGAATTAGTGTTTTAACATGGTTTGATGTATTGATTGATTAAAAGTTACAGTCGTGACCTAATTCCACTGAAAAACTAATGAAAATTGAATAATCAGTACAATTGGTGATACACGAGTGTTGATCGGCCATATTAGGACATAACCTAATCAAAATCAAGAGTCAAAAACAAGTTTGCAAAATTTTTAAATTTTGGGGATAATCTGTTTTCACCTTCGGTTCCAAAAACGGGCGAAAGTGGAAATAGATGGGCGAATGTGGGCAGAAAACGGGCGAATGTGATTGTTACTTGAAATCTTTACACATTCGTCCAGTGAAGTTCACATTCGCCCATCTATTTTTACACATTCGACCAGTTAAAACGGGCGAATGTAGAAATTCTTAAAAACGTTAAAATTTTGTAACTTCTTGTCGTTTTTGCATTCTGACGTATTTTTTTTCTGTTTTTGATGTACAGATGGCTGATCAATCTGAGAATGTTGAAGCACCAGTAGAAAATGTGGAAACTCCAGCAGAGAATGTTATTCCAGATCCAGTGCAACAGGCTGAAGCATCTGTTCCAAGCAGTTGGCCGTTCGAGCGATCTCACAATTGCTGTGCATATCTTGGTGACGTAGAGAAGAATACTGAGTTCACCGGTATCATAGAGTTTTTGAGAAGGAGCAGAATTGTGCATGCATTAGCCACACCGACGATCATATGCAGAGACATTATTGAAGATTTCTATCATTATGCGAAGTATGACTTCTGGGATAATCAGACGATTATCAAGAGCAAGATTCAAGACATGGAGATGTTTTTGACAGAGTCTGATATACGGGAAGCACTGCAGATCAAGTTTGAAGTCAGTGAAGATCCCAGAGAGTTATCATGGACTGAGCAGAAAGCTTGTTTCTTACGGATGAAGTACAAAGGTCCGATTACAGATGGATCTATGTATAAAGGGAAGCTGGGCGTGCAGTTCAAGTACTTTGCACACGTTATTATCCACGTATTTGGATGTGTGAGTGGTGGATATGATGTTATGAGAAGGAGTTTGAGTTCGTTAATGGTTGCGTTGACTCTCAACAAACCATTTAACGTTTCTGGTATGATTCTAGACCATATGCTGGAGATGCTGAAAGGTATGAAGCACAAGAAGTTCATGCTATATCCAAGATTTCTGATGATGATCTTTGACCACAAGTATCCAGAGTTGAAGAAGGATCCAACTATGATCCTTGGTCAAGATCACATGAATATTCGTACTCTAGCGAGGATGAAGGGATACAAAGGTGTGTCAGATAGTGAAAAGCCACCTAATAGGAGACTTTTTGGAGCTTTGGCTCGTCAGGATTACAGTGATCCTGGCAAGAACAAAGCAAGGCATGATGATAGTGATTCGGATAATGATGATCCCTTAGTGTATGCTGATTCAAGCACTAAGAGGAAGAGACAAGTAGTCAATCCTGGAGCCAAAGGGAAGGGCAAGGGAAAGATTGATCAGGGAAGTTCAAAGCAACAGGCGGTTAGACATAAATCAACGGTTAAGAAAGGTTCAGGTTTGGTGGATGAAGAGTCAGTTGATTCAGAGGAGACTGAGATTGATGAGCAGTGGGATTCTGATGATGAAAATGTTAGGACCACCAAACGTAAGGCCACTATGGTTGGTGAGTCTGAATCTTTGAACAAGTCGATTGAAGAAGCTGAGAGAAGAAAGAAATCTGTTGAAGATGAGAGTCTAGGTGTTGACCTAGCAGAGTTGAGTGTTGGAGATACTGTGGTGGTTAATTTGCCTAGAACGAAAAAGCAAAAGACCATGGCAAAGAAGTCTAGTACGAAAGAGTTGAGAGAGAAAGAGTTAGCTCAACTGTTGAAAGGAAAGAGAGTGCCCGATGCTGGTACATCATCAAAGCTATCTTCACCTGTTACCAAGAAGCAAAAGAAAACCAAAGAGGCAGAACCAATATCAGCTATTCAACTTAACGTTGCACTGGACAATGTACTTGACATGTTCAGAAAGCCTCAGAAGGGAAAAGAAGTTGAGCCATCCAAATCCAAATCAAAGAAAATCACTGTGGATGATGATGTGATGAAGCAGGTGAATAGAAAAATGGATGACATGATGAAAATGATTGTAGCTCAACAAGCTGAGATTGCTAAATTCAAGCAGAATGAGGAGAAAATGCTTCAGATTGTGGTTGCGTCTAAATCTAATCAAGATGAAATCAATGAGAAGGTTAAGATGATTGAAGCTAAGAATGAGAAGCTTGAAAGAAAGTGTGCAAGAAACAAGAGCAAGATTAAGTTGATTAAGGCAGACAACAAAGAACTAAGGGCTGAAAACAAACGCCTTAGTGATTTGATTGATGACTTGTATAACACTGCACCCAAGTTGAAGGAGGGTGAAGAAGATGAAGAAGAAGAAGAAGAGAAAGTTGATTATGAAGATTCTGAATCTGAGAAAGAACAAGATGATGATGAGGATGATGATGAATCGGAGAAAAGTGATGATGATGATGACAAAAATGATGATGATGATGATGCAGAAGGTGCTGGGAGACAGAAAGGAGATGAGTTTAGCACTGGTAGTGATCATGATGGAGGAGATGATACTTCTAGATTCACTTATGAGAAGAGAACATCAAAGAAGAAAGATACTGGAGAATCAAGTTCTAAGAAGAAAGGTGAGAACGTTGATTCAGATGAAAGTATTTTCTGGAATGAGAAGGTGAGATCTCTATCTGATGATGCTAAACAGTTGTACAAAGATATGTTGGAGAAGAGAGAATGGACCATTGAGTTCACAGGATGCTTCGCTGAGATATTCCAAACTGATGACTTAAGATATGAATTGGAATATGAAGATCCTGATCTTGAAGAAGGGGAATTACCTGCATCTGTGGCAAAGGAAATACTAGATGGTCTTGCACAGAGGGTAGGGAAAACTTTTGAGGAGTTTATGATGGATGAATCGATTCCAGATATTTCTGAAAAGGATATTGGAAGTCATTCAGATGATATGCAGACTCCTGAGAACAATGAAGTGGAAATGGAAGATATAACTCATGAAGAGTTCCCTCAGTACTTCAGACAAACGGATGAAAATGAAGTATTTCCTGATTTCACTGAGGTACCAAATAAGTCAGCAAAGCAGAAAGCTCAGAAAAGGAGTGAAGAGTTTGTGGAAAAGGTATTTGGTGTTGATAAACAAGGACTTTCAAATCAGTCTGATGATTTGAAGAGTTATTTGAGGAAATTGAGGGAAATGGATGAGAACCGACCAAAGCCTGAAGCTCAAGGTAACTTTTATAGATTCCACAATGCCAAGTTCAAAGGCAGAGCTCTTGGGTGGACATACTTAGGCAGGCTGAAGTGCATAGCTGCGAAATGGGAAACAGGAATCTTGTACTTCAATAGATTCTGTGATTTGCTTACTCTACCGTACTGGGCGGTTAGAGATTTATGTAGATTTCCAATGTCAGGTGCAGAAGTGAATGGTTCGCATGTTGGTTGGTGCGCAGATAAGTTGGTTTGGGAAAGTCGAACAAGATGGAATAGGTTCAAGCCTCAATATCCCTGAAGAAAAGTTCATAGGGATATTGATCCTCAAACCAATATGAAGCGAGTTACTTTGATCTACAAAGCACCTGCAGTGATGAGAAAGATACCTTTGATGCCTATGCCACAGCATTTCAGTGTTGATTTTATCTTCTGGTATTATGATTGGAGAAAGGCTGAAGCGGTGATTGTGTTGAGAGATGGAAAGGATAAATACAAGCATGTTCATGTATTTGATCCTATGTGGTTGATTAATTGCACGTTTGAAAACATCATCATGCTTTTCTACAATCCGATCTACTATGAACCAAAAGACTTTGCTCAAGCGAGAAAGTATACGCAAGTGGTTGGAGTTTGTTTTGCCTATGACATCAATGCAGGAAGCAACTTGGAGGGTAAGCTTGGTAAGACAGTGAAGATAGCGAATGTGTCTAAACCAGTGAAGAGAACATATGAGCCTCCAATGACTACTGAGCAGAAGAAACAGCTCAGAATCAAGTTGATGAACAAAACGATGGACCAACAGAGAAAACTATCCAATCAATAGTCGAGGGGGAGTTTGTTGATGCGTTTTGCGACTAATGATTGGATAAACATTATTAACATATGTTAGAGTAGGGGCGAAGGTAGATAAAGTGGGCGAAGGTAGAATGATTATGGACGAAGGTAGAACTGGAACTGATCAGAAGACACATTCGACCATTGATAATGGGCGAATGTGGAAAAGACCCACATTCGACCAGTGCAAAGGGGCGAACGTGCAGTATCTATAAATAGGTTTTGTGTTTTTGAGTATGTAATAGAGTTGTCAGTTGTGTCTGTGTTCAGGTCAGGTTCTAGGTCATTTTGGTGAAAGTCTGTAATTGATTAGATTAACGTGTGATTGATTGTAATTGAATATTTGAGAAAGTTAATCTATGAAAAAGCTTTGAAAATGATCTTGATTGTGTTTTGATTATAGTTTTATCAGTTTGTTCAGAACTAGGGTTTCCGCACCTGGTTTTGTAACTTGTATGATCATATTATCCTGTTTTAGCTAAAATCTTTCGCTCACAATGAGGACATGCAGAATTGTCTTAATGAGCTGCAAAAGTTGGAAGACCTGATGGAGATTCGGGATATTGATGAGATCGAGGCATGGGTTATGGAGGAGTGCAAGTGTCGAGTTGGGGAGATTAATGCAGCCCGAAACAAAGATGTTAAGCAGCGATCACGTATTAAGTGGGCCGCTATGGGGGATGAAAATACCGGGTACTATCATAGGGTCATAAATGGACGGAAGGCGGCCAACGCTATTCATGGTATTGATGTGGGAGGTGTTTGGATGACGAGACCAAGTATATTTAAAAGAAAAGTGCTACGTTTTTTTAGAGACCACTTCAAAGAAGATTGCAAACAAAGGTCACGACTACTATGTGATAATATTCAAAAGGTTCCTACCGATAAGTGCGATGATTTGGTGATACCTTTTTCAAAGGAAGAGATTAAAAGAGCCATTTTTTATTGCGGTAAGGATAAGGCGGCCAAACCGGATGGGTTTAACTTTCAGTTTGTGCATAAATTTTGGGGTGACTTGGAGGCCAATTTTTTTGAAGTGTTTAGCGAGTTCTATGAGACGGGCTTTATTAGCCCGGCTTGTAGTACGTCCTTTATCACATTGGCGCCGAAACACAAGAATCCTGTTACTATGAAAGATTATAGACCAGTAAATCTTATTGGTGTCATAAGCAAGGTCATTTCGAAGGTTATGACAAACAGAATCAAGAATGTGATGGGTGATGTTATCTCCGAGTCAAAAACCGCTTTCATCAAAGATACGTATATTTTTTGGATGGCCCGTTAGTGTTGAACAAGGTGATAGCTTGGTTGAAAAGACGGTCAAAGAAGGCGTTCATGTTAAAGATTGATTTTGAGAAAGCAATGTGAATTGGCGGTTCTTAATTTCTATATTGGAGCAAATGGGGTTCCCGAATCAATGGTGTATGTGGATAATGGGAATTCTTCAGTCTGCTAGATCGTCTATCTTGGTTAACGGGTTGCCAACATTTGAGTTCAATTGTCAAAAAGGAATTAGACAAGGTGATCCGTTATCTCCTTTTTTGTTTTTGGTGGTTATGGAAGCGCTTTCATGTATCCTAAATAAAGCGCGTGACATAGGGGAGTTTAAAGGTGTGAGGTTGGATAAAGAAGGTACGGTTGTGTCTCATTTATTTTATGCCGATGATGCGCTCATTTTGGGTGAATTGTCAGAAATAAATGTGGTTAATGTGGCTATAATTTTGAGATGCTTCCACATATGCTCGGGATTGAGAATAAATATTAATAAGTCCAACTAGTATGGGGTTGGTACTAGTGATAATGAGGTTGATAACACGGCTATGGTTTTGGGATGTAAGCGAGGAGATTTCCCCTTTGATTACTTGGGAATTAGGGTGGGTGCTAACATGAATAGATGTTGTAATTGGAAGAAGATTGTTGAAGTCTTTGAGGGGAGATTAGCTTTGTGGAAATCTAAGCTTCTATCCATCAGAGGTCGGGTCATTCTTATTAAAGAGGTCTTGAAAGTCTTCCTATCTATTATTTTTCTTTGTACAAAGCCCCGGGGAAAATAATAGATAAGTTAGAAAGGTTAATGAAAATATTCCTATGATCGGGGAAAAGCAATACTAACAAAATTCATTGGGTGAATTGGAGTAGAGTTACTACTCCTAAGCAGCTCAGGGGATTAGACATCAAGCAGTTGAAAGAGACAAATGAAGGTCTTCTTTTTAAATGGATTTGGAGGTATAGGGTGGAAAAGGAAAACTTGTGGCGTCGGGTGGTCAATGCGTGTCATGGTAATAGGAATAGATGGGAAGTTCTTACGGTTAATAATGGGGTCGGGTGTTGGAAGACGATTGTTAAAGTGGGACGTTCGTTAAAGGTGGACAATGTTTTTCTCCATACGCTTGTTAGATGTGTGGATGCGAGTGTGCATTAAAACACAAATGGCTGAATCTGTATAGGCTGAAAAAAAAACAAAACTTGCTTTGTTTCGGATCGAGTAAAAAGTATCGAGGACCACTTGAGCATTGAAGCCGAATGGGTGAAAATTATTAATATTGTTGATGCTTTTGAGGAATGGTTGCAACTCTCTGTTAGTTTACAAAGCATTCAGATGTCAACCTATAGGGACAAATGGGAATGGGTTGGAGAAAAAAAACAAGGCCTTCTCGATGCAATATGTGAGAAAGGTCTTGCAAAAAGGAGTTGAGTATGGTAACAATTTTGTGTTAAAATGGATTGCGTGGGTTCCATTAAAATGTAATATTATGGTTTGGAGGGCGGAGATGAATAGATTGCCTACTAAAATGGAGTTGGTGAAAAGAGGTGTACATATTCTGAATAAAAAGTGTCTTTGGTGTGATTATAATGAGGAGACGGTTATTCATGTTCTATCCGAATGTATTATTGCGACCAATGTTTGGGAGTATATTGGTAGATGGTGTGGGGTGGATCCAATCTACGCTTTTGAAGTGAAAGATTTGTTGCAAGTTTACAAGAAAGTGTGGAGTGGAAAGATGAAAAGGAAGATCGTGCATGGGGTGATGATTGTTACAATGTGGGCTCTTTGAAAAGCTAGGAACGAATCGACGCTTAATGGGAAGATGGCAAGCATTACGGAAATAGTCACGAGTGTGAAGTCTTTGGCATTTCTTTGGTTAAAGAATAGATCTAATTGTAATAATATTGTTTGGAAAGAGTGGTGTGTCAAGAAAAGATAATCGACCAAGAATAAACTACAACTTTATTAATACTGGAAATCAATAACAAAGGAATCGAGAACAAAGGTTTGAACAACTGAATCAACACCCTAAAACAAAGACACAGATCATTAACATATGATGTTAACCAACTCTCACTAATCTGAGATCATTAACAGATGATCTCAGTTACAAAAGGCTACCAAAGATCATTAACAGATGATCAAATACAAAACCCTAATCGAGAGAGAAAGATAAACAAATGATAATAAAACTTAGACTCAACAAAACTGGAACACAATGCACGAGACAACATATATATAGCCAAGAATTAGGCTCGGGAGAAAACACACCCGAGCCTATAACCATCGTAGGATTAGACTTGAGAAAACACACAATTAAAGCATCTGATCCGTCCATTGAGAGATAGAGGATTGCTGTTAGTTGCATTTTTAGGCATATTTTATCCTCTTTTTAGTAGCTAGTTTGAGCGTTTTTATGCATTCAGGATTGTACATATTGCATCATTTTCGTGAAATACATGTTTTGGTGGAATGGAATCTACTTTGGCTTGTTTTTGGTTGATTTTGTAGGTGTGGAGAATTGAAAGAGAAATGGCGAGCATTGACGAGGCGAGGCCGCAATTTACTTGGACTTCACTGGCGTTCTTAAAAAGATGTTTAGGCCGCAAACAGCATGGAAAGAAGTAGAGGGGCTGAATTGAATGAATTTAAAAAAAAATAATAACAAACCTAGAATTTTTTGGTGGGCTTCGAAAAAAATAAAAGGGATAACATTATTATTGAGTGGGAGACTTCTTGGGGATGAGCATTCAATCTTCGAATGGCTGCACAAATTATTAGGGGATAATATTGTCGGGGAATTGATTCACATCTTAGAGGATTTCAAAGGCAGCAACACATGATCGAAAATAAAGAGGCAGAAACATTGAGTTTGGATTGGACTACTTTGGATTGAAGACAATTCTCTATTTTTTATTTTCGTAAGCTTTTGTTTTAATGTTTTATTTCGCAGTTGTTTTGGCTGATCTAGCCGTCATGTTCGGCTAGAACAATTTAGTTTCAACACAAGGGTTTGTTTGATTTGATTTATATACTTATGTGAGACGGTTATGAGATCCATTTATTGTAGTGGTTTGTTTGTGTGATTCTTGCTCTTAATACGGATTCAATCCGGAAAATATTAGATTGTTAATAAACCTGATCAACTTATTAATTTTTCTAATAAAGTTCATCAATATTTAGAACCCTAATCAAGTTTTAGTTTTTGATACAAGGAACAAATAATTTTTTGAGTTTGTCTATGAACCCAAAATTATTATAGATTCACATGATCTAGTTAAACATTCCGAACGGCGTGAGTGTTTAATTATAATTGATACTTCTATCACGCAACCCGCACACTAAGATCTGAACGGCGTGAGCTTGGAGTAGCGGGTTGGCTCTAATTGACGAACTACACTTGGTTAGACTTTAGATAGAGTGGATGTCCGAACGGCGTGACGTCTAGTATTGATACAAACTATTAATTAAAAGGATCATTGCACTGTGACCGTTAATGATCGTAAGCCGAATCGAATCAAGGAATTGCCCTGGTGTTGAAATTAGTTTTTAATATCTGAATTCCCCAACATTTTAATCGTCTTAGTTTTTAATTTAGTTTTCGTCATTTTTTTTATCAAATCAACCCCCCCCCCCTTTAACAACCGTATCTGCACTTGAAACATTTTTCGTATAATTGGTTAATCTGTATCCCTAAGGACACGAGCCTTACTTTCACTCATACTAGTAGGTTTATTAGATATTTATTTGCTGGATTCGACACCCAACAAATTGGCGCCGTTGCCGGTGTTACGGCAAATTTAACTGTTTTGTGCCAAGATATTTTTTTAGTACAGCTATATCATTCCATCATGGCAGCAGAACAAACTCTTAGGGAGTGGGCGACTCGTGATGTCCCACAACAACCACTCTGCATCAACTACCCTACAATGGAAAACTTTGAACTGAAATCTGGATTGATCCATCTGTTACACGTTTTCATAGGCTTAGAGAATGAGGACCCACACAAGTTCCTCAAAGAGTTTCATGTTGTGTGTTCATGTATGAAACCACACAATATTACTGAAGATCAAATCAAGCTAAGGGCATTCCCTTTTTCTCTTCAAGACTCAGCAAAAGAATGGTTATATTACCTACCACCGGGGTCGGTAACCACTTGGAATGAACTTGGAAGACTGTTTCTTGACAAATACTTCCCGGAAGTCAAAGCCTCAATACTCCGTAAAGAAATCATTGGGATCAAGAAAATCAAAAGAGAAGCATTGCACACTTATTGGGACAAATTCAAGAAGCTTTGTGCTCGATGCCCACAACATGGCATATCCGAGCATTAACTCCTTCAATACTTCTGTGAAGGATTAGCACCGATGGAGAGGCGTTTGATAAATGTCTCTAGTGGAGGAGCTGGTATGCTGATCCGCCAAGGGGAGTCAAAGAAGTGAATACCCCTCATCTTGAAACCCAAATCGCTGAAATGACAAAAGCTGTGATGCTACTTACCAAAGATAAAGATGTAGAACAAACACAAGCTATTGGAGGCTACCAGAGAAAAAAATTCATGGCAATATGAACATCAAGGCAATCAGAATTGGGAACCCCCAACATGAGTTACCAACATAGATCTCCACAAAATCAACAACACCAAAAATTTCAGTCTCAACAACAACCACCTGCACAACAAGCGAAAAGCTCAGGGTATGTCATTGGAAGTTATTGTAAAAATTTTGGCTACTAGCACCCATGCGTTCCAACATGAGACTAGATCTAGCATCAAGAACTTGGAACAACAAATGGCTCAACTTGCAAGCTCGGTGAGTAAGTTAGAATCTCAAGGTAAATTACCCGCACAGACCGAGAATAACCCAAAGCACAATGTTTGTGCCATTACTTTGAGGAGTGGAAAGAACTATGATGGTCCAAGTTTACAAGAAGAAGAGGAAATTATTGAGAAGAAGGACCAGGATGTGAACAAAGTACAGGAACCGACTAGAAGTGAAGTGAGATTCACTCCTATATCTCCATTCCCATCAAGGCTACAAAGCACAAAGAAGCAAAGGGAAGAGCAGGAGATCATGGAGACATTCAGGAAGGTCGAGCTAAACATTCCGCTCCTTGATGCCATAAAACAAGTCCCACGATATGCCAAATTCCTCAAAGAACTTTGCACATCAAAGAAGAAGCTTAAAGGTAATGAAACAATCAAGGTAAGTGAAAATATTTCAGCAGTGCTACAAAAGAGATTACCTCCAAAGTGCAAGGACCCAGGTGTTTTCACGGTTCCTTGTAAATTGGGGAATATCATTGTTCCTAAAGCTATGCTAGACCTTGGAGCCTCTATTAACGTCCTACCATACTCGATTTTCAAAACACTTAATGTAAGACTATTAAAGAGGACCGGGGTAATCATTCAATTGGCCGATCGATCCATAGTACACCCAAAATGTGTATTAGAAGATGTATTGGTTCAAGTGAATGAATTGGTATTTCCAGCTGATTTTTATGTGTTGGATATGGAGGATGATGACACACCAAGTTCAAGTTCCATTTTGTTAGGGAGACCATTTTTGAAAACCGCAAGGACTAAAATCGATGTTTATAGTGGCACCCTTTCGATGGAATTTGATGAGGAGGTAATCAATTTTAATATTGATGATGCTATGCGTTACGCAAGTGATGTCTTATCTTTGAATTATATTGATATCATTGAACCACTAACCGATAAATGTTTTGAGTTATCTAACCATGAGGTTCAAGATTTAGTGTCAAATAGAAGTATCGCTAAGGTTGCAACAGAGAGATATATTAACAAGTTCAAGCTTGGGGACGAGTTGATGGAAGTCGATACATGGAAGAAAGAAAGGCGTTGCACGGGAGGCAACCCGTGGTTTCGTATTTAGTTATTTTTATTTATGTTACACAAAAAAAAAACAAAAACAAAAACAAAAAAAAAAAAAAAAGTTGACCCGGGCGGGTGTCACAACGACCCGGGCGGGTTGAATTTTATTAGAAAATTTTTTAAAGGTTTCGAAAGTTGACCTGGGCATGTAAGGAGTTCACCCGGCCGGATTGAACAAAGCTTCTAAATGCCGAAATTTGACCCAGGCGGGTTACGAGTTTACCCGGCAGGGTTGAAAATTTTAAACATATGCCAAAAATTGACCCGGGCGGGTGCCAAAAACGACCCGGGCGGGTCTGAGTTCTGATTTAAATCGAAAGAATTTTTTTTAACACAATTGGTCCGGGCGGGTCAACCACTTACCTGGCCGGGTAAGACCCCTTCCCACACCATCAGCTTCATCCCTCACTACTCGCCCTTCTCTGTCGGTCAATCACACTCTCCACCACCTCAATAGATTCCTTCTACTCTCGTCTCCGAGTATTGAGGAAAATGCTAAATTCAAGCTTGGGGAGAGGTAATTTCATATTTTTGTTCTTTCATGCATTTAGGTTGTATACATTTCATGCATTAGTAGCCATTTTGCATTAAAAAAAATGAAAAAAATTCCAAAGGTTATCTAATTGCACACGAAAGACACCTCTCATTCATTGTAAACCGTAAGCTGAAGGCGGGTCGGTGTGAGCTTACACGCTTTAGGACGCAAATTCTTTAAGTTGCGGGATAAAGTAGGGCCAACATAGTCGTTTTTTTTTTAGAAAACATAAAATGTTTGGGGTACTTAGGATGGTGTAGTTGACTGGATAGTTCATAACTATGCATGGCTTGTATCGGCAACCTGATTCTATACGTTCAATGAGTTTTGAGCCTTAAAATTTCCATACATATATTCATTGTTTCGTTTGATGTGTGTATACCGACATGATTCATCGTTTTAGAACTTGTGCATTACATACATTTTGAGACCTTAGGTTGGGATTTGACATAGAAGTGACAGAGGCATTAGGATTACTCATATGTTAAGCCCTTTTCATCATCTTTATTTTTGTTTATTTTGTTATTAACCCAATTGAAACATTCCCAATAGTAGCCCCTTTGAGCCTTGACCTTTTCTTTTGATTTAACCCATGATTCGTTTACTACATCTGGTTTTAACTCGTGTTTACATCGTGACTTTAATGAAGGGTATAAATAAGACAGAAGAGTATGTTATGTGAAAAAAAAAAAACTGAAAAAGTGAAAAAAAAACAGAAAAAAAAAAGAAAGAAAAGAAAAAATTGAATAAATTGTTGAGTCGAAAAGACTAAGTTTTGTTATGTGTTTAGAAGTTCGTTATTAGACCGGATTGTCATTTTTTTCCGCCATTTTCCCCATATTTTCCTACCTTTAAGCCTTGACAACCCAAAAAGTCCTCTTGATCTATGTTAAGTTTTAACAATTAGGTGTAGATTTGATTAATGTACAAGCTTATGTTAACGATGTTTTTATTGTCTGGTTTTGAGAGAATCGCTCCAAATTGCATATATAACCGAGTGTTGAGTGATTATTGTAAGGGGTACATGCTATGTATGGTTTGATTCTTGAAGGGAGGTGAAACTTGAATAGGTACGCCCATGGTTTTTAAAAAAAATTGGTACCATCTAGACTTGTTGGGTCGTAAATCTATTGATTGTTGTAAGTCTTGTGAATTAAAGTGTTCCTATGGTTTGTGGCTTATACTCGGCTCCGTTTGATGTTAGTCGTCTATGTCTTGGGAATGTGTTGGATGTGTTTAGCACGAAGTTTTGCCAAGAGACAAAAGGAAAAAAAAATCATTTCAAGCATGCATATGTGTTTTGTTTGTTTTCGTGTTCGCTCCTCGATTTAATTTTATTCTTGACTTCCTTGAGGACAAGGAAAGGCTTAAGCTTGGGGAGATTTGTTAGTTGCATTTTTAGGCATATTTTATCCTCTTTTTAGTAGCTAGTTTGAGCGTTTTTATGCATTTAGGATTGTACATATTGCATCATTTTCGTGAAATACATGTTTTGGTGGAATGGAATCTACTTTGGCTTGTTTTTGGTTGATTTTGTAGGTGTGGAGAATTGAAAGAGAAATGGCGAGCATTGACGAGGCGAGGCCGCAATTTACTTGGACTTCACTGGCGTTCTTAAAAAGAAGTTTAGGCCGCAAACAGCATGGAAAGAAGTAGAGGGGCTGAATTGAAAGAATTAAAAAAAATAATAACAAACCTAGAATTTTTTGGTGGGCTTCGAAAAAAATAAAAGGGATAACATTATTATTGAGTGGGAGACTTCTTGGGGATGAGCATTCAATCTTCGAATGGCTGCACAAATTATTAGGGGATAATATAGTGGGGGAATTGATTCACATCTTAGAGGATTTCAAAGGCAGCAGCACATGATCGAAAATAAAGGGGCAGAAACATTGAGTTTGGATTCGACTACTTTGGATTGAAGACAATTCTCTATTTTTTTATTTTCGTAAGCTTTTGTTTTATTTCGCATTTGTTTTGGTTGATCTAGCCGTCATGTTCGGCTAGAACAATTTAGTTTCAACACTAGGGTTTGTTTGATTTGATTCATAAACTTATGTGAGACGGTTATGAGATCCATTTATTTTAGTGGTTTGTTTGGGTGATTCTTGCTCTTAATACGGATTCAATCCGGAAAATATTAGATTGTTAATAAACCTGATCAACTTATTAATTTTTCTAATAAAGTTCTATCAATATTTAAAACCCTAATCAACTTTTAGTTTTTGATACAAGGAACAAATAATATTTTGAGTTTGTCTATGAACCCAAAATTATTATAGATTCACATGATCTAGTTAAATATTCCGAACGGCGTGAGTGTTTAATTATAATTGATACTTCAACCCGCACACTAAGATTCGAACGGCGTGAGCTTGGAGTAGCGGGTTGGCTCTAATTGACGAACTACGCTTGGTTAGACTTTAGATAGAGTGGAAGTCCGAACAGCGTGACGTCTAGTATTGATACAAACTATTAATTAAAAGGATCATTGCACCGTGACCGTTAATGATGTAAGCCGAATCGAATCAAGAAATTGCCCTGGTGTTGAAATTAGTTTTTAATATCTGAATTCCCCAACATTTTAATCGTCTTAGTTTTTAATTTAGTTTTCGTAATTTTTTTTTTATCAAATCAAACCCCCCCCCCCCCCTTTTAACAATCGTATCTGCACTTGAAACATTTTTGGTATAATTGGTTAATCTGTATCCTTGAGGACACGAACCTTACTTTCACTCATACTAGTAGGTTTATTATATATTTATTTGCTGGATTCGAGCCCCAACAATTGCCACGCTGGCAATCCGTGTATATCACACGAGTAGCAACAAGTTGGGCCAGATGGGCCAGACTTCTCCTCTTGGGTTATTAGCTGGACCAGGCTCTCCTTTCTTCTGGGCTATCAAACCGGATCAATCCAAGAGCAAAACTTTAGGCCTTTCAGCAACCAATTATCCACCAAGTATCCAAACCTCACACATAAACAAAAACATAGGAAATAAAAGTGTATTAGTTATATAAAAATATAACAACTACAAATGTATCAAATTATACTTAGTTATATTTTTAACACCCCTCTTCACTTTTATTGCCAAATTTGTCAAATATATTCAGATTTTCACATATTTGATTATGTTGTAAAATGTATAATACCTTAGTAAATATATCAGCAGTTTGATCTTCAGACTTAATATGTTCAGTCTGAATAAAACCTTTGCTAATTTGATCTCGAAGAAAAAACAAATCAAGTTCGAAATGTTTTGTTTTATCGTAGAACACGGGATTGGCAGCAATGGCCAAAGCTGCAGAATTGTCATAGAAAAGTTTAATAGGAAGACTGACCTAAATTCTCAACTCACTAAGAAGATTGATCATCCACATAACCTCACATGTTGCAGTACACATTGAACGGTATTCAGCTTCAGCTGTAGACCGGGATATAGTGGACTGCTTTTTGCTTTTCCAAGCAATTGAAGACTTCCCTAAAAATATGCAATATCCTGTAATAGACTTCCTGGATTCAATGCACTTAGCCCAGTCTGAATCAGCAAATGTTGTTAGACTGAGCTGTTCACTTTTAACCAAATGAATGCCTTTTCCAGGAGCCTTTTTTAGATATCTAAGTATTCTCATAGCAATCATAAGGTGAGCTTTAGTGGGTTTGTGCAAATATTGACTTAGAACATGTACAGAATAAGCAATGTTTGGTCGAGTATGGGATAAGTAAATAAGCTTTCCCACAAGTCTTTGATATCCAGTTATGTCTACCAAACCTTCATGTTCTTGCTTGCACAAGTTTGAAATAACATGATTTGGCTCAAGTGGACAATTAACTGGCTTACACCCAGTCATGCCATATTCTGCTAATAGTTCTAAGCAATATTTTCGTTGACTAGGACACAAGCCTTCACTAGTTTTTAACACCTCTATACCAAGAAAATACTTTAAGGAACCTAAGTCTTTTATTAGAAACTTGGTTTTAAAAAACTCTTTAACCTTTTCAATAAACTCAGTACTATTCCCAGTCAAAATAATATCATCAACATATACAAGCAACACACGGAACACTTTATCAGATTGCATAACAAACATAGAATGATCACATTTACTCTTTTCAAAACCTAGCTCATGTAAAACACTAACCAACTTAGCATTCCACATACGAGGGGCTTGTTTAAGCCCATACAAGGATTTTTTAAGTTTACAAACCCTGGTATCAGATTTTGAAAAATACCCTTCGGGTAATTTCATATAAACATCCTCAAATAAGTCACCATATAGAAAAGCATTATTGATGTAAAGTTGGTATAAAGGCCAATTATTTTGCACAGCAATAGTCAACACACACCTAACAGTTATCATTTTAACAACTGGTGAGAAGGTCTCATCAAAATCCAAGCCTTCTCGTTGACTATAGCCTTTTGCAACAAGCCTAGCCTTATATCTATCAATTTCACCAGTGGACTTATACTTAATTTTGTAAATCCACTTACATCCTATAGCTTTTCTATTCTTAAGTAACTCAACTATCTCCCATGTATCATTTCTATTTAATGCCTCAATTTCTTCATTCATGGCATTGACCCAGTTTTTATCTTTACATGCCTCATAATAAAAACTGGGTTCAACACTTTTGTTTAGCATAGAAACAAAACAAGAGTTGTCAGCTGAAAGATTGGAATAGTTAACAACTTTTTCTAGACTATACTTAACTTTTCCTTCAACAATGTAATCACTGATTTTTTTAGGAAAAGTTGTGTTTCTAGAAGATTTTCTAACAACAGTGGGATGATCAGCTGATGATGGATGTCCCTCAGATTCTCTATTGTCATCATGGTTTGATCTATCATCCTCAGCCCCACCTCTACTAACACTTGGGTCACCAGGTTGCTGATCATCAGCCATACCTGAAGTGGAATCCCCAGTGTTAGTCGGTTGCTGAGTCTAGAGATGATCAGTCCCTTCATTTGCCCTCTGATCATCATCGGGACCATCAGGATCATTAGATGTTGTGTTTTTTGTTGACTCAAACAAATCAAAGAAATTTAACTGATCTACATTTTGGTAAACATTTGGATCAGACTCTTTAGAAATTTTAGACTCTTTAAAAGGAAAAATAGATTCATAAAATCTAACATTTCTGGAGAAAACAATTTGTTTTGAATCAATATTCCACAATTTATAGCCTTTTCTTTCATTTGAATATCCTACCAAAACACATTTATTAGCATGTATGTTAAATTTATCAGAGTTGTTTAAGACAGTACTATAACACAAGAAACCAAAGACCCTAAGTTTTTCATAAGAGGGCTTATAACCATACATGACCTCAAAAGGTGACCTACCCTTTAACATAGAGGATGGAGTCCTGTTAATAATATAAATAGCAGTAAGAATACACTCAGACCAAAAAGACAAAGGTATCTTACTTTGGAACATTAATGCCCTAGAAACATTTACCAAATGTTTGTGTTTCCTTTCCAATATACCATTTTGTTGAGGTGTATCCACACATGAGGTCTGATGTAAGATACCAGCTTTTTTTAATAAATCCTTCATTTTAGTATTCACAAATTCAGTACCATTGTCACTTCTAAAACTTTTTACATTTTGTTTAAATTGATTTTTTACAATGGCCAAAAAATGTTGACTATTTTCAAACACCTCATCTTTATGCCTCATAAGATACACCCAAACAGACCTAGTATAGTCATCTACAATGGTCAGGAAATATCTGAACCCTTCTCTATTTTTTACCCTATATGGACCCCAGACATCTAAATGCACAAGCTCTCCCAAATGAGTGGATTTATGGTCACTAATAGGAAAATGTTCTCTATGTTGTTTAGCTCTATGACAAACCTCACATGGATCATAATTATTATTAGTTAACAGACTAAGTTTAATGTCATCCTTTAAAACTTTTAACACACTGTTTGAAGGGTGACCTAGCCTAGCATGCCAAAGGTTTGTAAATTCAAAGCTATTACAACACATTCTAGAAAACATAGATGACTCACCACAGAAATACAATCCATCAACCTGACTACCAGTCATCAGGACCTTCTTGGTTAAAGAATCCTGTATATAGCAGTTGGATTCATTAAACAAAACATCCAACTTACTATCCTTAGCAAGTTTGTGAACAGATAATAAGTTTACACAGTAATTTGGGACCACAAACACATCATATAAAGTGACCTCATCATTAAGTTTAACATCTCCTATAACAGTGACTTTAGCACTAGTACCATTAGGATGATTAACTTTTATATTTAGGTCTCTAACATCAATTTTATTAATGACACACTCATCAGTCATCATCATGTGTTGATTAGCACCAGAGTCAGTTATCCATCCTAACTTTCTAAATAATGAGTGAACATTTGAAAAAGAGAACACAGGTTTGGACATACTAGCTGAACAGAAAAAGTTACATGACCTACCTGCAGAATTGCAGCTAGTTGTTCCTTCTTCATGTTTCTTGTTCAGCAGACTTAACAATTGAGAAACCTGATTAGCAGTTAAGGTATTCACAAAACCATTATTTGTTTCAAGAGAAGTTCCACTAGTAGCATTGTTACTGGTCACATTCTTTTTAAAACTAGACTTATTTTTCATCCATGTAGGATATCCAATAATCTCAAAACATTTATCAACATTGTGACCCACTTTGTCACAGTGGGTACACTTAAGATTGGGATTTTGATTATTAATCCTTGCATTCTTCTTTCTAGTTTCAAAACTCTGATTAGTTTTAGCAAAGTACCCCACAGTAGGACCTTGTTCTTTTACCATAGTAACATTAGAGTTTCTATGTGACTCTTCTCTTGAACAATTGATAAGGCTTCCTTTACCGAAGGTAGAGGATCCCTTATCAACAAATTTGTCCTAACAGAACTATAAACAGTATCAAGTCCCATCAAAAATTGCATTAATTTTATCAGGTAACTAAAGTCATTATACTGTTTAGCAGCATCACAGGTACATGTGGGAATATGTAACATTTGATCTAGATGTTGCCACATAATATGAAGTTTATGATAATATTCAGCAACAATCATACCATTTTGATTAAAATGATTTATTTTTTGGTAAGTGTCAAATATTACAGACCCATCAATTTTATTGTAAGTCTCTTTTAGATCTTTCCACACATCAGAAGCAAGTTTAGAATAGACTTGACCCATGTATAACTCATCAGACACAGAATTTAGAATCCAAGTAAGCACAACAGAATTACACCTGTCCCATTGTCTACCCAACACAATATCATCAATGGGTTTAATACACTCCCCATTGATAAATCCTAGTTTATTCTTAACTTGCAAAGCAAGAATCATAGCATTGGACCACACAGTGTAGTTTTCAGTACCTTTTAGCTTAATGTTAATAATAGTCATATTAGCAGAATCACTAGCATGAAGGTACAATGGATCACTAGCATCAAGTTTACTAACTAATGTACGACCACCTTCACCAGAATCACTACTAGAATCAGACATGACTACAAGCAATCAAGCAATTAATAAGACAAATAACACACAAACAAATTGAAAGATAACAAGTAATAGTGTCGTACTTAAGAAAGCACCAAACGAAGCCCTGCCAGTGATCAAGATTCCAGGTTCATCACTCAAGGGTGCCTGGACATGTCTTAACAGGGGAGTTTGTGTACAAGCAGTATCAAAGTATGGCAGTATTACAATATTAATCAGTCAATCGAATCAAGAACACACACTGGTCAGACCAATAGTATAAGCCAATTCCGGTCCCCCTAACCCAGACAGTGCTCCTAGACACAACAGAAATAGGAACAAGGAACAATCTCACCAGAAGGACCCAAGTTAGGGTTTCGCCAATAAACTCGTAACCTTCACTTAGGGTTACGAGTCAGAGAGCAAGAAGAAATAAGCTTCCAGAATCCAAGCAATTCCCAGAGAGATACCAAACCCTAGATTTGATGATGAACTTCAGATCCAGGATACCAAGTGTAGACCGTCTTCTTTCAACCAGAAATCCCACGATCTATCAACAACCACCTCTGGAATCCCCAAGAACACACGAGTACAAGAAACCCTAAAGTGAGCGGAAGACGAACAGATCAGAGCCTTATAACTCTGATACCATGTCAAGAAAAGATAATCGGCCAAGAATAAACTACAACTTTATTAATACTGGAAATCAATAACAAAGGAATCAAGAACAAATGTTTGAACAACTGAATCAAAACCCTAAAACAAAGACACTGATCATTAACATATGATCTTGACCAACTCTCACTAATCTGAGATCATTAACAGGTGATCTCAGTTACAAAAGGCTACCAATGATCATTAACAGATGATCAAATACAAAACCCTAATCGAGAGAGAAAGATAAACAAAGGATAATAAAACTCAGACTCAACAAAACATGAACACAATACACGAGACAACATATATATAGCCAAGAATTAGGCTCGAGAGAAAACACACCCGAGCCTATAACCACCGTAGGATTAGACTTGAGAAAACACACAATTAAAGCATATGATCCTTCCATTGAGAAATACAGGATTGCCACGCTCGCAATCCGTGTATATCACACGAGTAGCAACAAGCTGGGCCAGATGGGCCAGACTTCTCCTCTTGGGCTATTAGCTGGACCAGGCTCTCCATTCTTCTGGGCTATCAAACCGGATCAATCCAAGAGCAAAACTTTAGGCCTTTCAGCAACCAATTATCCACCAATTATCCAAACCTCACACATAAACAAAAACATAGGAAATAAAAGTGTATTAGTAAAATAAAAATATAACAACTACAAATGTATCAAATTATACTTAGTTATATTTTTAACATGGTGTAAGTCCCGATTTAACATGTTGTAGTTGGGTTGTGCCTCGGTCCTTGTTTTGAGGACCGGTTTAACGCTTTTAATGAAAGTTTAGTTTTAAAAAAATATTTGCGAAAAGGCCTCACCTTATCCCTCAGTTCGAAAATAAGTTGGCTCGACTCCTGTAGAATTCTTGTTTTAAAATAAATCATGATTTCATAAAGTTTTCTAGATTTGCTATTGTCAAGTTTGGATTAACCAATGATGTGGCAAGTCTCCATTACAATAAAACAACTATTAAATGCCAATAAAAGTGAAGAGTACATGGTCTACGTAAAACTCTTTAAGATAATGGATTAACACGTAGAGACATTGTATTGCTATAGTCAATAACTGTTTTTAAGTTCAGTTTTCTTTTAAAAAAAAGATACTCAACAATTGTTATGAAATAGACATTTTGTAACTATAGTTCGTAAATGTTTTTAGTTTGGTTTTCATTCCAAATCCTATATAACATACACCGGTGGTGTTTGTGTGATATAGTAGGAAATATAAACACTGGTAACATGTTAGATTTTTACATTAAAAACTATATATAAAAATATTATATTTAAATTTAATAAAATAAAAGACTCGTTTTTATTGTGTATTTTATAATATTAAGGTATAAAAACGAACATTTTATTTCATTTACTTTGAGTATGACATGATTTTAGTTTTTTTATAACTAATAAAAAAGTAACATATTACACGATTACAAGTATTTATATGTTATCCGTCTTATCGGACAAACATCTCCCTCTAGTTTAGTATGATATGGCGCAGGGTCGGACCTAGCTCAATGCTAGGTGCCGCGCCCGCTGCCCCTCAGGTTCACACGCGTAGTGGAAAAAAAAGATTTTTTTTTTATGATTTTTCAAAAACATTACCACTAAAATAAAATTTACGTTGCCCTTAAAATTTAATATACGTTACTACCAAATGAAATTATACGTTACCACGTTACGTTGCTCAAAATTTTTTTTATCGAACTCAGGTAATAATAACCAAAAAAATTAACTAACCTTATTATCTAAACAAGTTTAAAATGCCTCAGTGAATTGTATGTTGTACAATATTAAAAGCTTGTAGTACAACATTATATTGCACAAATAAGGGCAGTGTATCTGAGGCACGCGCCTCAAGCTAATTTTTGCCCCAAATTAAGCGCTCAGTTGCGCTTCATGTATGTCGTGCGCCTCAGATTACATAAGCCGCACACTTTTTTAAAACCAAGAACATATGAAACAACTGCAGTAAACAAAAATTTAAACGTTAGTCCTAAATTTTTTTTCAAAATTTGCCACTGATACGGCGATATGGTGTGCTGGTGTGTACACACATGATGGTCTAAACTTTAAACTGAATCAACTCATTATTTTCTTTGCATCCCTCCTAAAATATTAAAAGCTACATAAAAAACCAAGTGGCAAGTCATTTGTGGGTTCCATAGGTGGCCAAATTGGATAAGGTGGTTGGTGTTTCTTTGCAAAAGTGCATTTCCATGCATTATCCCTTATGCGATAAGTAATTTCCCATAACACTGTTTAAAAACGACATCAGACAAACAAATCTTTCATCCACTTTTTTGTAAAAGCGATGATTACGTTCTCTCCTTGCCTCACTCTTTGTTCCCTAGTCGACACCGTATCGTTTAAAGACCTAAACAGGTTGTGCAAATCGGCCGGTATTTCAAATCGATATACGAGAAAAGGGTGAGAAGGTTCAAGGTTGTAAATGGGGCGTAATTCGTTTGTTGAAATAAACACGACTCTTTAATATTTCTTTAATATTTATTTTTAAGTTGTAAATTTTGAGTATAATATACAAATGAATATGTTTAAAAACTGTAAACTTGTGACTAGCTTATTTGTGAATACAAATATTAAACAATGAAACTACACAAAAAAAAATTTAATATATCATAGTATAATTCTATTCTTTCTTATTTTTTATGAAAAAAATTGCTACAACTAAATTTTAATAAACAAAGGTGTTGTTTGTTTTTTCTGTAGGAAAAGGTCTGCAGTCTGCGGATCACATCTGCAGACATCTGCAGGAGAAGAGGTGGACCAAAGGTCTGCAGTCTACAAGAGGAACACTGTTTGTTTTTTAATTTCTGCAGATTGCTGAAATAAACTGGAATTTAAAATAAACTGATTTTTTAAAAACAATCAATATTTTTCAACATTTAAATTTAAATAATAGTTCTACAACACTGAAATAACAACAATAACGTTTTTTTAAATAACAACAATAACAATTTTTCAAATAATTTATTCCGTACTTTGCATTAATTGCTCGGCAATTTCATCTCGTAATTGGGTCATATATTCTCGATCCGATGCAGTACCGTGTACCTCAACCTCTTCTTCATCAGCATCAACGTGCACATTGCTATTTCCTAACGTCACATTCGGTTGATCGTATTCTGTAAAGAACTCATCGCTCAAGCCCTCTTTCCTTATAAAATTATGTAACTCAAAACATGCAATGACGATGTTCCTTTGCGAAACCAACGGAAATGGTGCCATCCTCTTCAATATAGGGAATCGGGCTTTCAAAACACCAAAAGCACGCTCAATGACGTTCCGAAGTTTTGCATTTGCATGGTTAAATTTCTCTTTATTGGTCAATGCACGTCTTCGACGAAAATTCCCAAGCCAATACCTCACATTACGATACGGGGCCATAAATCCTCGTATATGTGCATACACGGCATCACAAAGATAATATTTCTCTGTAAAGAAATACAATTAATTAAGGTATTAAACTAAGATACAAATATTTAACAAACCATAAACAAACCCGGTGGTGGAATCGGAAATGGTGCATGTGGATCTGCTAATGCCTCTGACAATATTCTAGCATCATGTGCTACCCCTTCCCAACCGGCCACAATGAACGTAAAAATCATGTTGAAGTCACAAATTGCTAATACGTTTTGATAACAATCCCCTTTCCCCCTTCCTCTATATAAATCTTGTTTACTAGTGGGGACAACAGCATGTATTAAAGTTCCATCTAGTGCACCAACCGCACCTTTAAAAACCCATCGTAGCCTCTTGTTATGTCCTGGAATGTTTGGATTCGGAATGAATGAAGTTGGTAATATCATATCTTTGGCGCAAAGCATCATTTTATCCAAGACTTCGTAAAAAAATTTATGAATTGTTTGCTTTGAGTGTTAAAATCTACGCTTGATAACCACGTAACGTTGATTATGACCGATTATCATAAAAAACATAGCCATCTTCTCCTCAACCGATACATGTTTACTATCCTTTAACGAATAATTCATTCTAAAATGTGCACATAGTCGGACAAAGGATTCACGAGACGTACGTAGCAGTTCAGTGCATTGTTTGGGATTTCCTTGCAATAACTCTAACGTGTATTTATGTCCCGTCATATCCGAATCATTGTCCCGCATTCGTTTCAAATCTCTTCCGAAAAAAACGGGCATACAAGTATATAAGAATAACGATAAGTAATTTTTTTTTATCATAATCCATAATGACCTTGTATTAACAAAAAATAAACAACCATTAAACACAAACAAACAACCATTAAATATAACCAAAAGCATACAATGTTTTCAACGTAACAAAAGCAAACAATGTTTTCAACATAACACAAGCAAATAATGTTTTCAACATAACATAAGCAAATAACACAAGAAAATAATGTTCTTCACTACTTTATTAGTCCTGAACTTGTAGCCGTCATCGCGATCCACCCTTTTAATACATCTGGAATTTCTGGCAATGCCATCCATGCCGCCCTCATGTCTGGTGACTGACCAAAAATATGGTAAGCAGCTAAAAATAGGGGATCTACTGGGTTTAACCCAACCAACTTTAGCTTCTCTGAACACTCAACAACTTTTGGCCCTTCTTTACCTTTAATCAAATATTGTAGAGCCTTTTGCATATCACATGCTAATTCATCCTCAAAGGTAGATGATTTTGAAAATTTTGCCTTTTTCTTTGGATTAGGTTGGGTGGTATGCTCAGGAGTAGGCTCAGAAATAGGATCGGGAGTAGGCTCAGGAGTAGGCTCAAAGGTCTGATGACAAGTGTCGGCATCATCATTATCTATGTCATGCAAAACGGTGTCCATAAGCAAAAGTGGTTTGAGACGATGACAAGAAGATGATCCAACCACTGATGTTTGGGTTGAGGTCCACTTGTGCATCCCAGTGGCAACATTACCCTTAAACAATTGTGCACAAAGTTCTGGAAAAGGCAATGGAATTGTTTTCAATGATCCAGCCTTTGGATGCCCCTAAACCCAAAGTAAAAAAAAAAGTTATAGGTTTTGTTTATAGTTAGATGTGAAAAAAATATTCATACAAACATACCTTTTTAAATTCCTCCCATTCCTCATTCGTTAAGGTAAAAGTATTTGTCTGAGCATTGTATATGTTTCCAGTTTTGTTTTTCAAATACACCCATCCTGTGTATTTGGCTTTCAGATTGTCATACGCATTTTTTATCTGTTTTTGAGTCAAATCAAGCCCAAACCTTTCCTTAAGAACTTTTCCTAACTTATTCGACGACTCCTTTTGCATACTCAATCCTTTCCTACCCACCGTGTTTATCTCTTCAATGCAAGTCTCTAATAAGCATTTTATATGCTCATTTGACCATTGTTGTTTCTCTCCCGTTTCTATTAATGAACAAACAAGGAACCAACATGAACTACTACAACAATCTAAGCAACAATTAACAACAAATCGACTACATTACACATTAGAAGCACCACAACAATCCCAAATCAACTACAACAAGAATCGACATATGAGCAACAACATGAACTACTGCAACAATCTGAGCAACAATTAACAACAAATCGACTACATTACACATTAGAACAACTACAACAATCCCAAATCAACTACAACAAGAATCGACATATGAACAACAATTAACAACAAATCGACACATAAGACCATTATGAACAACAATATATTAACAACAAATCTGAACATTATGAACAAATCTGAACTACAACAAAAAACAACAAATAACAAATCTGAAAAAAAAGACTGATTTAAAACATAACAAATCTGAAAAAAAAAACTGATTGGAAAAAAATAAAACTGATTTAAAAAAAATAACCAAATCTGAAAAAAAAAAAAAAAAAAAACATAACAAATAACAAAAATAAAACTGATTTAAAAAAAAGAACCAAATCTGAAAAAAAAAACATAACAAATAACAAAAATAAAACTGATTTGAAAAAAAAACTATTAAATCTGAAAAAAAAAAAACCCTAACATATAACAAATACAAAATCTCACTGTGTAAAAGAATCTCCATCAAACAATGATAAGAGATCTGGAAAAAAAAATACCTTTGAGCAGAGAATGGAGCCGGAGGAGGAAGAAGGCCGGAGGAGGAAGGAGCCGGGGGAGGAAGGAGACGGAGAGGGAAGGAGGAGGCCAGAGGAGGAAGGAGCCGGCCGGAGAGAGGTGGAGCAGGGATGGAGTCGGAGCAGGGGTTGGAGGCAATTGGGGTTGTAGGGTTTTAGGGAGAAGGATGAGAGGTTGGTGCTGTTATGTTTTGTGAGAAGACTTGAAAAGACCCTTGTGTATGTCTGTGTGGGGAAGAGGTTTTTTAATGGTTTGTCTTTTGAAAAACAAACAGTCTGCCCGCCTCAAATGTCTGCCCGCGTCTGCGCAGCGCAGACATAAGTGACTAGAAGCTCTTCTCAAGAAAAAACAAACACCCCCAAAGTCTCTTAACTTTTAAAAATATATGAAAAGTCACTAAATTATTTTTTTATATTAAAATATATCTCTAAACTTATGTTATAAGTTCACATAGTTTTAAAAAATAAAACAAAAAAATAAATAAAAAATAAATTAACCTACTAGTTTTACAAGCCCTTACTACAAAACTTCTTCAGATTAATCATGTTACGTTCACAAAACTTCTTCAGATTAATCATCTTACATGTTCATATCTACAATGTCTCACGAGATTGAGGTTAAAGTTTAACTAAAACACAATTCACACACTTCATTGTTATATTCGAAATCTACTATTTGATTTTGTTATATGCAAGCAACCCAAGTATAGGAGTTTGGTGAGTGGTTATTCTATTTCACATTGCCTATCAAAAACATACCACCATATTCTTCAAGTCAAACGACCGATACTTTGAAAATTGCGTAAGAAATACGTAGGAATTGCATAACAAATTTCCCACACCATATTTTCGTAAGAAGTACGTTGAAAATTGTGTTGTAATTGTGTAGTAATTGGTTTCCGATGAGGGTTTTTCTAACATCAAGGTTTTGCTGAAAATGCGTCACAAATTTGAATTTGCTACGCATTTGCAACGAAACCTTAATGTTAGAAAAACCCTCGTCGGAAACCAATTACTACACATTTACTACGCAATTTTAAACGTACTTCTTACGAAAATATGGTGTGGAAAATTTGTGATGCGATTCCTACTTTTCTTACCCAATTTCAAAGTATTGGTCGCTTTTGTGCAGCAAATTTTTCTAAAAACTAAGTGTTTTTTGTCGTCACAAATTAGTAGCAATTTTGTCAAAATTTGTGACGCATTTTTTTCTGTAAGAAAATTTTGTAGCAAAAGAACCATTTTTCTAGTAGTGCATTGCGTTTTTGTATTTGATTACTTGTTTTAGTGGGTACTAGGTTTGAGACCCGTGGGTACCCACGGTGCAAACCAAAGTAAATTAAAAAAAATATTAAACTAAGACTTGTATTATTCAAGTTGAGTGTCCATAATGTAAAGTTTTAAGAATAATGGTTAGCCTAATATTTTTTTCTTATATAAATATCATGTTTCAATGTTGCGTTGATATGATCTGGATATTAACTATGGTTTTCATGTCAAAGTGGATAATTTAGGTAACTTATAAATAACGATAACAACCAAAACTCATTACCTATTATGATCAGTACTCAACAAAAGTATAATATGTAACAAAACAGCACAAAGGTGTAAATACATTTTGTTTTTGTAAATTACCTTTATTATATTTTTATTTTTAATGTAATTGTAATTAGGAGCTAACTTGTTTTAGAGACCACTGGTCACGCACGGTTCAAACCAAACAAAAAACAAAAAAAAATTAAAATAAATACTTGTATTAATGAAGTTGTATGTACATAACGTCAATGAAGATAAGTAAAAAATTCCATCAAAATTAGTCACATTATTCATAAATTTTGAAAGACTTCTTTGTACACAACGTTTGATGTTTTGTTCATCAGTTCACCATTTTCATCCACTATAAGTATCTTCAGTCCATCTCGACTTCTGACTCTTGATAGCGCAACATACAACTGCCCGTGTGAAAAAACTGGATCCTTCAAATACAACCCAACTCTGGATAACGATTGTCCTTGGCTTTTGTTTATTGTCATTGCGAAAGAAACAGCAAGTGGGAATTGCCTTCTGTAATTCTTGGAATAAAAGTTCGCATTCCAATGTTACTTCCTGAAATGATTATCGCTTCAATTACACGTTTTCTCATTTTAACAACTTGTAACCTTGTCCCATTACACAAACCGCTTTTCTGATCAATGTTTCTAAGTAACATTACGGGGACACCAACTTTCAAAACCAAACGATGGTTTGGTATTCTAGAAAACTTAAGACCATTCAGCACATCAGGAGAAACTAATCTTTCATCAACCTGTTTGTTAACATCTTCGGACTGGCAAACACTATCCGAACATAGATACTCAAATTCGTCACCAGGAAACATTGAAAGTAATATATCATTAATTTCATGAACAACTTCATTCTTCGGTGCCAATATAGCTCGATCTTGAAAATAAGTCAGAATGTGGATGTTATCCAAAAGTGACGGATACACAAAGGCTATCAAATCCGAAACAGGATCCGAAGATTGAGAAATAAGTAAGTCATCAGGTATCAAAATAACATCCTGATCATCATTTATTGTATCAACCTTTCCTTCTCCTATATCCAGAAGCCAAGATGCAAACTTTTTAGTTTCCTCGATATTAGAATTGCAGCTTCCTGAAAAGCAACCTCATATTTTTTGTCAATTCTAAAACAATGCATTTGTGCCAAATGTATGATGAACTTAAAGAGGCATTAACAATGTCATGCCTAGTTCCATTTGGTACAACTGGTAGAATTTGTCTAAAGTTACCCCCAAACACAACAACCTTTCCACCAAATAACAAATTTGACGACTCATCAGCATGTACACCAAATACATCTTTTAAACTTCGATCTAGTGCTTCAAAATCATGTTTATGAGTCATGGGTGCTTCATCCCATATAATCAAATCGGTTTGTTTAAGCAGTTGTGCAACATCACTATTAGGTGGTATGTAGCACATAGAATCTTCAGTTAGGTTTATAGGAATACGAAACCTGGAATGTGCTGTCCTACCACCTGCCAATAGCAAAGATGCGATACCACTCGAAGCAACATTCAAAACAATCTTTCTTTTACATCTTATGGATGAAGATAGAGTCTTCCATAGGAACGTTTTACCCGTACCACCATAACCATAAACAAAAAAAACTCCTCCTTTCTTCTCCTCAACAGATCTCATTACACAGTTATAAATATTTTTTGGTTCATCTGTTAAAGAAGAGAACTGAGTATCAAATTCTTCAACCAAACTGTTTGTGTCATAGCCTAACTCCTCACAAATAAGACGATTGTCTAATAATGATAGAAACTCATTCTCAGGATATGGCATACCTACGAAATGTCATAGACTGCAACTATTACGCAATAAGAACTTCTCAATATCAAGTAAAGCTAAATTCTTAATTTCGTCATCTGAAAGGATCAAATCTGAAAAAAAAATATAAAAAATGTGTTAGAATGAAATATATAATATAATAAACATATAAAATGAATAATTGAATATGTCGAACCATTAAAAATAGTATAATTTAGATTCCTAATAATTATTACTCATTACTATTTAGTATATGTAAAAAAAAGTGTAGAAAATATAATATAAAGTAATAATATATTAAAAAAATTGAAAAACCTGGACAATTTGAATCTATTCTTCTGTTGCGTAAAATGTCATCAGACAAATAATTCCATGTTTCCTCCCACACAATGTCAGGTCTTGACAAACTGTTGGACGCTAACAGAGTTGCAAATAAGTTCCTTAGATAAGGGCCAGAACCTACAAAAGCTTCTTCCTTTATTGCTTCAACATATTTTGTATCATCATCCAAGAGTCCCATAGCGTAGCATGCATCCCTAAAAGAGGATTGTACTTTCTCATCAACTTTAAAAATATCTTCAAATAATGTTGGTCCTTTAACCTTATTCAAAAGAATTCTCAAAAAATAAGCTTCACCAACAGAAGCAGGAACTGAATGAATCCGACCAATTGACTTTTTTCTTTGCCTAGGCTCCCATTTTCTTTCTTGTGCTTTCCAAACATATGGTGAAGGGAATTGGATGTAAGTTAGTTGCCTTGCATTGGCATCATTTTTGTTGCGTTCCATCCAACCCAAAAACATAGATGAAGCACAAGAGGGTTTATTGAGAACGTCGTCAATGTCCTGCATAGCATCAAAAACAATTCTTTGTTCACCGGGTAGATGAAAAAGTAATCTCATTACAGGAGGTGTCCTGTAATGAATATTCTCCATGAAGCCTCACACGCAGAAATATAACGACAATCATAAAATCCTTTGACTTCATTAACCACTATGTCTTCACCCGGTACTTTCTTGCTTTCCACAAAATTAACAGTAACTCTATTTGGACCCTTGTTAATGTATTTAAATAAATACTTAATGGATCCAGCTTGGTTACACCATTCAACGTTGATATGTGCCTGGTATCTTTTAAGAAGAGTCTTGTTATATGGAACGACATATCTGTTATCTAATTGCTCACCAGACTTTTTCTACAAACGAACCATTATCTCTTCGTCTATACACTGCATAACCATCAGTATCGATAGATGTTTCATTCTGGAAATTTTTTGGGAAGTTTTTTGAACATTTGTCATTGACCATACACGGACAACTCATGTTCAAAGGTCCACAAGGACCGTGAATCATAAATTCACGTACAAGTTCATACAATTCTGGCTCTTCATCTTTATTCAGTATCTCAGCTGAAATGAACTTGTCAATATGGTCAGCTGTTGGAAGCTTATAACCAGCAGCCATAAACAAATAGATGTGTGCATGTGGTAATCCACGTTTTTGACACTCAACCGTGTATACAACTGCAAAGTATTGGGAGCAAACAAAAGAAAATAATTTAGAAAAGTAAAAAAAATAATGTTGTAATAAAATTAACTTCATGTATTCGTACCAGCTTCAACAGTCCCAAATAAGTGTTTATCTTTCAGGTCTTTAATGATGGAATCAAGTTTAATTTTAAACAACCTGCATAAAATGTCTGGCCTATCTTCTGGTCTAAGAGTGGTATCTTGAAGATATATTCTCATCTCTGGCCATTTAGGATTACAAGTAATTGTAATAAAATAGTCAGGGTATCCGTACCACTTACATATTGCCATTGCGTGATAATTTTGCATCATATATCTAGTGCCACCTGTAAAAGAAGATGGAATAATAACTCATTGACCCATGCTTGATGTTTCTATTTGTCCTTCTTCTCTTTGTTTGCTTAGGACATTATACTTCTCACTCCTAAGAAGGGTTTGCTTACCCTTAATGAAATTTAATCTTTCCATTTCAATCATTGTATATGAATCAACTATAAATTGATGTAAAAGCCTCCTTGCATTAAGAATTAGCGAGAATTCATTACTCCTATCTTGAATCCTATAAGCAAAAAACTCCTTCATTGTTAAACTTTCATGTTTTTTGTTTTTTTTTTGTTTGAAGATGAGCTCCCATCTGGTAAGGTAACATTTTTTTACGGTAATCTTTTTTTGTTTTTTTGAATTTGAAGGTGAGCTTTCATTTGGTAAGGGAACATTTTTGTGAAGGATGTCAATTCTATATCCATCGTCACCATAAGGAAGCAACAATGGATACTGAAGAGCAAGATATGATGGATGTAACTCACTAACTCTTTTTAGCTTTCCATCAATGGTCTGCACAATAATATCACGTTTATCTGTTTCTTCATTAAGGTCACCAATTATCAATCCAGCAACTTCAGAAACTGTGGGTAGGTTGTAGGTTCTACCATCTCCTTTCCTCATTCCGTTTAATCGAAGCTTGACTTGTGCATCAGGATTCTTCTGAAAACAATCTCTCGCCATTCTATAAGATTTCACCAAGGAGTTTTTGTCATCCAACATTTTTTTCAATTCTTTTACAATTTGAAATTCAAGCGCCTTTTTTGATGAGTATTCCTCGTCTGGACCACTATAAATAAGATGAATATATTAGAATCGAAAGTATTTAAAAATGTATAAAGTTTTCTACAAAAGACAATAAAAAAATAACATACCCAACGACATTGATTCTATTCGAAACTTCATTTTCAGTATCATATATGTATAGCTGAGAGAATACTGGATTTTTTCCATGTGATGGTAAAAGATTTCCCAAAGCATGGTAGTTTTCACCACTTATACGATAGATAAATGGAGCATTACCATGATTTATAGACTTATCAATTTTTCTACCCATAGACGTAAATGCAAACATATAGTTGAATCGTCTTATGTTCTTTAAAAAGAATTTGCTTTTAGAATCAACTCCATTAAAATACTCTTTATAACTGTCTAGGGCCTCCTTAAAAGGAGGAAGCAAAACTTTTCCATAATCACAACATAAAGAGAAATTTTTTTTAGTAGTACTTCTATTAAGCCCTCTAGTAGATTCACATCTCCACAGTCTTGCATTACAATCCTCACAAGTAACATTCTGATCACCATGGTCCAAGTAATCTAAAAAAAGATATTGAAACTTTTTAAATATAACATAATTTTAAAGTAATTTTGAATTAGTATTAAATATATTTTATATTAGTAGTAATTAGCGAATAAAGACTACCTGGAGATATGCCTTTTATTACATTGTTTGTCGTTACTCCATGCAGGTTTTTGTAAGCGAAAGATTTTTACTAAAACAGGATTATATGATCATACAAGTTACAAAACCAGGTGCGGAAACCCTAGTTCTGAACAAACTGATAAAACTCTAAACAAAACACAATCAATATCATTTTCAAAGCTTTTTCATAGATTAACTTTCTCAAATATTCAATTACAATCACACACACGTTAATCTAGATCAATTACAGACTTTCACAAAATACCCTGGAACCTGACCTGAACACACACACAACTAATAACTCTCTTACATTCACAAAAACACAAAATCTATATATAGACTCTGCACATTCACCCAGTTGATGTGGTCGAATGTGGAGTTCTTCCACATTCGCCCACTCCAATGTTACGAATGTGTTCTTGATCAGCTTCCAATCTTCCTTCGTCCATTAGCTATTTACCTTCGCCCACTTTATGTCTACCTTCGCCCACATTTAACTACATTCGCCCAGTCAGCACAACTTAACATATGTTAGTATCCAATCACTAGTCGCAAAACGCATCTACAAACTCCCCCTCGACTATTGATTGGATTGTCTTCTCTTTTCGTCCATTGCTTTGTTCATCAGCTTAATTCTGAGCTGTTTCTTCTGCTCATTAGTCATTGCAGGCTCAAACGTTCTCTTCACTGGTTTCGACACATTTGCCATCTTCACCGTCTTGCCAAGTTTATTCTCCAAATTACTTCCCGCATTAATATCATAAGCAAAACAAACTCCAACCACTTGAGTATACTTTCTTGCTTGAGCAGCATCTTTTGGTTCAAAGTAAATCGGATTATAGAAAAGCATGATGATGTCTTCAAACGTACAATTAATCAACCACATTGGATCAAATACATGAACATGCTTGTATTTATCCTTCCCATCTCTCAACACTATCACCGCTTCAGCCTTTCTCCAATCATAATACCAAAAGATAAAATCAGCACTGAAATGTTGTGGCATAGGCATCAAAGGTATTTTTCTCATCACTTCAGGTGCTTTATATATCAAAGTAACCCGTTTCAGCTTGGTTTGAGGATCAATATCCCTATGAACTTTTCTTCGGGGATATTGAGGCTTGAATCGATTCCATCTTGTTCTACTTTCCCAAACCAGCTTGTCTGCACACCAACCGACATGAGTACCACTAACTGAAGCACCAGACATAGGAAATCTGCATAGATCTCTGACCGCCCAGTACGGTAGAGTTAACAAGTCAATGAATCTGTTAAAATACAAGATTCCTGTTTCCCATTTAGCAGCTATGCACTTCAGCCTGCCCAAATATGTCCACCCGAGAGCTCTGCCTTTGAACTTGGCATTATGAAATCTATAGAAGTTTCCTTGAGCTTCAGGCTTCGGTCGGTTCTCATCCATTTCTCTCAACTTCTTCAAATAACTCTTCAATTCATCAGATTGATTTGAAGATTCTTGCTTATCAGCACCAAACACCTTCTCCACAAACTCTGCACTCCTTTGCTGTGCCTTCTGCTTCGCTGAATTGTTTGGTGTCTCAGTGAAATCAGGAAATATTTCATCTTCATCTGTTTCCCTGAAGTACTGAGGAAACTTTTCATGAGTTATATCTTCAACCTCCACTTCATCAAGCTCAGGATTATTCTTATCATCTGAGTGACTTCCAACATCCTTTTCAGAAATGTCTGGAATCGACTCATCTACTATAAACTCCTCAAATGTTTTCCCTACCCTCTGTGCAAGTCCATCCAGAATTTCCTTTGCCACATAAGCAGGTACTTCTCCTTCTTCAAGATCAGGATCTTCGTATTCCAATTCATATCTCAAGTCATCAGTTTGGAATATCTCAGCAAAACATCCTGTGAACTCAATGGTCCATTCTCTTCTTTCCAACATGTCTTTATACACTTGTTTAGCGTCATCTGAAAAAGACCTCACCTTCTCATTCCAGAAGATACTTTCATCTGAATCAACGTTCTCACCTTTCTTCTTCTTTGAACTTGATTCTCCAGTACTCTTCTTTTTGGATGTTCTTTCTTCAAATGTAAACTTTGAAGTATCATCACCTCCATCATCATCATCATCACTCTCACTATCATCCTCTTTCTGTCTCCCATACCCTTCAGCATCATCATCATCATCATTATCATCCTCATCATCATTTTTATCTGACTCTTCATCATCCTCATCATCATCTTTTTCTTCATCCGATTCAGAATCTTCATAGTCAACTTTCTCTTCTTCTTCTTTATCTTCTTCACCCTCCTTCAACTTGGGTGCGACATTATACAAATCATTAATCAAATCACTAAGGCATTTGTTCTCAGCCCTTAGTTCTTTGTTGTCTGCTTTAATCAACTTTATCCTGTTCTTGTTTCTTGCACACTTTCCCTCAAGCTTTTCATTCTTTGCTTCAAGCTTCTTAACCTTTTCTTTAATCTCATCTTGATTAGATTTAGAAGCAACCACAATCTGAAGCATTTTCTCTTCATTCTGCTTAAACTTGGTTATTTCAGCTTGTTGAGCCACAATCATTTTCATCATATCATCCATTTTCCTGTTCACCTGCTTCATCACATCATCATCCACAGTGACTTTCTTCGATTTGGATCTGGATGGCTCAACTTCCTTTTCTTTCTGAGGCTTTCTGAACATGTCAAGTACATTGTCCAGTGCAACATTAAGTTGATCAGCTGATATTGTTTCTGCCTCTTTAGACTTCTTTTGCTTTTTGGTGACAGGTGAAGATAGCTTTGATGATGTACCAGCATCGGGCACTCTTTTTCCTTTCAACAGTTGTGCTAACTCTTTCTCTCTCAACTGTTTAGTGCTTGTCTTCTTAGACATGGTCTTGTGTTTGGCTTTGGGCAAGTTTACAACCACAGTCTCTCCAATATTCAACTCATCCAAGTCAACACCTAAGCCTTCATCTTCAACATTCACTGACTTCTTTCTTTTTTCAGCTTCCTCAATCGATTTGTTTAAAGATTCAGACTCACCAACCATAGTGGCCTTACGTTTGGTCGTCCTAACATTCTCGGTATCAGAATCCCATCGTTCTTCTTCCTCAGTTTCCTCTGAATCCACTGATTCTTCATCAATCAAACCAGTACCTTTCTTTGCAGTTGATTTCTTCCTCACCACCTGTTGCTTAGAACTTCCTTGATCAGTCTTTCCCTTACCCTTCCCTTTGGCTCCGGGATTGACTACCTGTCTCTTCCTCTTAGTGCTTGCATCAACATACACCAAAGGATCATCATTATCAGAATCACTGTCATCATGTCTTGCTCTGTTCTTGCCAGGATCAGTGTAATCCTGACTAGCCAAAGCTCCAAAGAGTCTCCTGTGAGGTGGCTTTTCATTGTCTAGCACACCTTTGTATCCTTTCATTCTCACCAAAGTACGAATGTTCATGTGATCTTGACCTAGGATCATAGTTGGATCCTTCTTCAATTCTGGATACTTGTGGTCAAAAATCATCATGAGAAATCTCGGATATAACATGAATTGCTTCTTCTTCACACCTTTTAACATCTCAAGCATATGATCCAGTATCATCCCAGATACGTTGAATGGTTTGTTGAGAGTCAACGCAACCATCATCGAACTTAGACTTTTCCTCATCACATCATAACCTCCACTCACACATCCAAATACATGGATAATGACATGTGCAAAGTACTTGAACTGCACACTCAGCTTCCCTTTATACATAGATCCATCAGTGATCGGACCTTTGTACTTCATTCTTAAGAAACAAGCCTTCTGTTCAGTCCACGACAATTCTCTGGGATCCTCACTCACTTCAAACTTTATCTGGAGTGCTTCTCTAATATCAGACTCTGTAATAAACATCTCTAAGTCTTGTATCTTGCTTCTAATGATTGTCTGATTATCCCAGAAGTCATACTTCGCATTCTTGTAGAAGTCTTCAATGATATCTTTGTGAATGATAGTCGGAGTAGCTAAAGCATAGACAACTCTGCTCCTCCTCAAGAATTCAATGATTCTAGTAAACTCGACATTCTTCTCTACATCGCCCAGATAAGCACAACAGTTATGCGTTTTCTCAAACAACCAACTGCTTGTACTTGACGATTCTCCTTCCTGAACGTTCTCTAGAACTGGTTCTGAAACTATATTCTCCACTGGAGTTTCAACATTCTCAGTCTGATCAGCCATCTGCACATCAAAAACAGAAACAAACGTCAAAATACAAAAACGACAAAAAATTAAAAATTTTAAGGTTTTAAAGTTCCACATTCGTCCCTTTTGATCTGGACGAATGTGAATATATCTGGTCGAATGAAGAACATATTGGTCGAACGTGAAAATGTAATGGATTAAAAACACATTCGCCCGTTTAAATGTACATTCGTCCACAAAATTCACCTTCGCCCGTTTTAATAGACCCGAAGGTAAACCTGTTCATCCCCAAAAATTTAAAATTTTGCCAAAATTGTTTTTAACCCTTGATTTTGATTAGGATATATTCTAATATGGCCGATCAACACTCATGTATGACCAATTGTTCTTTTAATTCAGTTTACATCAGTTTTAATAAGAAATTAGGTTATAACCGTTCCAATCGATCAATTAACCAACTAAACGATGTTATAAACCTAATTCATTGATTATTCTCCCCCTAAAACTGATGTAAATTGAAATGTGTTCAAAATTAATCAACAACAAACATCCTGTAACCCTAAAATCTAAAACCCTAGGTTCGAGCATAAAAACGATGATTCCAGACTGTTTAGAGCTCCATTACCTGTGAAATTAGGTTTAAAATGATCAGTGATTGACCAGGAATCAAAAGCACATGAAAAAGAAATCCAAGCAACAAGGTTCGGTATTGAAGAAAAAATTCTGAAAAATTATGAATGAAGGTTCGAAGCTGGAAATGGTTATATAGGAAGTCCATCTTCGCCCGTTTATAGTGGGCGAATGTGAAACTATTTCACCTTCGCCCCAACTTAATGACCCGAAGGTAAAATGAATACCCGAAGGTAAAATTTAGTTATAAAGTTCCCACATTCGTCCAATATGTAATGGCCGAAGGTAATGATTTTTCCACATTCGACCCAATTAAGGGGCGAATGTGAAATGGAAAAATCTGAAAATTTACCAAATCACGAATTCGAATCCCGTTCAACATTTTTCAATCTGTTAAACTTCCAAAACTCAAATTTTCACTTTTTGAATTATACAAAGCCCAGATGGTGTTATCAAATCTCAGAAATTGACCATCAAACATCCCCGGTTATCAAAAATAAAGCAGAAATGCAAAAATTTTGGATTTTCTGAAATTTTATCAAAGCACACCTAAAATCTTTTTGGATTTTGTATCTTTTTGACAATAAAAGTAAAATGCAACAAAGTAAAATGCATCAAAGTAAATGAAAGCAGTAAACATTTTGTGATATCCGGTAAGAGGATCATATCAGTTTACTGAGAAATCTGACCACAGCGTTGATCTGATTGTTTTAATATTATCATTAGAAACAATATGTGACACGGCAATTTCTGATATTGTGGTCCACGTAAGCTCACATATAGACAATTACGCAATGCTTTAAAATGATACGAGTTAGATGTATTAGACTAACACATTGTGGTGCCCACACACACGACATACTCCCGTATCAAGTAATTGCACAAAGCTTCATCGTAACGCGTGATTATGCCAGAGTTATCCGTAAAATTTACAAAGTATATAGCACAGAGGTGTACAGGTCAGCAAATGAATGCAGCAAAGTAACATGTGCGTATACACTAGGTTGAGGCTGATATTAACCACTGATTTGCATCAGAAAGTCAATACGATGTAATAATGATCTTTGATCAATAAAACATAAAGTTCCTCAATTCGGTAACTTTCGGTTTTGGCAATAAGCTCTTTTTGCAAATATTCTGATGAAACTAGGTCCGTAAATCAATACGACAGAAGTTTAATCAGAATATCCCGGATAACCATAACATAACGACCCGAAACCTCAGATTTTGGCAATCCTATCAAACGAAATTACGGTACTAAGACCATATGCCCATGAGGTGGTCAGCCACGAACGCGTAGTTTGTTATGTTTGTATCACTAATGCACGCAATATTTAGTCTACGAAGCCTATCAGCATATCACACGTAATCAACATACGTTTCATTATACTATACAATTCTTTAGCCTGTGTCAGATCCCCACTGATGTACTATCATTTCCTCTTTTTATCCAGGAAATCATTTTGGTTTTTCTAATTTTTAGGTCTTTTGAAATTTTTCAATGTTTTTGGTTTTTCTGATAAAAAGACTCCCCCTAGAATAAAGAACATATTTTTGGGTTTTTAATTTTTCTGAAAAAACAAAACAAAAATTTGAAAGAAAACAATCCACTTGAAAGCATCAACTTCTTTGAGGATTAAACAATCCCCTCGAAAGCATCAACTTCTTTGAGAATTATGATAGAAAAAGAGAAATTCTCAATTAGCAAAGAGAAATTCCCAATTAGCAAAAATTTAAAAAACTAAAACTAAAACTAAAAAACGATAAACCGAGGTGCCGATTAGTCCTGTTTTTCCTTTATATTGTTTACTTTTAAAAGATATTCAAAGCGGGATCTATCAAAAGCTTTTGTAAACAAATCTGCACGTTGATAGTCAGTATGGATTTTGACCATATCTATCAATTCCTTAGCGTAACAATCACGGATAAAATGATATTTGATCCGGATGTGTTTCGCTTTAGAATGATTTTCAGTATTTTTAGTTAAAGCAATTGCGGCTTCGTTGTCACAGTGTATAGGGGTTTTAAGAAACTGCAAACCGTAATCCACCATCTGTTGTTGGATCCAGAGTACTTGCGAACAGCAACTTGAGGCTGCAATGTACTCAGCTTCACATGTAGACAGCGCCACGGAAGTCTGTTTCTTGCATTGCCAGGTAATTAACCTGCTCCCTAAAAACTGGCAACCAGCTGTAGTGGATTTGCTATCTTTGTCACAGCCGCCCTAATCTGCATCACTAAAAGCAATAAAATCAAAATCATCATCATTAGGGTACCAAAGTCCTTTTGATGGACAACCCTTCAGATATCGAAGGATACGCTTGACCGCCGTCAGATGACTTTGTTTCGGCTTCGATTGATAGCGAGCACAGAGACACGTTGCATACATAATATCTGGTCGAGACGCCGTCAAATACATCAGAGATCCGATGATTGCTCTGTATGTAAATGGGTCTGTCAGCTCCCCCTTAGCGTCCACTCCAATCCCGTGATTGGGTTGAATCGGGGTATCCATCGGCTTAGAGTCCTCCATCTGGAATCGACTCAAGATGTCGGATACATATTTTGTCTGGTGAATGAAGATCCCGTCGGGTCTTTGGTCCACCTGCAAGCCGAGGAAAAACTGCATCTCCCCCATTGCGCTCATTTCGAACTTTTCTTGCATGACAGTTTCGAATTCCCTGCATAAAAGTTCGTTAGTTGAACCAAATATAATATCATCAACGTAAATCTGTACTAGAAGCAAATCATCTCCCGTCTTCTTCGTGAAGAGGGTGCAATCGACGAGGCCGCGCTTGAATCCTTTGGAGATGAGGTATGTACTTAGCTCCTCGTACCACTGTCTTGGAGCCTGGTGCAAACCATATAAAGCTTTGTTCAGCACGTAGACCTTATCCCGGTGGATTAGGTCCTTAAAGCCTGGTGGCTGCCCGACATAAACCTCTTCCTTGACTTTCCCGTACAAAAATGCGCTCTTGACGTCCATTTGATAAACTTTGAATTTCTTGTATGAAGCAAACGCAAGAAACATCCGAATAGCTTCAATCCGTGCTACCGGTGCATAGATTTCGTTATAATCAATCCCTTCGATTTGATGGAAACCCTGCACGACCAATCTGGCTTTGTTACGAACAATAACCCCACGATCATTCTTTATGCACTTAAACACCCATTTAGTGCCTATTTTCTTCCTTCCCGGCGGCAAATCCGTGAGCGTCCAAACTCCCAATTTCTGGAATTGTAATAACTCCTCCTACATTGCCTCAACCCAGGCATCTTCATTCAAAGCGTCCTTGTATGTCCTTGGCTCTACCTGCGACACATAACACGCAAATGACCAATCATTTTGACTACCAGATTTTTGAATTTTGGCATATAATGCTAAAGCACCAAAACTCTCTGGCGAGTTAACACTTCTCAGCTGCCCTCTGGTCATAACACCACTTCCAGGATCACCGATAACTTGCTCCAGCGGGTGAATACGATGAATCCGAGATTCCGGATAAACAGGTACAATAACTCCCGTCTGAGCAGTCAAGTTTTCTACAGCATCCAGATCATGACCCGTGTTTGATGATGAAGCAACATCTGGAGTTGGAGTTGGGTTCACTGGCATTGCCTCTGGTTCTTCTGCATGTTCAAGAATGACTTCTTCAAATTGTTCAACTTCAGATTCTGAAGAGTCTAATGAAGTTGAAGCCTCTTGAAACACATCTTCTTCTTGTATAGGAGCATTGGTATCATTAGAAGCTGGTAGGGGGTTCACGGTGATTGGACGCACCAACGATGAAGTCGTCGCGTTTTCACACTCGTAAAGTAATCTGATAACAGCTTCTTCAACCAAGCTGTCTAGGTTGAATGATTCAAAGAAGTCATTGTAATCAAACATCCAATCAGGACCCGTGCCTTGCAAATTTTGAGTATATCGTTGAACTTCCACGTTAGCCCAATCCTCCACTTGACGAGTTCTCTTGTTGAATACCCGTTTGAGCGGGGTTGCATATCCAACAAAATATCCCTCCTCAGCTTTAGGACTAAACTTCTCACCTGGATTCAACATCGTGCATGGCGCCCCAAAAGGTTCTAGATACTCTAAGTTTGGCTTTCGTCGGTGTAACAGTTCATAAGATGTTTTTCCAAACTTCTTTACTGTTAGAACCCGAGTAAGTGTATAATTTGCTGCATAAATCGCCTCATTCCAGAACATTACCGGAAGATTTGAATCAGCAAGCATTGTTCTAGCCGCTTCAATTAGAGTCCTATTCTTTCGTTCAGCAACACCGTTCTGCTGTGGGGTGTACGGAGCCGAATATTCATGATGTATCCCTTTGCTTTCACAAAGTTCAACCATCTTGGCATTTTTGAACTCCGTCCCATTATCACTCCGAATTCTCTTTATCTTCACATTGTAGAGATTCTCCAATCGAGTGAACAGAACTTTTAAGTTGTTAAAGGTGTCACTTTTATTTTGCAAACACATCACCCATGAAAATCGTGAATAGTCATCAGTGACAACTAAACAATAAAGCTCTCCAAGATGACTTTTGCGCTTGACTGGTCCGAATAAGTCCATGCGCAATCGCTCAAGTGGCATCTCAACAGAGTTAACTTTCTTCACTTTGTGGGCCTGTTTGTGTTGCTTCCCCTTCTTACAGCTTACACACTTGTCATTCAGATGGAAATGTTTCACGTTTACTCCATCGACAAGCCCATTTTTCACAAGTTGATTCATTTTTCTCAGATGAATGTGCCCCATTCTTCGGTGCCACATTATTGATTCTTTCTCAGTCGCTTTGGATAGAAAACATGTTATTTGCCCCTGTGATGTCATCGCCTTGGACATATCAAGAATATAGAGATTGTTGACGCGAGGTGCCATCAACATTATCCACTCCTTTGGAATTTTGAAGCCCGGTTTGAGAATATAGCAGGATTTGTCATCAAAATGTACAGAAAATTGTTTATCACATATTTGACTGACACTCAACAGATTATAATCTATCTGCTTTACATAAGAAATCCGCTCAAAGCTCACTATCCCATTACTCATGCTCCCCTCCATTGTGATATATCCACCTTTATTACCAGCGAAAGCGACATACCCTCCATTGATGTTTTTCACGTCGAACAGCAATGCGAGATCCCCTGTCATATGGCCTGAAGCTCCACTATCAACGATCCAAAGACTGCTAATAGGGCCAGCTGAAGCTCCCTGCACACAAAAAGTAAATCATTTAGTTCTTTCGGGGGACCCAAGCCTGAGTCTTGGGCCTTTGAATATCAGCTTTCAAAGAAACATTCTCATTCACATTTTCAACAACTTTTTGTTTTGGATCAATCTTTTTCTGATTATTCAAAACAGTTTCCTTTTTCTCATTAACCTTAGAAGTAGAAGCTCCTGGAGTACCATTGGGTGACCAAAGTTGTTCAGATCTTTTAAGAATGCGAATCTGAGTTTTTGGATTCTCGGTCGGTTTCTGAACATTGTTAACAAATGTAACTTTCTTGGTTACCTTATCTGAGTTAACAGACTTAGGTCCAACATTTGATTTGACAATCGGTTTTTGTGGAACCTTTTGCCTATCAATTGTTGCGTTCACCACAGGCTTTCTCCATGATTGTTCCATAGCAATCCGATTTCTTTGATCATATTGAATTGGACGATTGTTCCTCATTTGATGAAAATTGTTTTGATTATAAAACTGTTGTTGTTGAGGAACAACTCGTCTGTGTGGTGGAACATAATGATCAATCGGTTTTCTCATAGAATTTCTCACTTCAACCTCATGTCTTTTATGCCTTACATATGGACACTGAGCAAGTAAATGCCCACGTTCTCCACATTTAAAGCATTTTCGATACTCTTCAAAAACATATTGAGCATTTGGCTGAGCAAATGATCTAACAGGATATTGATCATTGTACTGTTGATTTCTCAAACTCTCAGGGAGTGGTCCTTTTGAGTAATTAGGCTCATGAAAACCATTAGCTCTGTTTTTGGGTTTAATGAACTCTGTGACATGGACCTTTGGTTCTTGAGGAACATCCAAATACAATTTCTTTAAAATTTCTGGTGGAATCTCATTTGTTCTCTCATGTTTTGGAAACCAAATGGTGCTTTCTTGCCAAATCTTTTCAAGTTTAGCATAGTTAACATTTTTGATTGGAAATTCCTCATCAGCGATGATTTTATCAGATCCTTCCATCCGATAAAACACCTTGACAGGTTTGTCACATGGTTCATTTTCAACATCTTTATTCTCAAGATCTTTGTTAATCACATTCTTTTCAGACTTTTTCTCACAATGAACATTTACCATCGGATGCACATGTTGAGATGGTGAAACTGGTTCAGTAGTAATGATGTGATTTTCTTTTGGAATTTCACAAGCATTAACAGTTTGAACATTACCAGTCTCATCACTCTCTGAGTCTGAATCCACACTTTCAGCATAAACACCCTCATCATTCAAGCCTAAAATCGGTCTCACATCGGAATGAGGATCACCAATACTCGAGGTATTAGATTCAATTTCCGATGATGAGTCTGATTTTACCGAGCTCTCCGGTATAACATGGTGATAGTTATGATTTTCAAAAAGAACCGGAGATGGCACAGACTTGTAATTAGTGGTGTTATCATCAATGATATGGTCTACCACATAAGCAATATGCTTATAACTTTCCAACTTTTTGTTTACTTTCTCAGCAAAGCATTTTATTGCTGCCATTTCCAACTTGGTATTTTCAATTTCATTGATATAGTTGTTAATTGCCAATTGTTTTAATGATAAAGTATTTTTCAAGTCGGAAATGTCCTTTTTGTAGCCATCTAATACCTTGTTGAAAGCATTCAACTCTTTGCGAGTAGATTGACTGTTCATGATAGCACTATCACGTTGAATTCGGAGTTGTTTATTCTCCTCATTCAATCTATCACATGTGCCACAATATTTATCACTTTTAATATCAATGCTAGACTCAGAACTTACAGGTTTTGGCGGATCAGTCATGGCCATCAACGCGAAATGAGCTTCCTTTCCAGTAAAGAATTTGGAATAGTCAATCTTGGTGAAAGCATCATCAGCAATGCACGACTTCCTTGTCATCAGAAAATCCGCTTCTGCTAGCAACTGATCTATGTCATCATCTAGTGATGTAACACTTGCTTCCGTATCCGATTCACTGTCTGAATCAGAATAAACCGATTCACACTCCTCAGGAACATCAGAAACAGTATCAATCACCATTCCAGAATTAGTTTCTTCAACCTTAACCCCAACAGGTTCATTCTCCACATCCATCTCAGCCTCAGACTCATCACTTTCACACTCAGTTTCTTTCTTTTCATCCACCGTCACCGACTCTTCAATATCAACCTTGCATGCAACGCAAGCCACATTGCCACCAGTAGTAATTTCCTCCACTCCTATTTGCAATCCCGACCAATCAAACCTTTCATCTTGTTGAGTCACCAATGCTTGATTCTGACTCGTGTTCTGTTGTGTCTCATTCGATGTAGTGATCGGTATAACTGTTCGGTTAGGAGATTGGTTTTGGATCTGGTTTGATGTGTTAGGTTGTCTGTTTTGGTTGTTGTTAGAGTTATTTTGACGGTTTTGGTAATTGTTGTTGTTTTGGTAAGAAACTCGGTTTTGGTTTTGTTGTTGACGATTCTGGTAGCTTGCATTGAATAGGTTTCTATTACCTTGTTTTGGTGGCTGGGTGCATTCACGTTTAAAGTGACCTTTTTCTCCACAGTTAAAACAAGTAACTTTCTCCTTGTTGAACCCGTAGGTTGTGTTAGGAGAAGTTCCCAAATCTGTTCTTCCTGTCTTCTCAATAAACTCCGTTGCTCTTCTCATGATGCTTGCAAAAGCCCATTGAATATCAATGAGTTCCATCTCTTCCTTGTCGATCTGTGCATAGTCCTCATTGGTTAAGTTGTTATTCCCAATTTGACTAGCAACAAGTCCGTTGTAAGATGAAACCATTGCTGAGACTAGTGCAATATGTTGTTGAGCAATTTCCACTGTCACATTGCCCAAGTTAGAAGTCTCCAAAACCACTTGTTGTTGATTAGGTTGAGTAACTTGGTTCATTGGTTGTTGAGATTGGCTAGCAATATAGAAAGATGCTTGTTGCATTGGGGAGAATGGTGAAATGTAGGAATTGTTGTATTGTTGTTGTGGTGGTGGTGGTTGTGTGTATGATGGTTGTGAGTAGGATGAAGTTTGTGCCATGTAGTTGATGGTAGGTTTTGGTGATTCCATAACATTGGAAATGCAAGCAACATGTGGTGCAACTATCCCTCCTGAACTTGAGTTACTCACAGGAACTGAAGTACCTCCAAAGTATAAGCTAGGATTCTGAGGAACCTGTGCTCTTCTAGCTTTCCTCTTCTCTTCCATTTCCTTGTTTTCCAGCTTCTGTATAAACTCTTGAATAGTCCAGTATTGGTATGCGTCCTTCTCCCTGAGAACTTCCACATGCTGATCCCAGTAAGGTGGTAGAGCATCTGCAAACTTATCCACCAAATTCTTCATAGGAATATGTATACCATAACTAGACAATTCAGTTAGCAAATGACTATATCTAGGAGTTAATTCTTTTAAAGTTTCATTTCCAATATAAGAAAAATTCTCAAACTCCTTTCTCAGCTCATCCATCCTCAAACTTCTCGTTTTCTCATTCCCATCATGCCTCCTCTTAAGCACATCCCACAATTGCTTAGAGGTTGTACAAGTCCCAAATTGATGCAGTAGATCATTTGTGATTGCCTGAGTCAATTGGGAAAAGGCTTTCTTTTCCACCACATATTTCTTCTTCTCATCCTCAGTTAAGCTTTCCAACGGAATCATTTCACCTGTATTCTCCAAAATCGGTGCTGTGTAACCTTTAGCAATCATACTCCATGCCTCTGCTCCCTCCACTCCCATGCCTTCCAAGTGAATCTTGAACTTGTTCTGCCACTGATTGTATTCTTGTATGTCCATGAGCTTCGGTGGCCGATTCCCGCTACCTGAAGACAAATCGTTAATCAATGTAGAAATAGCATTTGTAGTTTGAGTGTTTACCACCGCCGCTGCTACTCCCCAGTAATCAGGTTGTGGTGCTGGAGGTGCTACATTTTGAGGCATCGAGCTCGTCATCGCCATGTAGTTTATCGGTTGCGAAGACTGTGTGCTCGTCTTTTGTGCTGCCACTGTCCATGGGTCCATCACTTGTTGTTGTGGTTGTGTTGTTGCTGGTCTCGGAGTAGTCAGAAAATTCCACATGATCACGGACTTTGAAAAATCCAACACTTAGAAAATTTTCCAAAAACTAAGCCTAGGTTCGCCCAAAAAGTCTCACTTTCGTCCCTTTCTGATTCAAGTTCGCCCAAACAGTACCACTCGAAGGTAAAATTTCACCAGAATGTAAAAACACACTAACACTTTTCCACGTTCGTCCAGAAAATTCTAAGTTCGCCCAGTATGAATCTAGGTTCGCCCGTTTTATCAATCGAATGAGGAAATATGACCCGAAAGTGAAAACTTCAAACAAACAAATTCCAGGTTCGCCCAAAATAACCTAGATTCGACCAAAACACAACTCACCTTCGCCCACTGGTTCCAGGTTCGCCCATTTTTCAGAAATTTTCAGATTTGAAAAACGGTTACACTTTGAAAAACGGTTATTTTGATCTCTAATTTTCAAAAGTTTGTGGATTTGAATGATCTTAATCAGGTTATGATTCGGAATTGATTTGGAGCAACTTTAATACTTGGAATTTTGAATTTTAACCACAAAATCAACTTCAAATCAATCAAAAACACTCAAAAACCATTTTCATGCAAAAACAGATATATTTTGATCAAAAATATGTCCAAATCAGCTCTGAGTTTATCAAATTTGTTGTTGTATGATCCATATGGCTCTGATACCACTTTGTAAGCGAAAGATTTTTACTAAAACAGGATTATATGATCATACAAGTTACAAAACCAGGTGCGGAAACCCTAGTTCTGAACAAACTGATAAAACTCTAAACAAAACACAATCAATATCATTTTCAAAGCTTTTTCATAGATTAACTTTCTCAAATATTCAATTACAATCACACACACGTTAATCTAGATCAATTACAGACTTTCACAAAATACCCTGGAACCTGACCTGAACACACACACAACTAATAACTCTCTTACATTCACAAAAACACAAAATCTATATATAGACTCTGCACATTCGCCCAGTTGATGTGGTCGAATGTGGAGTTCTTCCACATTCGCCCACTCCAATGGTACGAATGTGTTCTTGATCAGCTTCCAATCTTCCTTCGTCCATTAGCTATTTACCTTCGCCCACTTTATGTCTACCTTCGCCCACATTTAACTACATTCGCCCAGTCAGCACAACTTATCATATGTTAGTATCCAATCACTAGTCGCAAAACGCATCTACAGTTTTCTAAGCATTCTTCCAAGTTAGCCATCGGTATGGGAGTAATACTTGGGCGTTTTCGTTTTAAATTACATGTTGACCGCGTGTTGCATACATTAGAAAGCGACCACCTAACACCTGAAGATCCTAACAAAGTAAAATAATATAAGTTTGATAAATGTTGATGTATTATAATATACTTTGTAAACATAAGTAAAATAAACATACCAACAATGTCAACTGGGTGTGTTTGAGTGTTAGGTGTTACATTTAGTTTTCCTTTGTCAGTCCGCTTAGCATCCAAGATACGCTTTCTTTCTTTACGCCTTTGTTTATAAAATTCAGATACATTGCTATGTTGAGATTCATGACAAACTGTTTAAAAATTAAATAAATAAATGGAATGCTTTAAAAATAAGATTAACACAAAACGGGACAATACAATTCTATAATCTATCTATATAATAAATCAATACACTCGGGTCGAATCCTAGCCTTAGAGAGAGTTTGAGGTATCCATATTGAATATGGAGCTCCAAGTTATCCCCTATAAATACTCTTTTGTATATTTTAATTGTGTCCATTCTTCCATCACACTCTCAATTCCTCACTAACAAATCTTCCAACCAACATTCATCAATCTTCTTTTTATGCATTCTTGCTTCTAGGTATGTATCTTCTTCCCCGAGATCGACAAAACTAGATCCATTATAATATGTTCCGATTCATAGACTTTTATTATATGCTTTATGTATTCAATCGCTGGATCCATATCATGTGTTCCGATTTGAAAACTTTTATGTATTTGATTCAATAAAATAGATCCATATCATAAACTGGATCCAATCTCCAGTTTATAAATCATGTTTTATAACAGTTATTTATAAACTGGAACCATTTCATAAACTGGAACCAATCTTCAGTGTCATCCTTTTGTTCATTTGCAAACCCATGTTGAACAATGGTTTTTCAAATAACCGATCATCAGATTTATATGAAAAAATGTGTGTTATACCATTAGAGATGTCTGACATAGGCGTTCTCTGCAAGTTAACTATAAAATAAAAAGAAATAAGTAAAAAAAACACAATGGAAATTAGTAAGCAATAACATATTTGGGCAATGTATAAAAGAAAATTTACCTTCAATTGTTACACGATTATTTGTTTGTGTAGATGGAAAATTAGATTTTTTTTTTCTCTTTGTAGATTCGGCACGTTCATTAGAGATGTCTGACAAAGGCGTTCTCTGCGTGTTAGCTATAAAACAAAGACAAATAAGTAAAAAAAAAAAAAAGACAATGGAAAGTAGTAAGCATAACACATATGTGAAATGTAGAAATAACATTTACCTTCAATTGTTACTAACGAAGGTGTGAAAGAGTTTGTAGAGGTTTCTACGTTTTCAACATTAGAAACTAAACAACCGACATTTGAACTTATGCTATCCAAATATGCATTCATTCGTTTACGTCTTTCAGAGATATTAAGACTCACTGAACAATAAATTATAATAAAAACTATTATTTGTTAATTGAAACTTAAGAATTAAAGTTATAAGATCAAACATAATAAATTACGTACCATTTGATATGTCGGACAACGGTGTTGCAGTATTGATATCTCCAAACATGTTTATAATATTTGTTAGTATAATAAAATATAAAAATCTATCAATGTAAACAAATGTAACAAACAAAAAAACATTAATCATTACCATTAGATTTACGCCTCAGGTTACCAACTTTAGATTTCGGTAAACTAAAATCATACTTTGGGAGATCAGACATTGTAAAAGATATGTTTTTCTTGAATAAAATAAGTATATACCTGAAAAATTAAAGCAAAATATTATTCATGATTGAAAAATAATTGCCAAACTCACGTATTATACAAAAGCGAAATTGTAGATTTTAAAATATAAAATGCTAAATAGTCATATATTAGTGTTACAATGTTTTATACATTTATTTTTAAAGTGGATTTTTTGATGATTTATTACGGTTATTATAATTTCATCTTTTTGAATATTATATTCAAGTTTACCACAACATGATATACATATCTATATAAAATTAAATAAAATAAAGATGGTTCACCTACCATTATAAGCATTGTGTTTCACATAAATTTTATTATTATATTATCATTCCATAAAGAAGGATTCATATATGCGTTTGCAAAACACTACAACCACAACCCACAACTATAACAAATTATCAAATTAGATGCAATAATTTCAAATATGGAGTAGAATTAGGACTTAAAATTCGCATGTTTATGTATGAAATCGGTCATACATAATTATGGAGTATAATTAGGAGATCACATTCGTTACATAAAATTAGATTGACTTCATTTTCAAATTGAAACATAACATTAGATTACCGAATTTGATCCGAATAATAGCCAGAAACCAATTGTTTGTACATTTGATCCGAAAAAATCAAATGGTATTATACCGGATTTAGATGATTTATGAAACCACTTTTCATACATTTGATCCGAAAACTTAAATTAAGGAGTAGAACTATTCCATCACATTCGAATGTTTATATATGCGATTGGTCAAACATAATTATGGATACAATTTGATTAATATTAATTTCATATTTAATTGAATGGTTGTTTTATACAATTAATGTAATTTATACGATAGTTTCATTTTACACACGGTCTAATTAATGGAAGTCAAGCTCAAAATAAATAATAAATACATTTGATTCATATTCAATCCATATTCAATTAATGGAATTTATGAAATTAATGAAATTACACCGTGTGTAATTAATGGAATAGTTGTTTTATGCAAAATTCATATTCGTTTTAAAATTCAAAATTTACAAGTAAGTCAAATTCAGATTCAACAACTTAAATTAATGAGTATAATTAGGACATCACATTCGAATTTTTCCTTATGCAATTGGTCAAACATAATTATGGATACCATTTGATTCACATTCAATTCATATTCAATTGAATGGTTGTTTTATGCAATTAATGGAATTCATAAGAATGTTAACGTCTGTAATTAATGAAACTCAATCGTGTTTAATGCGAAAATTCATATTAAATGCGAAAATTCCCAATTATACCCTAGTGTAATTAGTGGAATGGTTGTTTAATGCGAAAAATCATATTAAATTCCAAATTCGAAATTTATAACCAAGTCAAAGTAAAATTTGAAATTCATAAGGCAGTCAACTTAAAATTAAATTTAATAAATTTACAATCAATGGTATAATTATATATTTATATCCTTATATATACCATATAAATTTAGATACATATTTATAATGAAGTCAAAATCTATATAAGGAAGTCAAATTCAATTATTTACAATCAATGCTATAATTATTATATCTATATTTAAAAGTCAAATTCGTTATAAGGAAGTAAAAATCGAATTCAAAATATAGGGAAGTCAATTCACACAATCAATGGTATATATTTCGAATTTATTGAAGAATTAACTTTACAAGAAAGTTAAATTTGTTATAAGAAAGTCAATTCAATGAATTCATTAATTTCGATTATGGCATTCATTGTTAATGGACGTAAATTGTGTGATTCTACATTTAACAGTCAAATTAGTTACAAGTAAGTGTTAGTAGCGATGAGCATACGGTCCCGAAAACCGATCCCGAACCGAAAAAATACCGATCCCGTACCGAACCGATACCGAACCGATACCAAACCGAGGGTGTACGGTATCGGTACCGGTACCCACATTTAGAGGTTTTCGGTTTCGGTATTATCGGTATCGGTACGAGATCGGTATGGTATCGGCATTTTAAGGTAAAATACTGATACCACACCGGTACCGTACCGATACCGTACTGGTATAATCGGTATCGGTATTGGTTTTTTGGACTTTTTGGTATCGTTATTGTCGGGATCGGTATCGGTTTGGTACCGATACCGTCCCGAGCTCATCCCTAAGTGTTAGTCAAATTCGTTATATAAGGAAGTCAATTGACACAATAAATGGTATAATTAACGAATTGATTGAAAATCTTTATAAGCAAATCAATAATAAATAAATTGAATGTTACGAAATTTAAATTCATAAATCAATAACTTCTTGTGTGTCAACCTTGGTAACAATCAGCCTTTGTTGGATTGAACACCATTTGAAGACGCAATAGTCACCAACAGAAATATCTTCTGATTCAAGCAAATCATCCCATCCAATGACAGTAAACCTTAAGAAAACAATTACATATACTAAATAGATATAATGGGAAAACAATTACATATACATTTAAACTTAATAAATCTTATTAATTGCAATCAAGACTAATCAAAATTCGTAAACATACTAAGATTATAAATCTTATTAATTGCAATAAAGACTAATCATAATCTTATTAAGATTATAAATCATAATGAATAACTTCAAAATCGTAATCAATAATTGAAATAAATTACATTAAAAACATAAAAGATCGTAATTTAAATTTTAAAAGTAATATATGGTTGATAATTCTCTTTACACATTTTCATTTAATGGTTGGATTCTTAATAAGGGATTCAACTAACAGTAAAAATATGATAATATAACATAGTAGTCTTTTAAATAAATACTGTTAACCTTAAACAGACCACCCAACCAATATTTATCTCATCAATCATCATCTCTATTACCAAAACCCCTTAACAATTACAATAGCAAATTTTGAAAAAAAAATGGATTTTGTAATCTGTTACCCACTAACATGCCTAGGAATTAGGACCTCCACTAAATGGATCAACCATATTTTGAAACAAAAACTTCGATAAACTTGATTAAAAATTATCATGAACACCATATGAACTCAAATAACCACACAATCAAAACTCCAAACCCACCAAGGGTGACCCGATGAGACCAGACAAAAAGCTGCACTCACTTCAGACCGAATATCACCCCTCTAGGTTCTATCCGATCGGTAATCATCGGAAGCAACATGTCTTAATTGGAGAAACCTGGACTGATACTAAAGAAATAAGCGCATAAAATGGATTAGAATACCTGGTACATTCGCTGTATTAACGACTTCCCACACAAAGTTCTAGCTAATAAGATCTTTTCAAGGAACCTTAGAGGAGGGGGAAAGAATTCTAACATCAAAGAAAAACAAATTAATACCTCATACCTGTTAGCCATAAGAACATCATATAACCAAAAAAAAAAAAAAAAGATAGTATCTCAATGACATGGGAAGCTTACCAAGTAAAATAGAAAGAATAAGCAAGATTTCTTGGAAATCCTAATATTATGTGAGATAAATGTCAATTAAGATGCAAAATAGTTGGTGAAATCGTACCACATCAATAAAAACAGTCGCGAAAAAAGAAGAAGATAAAAAACCAATAAGAAAAGAAACATACCTTGAAGACATATAATCATGGGAGCCTGAACCCTAGCCGCCACAACCCTAAATCATCTACTATTCATATATCAAGATTCAAGTTATCAAAACGGTATTTGATAACAATCGAAATAAAAAAAAACAAAAAACAATTGATGCTTTTGTTAATGAATTGAATCGGCAATAAAAGTTTTTTTGGATGCTTTTCACTAACTATGTAAATACGTTTAAAATAAAGAAAACAAAATGATTTTCAGAATTATTTTCCTTTTTTGTAGGCATTATGCTCATCGGGTGTTTAACTTTTGATGCTTCTTAATAATGTTAACAATAGAAAATGAGTAAAAATAATGCAAGATTACCTTGAGTTGGTTGTGGAGATTCAACAAATGATGCTAGATGAAGAAAGAAGATTGAAAGATTGGTTAGAAAGAAAATGAAGAATGAGGATTGAAAGATTGTTTAGGAAGATTGTTGAATCAAAGGAAGAATGAAAAAACAAAAACAACATATAGGTTTTTATAGTTACAAAATTCGGAAATCATCAAATAATTATTCAAAATCTCAGGGGCGGATCTACGCTCATCGAGGGGGTTCCCAGGAACCCGTTCGGTTTAAAATTTTTAGTGTTATTATATATATAAAATTTTGTAGGAACCCCTAAATATATTTGAAAGGAACCCTTAATCAAATCAAGCTAGTGCTCCAATGGTTATTCCCTCCCTTTCTAACGTTTAGATCCCAGGTTCAATCCCCGTCCCACTCTTCTTTTTATTATTATGTTTTTTTTATTAACAAACTTAGGGTTTCAATTTCAAATCAATACATAAGTTCACAACCCCTGACCTTACCTCCTTCCTCACTCATGTCCACCTCCACAAACCACAAGTCATAACCCCACTCATTTACACTCTGTTCCAGAGTTTCATTAAAGGATGGAAGAGAAAGGATTAGGAAGGAAGTGGAAAAAAAAATGTGTTCCAGAGTTTTTTGTAGGAGGGAAAGGGAGGGAATGAGAGGGATAATAAAGAGAATTTTAGTGTGATTTCCAATCTTTCCAATTTGGAAGGAATTGGAGAGAAGGGAAGAGAAGGGAGATCCTTTCTCTTCCATCCTTTAATAAAACTCGGGAACACAGTGTTAGTCCCTCAGCCTCTCCTCCTCCTTTCCTCCTCATGGTCGCCCCCTCGCCCTACGCCTCTCCTCCTCTTCACAGCTCACCGTCTCCCCCTTTAGACTCATCAAGGTAGTCTCCAATCTCAATGTCTTTTGTTCTTTACTTTTTATTAGACATTAGTTATTATGTTCTTGTAGTTGTCTTTGAGTTATCATTTATCAATTATTCATCTATTCATGTTCTTGTTGAGTAACTTGTTCTTGTAGATGCCTTGTAATTTATGCAAAGAAACTGAAAGATGATTAAGAATGAAGGACTTACACGATCAATTTGCTGTGACTAGATTAATGGAAACAGTGCCTTTATATAGGATTAGAAGGCGATAAATTATTAAAAATGATTAGGTTATTCTATAGTTTCATTTTATTAATGAAATATAAAATACAGTGTATGGTAAGTGAAAGTCACACCTGACACCTCCATGCGTTTTTATTTTTTTGTCAGTTGCTGACCCTAAACAAGAATGGTTCCTTTTCCTCTAATTGTAAGTCCTACAAGTTTTGTAAACTCAAGCCATTGTAGGAGACCTTTACCCCGCTTTTGCATTTGTTGGAGCTATGATTATACCATCATGCTACAATAGTTTATGCATTTCTTAAATATCTTTTATAAATACATCGACAGACCTTTTATTTGACTCTTTGACTTGTTTAAAATACCCTTAATCAATCTGATTCATAAGACTTGAGTTATCAATTCACCATGTTCCTGTTGCATTATTGTGTTTGAGTAGTGTTGAAACTTATTATTTAGTGTTGTGAATTTTTAATATGTTGAAACTTCAATTTGGTATCTAGGTAGTAGGTAGACAAATATTTCAAGTTTCTATCAGACAACGACCATCAAACCTTGAATCATCTTCAACAAGTAAACCCGTGAAAATAGATTTGGAAATTCAAGAGCTTGAAAACCGCTTTAGCGAGGTAACCACTAACTTGCTTACATATATTCTATTGTATTTTTATTATGTGATGAACTTTACCCGAACCGTCAAACCGACCTGACTTTTTTATGTTCGGTCATATGTACTTGGAGCGTAAAAAAGGAACCCCCTGGAAAAAATTCCTGGATCCGTCACTGCAAAATCTATCCAGTTTGATTTATAAACATCGAGTTTGAATTATTAATTATAAATACAAAAAACGTATAAACAAATTTTTTAACATTATATCCGAAAATATTTGAAGATGAATTGATGTAATATCATAAATCAAAGATGAGATGGAGAAGATACCTTGGAAAAATAATGAAAAAGAACAATGAGGAAGGTAGGATAAAGAATGGTTAAGGTATATTGGATGGTAAATGGAGAAAACAAAAATAAAAACTGTTTTTATACTACAATTAATGGAGCTCCATTTCTAATTTGGATCCAAGTAGACACTCTCTAAGGCTAGGATTCAACCCGAGTGTATTGATTTATTATATAGATAGAATAGATAATAAGAAAAGAAAAAAAATGGTTCGGGGCCAGAAACCGGTTTGTAACCCGATCCAAAACCGATAAGGAAACCTGTTTGGGTGAAACATGTCCCATTCCGATCCAGTACAATAGGTTGAAATAGCTTTGAGAAAATATAACAACTAACCTATCCAGATAAAAAAACGGTTTCAAACCAAATTTGAATTATTTCCCTAAAAACCGGTTTCAAATAGAAACATGTTTGGGCAGATTCGGTTATGATTTTTCTTTGATAAAATCCGAATCGGTTACTATTTTGTTTTTGGGCCGGATGTGGCTATAGAAAATTGTAACTTTTGTAGTTATACAATGGTCCGGGCTTTATAGCCCAGTTGTTTAGCCCATAAATTTCCAATTAATCTAATCATAATCATACGCATGTCGATAACGCTAGAATGACTTGTGTATGTAAGCTAAATCAACCTACCAACATGACATACAACTACAACTAACTACACATGTGTTTCACACTAAATTGAGTTATCCTAAGAAATCCTCGCTAATATATCCATAATTTAATAACTTATTGTACTTTATTGAAAGATGCCAGCAGGTAGGGCATATCATTATCATACCATTCGTTAGAAGCCACGACCGGGAAAAGTTGAAACGCCCCAATGGGTTGTCCGTCCATGGTTGTTCGTCGCGAAGGTGTGTTTGCTCTAATTTAGCAAAGTATATATTGAAAATGTAAAACTAATGTTAAACAAAAGAAGAAACTATAAAGCTAATTGAGCGAATATAGGTTGAATTTCGGCATGCATGTGTTGCAATTCGTGGCGTAGGTGTGTTTGCAGTTTGCTCTGTACATTATGTTATCATGCGTCTCTTATTCAGACCTGGTGGGTATGTTAACATCACTAGATACTAATGAACATTAAAGAAACTAATGCATTTGACTCGGTTGAGTAGCCATCGCAGGATTCTGTTATGAGTGATGAGTGACTAGTTGGATTAAAAACTAGCACATTGGAGGGTTAATAGGATAAGCGTTGGCCGTTTTGTCGAACTGAATTAAGTGAAATAGAATTGTCAAATAAATCAACCCAAGAGTATAAATCAATGAACGCGTTACAACACCTCGTCAAGTAAGGAGGGTCCAAACACCCCTTCGTTTAAAGGTGAATATTCCTAGATTAAGTTACGAGCTATAGGAAAGTTATGGTTCCGTCACTGTTAGGGGTTGAATAATCGTTCAGAGTAAAAACATAAGTACTAGATTTCCAAGTCTAAATATATCGATCAAGGACCTCAATCAACAAGGTCATTTAACGCGCATCAGCAACCAAACATGCTACGACTATCAGGTGCTTGTCCCACTTATGGGGTGGAGCCCGCTACCAGCGACTAAGTGAAGGAAAAATTAAGCATTCTACCGTCATCGATACCAATTAGTTCCCTTACATTTCCTTGCAGACTATGACGCTACTTATGCGTCACGCACTGCTCTCCGCTTGATCAAACCTATAGCATTCACATCATAACTTTTCGCACTATACATTGTGTAAAGCATCGCACACAGATTCAACGTCCATCATGTTTGAATCGTTTATCAAGATTCTCCCATCAGCTTTTGTCTTCACTATACAATTTAACGTCTACACCCGCATGAATCACAATCATAAGTTCCATACAATAAAATTACTTTTTTCGAATCACCATAGAAGGTTTACATGGCCGATTCTAAGACAAAAACCATTAAACCCAGGTTTTCAAACCGACAACCTGGACCGTACAAGAAAGGTTGAACCTCCCATTTGCTTTAGTTTGGACGGTTCGGTTGTTATAAACACACACTTGTAACACCCAACCACACTTTATGCGGTCTTTCGCTAACTTTCTTTGATATTATATATGGTGAAGAAGTTACAATTCTATGAGAACAAAGTTCTGAAAAAGAGGAAAATTAAGAAATAAATCACTGTAAAAACCTACTTTCTTTTCCCAATTAATCTCATGAATAAGATCAAACCTGCTGCCCCACCCCTACCCGACGACACTCCAAGTTTTTTATTCGAATTATACCAACTAAAAGTTAACCGCTTGCCTAACCTATGAAACTATGGCTAATAAAAACTGATAGATAGGAAGCCAGATCAACATGAATGCAAACAAACCTCTATTGCCATGGTGGTTGTTGATGCTTGTAATTCATGGGGAATAATTCCCAACCGCTGTCGGGTTCTTCACGTTTCCCTCCGATAACAGAACTCGAAGACGCTTGATTGTGATTGAAAAACTGTCTCAACCCCACGTTGTTGTTGATCTCCCGGTTTCCCATTTCAGTAATGAAGCCAGGGTTCAGATCAAGGCTGGTATGTGACGGGCCAGCACCATTCGAACCAGGTGTTGCAGCTAAGTTGAAGAAGAACGGCTGTGTTGGTTGAGAAAACGTGGGTTGGATGGGTGGGAGTATAGGGGCTCCTCTTGAATCAACCATGTAAGGGATCGGTGCGCTGGGCTGTCCGTACATGGTTCCCATTGTATAACCATTGTGGCCATAACCATACGCAGGTAGGTTGGCGTAAGGAAGGGAAGATCCAAGCCCAAAACCGGACCCAGACCCGGGCCCCGGCCGACCCAAACTGAAATCTACTGACGGTTCTGGAATCCTTCCATTAGTAGGTTGAGATATAGGATGAGGAATATACTCGTTGCGGTTTAATTCAACTTGAGTACCAAAAATAGAAATAACAGATTCGTCTCGTTTGTTGTTGAATGACTTGCCAAGAAATGGATTGTCGAACGAGGCATTATTTTGAATTGTGAATTGGTCATTTAACTTCAGATCAACGTTCTTATAAGAAGGTTGCATTGAAGATGATGGCTGACTGTGGGCCCCATTTTGTGTCAGAGCCGCGACTCGACTGTCACGTTTCCAATCTAGAGAAATAATTCCAGCGTCGACATCCCCGAGACTATTAAGATCCAACTGGAGTTTCGACGACTCTTCAACTTTGTCTCGAGATAAGAAGTCTTGGAATTTATCATAACTGCCGTCAGTCACATTAAGATCAAAATCAAGGAGGTTCAAACGTTGGTTTGAGTTGTTGTGGCTTGAAGAGGACGAATATGTCTTTTCACTTTCAGGGATCCGTCTAAAAGCACTGGTGGCGGCTGACCCTTTCCAACCGAGACTTCCCTCGAATTGCAATGGAGCAATCGGTAGCCCATCGGCTGCTGCGGGCCTAGAAGCTGAAACAACTGATATTGGAGTCAAAATCTGGTCAACTGGACGGTCGGTTTCGATTTCATCAGAAGAAACTTGTTGATTCAGATCAAACCCAGAAAAACCCTTTTCGAGATTAAGCCCGGATTCTTGACCAATATCATTAACTTGAGTAGCTGGGATATCAGGTTCGGCTGGGATAGGTGAATTCTTTGGAGATGCCCCGGACACAGGTACGGGTCCAGATGAAACCTCCATACCTCCAGTGGAATGAGGTTCTTTTTCACTTGTAGTACTACTGCAACTTTGTTCCTGGGAATCAACTTCTAATTCCACTTCATTAGCAACTTGTCTAGCAAGCTCTAACGGGTCCACCATTCCATAGTCGAGTTCCATATCAGATGGTCTTTTGCTAATCAAATCATCATCTCGACTTTTAATCACACGTGTTCCTAAACTTGAATGGCTTGCCGAATCATCCCCACTTTCGGTTCCAACATCTTTTTTTTCATCTTCATCACTCTCCGTATCTGATGTGGTTTTAGGATTATTGGCATCAGGTGATTCCTGCAAACCACTAGCTGAGTCACCGATCCCACTAATGCTATCTTTTTCCGTCGAGGTGTTCCTATGCTCAGAAGGTTGAGATTCCCCACCATCCACCATCTCCTCGTCTTTGTCAATCACGTCTTCCATTGTTTCAGTCTTAGTGGCAGACTCCAAACCGTGGTCAACATCAATATCTGAAGTCAAAGGTTTATGTTCCGAAGGACTGGATGAAGTAGTCAAACAGTCATTCTCCTGCTTCTCTTTCACATCTTCCAAAGGACTAGAAACTCCCGTTACGGGAATATCTTCCGATATTGATTTATTGTTTTCAACCATGATTATTTCTGTTTCAGTTTCCATAATTACTTCTTGCGTTGGCATCTCTTCTTTATCAGTTTCTTGTTGAACGGTATCAGAGCACATCGGTTGTTCCACATTTTCTACATTATTATTATTATTATTATTATTATTATTATTATTATTATTATTATTATTATTATTATTATTATTATTATTATTATTATTCCCACTTGGAGAAATAGCAATCGAATTGACATCTGTTGGAGCTACATCAACGTCCTGAACTACGGCCCATCTATCACAAAGATCTTTAGCTTTCTCCCGAACCACTAAACTACTATGATCAAGAAGAGCCTGCACGGTTAGCCCAATTCCCGAACCAACAGACCGATGGTGGTCCACCTGCAACCTCTCGAGTGCCCGTAACAATGCAACAATTAAATCATCAAAATCACCATTTCCGCTATCATTCATAAGCTTTTGAGCATCTTTGAGCCAATTACCAATGAACCATAGTCCATCTAATTGGACAAAAAGATCAAGGCACTCTTTATTTTCGGTGGCTGCAATAGCGGTTGCAACAGCAGACCAGTGACGGGTTCCATCACTAAAATTATTCACAATATTTTCTTTCTCATTTTGCATAACGGTTAGGAGTTCATTAACTCGTGTTGGAGTTGTGAGCCCATCTTTAAACTCGGTTGATGTAAAGAAATCCTCGAGTGTCATATTGCTTCACCTAACGAGTTAATATTTTGAAGTTCAAGCCATACATGGACCATGCTAGTACACTACTTCTCATCAATGAATCAATTTACCAAAATAGCCTGTGAACATAAGACAATCAAATCAATATCGCCCCAAAAAAACATAAAATTGGTAAAAAGTCGGCAAAAGTGTATTTTTAATGTATAGGAGCTCTAATCATTTATTCAATAAGTTAGGTTAGTAACGATATAATATAATCTTTGTAACCAGATTTGACACGCCAATTACTTCTTCAGATATGATTATAAGATTGGGCGAAGACTGGTTTCGGTAGCCAAACCAGATCAGTAACAAAATTACCGATCTTTACCCAACCAACTCATTTTGCCACCTCTAGTACATGTTAACCAAATCAGTCAATAATATATGAAATGTTCACATGAATGCATATAAAGAGAACTTGTTAGATGAGATATGAATTAAAGTGTGGAAGGATTTGGTAGCCATTACTATATTTAGTGATTATCTAGTTTCCTATTCAAACTATTTTGGCTTTGTCTCTAAGCTATTTTATAGACCATACATAGGAGATTTTGCAATCACTTCTATTATCCAACTAATCATATATTATTTGGTCTATTAGATGACAATATATATGCACAAAGAATATACGGCAAATATTCAATGAATTAAACTATTAAGACCATAGGAATAAACATGATTAAGTAAGCTAAAGTAACGTAAGTGATTCGTAACATGAAAAGAATAAACATCTATCGAAACTTGAATAAGCACATCATCTGTTTTCTTTTTTTGTTTTTTTTTTTTTTTTTTTTTTTTTTTTTTTTTTGTGGAAAGCTTGTTAAAGGAAACCTATCACCACAAGAACAGTGCAAATAAACATAGTTACATGACTCTTTAAAGGATCATACCAGACTTTCTGCTTCATGCCTTAGACATTGTCAAGCGTAGCATAGTAAAATTTACGTTTCTTTACTTTTATTACAGGATATGAAGGGGTAAAATATTTCCAAAAGCAAACTAATCACATTGTAATCAGCTCCACAAAAAAAATAATCACCTAACATATAACTGTCAATTAAAAAGATAATAAAACAAAACCGTCCCAAAGTTGCAGAATATAGAGAAGATACTGTGCAGATTGTCATAGAATCATATCGTATGACAAAAACTGCAAATTGGAAATTTAAGTCTTTCTACAAGCATGGGCACGAGTATATAATATATATGTCTTTTTACAATTGCACATAAATACTAATTCATACATAAGAACGACGTAAACTCGTGAGCAAAGAGAAAATTTACCATGTACATCTAGTTATCTCTTGATCTGATCAAGCTCATATTGTAATGCATGTAGAGCTGCTATATCACACTTTAATCAATCCTGCAACTATGTCATAAAAAAAAATCAAAAATCAAAAATCAAAAATAAAAATGCACACACAATGACAAAAAACCCTAAATTCAAATAAAAAAAAGGGGTCAACAGTGAGTCTCTAATATAAACTCATTGTCACACCAAAAAAACCCAAAACACGAACTCGTCAACTGAAACATGAAACCATAAATTACAAATTCAAATTCAGCGTAACGCAAAAGAGTCATGTGAAATTATAAAAACTGAGAACCTAATCAACCTATTAATTTTATTAGCTTTCATTCAGCACATGTAATTAAACCACAAAACACGTAACGAAATTTAATTCCATCCATCATTTAAAAAAGGAAACATCATAAAAAATTCATCTATTCACAACACAACGATACTCTACACAAACGGAATTCACCATTCAAACCGGAACATAAACAGACACATGAACAAGTAAACAGTGAGCATGGGCATAGAACATATGTCTTTTTAGTTTATACAATTGGACATAAATATTAATTCATACGTAAGAAAGACTTGAACTTTTAAACGAAACAAAAATTTACCATATACATGTAGTTACTTGTTGATCCGATCAAGCTCAAATTGTATATGCAAGTAGAACCACTATATCACACCTTAATCAATCCTGCAACTAAATCAAACAAAATATCATAAATAAATATAAAATTTAAAAATGCACACACAATGACACAAAACCCTAAATTCAAAACCAAAAAAAAAAAAAAAAAATCAAATAAAAAAAGTGTAAACAGTGAGAGCTCAATATAAACTCTTGTCACAAAAAAATCAAAAAAAAAAAAGAGAATACCAAAATTTTTTTTTAAGTTAATTAAAAAACCCAAATTACTTTAAGTTAATTATTAATACCAAATTACTTTGAAAATTATCAACTGAAACACGAAACCCTAAATTACAAATTCAATTTCAGCTGAACACAAAAAAGAGTCATGTGTAATTACAAAAACAGTTAACATATTAATTCCATCAGATTTCATTATTTAATTCGCCTCACATACCTAAACATATAACCAAATTTAATTCCACCCATCGTTAACAAAAACATTTAAAAATATATAATAAAAAAACCCATTAATCAACAACCCAACAAAAAAATCTCTAAAAAAATAAATTCACCATCCAAATCAAAACATAAAGAGACAAATGAACATAAACAGAGACTGAGTTAAGAGAATTTAGAATATATAGTGACTAATTCTCTCTCTCTCTCTCTCTCTCTCTCTCTCTCTCTCTCTCTCTCAGAGAGAGAGGTAATGAAAAAGTGGGTACCTGATGATGTCATCTGTTGGTGAAATATAAGGTGACCGGAAAACATAACGGCGTTAAGATGAAGAAACAGAAACAGAGATCGATCGATCGATCGAACGTTGCTTTCTTTGGTTTGCGTCTTCAGGGGTACTACTTACTTGTTTTCTTTTGTTTTTGTTATGCGTTTTTGTTTGCAAAAAGGTTCCTTGTGTTTTGTTTTCTTTATGTTTGGCCCCTAATGGTTTTGTAAGACCTAAAGGGGCTAAACTGTATTTATGCTAGTATGTCCACGCGATGTTCGCACAATATACGTTTGGTTTTTTAAAAAAAGTTTAATGTATTTGATTTTTTTAGTTTCGAACAATTTTTTTTAAACTTAGATAAAAATAACCATGTTGCATCCATAATTCAATATATTCATAATTTTATAACGCGTTATATTATATAAGAGATGTACAAAAAAACGATTTTGGACATGACCCGATCCGGTTTCTACCCGATGGTAGGAGGAACCGGTCTAGGTCCTAGCATACCCAATGGGTCCTATCCGGTTCTAACCTTTTTTAAATAATTCTAGTAGGAAGCGGTTCCTACCCGACCCGCTTCCGACATGACATGAAAAAAACGGGTATGAATTGGTTATTATCGTTACAATACACAAAAATCAGTTTTAAACAATCCACGCGATGATGTTTGAACATCATCGGTTTGGTGCGTCACGAATCTATCTATACATATAATAAACTAAAGCCATTTTAATGACATGGCACTCAAAGACACATTCTTTTCCTTGAGTGTGCCATGTGTCATCCCATGTGGCATTGAGATATTTTAGGAAAAAAAATAATTTAAAAATAAAATTGGATTTTTCACCCTCATGTTTCCTCCCATAATTTTTAAACGTCAATATCTTTAATATACGAGATTTTTTAAAGAAAAAAATTACACCAAATTAACGAGCGTTTTATTATCTTTCCAACGAGTACCATAGTGCTATATAAAAAACGGAGAATTTTTTTGTGGGGTTTTGTTCATACAGGAAAAAAACACAAAGTGTTTAGGTAAATCATTAATCATGTATAGACAAGTCACTAATTATGTTTAAATCAGTAATATGAATTTTTTTTTCAACCAGAGCCGAATAGGTTAATAAAGTTATACGTTGTTTTAAGTTAGGTATCAATATTAGTATGTTAGAGTTGTACATTTGTTTAGTCTTTAGGATATGTGTTAATATTAGAGTTACATTAAAGTTCTACATTCTTTTAGGTTAGGTGTTAGCATTGGAGTTGTATATTGTTAATTTGTTTTATGTTAGATATTAATATTAGAGTTATACATCAGTTTATTTCATATGTAAAATTGATATGGCATATTAAATTTCTCAACCTGAGACGCTCCCGGGGTATAATCTAGTAAAAAAATATAGTTGTATTTGATGAGTTTAGTTTCAACCAAATTTTTGTTGAAATACACACAAAAGTTAACATGTTACGACCGTATTTTCATAATTATATAACACGTTATATTATCAACACGGTGACAAATTGTAACGGCATACTCTTGTTATGCAAGTTTAAAGCGGAAAACAAAAATAAGGTAAAAAAAAATGTTGTGTACCAGGTGACATGACTAGTTAATAAAAAAAAGACAAAAAAAAAAAAATTGTTAAAAATCTTAGGGTGTGGATGGCAAGTTTTGAAGGGCTGGGTTTAGATTAGAGCTTGGAAAATGTCACGCTTAAAACAATTGTACTAAATGCTATTAAAGCACTTAAAGCACTTGTAACAATTTTTTAAAAAGTTGTAAAAAGTAACATTGTTTTCACTGTCTAATACTCATCATACTCAGTTAATCCCACCTATAGCAACGCTAAGATAGGGTCTGAGGAGGGTAAGATGTAGACAGCCTTACCTCTAATACTAAATTTGCTAAATTAGGAGATATATGATAGTGGCAAAATGAAGTAAAAAATGTAGTAGTTTTAAATTATAAAACAATCTTAGTTTTTAACAGCAATTTTTTATTACACCTTTATTTTATCTCACCTTGTATTTACAAGGATTTAAACCCACAACCTTGCATTTGTAAGGGGAGACACCATGTTACCAATAATTAGATTCGAAAATAATTTTTAAATGTATTTCGATTGGTTAAACTTTTAATAATCAACTAATTAGTGTTGCCTGTAAGAGCTTTATCAACACATATTTTTTTTGCAACAAGAGATTGGGGTGAAGAAGGATGGCCGTCCTCAAGAAAAATCGTCCATAAATAAGTTATGGGGTGATGTTCTTGGAAAACTTTTGAAGTCGTTTTTTGCATGCAAGTGTTTTTAAAGCAGCGGAGATTGTGCCCAATCTAATAAAGAGTCTAACCAAAAGTAAATTGAAAGAGACTAACGTACAAAGTTTCTTAACATACAAAGTGTAAGAAGCATTCTCAGCCATTAGATTTAGGTGGTGGTAAGATGGTAATTAACAATCCTAATCATATTTGGGTTAATCTAACCAATGGTAAATTAGGAAACACACGTTTAAATTTATGTGAAATCATAACAACAGACATAATCGATGCACAAATTTTCAACGATTGAACCTGATTTTTCATCGTTTTCAACTCGATTAAACGTTCAGAATGATTAAATAATTCGATTACAAACAAAATCAAAACGTATTTGCAAAAATAGAAAAAAACAGAGTATGATAATTCAATTGATAAAATTAGTCGAATCATATTAAAAAATCACTATCAACACATGTATTATTCACAGAAACGAACGATGTTGATAATAGAAGAAGAATTAAAGAAAAAAATGGCTTTCAAAAAAGTTTCAGATGATGAAGATCAGCAACTGTTAAACAGACCATAAAACGCACCTAGTTTTTTATAAAACGCATTTGGTTTTTAAACACTATTTAAACTGGTTTTTACAAAACGCACTTGGTTTTTTATAAAACGCACTTGGTTATTTGTAAAACGCACTTGGTTTTTGTAAAACGCATTTGGTTTTTGTAAAACGCACTTGGTTTTTGTAAAACGCATTTGTTTTTGTAAAACGCACTTGTTTTTTTTTTTTTTTTGTAAAACGCACTTGGTTTTGTAAAACGCATTTAGTATAATTAAAACTCGCCTTTTCCTCACTTTGTCCCCTATTCAAACCTCTTACAAGCAGCTTTCCTTTTCCTGTCATTATCAGTGCTTTACAAACCAAAGGAGATGTGCCTGGTTTGGAGGATGCACTGGTGTGAAGTCGGTTTTGACATGGATGAAATTGACCGGTACAGTACTCACTTTATATAGCTGAAACACGTCGTAAGTGGTAATGAAACAGGAAGGTGAGGATCGTGGGTGGTCGTGGTGTCGGGGCAGAACCGGTCAGAGAAGGTGATGACCGGAATTATGTCGGCGGGGAGAACTCAACCGGAGAAGATGACCGGAAGTGAAGGAATGGTCGGAGAAACGTTGTCTGCGATTTGGATCTGTTTTGGGGCGTTTGAGGGCTTTGGATCTGGTGGTGGTGTTGCAGGAGTCTAGGTTACTGATTTGCCCTTGGTTTAACTACAATTGAGTTTAAATATAGTTTAATTAGGTTAATCATGGTTTGGTTAGGTTGACAAGTGGCAATTTCTCATGGCTTCTTACACTTTGTACATTAAGGATACTTTGTATCCTACACTTTCTCAAGTAAATGTACTTGAAACTACATAATATTCACAAATCGAACTTACATGAGTGATGGTGCTAGTGGTTGAGGCGTTAATCGTCAAGGGGTTAGGAATGGTTTCACATTGTTATTCTTCTTTAACTTTTAATAGAAAGGATAAATGGAAATTCATGTCGCCTTAGAGTCCATTTAATGTCTCTTTATTGTAAGGACCATACACGTTGTGACAAATATTACGAGAAAAAAAAAATCATTAAAACGTGTTATGAGAATAATTACCCGATTATATAGTAATGAATATTGAATAATATGGTGGCCAAAGGCATATAAATGAACCATCACGTTCAAAACTGAGTTTGTACAAGTGGTAGGTATTTAATAAATTATCAATACCGCTATGTTTTAATATGCTTCGTAAATTCTTATCTAATTTGTATTAACAACATTGCGGGTGGACCATCATAAATGTAACTTATCAATCTAAAAAATGAGTAACCACACTTACATAAGGCTATGGAGTGTGAATACACAAAAAATATGATGTCTTCATATAGAATGTCACAGTAACATGATGGTGTCTCAAACTTCTTGAGATATAAATGGGGTGTGGAGACACCAACACCTCATGTCTCAAGCATTTATTATTTTTTTTTTTCTAAATATTAATTTTGATTAGTTTTATAAAAGTAACAAATAAACAAATAATATTCAAATAAATACTAGATTTAATAAAAAAATTACAAACAATCCTAAAAATAAAAAAAAATTACAAACCATCCTAAAAATAAATAAAAAAATTACAAACCATCCTAAAAATAAATAAAAAAAATTACAAGCCATCCTAAATTTAATTAGTAAAATACTAGTCGTCGTGTCCTTTGTTCCAAATATATTCGATCAAGTCGGCTTGAAGATGATTATGGATGTGTTCGTTACGTAACGAGAATTCGTTTAACTCTTGTTGCCCTGGGTCATCCGGAATAGTATTCTTCTCCACCGCGTTTTCATCGAACTCACAATAGATCACGAAATATGACACAATGAGCCACATCATATGCACTAGTGGGTATGCCCACGCGTTGCCGCGGCTAGTTATGTTTTTTTTGGCGCACGTGGTGTGATGGGTTCCACGTTATTTATTTTTAATACCAATTAGCTAAGATAACTAATATATCAATTCAAAAAGAGCAGTTGAGTATAAATCAAATAATTGACATAAAAACTAATACTAAAAAATAAGATACTCTCCTCAAGTTTTTAGGTTCAAGTTAATGCTTGAACCCATTTAAGTTTTTACTTGAAAGTTGAAAACCTTAGGCGTTAGAGCGACTCCAACTTAGATAACACAAACCAAACAATCAACTAAATCTTTAAACACATCTTCCATTTTATAACAAAAAACCAAAGGTTAACAATGTTCAATTGCGAACAACAAAAACCTAATGAAGTAAGAAAATTTCATATAAAAGTGGTGTAACCTATTTTCTTGTAATATGCACTTTCTATCCCCAACCAACACAACATCTGCACAAATAAAATAGACATTTGTTATACAGTTAAAAGACCTAACCATACAAAATTACCCACCCTAAACCCAAGACAACCATGGCTTTCTTAAAATCATTGTCCTCCCATCATCAACAAATGAAAGAAATTTGGATCACTATAGCCTCATGTTTTTACCAAAACCCATTTGATCTGTTACCCAACCAACCCAACCGCATGTTTGGTTAGATTTGCATTTTGATATTTGAACCCACTGCTATGCTTGAGAAATTAACACAATTAGTAAATAAGGTTCTAAGAAATTAACTGGAAAATTTTTACTATATAAAGGGAGTAATGATCATACATTGAAATACGGGTTCAAAAAGCAGATAACTAAAGTCTTATAATTTAGGTGTATTTGGATACGAACATCCAAACACCCCCCTCGGATTATAAAGTTAGTATAAAGGCGCTGAAATTACCCTTATGGACTGAATTTGCCTTAAAGTTAATTCAAGTTAGAGGTCGAGTTGCTCAAGTTCTTTCAGATTTAGTAGGATCAACTCTTCCTATAAAAGTTTCCTATTATATGAACATTCAAGATTCAACATATAGAAATCTTTTAATCTTTTTAGACATGTAAATATCTAATATTTTATTTTGCCTTAGTATCGTTGTAGGGACCATAGTTGTCAAAAGCGCCTAGATGCACTCAAGGCGCATAGGCCGAACCCAGAGCCTAGGCGCAAGGCGCATAAAAAACGACGGCTTTTTATAATTAAGCGCATAGTATAAAATACATTTTTTTAGGGATTCTAGAGATGTTTTAGGCTTGTTTATGGCTACTTTAGGATGTTTTAGGGTTGTTTAGGACTTGTTCATGACTCATTTAGGATGCTTTAGAGGTTTATGCAACTTTTAGCCTGAATTTTGCCGGAAATCAGCCCTGATAGTGCGCCTCAGTGCCTAGGCGCGCGCCTCACAGGGTGCAACGCACTTGGTGCGCCTCGAGCCTAGGCGCGCTTTTGACAACTATGGTAGGGACTCGTATTTAGCTTTAATTTTCAAGTACTCGCACCTGCTTTGCTACAAGATCAAATAATAAACATACTCGTTAAAAGATGACACTCATATAACCCATAAAGCTGTCAACACAAAGAAATAAGAAAGCGAAAGGATCGCAAATCATACCTTGGCGACATTGGCAGATCGGTTGAGTTCCATTGAAGTGTAATTTTGATACCTTTCAAGCATCTTGAGCAACCTGAGATATATAAAGGTTGGATCAAAATAAAGAAAATATATTAAAACTCCACAACCATGTTCATGAACAAAGTAAGTACAAAGGAGTTAATAATCAACCACACATGATATGTACATGGAGTTGTTCCCAAATGACATGTTTTTTTTTTTTCATTCATGCATATAATCCTCATTTAAAATAACTATTCATTTGGTGCACTCATATTCAACTCTGTTGCAATACACTAAAGTGACAGTGTAGGGTTTATCCAAAATATAAAATTCTCAGTAATCAAGGGATGCAACAATTTCAAACGTTGTATGAGTGACTTATACATCAATGCATAATAAACATATATGTCGGTTATTAGAAAGGAAGTGGATGATAATGATGTAGCCTTAATTGAGTGTTTATGAAGGGGTTAAGACTTAAGGGATGTAAAGTTATGAAGGGGGTTACATATGAAGATGGTTGTAAAGTGTGTATTAAACACATATACAATTAGCATTAAAAGTTGTACATGAGGGGTATAAAGGAAAGAAAATGGCCAAAAGTTAGTCATTTGTGAAGGGCCTTTAGACTCCCATCTTAAACACTTGATAAAATTACCTTTGTAGCCATCTCTCCTCCTTAATAAGGTAACTAGTGGGATGCCCCGCGCGTTGTCACGGATCGTATGTTTTATCGTCGCACGTTGCACGACGAGTTTCACATAATTTGTTTTTTACCTATATCCAAACAAGATGCCCATAATTTATTCAAAATCCAATTCGCTAAGAAATTTAATATATCAATTCACAGAGAGTAATTGAGTATAAACCAAAGAATCTACAAGTGTTGAACATAAGATTAAATTCACCCTTCACCCCCAAAATTTACATATTTTACACTAGGGAACAATATGGTTTAACTAATAAATATATATATATTGAGGTTTTTAAACTGTACCATCACTATTAGTTTTTAGAAATTGGAATGTAAGGTATTTGACCACACAAGTCAAACTGTGATTTTGTTTAGGAACAAAGGAGAATCATTTTGTTTGTTTCGCTGGCAACTCAAAGAAGACACTGATCTATTTATGATTGATGAAGCTGGTAAGAGGGAGTTTAGTTCATCAATCTTTTCACTTCAGTATTACGATTTCTAGAGTCTAACGAACCGTTTCTAGCTAGCATTCCCGGTCGAGATATACCCGCAGCTACATCAACATTCAACATTTGAATATTTAAAAGTCAAACCTTGTACTTTATAAATCTATAGCACCAAATTACATGGTTTGTCTGTCTCATTAAATTTAACATTAAATGACTTAACTAACAATTTAGTTTGAGTGCATTATTTGTTGGATTCTAGTCGCCCTAAACCTTACTTCAAACTCATCTTAAAAAACGATTTCAAATAGCAAAAACTAAAATTTAAATCTTTCAAATTCTTAATAATTTTAAAATTTTCTAACTCCAACATATTACTAATCTTTTCTATTATATTAAGATGAGATTCCAATTCGTAATGAGAAAAGAGTTGCTTCTACTCCTGTAGTATCCTTCACCAAATCACTATTTAGATGAGATTCCGATTTGTTACATATATAATATAACTTACAGTGGGACTCATGACCCCCAAAAGATATCATCATTGAGATGAAGTGTTGCTTAGCCAACAAATCAAGGGCCATTTGATCAACCGTATAGTACAGACCACCACCTGACAAACAGATCTAAAAACGCAGAAAACATTTGACCAAAAACAGATTACGTGATTTAGCCAACAAATCAATTACACAAGCCAAAAAAACTGAATATTATATTTGCAAGCATTAGAACAATAAAGACGCCCTAATCGACGAAATTTGCCTGAAATTGCAATTTATCATAAACCTAAATATTTCTAATTGAAAGAAAGAGAGGTAACCAAAAAAAATATACAAACACTGACCTGAAAATCCTATGGATTCGCTCATGCCCAATCGAAGACCTGAAAACAATGACATCAAATCCATCCGGCATAAAATCTGAAATAAAAAGTGAGATTAAGGAATATCTACTCAAAAGGCATCTTTTTAGGAATTCTTGCATCGCCATTACAAGCAAATTAGCAAAGATGGCATAATTTAAACAACATCAACGAGTGGCAAAGGAAAAAACGACACCTTCTGAAGGTGCATTGCGATTGGATGTCAGTTGTCAGAAATGACCATTGCCAATTATAAATAAACCGGATATGAATGTAATATTACATTCAGTTAGAGATTTCGAAAGAACGAACTCAATTGAATGGAGAGTAAATAAGTTTTATTTATCAATTATTGTGTTTTATAATGAAATTGATGATGGGTTTTATTTCTTTATTATGATGTTTTAATAATGAAACTTAAGATGGGGGTTACATATGGAGAGGGATAAAGAGTGTGTATTAGTTATAAATACAATAGCCTTTACATCTTGTACAAAAGGGTATAAAATGAAGAAATAAGGTAAAAGTTATGAGATTAGACTTATGGCTCTTGGTATGCCATCTTAAAATTGACATGAAGTGACTATTTTAGTCATCTCTCCTCCTTTATAATGTAGTATAGATATAGATAGATAGATAGAGAATTTTTTAATAAATAAGGTAATCATATGATGTGGTTATCTCCTAACGAGTCAAATTATCTTACACAGTGTAAAAAAATGAGATTATGAGAAGGATATAAAAAACACAATAGATCACGAAATATGACACAATGAGCCAAAAAATATTCTTCCCAACGGTGAGCATGCATCTGATTCCAATTTCATCATATTACTACGTTTTTTTGAACTGCACCTGTCCTTAAAAAAACACCAAGCCAAGTTGGAAAGACTCTAGCAAGCTGCACACACAAAAATACTCGTACTACTACTCAATACCCAAAAACATGTCTGATTGGTACTAGAAATACGCCACCACTGAAGGCAGGCCACAGCAGCAGCCGCCACTCATCGGAAAACGCCCATGTTCCGATTACGGTAACACTGCCTCTTTGTTATTTGTTATAAGTTTTAATTTTTAGTTTCTTGTGGCAATTGGTAGATATTATTGTTTAAATGTTACAGATATATAATATTTGTTAGTGGGTGTACTATATGCTTGATGTACTTTAGTTTAGTGTTTTCAGTACATATTTTAATACCCTAGTTACAGTATTCGGATATGTTTATGATATTCAAGTTAAAATGTGGGGTTTTGGAATTTAGAAGGGTTTTCTTTTATAATTAACTTCTAACAAATATCTTCATAATGTTAACACCCGCACTCGCACTCGCACTAAGGGGTGGGATATTCAACACCCACGTTTGGCCTGGATTCAAACTGGGGTTGAGGGGTTGTGCGTCGTTTGGATTCTTCGCTGAAACACACCTTCCAAAAAAAAATCTTCATAATGTTAACTGTTTGAACCCCCCGCGTTGCGACTAGGTGTAAAACCATGCTAAATAGCACCAATGCCAACAACCCCGAAGTGCGGCATATAAATGCGGAGAAATTAGACTGAAACGTAAAACATAAAAAAGAATAACTAAGTCGACCGAGGACTCGCGTGTTGCAACAGCCCTGGCCTGTCAACCAAGGAAAATAGACGTAGAAACGTTGAACCACACAACCCAATTAGTATTCTTCCCAATGTTCTGTCCCATACAACATAGCAAGTCGAACTGCAACTCTATAAAATTTTCCCTTTCATTTAATTGGGAACCTCTTGTCGCACAAAACCCCAGTGGCTGCTCTCCATTTACACAATCCAGCTTGAATACGGTGAGCTACATCACTATCGATCTCCCCGTCCCTTTAAACAAACGATCCTAACTACTTGAACTTAGTTACTTGCAGAACCACATGACCTTCAATGGTAATCTGAGTGTCATCTTCGTTGGTTATCCCGCTGAAATCACAGTGAATGTACTCAGTCTTAGAGCGACTAATCCTTAAACCATTTCCCTATAAAGCTAATCACCACTCTTCTAACCTCATATTCAAACTTAGCTTAGTTTCATCGATTAATACAATATCATTAGCGAAAAGCATGGACCACGGTAATGTCTCCTAAATGGACTTAGATATCTCATCGAGGACAACTGCAAAAAGAAACGGGCTCAACGCGGACCCTTGGTGAAGCCCTACCTCCACAGGAAAGAAATCGGTATCACCTACAGGCGAACGGACACTAGTTTTAGTCCTATCATACATATCCCTAATTATGTCTATATACTTTCCACGAATCACTCTAACCTCCAAACTATTCCAAATCAGTCTACGAGGTACACTGTCATATGCCTTTTCCAGATCAATGAACACCATATGAAGATCTCGCTTCTTCTCCCTAAACTTTTCGATCAAACTCCTCAGAATGAATATCGCTTCCGTAGTTGACCTCCCAGGCATGAAGCCAAATTGATTTACTGTAACATACGTTTCTCTTCTAATTCTAGTCCCAATTACTCTCTCCCATAATTTCATAGTATGACCTAATAGCTTAATTCCTCTGTAAATCCCACAAGTTTGTGCATCTCCTTTGTTCTTATATAGAGGCACTACAAAACTACTCCTCCACTGATCTGGTATTTTTCCAGATTTAAAAATAAGATTGAAGAAAAAAGTAAGCCATTGAACTCCTTCCTCTCCCAAGCACTTCCATACCTCAATCGGGATGTTGTCCGGACCAACTGCCTTTGCCTTTCCCATCTTCCTAAGTGCTGTTTTCACCTCTTCCTGTGTGATACGACGACAGTAATAGTGATTCCGTTGTTGCGTTCGGGTAGTTTCGTTATCGCTTTCCTGTCGGTAAGTCATCCCGTCATTGAAAGACTGTGAAAGTACTTTTCCTATCTCAGCTCAATGTCATCCTCCTTGACTAAAGCACGTCTATCCTCTCCCTTTGGCAATCCTGAACATATCATGTTCCCCCTCCTTCGTTTCTAGGTGCTCATACATCTTCTTATACGTCGTGTTCTTTGCCTCTGTCACTGCCTTCTTCGCCTCCATCTTGGCCTTTTTGTATGCCTCCCTCAAGGTCACTCGATTCTCTTCATTAGTGCACCTCAAAAGCTCTCTAAAACTCATGTGTTTATCTCTGATTTTGCTTTTCATGTCCTCACTCCACTACCGGGAATACTTATGCTAACCTATTTTTCCTGATGTAACCCCTAAAGTATCTTACGCCACTTGATTAATTATGTTCACCATATCTTCCCACACCTAGTTTGTGTCTCCAGCCAGCCGAGATGATATCGTTGGAATGACCTTATCTCTGAAAGCTACAATCTTATCGCCCGTCAAATTACCCCACCGGTGTCACACCCCAACCGATGGCGGAAACATCGAGGTGAGACTTGTGATAGATTGTTCAAAGACTTCATAACACTAAATTGTGATAATAGATTAAAATAGATTTCATTTCTATCTAAGATTCAACAAGTATATAATTTGTTCATGAGAAAAATACATTAACTTAAACATGAAGTAAAATAAAGATTGTTTCGTTTGTTTCTAAGGCCGAATCCTAAGTGATGTTTCTTATATCGTCTCATCAAGCTTTTCCTGCAACATGTATAAAATATCAGTCAACACAAAAAGTATTGGTGAGCACACTAGTTTTGGTTTACATACATAGTATTTTAGAATGGTTTACTTAAATCTCATACTATAGCATTGCACATACTTATCATACAAAAGACATAACTCAAACCAGTGAGTACCACAGTGTATACCTAACATATTCATGTTAGGCCGTTTAAATCTTAACAATGACCCATAAAGGGGGCGGTGTGCTAGTCCTATAACGCTATACATGTTAAGTGGGCTAATAATAGTTAATAATTTATGTCTAAGTATCTAAGAATCATAAACATGGCAAGTAGCATATATGTATGTTTAATAGATTGAGCATGTGTGTTTATGAAAGCATTAGTGTGTTTTGCATATGATACATGTTTACACCCCAAAAGTGATAAAGAGTAAAAAGGGTACAAGTATGAACTCACTTGGAGTGCATTACGAAAGAATAACAAACAATGTCTGAAGCTGGATTGACTGAATCTCTTGTGTCCTATTACAAGTAAAGGATGTCTTAAATTCTAATGCAAATGAACTTATTTTGTTTCTTGGTTTTAAAGATAGTTTATTCGACAACCTAGACTCGTATTGTAGACAATACATGTCTTATTGTGTATGACTTAACGAACCGATATTAACTTGGTTTGGTTTCTTGGAATATGCACGCGTATAGTTATTTGAAATGAGTATTTTAATATATTATTCAAGGTCGCATCTTGAAGTTATTGTTAAAGACACATTTAAGAAAAATAATATTTGTATAACTTGACCCAAATGTTAACTTGTTTCGTAGGTTGGTTAGTGTGTGTGTGTGTATATATATATATATATATATCTAGTATGATAAAGTAAGGTTTTGTTGGGTCTAAATTTGGTAGTCTAATATTATCAACAATGTCAAAGTCAACAAGTCAACGTTTAGCCAAAGAAAGTCAAATTCGAACGAGTCGCAGTCAACACGTAAGGCGAGTCAAGAAATCCGGATAATAGATCGACGAGTGAAGCTCAAGTTATGATCAAGAAATGCGCTATGGATAATAAATATATTTTGTTTAGACAAAATATATTTATTACTTTAAATAATGGTTTTCTTGTTTAGTGAGAGTTTTAGTATTTTGTTAACCCTAAGGACCTAAATGTAATTAGCCTAAGTGTGTTTGGGCTATAATTAGATAAGGATTAGGGTTTTATTGTCAACACACATGCTAGAGATTTTGAGGGGCTTTATTGTATTCATCTTATACAAATCATCTAGTGGGTTTTTATTGATTTTTTGTGTGTGTTCATCTTTATATCTTCAACTTAATTAGATTCAAGCTCCAAATCGATCCTACAATTTGGTATCAGAGCTTGGTACTCGAATTTGGGATTTAACCATCTACAAATTCGTCGTTTAATCTGATTTCTGTTGAAGATTTTATAGATTGTTTAAAATTTTGGGTTTTTCATCAAATTGCGCACTTATTTCATCAATCTGCGAACTTATTTCATCAAACTGCGCACTTATTTCATAAGCTGCATACTTATTTCTTGTTGTGTGCACTTAACTCATAAGCTGCATACTTATTTCTTGTTGTGTGCACTTAACTCATAAGTTGCATACTTATTTCTTGTTCTGTGCACTTAACTCAAGTATTGATGTGCGCACTTAACTCATAAGGTGCGTACTTATTTCTTGTTCTGTGTCTCCGTGCACTTAACTAGGGTTTTAGCGCACTTAATCAGAAATTCCTAGTTCTCTACGTACTTACTGAAAATTGTGTAGTCCTTGTGTACTAATCTAGGGTTTCTGCACACTTACCAAGGAAACCCTAGTTATCTGTGTACTTGTCAAAGACTGCGCACTTATCAGGAGACAAGGGATTGACCGTGTACTTGCTATTGTTTCAGGTTGCTGCATTCCGATTTGTGTGAGTTTCTGCGCACTTACCAAAGGAAACTTTTGGAGACAGTGATTTAGCCTTCTGTGGCTTTATCACAGTGTACTTATTCGTGTGTTCTAGTCATTATTCTGCCCGAAGTTTCTTGTGCCATCAAATCAACAAATCGTTAAATCTGCATACTTAAATTCTGCATACTTAAAATCTGCATACTTAAATTCTGCATACTTAAATTCTGCATACTTAAATTCTGCATACTTAAAATCTGCATACTTAAATTTTGCATACTTAAATCTACATACTTAAATTCTGCATACTTAATTTCTGCATACTTAAAATCTGCATACTTAAATTCTGCATACTTAAATTCTGCATACTTAAATCTGCGCACTTAAGGACTGCGCACTTAAGGACTTGGACTTAGTATTGGACTTTAAAACTCTAAAATCAGAAAATCAATCTTAAAATCAACTTTAATCAATGGCTGGTAACAATAACAACTTAACCATGAATCCTATAACCCAAGCTGAACTGGAAATTGGAACTATAACTCGAATCCCTAAGTTAATGGGTGCACAAGATTATGGAACCTGGAAGAACCGTATGAAAGCCTTCTATTATATGAATGATTTCACCCAATGGACCTCAGTTCAACTCGGACCACACCTCCCAATAAGCACCACAAAGGCAGGAGAGGTGTTCAACACTGATCCAACTACATATACAGACCTTGACAAGCAGTTGATTCAACGTGATCACAAAGCCTACGATGCTCTTACCAAGTCTTTGTCGAATGATGTTTTTAACATGTTCGAAGAGTATACCACTGCTCAGTCTCTGTGGTATGCCTTGTGTGACTACTATGAAGGAAATTAGGACATGATTCAGAAGAAGCAAGACATGGTTCAAAAGGAGTATGACATGTTTGGAAGCATTCCTGGTGAATGTTTAAGCAGTCACATCGATCGTTTCATGAATATGCTCACAAAGATGAAGAAAGTCGGGATTCCTGTTAACAACCGCAATTCAATCAAGAAGTTGTTCAATTCACTCCCAAAGGAATGGAGCTTGAAATTCATGACGGTTAGAGAGGACTTTATGATTTGTCCAATGACTTTGTCAGATGTGATAAATTCCTTAAAGTCATTTGAAAATGATGTCACAAAGGGGGAGATGAATCAAGTCGGTTACGTTCCAATATCAAGTCCACCGACATCAATATCTAGAAACATGGCTTTCACTGCTCCTATAAGCATGAGAAGCTCCAATCCATCGTCTATTTCAGCTGGGACTCTTCATAATCTCTCAGCAAATTCTGGAAAGGAGATCAAGCCTACAAAAGGATTAGTGGCAGTAACCGACGAAAATGAGGTTGCTAAAATGCAAGCACCAAAGGCATTGACTGAGGACGACTGTGACTGGGGGTGAAGATGTTGCAACTGCAAAAGTCGACAACAACAAAGATCTTATGGGAAAGATTTGTACCAAAGGTATGGTGAGCCAAGAGCAAGATGTGGATGAAAAAGGTAAGAAGGAAGTTGTGGAAGAAACATTGATTGCTGAAAAGACTGAAAGCAGCAAGATTGAAAAAGGCAACATGACATGTAAAGTTGTGAATGAGGAATCAAACAAAGATCATGCGGAGAAGGATCTGGTAAAAAGCATTCCTCTTGAAATTAAAACAAAACTGTGCACACCAAGGTGTGTCACAACAGTTGCTTACTGTTTGTCCCACAATCAAAAAGTTTTAAGAGAAAGAGATGATATTCAAAAAATCAACAATGAAATGAAAGAAAACGAGTTGGCATATCAACGAAAGTTAAATGCAACTCTCGCTGAAATGCAAAATCTTAAAGAATTTGTCCTTAGAAAAGATTTTTTAATAAATGATTTAACAGAAAAGTTAGAAAAATCAAGAAACGAAACAAATCATCTTCAAATTATTGTTGACAAATGGAATGTAAGCAAGAAGGCTCAAGCTGATCTAGTGGAGTGTTCAAGGCAATCTTTTGTTAAAGATGGAATTGGATATAAGGATAACAATGGGATCGAAAGATCTTTATTTTTATCCCTGAGCAAAAGCGAGTATATACCAATTCCAAAACCTCATCCTAAAAATGATCTGTGTGAAAAGGAATGTGTCAAACCTGAGTCTAGTACTAATATGATTAAAAGCAATGCAGAAGTGACACAAAAGGCATAGGTTGAAGATGATGACAATTGTGGTGGAAAGACTTTGGGGTTGGGTCACCCAGGAGCCAGTTACTCAACAGTTAATTGGTTTATTTAGAATAATGAAAAGACTAAAACTGTTTTAAATTTGGATGACTGTACTGGACCTAGACCTAATGTTGATTCGAATGGTATGGTAAATGTTTGTGATAGGCAGAAACCTATCTCACGTTCTGATGTTTGTCATGATGATATTGTGCATGAATGTGCTGATTTAAAATCTGCATTTTGTGATGATAAAACTGTTTGTGCTCCACCTGTTTTTGTGCCTGCTCTTGAGAATAATAGGTTTGGAAAGTTCTTAACTGAAGAAATTCCAGAGTTTACTCCGTTAACATCATGCAAAGATGATTCACAAAGTTATTCGAAGTTTTGTTCATCCAGAGAATGGGAAAGCTCAAATGACTCGGAAACTTCAGTGTCAGAACTTGATGATAGAGTTGACACTACAAATCAAGTCCATCAAGATTCACTGGAAGAATATCTATTTATAGAAGATTGCTCAACTTCAGATGATGAATCAGTGATGAATGGAAATCACACGGGGTCAAAGATCAGAGAGTCAAAAGGTGTTGTAAAACCCAAAGCTTCTCAACAAGCCGAATCAAGCTCAAAACAATTTACATCCCCAGTTGCTTCACACGGGACAACAAAGCATCAAAAGTCATTCAAGGCTTGCTTTAGGTGTGGTAAAGAAGGTCATGTGCTCAAGCAATGTCCAGAACGACAAAATCCAAGCGGTAAAGGCAATGTGAATTGCTTCTTTGGATCAAAGGATAAAATGCACACATCTTTCACTACTAGCACTACTAGAAAAATACCCCTATCTTGACACACATTTAATGACACGCGAGAATTCATGACACGCAAAAGCGCGTGTCATTAAAAAATCGTCGTCTTTTAAAAAAAATGGTCAGACAATGACACTCTTTTTTGCGTGTCAACAATCTAATGTCAAGATTTTAAAAAACATGACACTATAAGAATTGAGTGTCATGTTTATTGTCAAATTATATATTATATTATATTATGCATGTTTTGTTGTACTTTGAGGTACAAGTATCTAAGCTATATGTATGTGCACATGTTAAATTTAACATTCCCTTTCTACTTCTTTCTACACATTTCCATCCCCACATCTCTGTTCTCCAAATCATTGACAACCAGATTCACCAAATCATTGACAATCACCATAGTGTATTAGGGTAACCCAAACTTCAATCAACCATCGGAACAACAACGATAGAGATTTGTTCAAGCATAGAGCCCTAATCGCCTTTGACTACCTCCAATTATACAACCCAAATCATTGGACAGCAACAACCGAAAGAAGCGGAGAACTTTGTTGAAAGGGGGTCCCGGTTCCGCTGCTACATCGTCTTTGCCTCTTTGGTGTCGTTGCAGGTTTATCATCTAGGTTTAATTTGTGCTTTTGTTTTTGGCGGGCGTTTTAGCCCCACCTTTGTCATCTCTTGCACTATGTGTGTTTTTCTCAGTAGAGTTTGGCTTATTAGATGGCATATAGACATATTAACTTTCTGAATTTTTGAAGTTTTGGTTGTTTTCCTATGTTAATGAGTTATATATTTGTTAAATGCTTGGAGTTTATCTCTGTAATGTTAATGGTTGTCGTTGTGGGTTATTAGTGTTTGTTTCGTCAATTGCTTTTAATTTGTATCTATGTTTCAGCTATGGTTGTTAACTGCTTTAAAAGGCTTTCTATTCGGCGGGAAGGGTCAGTTGAAAAGGTTTGTTTTGGTTCGGGCTAAAATGGATCGCCGCTTTGGAGAAGGTGCAAAAGTCTATCTCAGTCATGTTCATTATCATCACCATCTAAATTAATTTAATTTTAGTTTTTATTTGACTAATGCTTTTACTTTGGGTCATCAAAATGCTGGTGTATAATTATTTGGTACCAGGTTAAGGTGAACCAAATGGATACCAGTCTAAATCCTAATGGAAGGGTTTTCGTACCTGCAAGCAAGGTTGCTTGGAGGCAAAGTAGTTGTGCACCTCAGAACCTAAAAAACATAAGGAGAATGTGTATTGGATATTGCTAAAAATTGAAAGATGGAACCTTGCTTTCTTATCTTCAATTTTGCAGGTTCAAAAAGAGAAACCGCGAATTCGCGATCCAGCAATTAGTTTCGCCATTCGATCAATATAGGTATAAATCTAATTAATTTAGGTCTCTTCGTATTTTCGTGCAAAATAGGATTATGTTATAACTTTTGGTGATAAATCAAATATACATACTTACACCTATTCTCCATGACGCCATTCATGAAGCCATTGAATACATTAAGCTCCTTCATTATCAAGTCAATCTACATCTTTAATTTATTCAGTACAATTTTAACTCAATCTAATCTAAGCATACATCAACTTTAGTCATTTCCTTATGTATCATTTATTAATATTTCAGGTTTGACGTGCCCTTTGTATGATAAATGGACATGTTATATGCAACAAGTAAGATTCTTATAAAATTTACTTATATCTAATATTTTGGTTGCTTTGTTTATACCAGGTAGAAAATACATCCTCATAGACTTTTATGTTTTAGGGTTTCACATTATCTTTTTCGGTTGATATACCCACAATGAAGCAAACCGATCTTGCTACAACACGCGTGGTAAGTGCTCAGGGACGATACGTAGGTTCCTCTTTGGCGGTAATCTCTGGCCAAGATTCGTTTCTTCCGGCAGCCAGAAATTCCGCCAACAACGAAACAGCTCCCGTCCAGACTTCAGTTGGGTTCATCTTTCTTTACCATTTTTCCTCCTTTAATTATTATGGGGTCTATGGATGTGCTCATCATTTGTTTACTAACAGGTCGTTTCCGATGGCGGAGAATAGGAGGTTTTGCTGTGGTGGGCTGGTGGCGGTGGTGTTGTACCTCCGGTTGGTGTTGGCAAGGAATTTTCCAGCGATGGTAGCATGTGAGGGTTGATGGATTCGTTTCGTACTGATCGGAACTGATGACAAAAGGGAAAGATTCTGGTTTTTGGGTTGCTTTAGGTGTTCTGTGACCGCAAGGTATTTTTATAGTTGTTTCGGCCGGAACCTACGGTTGTCTGTGACGGCGTTGTTGTTGTATGTTGGTATGGTTTACACATAGATTGGTTAAAAAAATGGTAATTTGACGAGTCAATTCTGCTCGGTCGATCTATGACTACACAAGACTTGCATTTATGATGTTTGTTGGTAATGTTTCTTACTTTATGTTGTGGCTTTATTCACTTGAATTAACAGGTTCATTTATGTTGTAATGATTCAGGAGTTATCGGTCATGCAGGAGATGCATGGGTTGACGTTAGAACAAACTCGCTTGATAAACGAGGTCATCGAGTGTTTCAGTTGAATAAACGATCATTCAGACCTGCGCTCGAGAGTATACCTCAGTAATCCTATACCTGTATGTTTTAGTAATTAGCAACTTATGAAGGTTTATACCACATACTCTTTGACTTTTGTGATTTGATTCATGTATTACTATATTAGTCATTCTTTTCTTTTTTTGATTAATGGTAATGTCTAACTCTAACTATATTAGTCATTCACTTATTGTCATTTGGAATTCGTAAATTTGATAGATACGGAAGTTCTATCATGTTTACAAGACTTTGGTTCTTGAACTGAATCTCTCGACATCGTGGCCAGATCGTCCGAATGTCCACCGCGTCGTCCTTGCGCAGAATGTCAACCACGTCATGTCACAGCATGTTTCCGCTGCAACGCGCGGGGTAAAATACTAGTATATATACAATTGCCAAGGGCTTTATGCATCTTTTTGTGTACTCTAAGGTACAAGTAATTGATGCATTCTTCTAGCAACTTCTTCATTCTAAGTTTCTATACGCTTCCCGTGTTGCCTACTCTTCTCTCTTCTTTCTCTATCTAGAAATCACAATCACCTTCATCTTCACAGCATCGTCCAACAACGTAGTTGCTGGTTTCGTCCTTTGTGCGTGATGGTGTTGAGGTGCCGATGATGGTTTGTGCTACGTCGTTTGTTCCTCTGCTTTTATTTAGGTTTTCTCATCTGCTTTAGCGACCGACACCTTTTCCCACCATATCGAACCGACCGTCTATAACCTTCATTCACCACCAAGTCAGATAAGGAGATATGGTTGCAGTTTTCGGCGAACGAGATCGCTACCTGCCTGTGCCGTTTTTATATAGATCTGCAAGTATCAAGAGACCCCGGTAAGGTAAGTGACTCGGTTTCGTTTCAAGTTAAATTTCCGGTACTTGAGGTCGTTGTTTTCGGCGGTTGATAATCATACAAACGTTTACCTACGAAACAGGGTATTATAATTTGGAAACTACTGGTGACCTCAATTGTAGATTTAACTTGCTGTGTTTCCACGTTTAATGCTTAAAAACGGTAAATCTTTCTCACTTCTCACATGTTTTTATCAAATTATTGGTCAGAATTGGAGGATTGTGTTTGTAGCTATCTTGGTATGCAATTTTCTTATTTTGATTTGATTTTCAGGTTTTGTTTCTCAAAGTAGCAGCCATGTTCATATTTATGTTGATACAAAAAGATTGGCTTCAGATCAAAGTGGATGGAGGTTTTAATGAGGCATTGATGGAGAATGTTGATAAAGAAGTAAAAAAAAGAAGGTATTTTGTGATTCTATAAAATTCTGTTTGTTAATCGTTTCAATTGTTATTGTTCTAAATAGGCAGGAAACAAAGAAGTTCATGGGCTTGAATGAGTTGAAGATATCTACTAAAAGGCGTATGGCGTATGAAGGAAGTACAAATAAAAGCAATAAAAAGAGGAAACTAAAATTCAAAGATGCACTGTAAAAGGTAGTATCTATTAATCATTTTGCTATAGTTTATAAAGATAATTAGCTGATTATGTTACTCTATGTTAAAAGGCTATGGTGATTTGGGTGTGATTTTTGAGGTATTTTGTTGCAATGATACGCATTTTTAACTAAATTTAACTAACACCATCCACAATGGTGAACTAGGGATGAACTAGTGCAAACCACACATTAAAAATTGAAGTTGACCCAACGGTGGCGACCATATTTTCTTCATATGTCAGCGGCCACGGTGGTCACAAAGTTCTGGTAGTTTCTATTGGTGATCGTCAAAGGGCGGCTAGGATTCGGCCATGAAGCACCGGTCACCGGCCACGACTATGTGGTGTTTTCATCAGAATTGATAGTGGCCGGTCAGTTTTTTGGTGAGTCCTTAGCCATCTGTCGTTTCCTAGAACATCGATAAATCCCTAAACACCTTCGTTTGGCTGCAGATCAGTTTTCGCCGTCACTGTTTGTTGATTCATCATCAAGTAAGTATAATCAATTAAAGAAATTATTTCACTTTTTTCCATCTTTTAAATATTACACCGTCCATAATATGTCTATGATTCTAAGTATGACTTTAATTATTTGTATGTAATCTTTATGTGTAGTATCAACAAATTACAGATAAATAATCATACATGAGGTGATGAGGTACGTAATTAATGACTTATTTTGATCACAAATTATGTTGGTTTTATGGAACTGTATATGATTTTTTTTTTTTTAAATCAACAGGCGTGTTTGTATTCTTACTTCTTAGAGATTGTTTGAGTGGTGATACTTTGGGAAAAAAAATGAAGTTAAATGGTCGTATGTTAGGCTAAAGGCATTGCTTCTGCAATTCCATTTTCTTTGGCTCAGGTATGTTCGTTTCTATCGAATGTTTTTGTTTTCTGACGGTTTTGCTTATTGCAATTTTCTGAGCTTTTGGTCCATTCAGAGTATGCTGATTTAATAATTGTCTACCACCTTTGAATGTTGTAATGGTTGTAGTCGGTGGATTTTTGTTTATAGAGCATTATGAAATGATGCTTTACGAATTTTCTTTAATGCTACATAGTTGTTTAAATTGACTGAGTTCTTTGTCACATGGTAGGACAAGAATCTTCTAGCAAGACTAACTTCAAGGATATCATTGGAGGTTTTTAAGGTAATACCATATTTTTAGCTGGACTTCTTGACATTATTAGATCAATCTGATGATAATAGTATACCCAAAACAGTTAAATATATCGAGTATGAAGTGTCTTTTGTTCACTCAAAAATCAGAGTTGTCATTTTTCAGATTTCGAGCTATATTTTCAAGCTGATTAATAATGGTTTTTTTATTTTAAAATGTTTAGGTGTGAGGGACATACTCAATTATTTGAATGCAAATGAGATGAGGCAGAAACAGGTTTAGAACACAACTATATGTATGTTTATACAAATTAAGTGATTTTAATGTTTATGTTAGTAATAATTCTCGTCTTGAAATTAAAACGATCACGAACATTAACCTTCATCTTATTAATTTAATTGTTGTCTCAGGTAGGGGGAGGAGTAGATGCTAACACGGATGCAGATATTAATGCCATACGTGAAGAGTGGTCTAGTTATGCCGCAACCTTCATTTTCAAGTTATCCGTACGTTTAGTCTAGACTAATGTAATGTATTGACACAATATTTTTGTAACTAGTGGTAGGATTCGACAAATGCTAATTGTAATTTTTTTTGTGGTATATATAATATATGCAATTTTATTTTGAAATTTATTGATTTTGTTATTATAAATATAAATATAAATCCAGATTTATTAGTTATTTTGCAGAATTTTTTTTAGGTAAAAAAAAAAAAACATGACACGCAAAATTAGTGTCATAAATGTGTGTCGTAAATGCATGTCATGAAAGAGTGTCATTAAAGAGTGTGTCATAAATGCGTGTCAAAAAAGCGTGTCGTAAAGGAGTGTCATAAATGCGTGTCATTAAAAGATGACACGCGCCTGCATGTCATAAACCTTTCTTGACATGTTCTTCCTTGACACTTTTCTGTGTGTCATAAACACCCTTTTATGACGCGCAATGCGCGTCAAGAAAGGGGTATTTTTCTAGTAGTGTAGAAAAAAGGCCTTTCTTGACACGCATTGCGTGTCAAGAAAGGGGTCTGATGACAAGGAAAAAAACGTCAAGGATGGCGGTGTCATAAATTTAATATGACATATTTTCACGTGTCATCTGTTTATGACATACATTTATGACATTATTTAGTGACATACGTTATGAGACTTTTTAATGACACATTTTTATGACAGTTTTTGTTGACATTTTTTCGACACATATTATGACAGAATTTTATGACGTTCTTTTGCGTGTCATAAATTTATTAATCTAAAAAAAAAATTTCCTGTAAAATTACATATTTACCCTCTTGGATTTATGTTTTATTATATGCAAAATAATTAGCAAACTAATAACAAAAACATCATTTCATTATATAATCCGAGACGTTTAACGTTTACAAAAAACATTGTATCAACATTACATTCCCTTCAAACAAACAAGTTGATCATTTGAAAATAAATGTTGCGGCGTAGCCTGACCATTCTTCGCGAACGGCATCCATGTCTTCATCCCCGTAATGATCCACTCCTCCACCAATCTGAGACAACAATAAAATTAATACATTAATCAAGGCCGGCCAATTATTTTACATAAATCATAACACATCGCTACGTTTATTTTGCCATAACTTACATTGCCCAATATTTCGAGAGCACTCTCCCTATCATAGGTGAGGTTGAAGGGCGCGCGTTATATGAATTTAAGCATTGATTCACATGGCTATGTATTGATTTAACCATAGATTCGGCTATTTTTGCTCCATTTCTAAGGCCTAACATGTATATGCACATTATATTCAGCAAAATAACAGAGAACCACTACAAACAAATCTTTAATAATATCAATGTGAATATTTAAATTATGATTCATCTGGATAGCGATGGTCTAAAAGGCGCATAGTTTAATACACATGTAGATCTAATCATCTAAATACAAACAGCTAGACAGATTAAAAAAAATACACAGAAGGGAATGAAGTTAATACCTCAGCTAGATGGATTTAGCGTTGGATCTTCATTTTTTCTTTTTATCCTTCTCACTGCGTGGATATAGTTTCGAATGTCGTTGCTTGAACAAATAAAGATACAATTGCAGCCACAAAAATGGATAGCAGATCAGGACCGCCTGGATTATAAAATTTTCAAAGGAAAAAAAAAAGAAGTTTAAAAAAAAATCGATAAATAGATCATTTATAGTCATTTATAATTAAAACCAACAAGTTTACAAGTGGGCGGCAGGTAAATGGGCTACAAGTTGCTACTAGTTAAATATAAGCAAATATCATAGAAAAGCAACAAACTTTAGCCTGATTTCGGTTTGTCGCAACACACTTTATTTGCACTCAAATAAAGGCTCAAATTTTCAAAACGTTTTCATTTAGGCCAACGGTTAAAATCTGATGTGGCAAAAAGTTGATGACATGGAGTAAATTCCTTTCAACATATGGTAAGATACCTTGACAAATGTGTAGTAGCTGAATGGGAAGGCTGCAAAATAATCTGCGTAAAGGTTTTTCTCCAAGATAACCGGGAGTGATTGGTACATGATCCACACTGTTTAGTTGTATCAAACCAAAGGAGGATTAAGGAATAAGTCGGTCAGTATATACGACGTGCGCATATTGGAAATCTGCCATTAAGATAACACACAAACAACTTACTTTCACCGACAACCCCAATAGGGTAGATCACAATGAAGACTGTGTACCTAGCAAAGTAGCAACGATCTTTATTTTCTCAATTGAATATAAAAGTTCAGTGTCCAAAGTGTTTTCATGTGCACGAAGGACCCAATAAATACATAGACTGATGTAAAATGAGACAAACCGAACCTGAGGTAAGTAAGGAAAGAGGGGCAGCTACCTAAGCAGCTTAAAGCATAGAACGGGTACCTAATTATCTGTTTCCATAAAATTAGACAAAACACACATTTAAGCAAATGTCATAAAGATATAACGAATATGGTCCATCGGCTCATGACCCTACCAAAATTAGCTTCAAAAGATGTATTTAGCAATGTATTATAACCAAAAGGATGAATTTACCTCAATGCAACACCAAGCAACAAATGTTATGAGAACCGCATGCAATTCTTGAACCTATATGAAGAAACAGAACATACAAATACAATGGTTAACACAAAGAAAAGTAGTACATAATTTTCAAAATCAAATATTTATACCACTTTCATTTAACATTTCTCATTCTTATACATAATTTTATTTTTTAAACAGCGTTGGCAATTCAGGCTCAATGACACGCCTCTTCATAGCCTATGTATTTCCATACTTGAGACGGGATTTCAACCGTCCATCTTTAGTTTGACGCTCGAGAATGGTGCCAAACCATTCCAGGAGGAAACCGACTAGCTCATAACCCCCCCACGCACTGGAGAGCTCATTGTTAATGGCAGCAAGATTTTTGTGTTGAAGTGGGATTCGAACTTGTGACCTTGAGTTCACAAAGCTCTTATCTACACGAGATGGTGCCAGTGAACCAAATTTTAGCATATAGCTAAACAATATGCATAAAGAAAGCCAGTACATACCTCATATATTCGACGAACAATCGCGAGCAGAAAATGCGTCCTTCCTCCCCATTGCATCAAAGGGAAGATGATTCCACTAGGCACAATACCTTAATACAAAAAAAAAAAAAAAAGTATAACTTTTAGTTCAAATCCTATGTTAACTTAACATTAAGGTTTTAGAACTTATATTATTCTCGGGACTCGGGTACCCACCTAAAGCTCCATGGATCACTTCTATAAAAGCAAGAGTCTGCAACAAACCTATCTCATAATAATAATAATAATAATAATAATAATAATAATAATAATAATAATAATAACAAAAAAAAATTGAACTTACATATCCTAGAAACATAAGCATCTTCTGCTTGATAATCGGCTGAGAAGAAGGGTTGCGTTAGGTTACGGAGCAGAGAAGGAGGGTTGGGTTTCGGTCACGGAAGCAGAAGCAGAGAAGGAGGGTTGGGTTAGGGTTACGTGGTTGGTGAATGGTGAAGAAGGCTCTGGTGCAGATCAGAAGAAGGAAGGCTCTGGTGAGTTAGCTGATTGACCAGAGAATGAGAGTTGGGTTAGGGATCTGAGAAGGAGAAGGTTTTGGTTGAATTTTGGGGTGTGAGAATCTTTTAGGTGAGTTAATCGAGAGAGAGGAGGAGAGATGAGCGGGGAATCATATTTTAGGACAGATAAAGATGACACGCAATCTTTGAAATTGTCATGTTTTTTCTTTGTTGACATAAATTTCTTGACAGGCAAAAATAAGTGTCATCGATTTATTAGATTTCAAAAAATATGACGTTTTTTAATGACACACGGTTTTAATTGTCATAAAATGGGTGCGTGTCATAATTTGCATGTCAAGAAAGGCATATTTTCTAGTAGTGTTTGAATGTTAGGATGACACATATTCCATCAAGATCTCCACATGTGAAGCCGGTTTCACATGATTCAAAGATTAAAAGGACCAAAGCATAAAAACCACAATCTATTCCTCTAGGTTTTAAACAAAAAATTGTTTCGAAAATTAATTCTTTCACAAACAAATTTTTTGAACCAAAACAGGTTTGGCAAATCAAAACAAAAGTTGAAAAAGAAACTAATGAGGGAAAAGGTATGGTGTTTCAAGAAGTTACTTACATTGATGTAAAAGGACAAACTAGGACCACGATGGCCTGGGTTCCACTCTCTAATTAATTTACTCATGAGTGCAGGAACTACCATGGAGGACTGTTAGTAACACGGTTAGTAACAGTGGTTGTTCCAAGAATAGGTTTGGAGCGGAAATCTCACAAGTTTGGTTATAGTATCTAACCTGATTACACAATTGACACCGTTGTCACACACTCATTTTCTTACCTATATGTGTTCATGTATGTCTGATGTGGAAGACTTTTTTTTTCGTAAATATTTTTTTAAGAAAATACAAAAAAAAAAAAAAAAATTAATTACAAAAAAAGGGGGTTGTACAAAAATAAAAGTTTAGGGGGAGTATGAAAATATAGTCTCGGCCATGAGATGTGATTATTGCAAATAATCCTGATCTTATATGGAAAATGATAGGAACTAACTTGTTTATGTTTGCACATGAATAGGATCTGAAGGACGTTACAACTACAAGTTAATGATGTGTAGGTAGGTTCAGCCTTCAAGTTGAGTAAACTGCTATAAGGTGAATAATAATAAATCTACACGAAAAGCTGGATTCTGTGTTTTAGGTCTGCACAAGCTGAGTCCGGTCATACATAGGTTGAGAGATTAAAAGACATAGAAAATTTTGTACATATATATTCAAAAGACACCTAAGAGTGCAGGCTACCAATGCGGGGCCAACAAATCAAGTGAGCACCAAAAGACACGCAATGTTAGTGACATGCAAATATATATAAATAGCTCAACAATCAGATGATCAACTTCTTTGCTTATGGAAACATAGACCTGAAGCTCTCATCATCTGATTGAAATAATGATCATCTTCTCTGCTTATGGAAACATAGACCTGAAGCTCTCATCATTATATCTCGATAAACCTTGAGGATTGGTAGGCTTATACCTAGCACAAGTGGGGTCCACAAAATTTTCATCAATATTACCAAAAAAATGATAATCTCATCACCAAACGTATGTTGAAAGACGAGAGGCATGGACTTAAGAGGAGAAACATACCGACAATCGTTCTTGGGTTGTAGCTATCCTCAAGAAAGTTGAAACGTGGCTAGGCTTTTCAAGTTAGTGTGATCCCATGTCTGATCCCTTCTATATCTCGAAGGTTGATGGTTGTTTAAAAAAAAAGGAAAAGATTAAAATTAAAAAAAAAAAAACAAAAATCCAATTTTTTTTTATTTGTGTACAGTTGTGTTTAAGTCTTCCATGTCACATTATTTGTGTCTCAAGCCGTTTGAGATACTTACCTGATTGCACACCACAGATGTATACGGTTTTGTCTGTATGTTGAATTTGTTTAAAGAAAATTCGGAGTTGTGTTTGTGATTATGGATAGGTTTCTTCGACTACTTGCTGTAATGATGGCCGATCATCAGTTGAGCAAGATACCAAGCCAAAGCTCTTGTTTCCTCAAGTTTGTAGAATACACCAAGATAGGAATCCTCCTCCTACGTCTTTTAAGCCACTCAAGCTACCGAGAGTTGAAAAAGTTTGTTCTTGATTTTCAAAGATGATGCATGCAAAAAGGGGAGATTATGAGATATGAGTACTCAAAGAACAAAGTGACAAGAATACCTATGCAAAGAAAATATAGAAAGCATCAGTCTAAGGGGAGTATTGTTGGGTACTGAATTTAATACATTATTCAAGGTCGCGTCTTGAAGTTATTGTTAAAGACACATTTAAGAAAAATAATATTTGTATAACTTGACCCAAATGTTAACTTGTTTCGTAGGTTGGTTAGTGTGTGTGTGTGTGTGTATATATATATATATTTCTAGTATGATAAAGTAAGGTTTTGTTGGGTCTAAATTTGGTAGTCTAATATTATCAACAAAGTCAAAGTCAACAAGTCAACGTTTAGCCAAAGAAAGTCAAATTCGAACGAGTCGCAGTCAACACGTAAGGCGAGTCGAGAAATCCGGATAATAGATCGACGAGTGAAGCTCAAGTTATGATCAAGAAATGCGCTATGGATAATAAATATATTTTGTTTAGACAAAATATATTTATTACTTTAAATAATGGTTTTCTTGTTTAGTGAGAGTTTTAGTATTTTGTTAACCCTAGGGACCTAAATGTAATTAGCCTAAGTGTGTTTGGGCTATAAATAGATAAGGATTAGGGTTTTATTGTCAAGACACATGCTAGAGATTTTGAGGGGCTTTATTGTATTCATCTTATACAAATCATCTAGTGGGTTTTTATTGATTATTTTGAGTGTGTTCATCTTTATATCTTCAACTTAATCAGATTCAAGCTCCAAATCGATCCTACAGGTTTGCTAATAGAATTTACTTGTAATACGTAGCTTTAATTGAACAAAATAATAGATTTGACTATCCGATATGTTTCTTATATTTTATAAAAATTTGGGCAGAGTCTCCTCTGTTTTTGTAAGAAACCAGACAACGCAAGTTGTCTATTATATCCCAAAACATCATTGGTCCAATTTTGCAACACGAATCAAGATCTAACTAAGCTTTTACACGTGACAAGTGATTAACTTTCTAAAGTTAAAATGAAAGTAAAACATACGATTTGACAATTAGTAAATATATTTATATAGTTCTCCATTTAGATAATTCTTGTAAAAATATATGTTGATGTAGGTTAGTCATTACTCGACTCGTCCAAGCTTAACAACAAGAATAATTATTTTCGTTATAAGTCGACCCAGTTCATTTAAGTTATTAATAAAAATATTTCTCATTGCAAGTCGGTTCGGTTCGCTTAAGCTTTTAAGTTCTATACATATATGCAATGTAACACAAAAATAAATAAATGAGCCAAAGTCACGGCGCGCGCGTTATACCTTCCCATGAATAAGTTCGTCAACTGTCAGGTACTCGCCTTGAGTTGAGCGTTGACCATCTTTGACCGTGGTGACCAAATGTTAACCAGAACCGGACTTTGACCCGATGCACTGACCCGTTTACTAATGTTGCCCATATCATGTTCATTTGACTTCGTTGCCTTGCAAGGAAGACGAACCGACGGGAACCAAACAATAACACGAACGGGACCACCATGCCGGACCAATCACCCAAACGGCTCACATCCTTGTTACATCATAACACGATTCAGAAAGACCATTGGCGCTGCACTGTTAATAAACCAGAATCAACGAACCACTAAAACAGACGGCAACATCACTTATCACTACTTGTACCGACGAGTCACTGTACTTTCCTGGTAGGCTGTCCGGCCAAGGCCAGTCCAGGTGAACCAATCGGCCGATGCTCGGTCCCAAACAACGAACCTGGAACCATCTGTTGTTAAAAAGTGATGAGAAGGGAGAGGTAGGGACCAGAACACGACAAAAGGATACACCACGGTGTACCCGTTCGGAACCTGCAACTCGGACCGTAATGAGGTGTCACCGGGTCATGAGTCAAGTGTCGAGTTCGTTTTCTGTTGTTGGTGTTGCCGCTGTTCATTGCTGTTGTAACAGGGACGACGGGATGCGGTGGAGAGGAGTGGTGTTTGTCACACCCTCAAATTTCCACTGCGGAGTTTTACCGCGAGGCGCATGACAAACCAGGACCCATAGCCATAAGTATCATGAACGACTCTAAATGCCCAAACCATTTAGTTCGTTTTTAAGAAAAAGTTTCAAAGTTTAACCAAGCAATTTAAAGTAATGCGGAAGCGTAAACAAAGTAAAACAATTGCAAAAGTCTGCGCAAGACAACGCGCCCAAAACCAAAGTTTAAAAAGTACGAAATAATAAATATTCATAACCCAAGACACAAATGATGCATGCCCTAAAACGTGCTCCGTACCTAAGGACCTGCAAAGCATGCTAAAATGTGTCAACATAAAGTCGGTGAGTTCACAATATAAGTAAGCGATGTAAATAAAAGTGTAGGTTCTCAAAACCCAAAAGTCAAGTGTACAACGTTGGCCTCTCAGACCCTGTAAACAATAGCTAATTCAAATGTCAGGGGTAGCTAGCCCACTCATGATAACTAAAACCGGCGAATACCGAACTACTAATGAACAAGTTCCCATAACCGGGATAAGGATGCCTTGCATCATTGTCCATCGACAATGACATTATGTTTAAAGCTAATAGTTCACATCCGTGCTCCCAGCACGATGTGAGGTTTGTTAGACCTAATAGCGCCATCAACTAATTAACCCGCTTGCCCAACCGGCAATTGATTCGGTATTTTGAAGGACTTAAAAGATATGTTTGGTTTAGTTCATCAAGGACATAAATATGAATTAGTAAAAATAGATTCACCACGTGAACCATGCACCCCAAACCCGGGATGTGTAAAAGAAAGTTGTCTCAAGACAGACTAGAAAACGTTACCAATGTAGTCTCAACCCGAGACACATGCTTTGAGAAAAAGTAGTGAAACTCACCTTAGGTTGCAAGCAAGAATATCCAAACTTCAACTTAATAGAGACTCGCTACCGACTCCCTATTATATGTGTCACTATGTGAGTACACTTGCATAACCAATATACCACATAGCACGTTTATTCGATTCTTAAAAGTTTCAAAATCGTGTAGTGACACCTAGTGACTCTACATGCACAAGTATGTCCTATGTGACACCCGGCAACTTCCGATATACACTGACGTGATATTTATGATTTAAAAATTAAATATTTATTTTAAATATTGTTAATTATTAAGTTTCGGAAGTTTACTGATCGTTTTTACAATCGAAACTGAGACCGGTTAAATTAACGCGATTTAAACGCGTGTTCTGAAAACACGCGTCGGACATCGAAGATATTTATATTTATGCTCGGTTTTGTATTTCGAACAAAACCGACTAATTTTTATAATTAATTATCGAGCCTAAATCTAAACCGAGACGTTTACGTTTAAAACGAGTTCGATACGCGGTAATAACCCACCTAACCCTAACCCTAACTATAAAAGGGGAGCTCTTCTCCTTCCCCTTCATCTTCCCGCAGCCACACACCCCCCCTCAAATCTCTGCAACCTCTCTCTACTCTCTCTCTAAAACGCACACCTTCTCTCTCTCTACCCTCTCTCTTTCGTCTCTCTCCCTCCTGCCTTCCTCTCCCTCGCTCCTGTAACAAGAATCGCCGGCCACCACCAAGCTTGGGTGGTGGCGACGCAACTCCAACAAACAACAGCAGCAGCGGCGCGATGATTATCAAGGGGAAGGGGGTTGGTTACTGAAGGCGGCGGCATGGTGGTCTACAGCCACGTTGGGCAGAAGACGGGGAGGAGAAGGGGCGGCACACAAGGTTCAAGGCAAGTGGGCTTGGATCAGGATGTTTGGATTGGCTAGATGGTGTCGGGTTCGGGGTGGTTATGGCTTCGGGTTTGGGTGTCAGTTCACTTCAGGTCCGGATGGGACTTGGGTTTGGCTCGGTTGTGGTTCGGGTCCGATGGGTTGGTTATGGTTGTGACTCGGTGACCAGATATGGGAGACGAGGTGGTGGTTCGTTCAGGTGGCTTGGGTTCGTTCAACGGGTCGGGTTGGACGATGGTCGGGTGGTGCTTGTTTCCTCGGGTCCGATTTGGAGTCGGGTTTAGGTGGTGGTTTGACTGGGTTTCTCAGGTCAGCGGCGGTGGGTTGGTTTCGAGTGAGCAGATCTGACGGGTTGTGGATTTTGAGCCTCGTTTTGGTCTCGGGTCATTTGTGTTCGTTTCGGGTTTCGGGTCTCGGGTTGTTCGTTGGTCAATGGGTCGGCTCGGGTCAAGATGGGTCTGTTGCGGGTCTTGTCAAATCGGGTCAGATTCGGTTTTGGGTTCGTGTTCGGGCTCGGTCAAACTTGGTCAACGGGTCAGATCTGGTTCGGTCCGAGGTGGCTCCGGGTTACGCGCGTACGAATCGGTATACTTTAATTCGTGTTTGTTATTATTATTGTGGATATTATAAATATTTATAAAAAATATTGATTCGAACGAAATAGTTTTGACTCGCGAACGAACCGAATAATAATAATAATAAACGGTAACTATATATTAAATCGGACGATTGGTAATAGTGGCTAGAAGGCGTGACTTATAAAATCGATATCGGACTAAATTGGTTGGACTATAATATATATATATTGTCGTGTCTTTATATAAATAAATGTAGTTTATATAAAAGCGTCGAAACGTATAAGTCTCGTTTGATATGGAATTGCGGATAAATGAATTGTAGTCTTGTGTTTTGAAGTTGATTTTGGGAATTTTTTAGACAACTTGTGTTGTCTGGTTCGCACAAAAACAGAGGAAACTCTGCCGAAATTTTATAAAATTTATAAGCGTAAACGAAGGCGATGTTTCTTGTATATTTCATTATAAACAATCTTCAAGTATTTTGACAAATGTAGTTTTCTACAATATCGCGAAAAGGTTTTTGATAAATGATTTCTTGCGACATTAAATACAAACGTCGAACAATGTTTCCAAAACAAATACATAATATCTACTGAACGTCAATTGTGCCAATCTTTAAAGATTTTAGTAACTAAACATTTCTATTTAAACGGCTTTGAATTACAAAAACGCTCAGCCTATTTGAGAAAGAATTATATAAAATTTATGTTCGAAACCTTTAAAGATTGGAAAAGAAGCGATATTGTTACTAATCGGTTTTAAATAACTATACTTATATTTTCATCAAAGAATATTTTCCTAAAATATAATTATAAGACGAGCTACGGCTCGGGATAAGTTATACGTTTCATAATATAGTCCAACGTGGTGTGCACACGAATAGTGACAAGTGCGCAACTTGGGTACTATGTCGTGTGTTAACGCATAAGTAAGATAAGTCACGATCGGTTCGTCGAGTTAAAGCATATTAGTACTCGAGTTACACACGAGTCTAGATAGTTGGATAAACTATCTTTTAGCCGGATAATAGGCTAGGTTTATATGTGTTAGACTTTAAGGTGTCCTTTGTGTAATAGGGCACGAGGAAGCCGGTCGAGGCTTGGACTTTATTTGCTAGCTTAGCATGGAAATTGAGGTGAGTTCATGACCCCACTTTTTACTGTTTTATAAATGTTTACGGGGTGGAAGACATGCTTCTTTTATGAAAACCTGAGGAATTCCAAACGAACAAGTTTTTGAAAAATGAAATGGGTGCGTGAGTTTCACAGCCCCACTTTTACTGTTTGGCTTTCGGGGGGAGAAACATGCTTTGTACGAACGATTTAAAGGACATGTTATACTATGGGCACTTTATGTACTATACGGTCTTTATGGAAAGTCCCAGGGGGAAACCATGAATGTGCGGGAATGCACAACGAGGGAAATGTGGATAGATCTATTGTGGCCTCACAAGCCCCACCCGACGGCCGGGGGCCGGGCGGGTGCATATTGTCTCTACCTATCGGGTTACCGAGGCATCGGTAGCCCAGTCATCTGGGCTGGTCTCGTCTTTTGGTTCATGTTCAGTAATGGGTTCCCAACCGTAGTAGTGAGATCACTTAACGTCTAGCTAACGTTCTTATGACATAGTATAACGGGAATGATCTTTTCAGACTTATGGAAACTCTTTTATAAAAACTTGTGGAATTATTTATGCAAAACTTATGAACTCACCAGCTTTATGTTGACTTTTTAAGTATGTCTTTCAGGTTTAAACCTTGGTAACGGCACGGTTGGAGTAGTCGACATATTGGGATCGGGGATTCTAGAGGATTAGCAATGGCGTTCAGGATATAAGAGTCTTAGATGCAACTTTCCGCTGCGCTGGCAAAGGCACCAAACGTCGCAACCGACAGGGGAAAAGTCGGGGTGTGACATCCTACGTATCCCGTTGGTGATCGTGGTGACTATTATAAGTTTAACGCATCAAACACATCTCATACAAGTTTTCACACAAGTACATGTCAATTACACACCACATAGAACTCCAAATAGCCACTTAAAGACCCCGTACACAATCTGTGTTTTTAGGACAGATTGTGCGCTGTGAAAAACAATTTGTTTAAAATACTTAACGAATGAATTGGAGTCCCAAATTTTTACTGAATTTTATTTGGGATTCACTCGACAATACCTATTTTTGTTTTGTCTTAATTCCAAACACAAAAATTATAAACATTCGTACAACACAGCAGTGTCCAGAAAATTTCCTCAACAGGTCAGTTTAGTAGGAAAATTCTTAAAAATTGTGTATTCATCCAAACGAGATGACTCCACTTGGAAAAGCTCTATTTTTCCAGTATTGACCTACTGTAAAAATTTCATAACCTAACTCCTTGTAAATCTCAAGTTATGACCATTTAAAGTTAGCCCAATTTATAAATCCGAAAATCTGATATGACCCCTAATCAATTAAAATTCCAAAAACGAATCATACGGTGTCCAAAATCGATGGTTTTGCCCATTATGAAAAGCTAAGACTATACACAACACAATCATGCAAAGAAATCATCAAGACTACCAATTTACCAACCTGTTACAGCCCCTACAAAACATACAAACGAATCTGCCAGAATTTAAAACTTGCATCCCAAGTTATTTACAAACCCTAATCATGCTCAAAAATCTCTAACACATGCATAATCCATACTCTCATGATTAAACACATATATTATCATGCAAAAACCCTAATCATGGCAACTAGCAACAATCATCAACATTAAATCATCAAGAACAATCAAGAACTCATACATATATATATATGCGATTGTATGTATATGATTTTTAAAGTTTTTAAAGTTTTTCGATTAACATAATCTTTCAAAGAACATATAAACGCATACCTCGTAGCGCTAAGACTCCCTAAAGCCTTGAGATTAAACCCGACTAGCTTGATTAGATGTGAGATTAGTTGATTGATTGAAAGTTGAAGGGTGTGGGGTTGGGGGATGTCCACGGCGCAAGAGAGGGGTGGGTTAGGGTTTTTATTTTTTTTTGAACTATAATTATAGGATAATGTTTCTTGTTCCCCAAGTAGTTGGGTATTAGGGCCCCTCTTGCACAATATCTTGACCCTCTAAGACTATACTAGCCCAATACCGGACCCAATAATATTAATCCCTCTAAATTGTATAAAAACATTGTTTTTATTATTACGTAAGATATTAGTCATGATGTGTACGTAACTTGCATGGTCTACATATTAATCATCAGTCAAGTTATAATTCACACAATTCACGTAATTCATACAAGCAGGCACTTCGCATCCATCACCATTTCATTGCACATACTATGATTATACATGTCACATAATTCACCAACGTTCGGGATACAGGACTCATGTGTGTGTTAAACAATACTTATCCTATTTAACACATATGTTAATAACCTCTAACATGTGTTAGGCCTACTTAACTAACCCTAGTTAAGTATCTACCCATGCACAACGTAAGTTAACTAAAATATCTCATGTAAGTTAACTAGAGTTCAGTGAAAGTATTAACCTGAAAATGCGGGGTGTCACATCATCCCCAAGTTGAAAAGAATTTCGTCCCGAAATTCAGCAAGTAAACAATAAAGCCAGCTATAAAAAGGTGTGCTTGGTTCCCGGATGTCACATCATCCCCAAGTTGAAAGGAATTTCGCCCCGAAATTCACTTTGAAAGAGCTGCTTTATGTTCCGCGTTCGATCTATGTACGATTTCAGGTTCGGTAAAGAGATGTGGGTATTTGAGTCGCATCTGATCCCTGCGTTCCCACGTGTATTCCGGTCCAAGACGGGAATTCCACTGCACCTTCACAATAGGTATGGTGCTTTTTCTGAGTTTCTTGGCGCCCTGCTCAAGAATTTCCACGGGTTCTTCCACGAACCGAAGTTGTTCGTCCACCTGGATCTCCTCCAGTGGCACTGCTAATGTCGAATCTGACAGACACTTCTTCAGATTCGATACATGAAATACATTGTGTACTCCATTGAGTTCCTCGGGCAGATTTAATTCATAAGCTACTGGACCAACCCTTTTGACAATCTCAAATGGCCCAACGTATCGTGGGTTCAGTTTTCCCCGTTTGCCGAAGCGTATCACACCCTTCCATGGTGACACCTTCAGTAACACCCTGTCCCCTACCTGGAATTCCAATGGTTTCCTACGCTTATCAGCGTAGCTTTTCTGTCGATCACGAGCAGCAGCCATCCTGTTTCTGATTTGCACTATCTTTTCAGAAGTTTCATGCACTAGTTCGGGACCTGTCAGTTGGCTATCCTCAACTTCCGTCCAACAGATGGGAGACCTACACTTGCGCCCATAAAGTGCCTCAAAGGGTGCACACTGAATCGAAGTGTGGTAACTATTGTTATAAGAAAATTCAATCAGTGGCAAGTGCTTGTCCCAATTGTTTCCAAAGTCCACCACGCACGCTCGTAGCAGATCTTCTAATGTTTGGATGGTACGTTCGCTCTGTCCATCCGTCTGAGGGTGGTAGGCTGTGCTCATGTCTAAACGAGTCCCCAAAGCATCGTGGAGAGTTTTCCAGAAATGGGATGTAAATCGCGCGTCGCGATCAGATATGATGGAAGTAGGCACCCCGTGCCTAGAAACAACCTCTTTGATATAAAGATTGGCCAGCTTCTCCAGTTTATCAGTGTCCTTGATGGCAAGGAAGTGTGCCGATTTGGTCAACCGATTGACTATGACCCAAATCTTGTCATGCCCACTTGGCGTTTTAGGGAGTTTTGTAATGAAATCCATAGAGATTCCGTCCCATTTCCACATAGGGATTTCTGGTTGCTGAAGTAAGCCCGAAGGTTTTTGATACTCAATCTTAACCTTGGCACAGGTCAAGCACTTACTAACATAAGTGGCTATTTCTACTTTCATGTTTGGCCACCAGTAGAGAGTTTTGAGATCCTGGTACATTTTGTCCGAACCGGGATGTACCGAATAACGAGATGTGTGAGCCTCATCGAGCACAAGTTGTCTAAGATCCCCTGAACGTGGAATCCAGACTCTATCCATAAAGTACTAAAGCCCATCCGACTTCAGTTCTAGGTGCTTGCCAGCACCATGCAATGTTTCCAACCCGATGTTTTCCTTTTTCAAGGCCTCGCCTTGGGCTTCACGTATTTTATCAGGCAGGTTAGAGTGTATGGTAAGTTGTAAGGCTCGCACACGTTTGGGTTTCGTTTCTTTACGGCTCAGGGCATCAGCTACTACGTTAGCTTTCCCTGGATGGTACTTGATAGCACAGTCATAATCATTCAAGAGTTCGACCCATCGTCGTTGCCGTATGTTTAGGACCTTCTGATCAAATATGTGCTGAAGACTCTTATGATCTGTGAAGATTGTGCACTTCGTTCCGTAGAGGTAGTGCCTCCAAATTTTGAGAGCGAAGACAACCGCTCCCAGTTCCAAGTCGTGAGTGGGATAATTCTTCTCGTGAACTTTTAGTTGTCGTGAAGCATAAGCGATCACCTTCTCGCGTTGCATCAAAACACACCCTAGACCTTGGATAGATGCATCACAGTACACCACAAAGTCCTCCGTACCCTCAGGTAGTGATAATATTGGAGCACTGCAAAGTTTAGTCTTTAGTAATTGAAAAGCAGCTTCTTGGGCATCTCCCCACTTGTAGGTAATCCCCTTCTGTGTCAAAACAGTGAGGGGTTGAGCGATTTTTGAGAATCCCTGAATGAATCTCCGATAATAACCTGCAAGGCCAAGGAATTGTCGGACCTCCGTGGGAGTCTTAGGGGCCTCCGATCTTTTAATCGCATCAATCTTAGCGGGATCGACCTGTATTCCTGCCTCGTTCACCACATGACCCAAGAATTGGACCTCACGAATCCAGAAGTCGCACTTGGAGAATTTTGCATATAACTGCTCACTTTTCAGAAGTTCCAAGATCAGTCGTAGGTGTTGCTCGTGCTCTTCCCTACTCTTGGAATAGATCAGAATGTCGTCTATGAACACTATGACAAATTTGTCTAGATAGGGTTTGCACACACGGTTCATGAGGTCCATGAACACAGCTGGTGCATTGGTCAGCCCGAAGGGCATTACCAAAAATTCATAGTGCCCATAACGAGTTCGAAAGGCTGTCTTTGGCACATCCTCCTCTCGGACTCTCAGTTGGTGATACCCCGACCTTAAGTCAATCTTGGAATAGAAACTCGACCCCTGAAGCTGGTCGAATAGATCATCAATACGAGGTAAAGGGTAGCGGTTTTTAATTGTCACCTTATTCAATTCCCGGTAATCGATGCACATACGGAAACTCCCATCCTTCTTCTTCACAAATAAGACTGGGGCTCCCCATGGTGAAGAACTAGGTCTGATGAAACCCCTGTCCAATAGTTCTTGGAGTTGGGTAGATAGTTCTTGAAGTTCGCCTGGTGCAAGGCGGTATGGTGCACGCGCAACTGGGGCGGCGCCTGGTGCAAGGTCAATTTGGAACTCCACTTGGCGAACCGGTGGGAGTCCTGGCAGTTCCTCTGGGAAAACATCTGGAAAATCTCGGACCACTGGGATGTCCTCGATTTTTGTTTCGACTTCAGCTCGAGTGTCAGAAATGTTAGCCAATATGGCTGGATAGCCCTTCCGTATGCACTTCTGGGCCTTCAAGTAAGAGATGATGCCCACCATGGCACCACCGCGATCACCCTGGACAGATAAGAGTTCTCCACTAGGGAGAGGGATACGAACAACTTTCTCCTTGCAGAGAATTTCGGCGTGGTGCTTGGACAACCAGTCCATGCCAACCACAAGATCAAAGCTTCCTAGGGTGATAGGTAAAAGGTCGATGGCAAACAACTGTCCATCTAGTTCGAGCCCACAGTCACGAAGAATGTGGGTTACCTCAACAGGCTTCCCATCAGCTAGTTCTATAGAGTACGGGGTCTCGAGTAATGTAGGAACTATCCCTAGTTGTCTGCTAAGTTTTGATGACACAAAACTATAGTCTGCACCAGTATCATATAAAACAGAAGCGAGAGTGTCGTTCAAGGAACACGTACCCGTCACGACGTTGTTATCATTCCTCGCTTCCCCAGAGCCAATCACGAATGCTCTACCACGCGCCCCATAGTTGTTTCCGTTGTTGTTGTTGTTATTACCAGTGTTGGTGTTGTTGTTATTACCCTCATTGTTTCCATTACCGTTCAGCTGGGGACAATTCTTTCTAAAATGGTTCTCTCTACCACACTGGTAACACGCTTTTCCACCCTTCTGTTGCTGACCCTGCGGGGGTGGGTTACCCTGAAGGTTGACTCTACAGTCTTTCTGCACATGCCCCAGCTTACCACAACGATCGCATCTAATCCTGTTACATGGCCCAGAGTGGTGATAGTTGCACTTAGCGCACTTGGGCCGATTTCCGTGATAACCACCTTGAGTCTGAGTACGGTTGTTGTTGTGGTTGTCGTGTTTCTTGTTCGGGTGCTGCTGCTGTTGATTACCATTACCTGGGGGTTTGCCAGACGCATTCTCCCACTTCCTCTTGTTATCATTAGTACCAGAGGATGAAGCACCTCGAGGGGGCAGTAGTCCCTCCTCTACTTTCTGGTCAGTCAGCTGGTGTGCCATACGAATCACCTGCTGAAGATTGTTGAAGTTTGCAGCAGTAACCATGCCCTTGATCTGCGGCACCAAACCCTTGATGTACAGTTCAATCCGCTTGTAGAGCGGGGTTGAGTAGTTAGGGCACATAGTTGCTAGCTCATGTGACCTAGTGGTGTAGGCTTCAATATCCGACCCCACCATTTTCAGACTCAGGTACTCCGTTTCCAGCTTCTGGATTTCATCCCGAGGGCAGTACTCCTTCCTCATCATCTCCTTGAAAGCATCCCAAGGCGTAGCATTTGCCACATCCACACCCAGTATTTGTTTCTGAGAGTTCCACCAGGATAACGCCGCGTTCTCAAGTGTACCAGCGGCATATTTGACCCGGTCAGCTGGTGGACAGTTGCACATAGCAAAGCATGACTCCACCCTTTCGAACCACCTAAGTAGTCCAACTGCACCTTCAGATCCCCCAAAGTTTTGAGGCTTGCAGTCCATGAAGGTCTTGTAGGTGCAGGCTGGAGGGTGGTGTGGAGGTTGACCTACGTGCAAACACGGGAGTCATATGAGTAATAGAGTTTAACGCTGGAGTTCGTAGAAGGAGTAAATAAGGCGAATTAGTGTTACCAGCTTGGATAGCTGCGAGGGCTGCAACCACCCTGTCGTTGACAAGTGCAGTCAGCTCAGCTTGTGTTAGGTTGATGTTTCCTCGTCCGTGACCTCTTCCCGCCATAGTAGTTCTACAAATATACTATACCCATGAGAATACGATCGTTTGCATATCACAGTGTACTAGTAAGTCACGCACGTATAAATAATAAAATAAAAGTTCAATCAATAATAAAATACCAACGTTCTAAAACAATCCAAAAGATCATCCAGTCTCACGAGATAAAATAAAAGTCATAACATACTAGGAACAAAATAAATAACTAAATAAATAATAATAAATAAAATCAATCGTCGTCTGTAGAGATGACTGATCCTTCATCCTCACTTTCCTCCGGTAACTCCTCAGGTTCTTCCTCCTCTTCCTCTTCTATAAGAGCTGCATCGAGTGCCGCTCCCAGAGCATCAAACCCATCCTCCATGGGTTCCTCCTCGGGGTTCTCTTCCCCAATTGGTTCCAAAGCTTCCATAAGCCGGTTGCGAACCGTAGCTAACTCCTCTCGAGTGCGCGCCAACTCTTGTTTGGTAGCAGTAGCATCCTGTTTTGCTTCCTCAGCCTCTTTCTTTACTTTCCTTAGTTCGCTGAGTAAGTAGTCAATCTGTCCCGCCACATGTGTCAATGTCTCGTCAGCATTTCTTCTCCAGAACTGAAACTCCTTAATACCAGTGTAAGCATTATCCAACTCAGTGTGTACATGCCTCACCATTCCTGCAAGTGACCTCTCCCACGAGTCAACAATGGGAGGTACTCTAGCTGGCACCCCATAACTCACGACCCACGAGTGCAAGATGTCCGTGAACCAACGCCAACGATTAGTGGCTTCACATGGCTCGAGTGACGAAGATGGGGCCTCATAAGGGTCATACATAGGACGTCGTCGCCCATCATGAGCACGGTAAGAGTAATTTCGGTGAGCGGGGTTAACCATAGTTACCTGCAATATGTTAGGTTAGTGTTCGAAGTCGAGAATAATAAGCGTGCACTGAAGACGGTGAGTGTACTAATACTTATGCTATAATGATTATAGACTAGAATGCAATGCAATTCCTAGTTCACTATAACCAATGGCTCTGATACCAATCTGTCACACCCTCAAATTTCCACTGCGGAGTTTTACCGCGAGGCGCATGACAAACCAGGACCCATAGCCATAAGTATCATGAACGACTCTAAATGCCCAAACCATTTAGTTCGTTTTTAAGAAAAAGTTTCAAAGTTTAACCAAGCAATTTAAAGTAATGCGGAAGCGTAAACAAAGTAAAACAATTGCAAAAGTCTGCGCAAGACAACGCGCCCAAAACCAAAGTTTAAAAAGTACGAAATAATAAATATTCATAACCCAAGACACAAATGATGCATGCCCTAAAACGTGCTCCATACCTAAGGACCTGCAAAGCATGCTAAAATGTGTCAACATAAAGTCGGTGAGTTCACAATATAAGTAAGCGATGTAAATAAAAGTGTAGGTTCTCAAAACCCAAAAGTCAAGTGTACAACGTTGGCCTCTCAGACCCTGTAAACAATAGCTAATTCAAATGTCAGGGGTAGCTAGCCCACTCATGATAACTAAAACCGGCGAATACCGAACTACTAATGAACAAGTTCCCATAACCGGGATAAGGATGCCTTGCATCATTGTCCATCGACAATGACATTATGTTTAAAGCTAATAGTTCACATCCGTGCTCCCAGCACGATGTGAGGTTTGTTAGACCTAATAGCGCCATCAACTAATTAACCCGCTTGCCCAACCGGCAATTGATTCGGTATTTTGAAGGACTTAAAAGATGTGTTTGGTTTAGTTCATCAAGGACATAAATATGAATTAGTAAAAATAGATTCACCACGTGAACCATGCACCCCAAACCCGGGATGTGTAAAAGAAAGTTGTCTCAAGACAAACTAGAAAACGTTACCAATGTAGTCTCAACCCGAGACGCATGCTTTGAGAAAAAGTAGTGAAACTCACCTTAGGTTGCAAGCAAGAATATCCAAACTTCAACGTAATAGAGACTCGCTACCGACTCCCTATTATATGTGTCACTATGTGAGTACACTTGCATAACCAATATACCACATAGCACGTTTATTCGATTCTTAAAAGTTTCAAAATCGTGTAGTGACACCTAGTGACTCTACATGCACAAGTATGTCCTACGTATCCCGTTGGTGATCGTGGTGACTATTATAAGTTTAACGCATCAAACACATCTCATACAAGTTTTCACACAAGTACATGTCAATTACACACCACATAGAACTCCAAATAGCCACTTAAAGACCCCGTACACAATCTATGTTTTTAGGACAGATTGTGCGCTGTGAAAAACAATTTGTTTAAAATACTTAACGAATGAATTGGAGTCCCAAATTTTTACTGAATTTTATTTGGGATTCACTCGACAATACCTATTTTTGTTTTGTCTTAATTCCAAACACAAAAATTATAAAAATTCGTACAACACAGCAGTGTCCAGAAAATTTCCTCAACAGGTCAGTTTAGTAGGAAAATTCTTAAAAATTGTGTATTCATCCAAACGAGATGAATCCACTTGGAAAAGCTCTATTTTTCCAGTATTGACCTACTGTAAAAACTTCATAACCTAACTCCTTGTAAATCTCAAGTTATGACCATTTAAAGTTAGCCCAATTTATAAATCCGAAAATCTGATATGACCCCTAATCAATTAAAATTCCAAAAACGAATCATACGGTGTCCAAAATCGATGGTTTTGCCCATTATGAAACGCTAAGACTATACACAACACAATCATGCAAAGAAATCATCAAGACTACCAATTTACCAACCCGTTACAGCCCCTACAAAACATACAAACGAATCTGCCAGAATTTAAAACTTGCATCCCAAGTTATTTACAAACCCTAATCATGCTCAAAAATCTCTAACACATGCATAATCCATACTCTCATGATTAAACACATATATTATCATGCAAAAACCCTAATCATGGCAACTAGCAACAATCATCAACATTAAATCATCAAGAACAATCAAGAACTCATACATATATATATATGCGATTGTATGTATATGATTTTTAAAGTTTTTAAAGTTTTTCGATTAACATAATCTTTCAAAGAACATATAAACGCATACCTCGTAGCGCTAAGACTCCCTAAAGCCTTGAGATTAAACCCGACTAGCTTGATTAGATGTGAGATTAGTTGATTGATTGAAAGTTGAAGGGTGTGGGGTTGGGGGATGTCTACGGCGCAAGAGAGGGGTGGGTTAGGGTTTTTATTTTTTTTTTGAACTATAATTATAGGATAATGTTTCTTGTTCCCCAAGTAGTTGGGTATTAGGGCCCCTCTTGCACAATATCTTGACCCGCTAAGACTATACTAGCCCAATACCGGACCCAATAATATTAATCCCTCTAAATTGTATAAAAACATTGTTTTTATTATTACGTAAGATATTAGTCATGATGTGTACGTAACTTGCATGGTCTACATATTAATCATCAGTCAAGTTATAATTCACATAATTCACGTAATTCATACAAGCAGGCACTTCGCATCCATCACCATTTCATTGCACATACTATGATTATACATGTCACATAATTCACCAACGTTCGGGATACAGGACTCATGTGTGTGTTAAACAATACTTATCCTATTTAACACATATGTTAATAACCTCTAACATGTGTTAGGCCTACTTAACTAACCCTAGTTAAGTATCTACCCATGCACAACGTAAGTTAACTAAAATATCTCATGTAAGTTAACTAGAGTTCAGTGAAAGTATTAACCTGAAAATGCGGGGTGTCACAGTGTTGTTAGTGGGGATGGTGGCTTAGGTGGTGGTTGGCGGCGGCGGCGCCTGCCTAGGGTGCGAGAGAGGGAGAGGAAGAGCAGGATCGGGCTCTGCTATAGGGATGATTGGCTGGTGATATGATGAGGATAAAGAAATGGGTGATGTGTTGGTTGTGTGTTGTGTGTGGAGGAGTTGTGCAGAGAAAAGAGGAGAAGCTTGGTGGCTAGGGTTTGAGTATGTGAGGAATGAGGAAGAAGATGAGTTAAGGAGTTTAAATAGGTAGGGTTTTGGAGTAGGTTAAATGATCGGGTATCGTGTAAACGAACCCGTCACAGTCACGCTTCTCTTTAGATTTTACTTGATTAAATTACATAACATGCTTAACTACTAAAATAGTTATTTTGCAAAATTTATTTATATAAACCGACTTCAAACGAGTGGTTGGACTCTATATTTGATATATCTTTTTCGTCGCGTTTAGAAATTTATAAGGATAAGTGTCGGTTACTAGTGTGTCGTTACTTACAACCCGTTATTTGGCGAATTTAGATAATTAAATTTATAAATGAAATAAGAATGTATTTATTATTAATGAGATAATATTGTTAACGAATTAACGAATCGCTATGAATAAAATATTATTATTACATTATTCGAGAAACTCTGGGCGTTACAGTCTCCCCTACTTTAGGAAATTTCGTCCTCGAAATTTATTTAGAAATGACTGTTAAGTACGGTTGCTAACACGGGGAAGCATAGGAATGTACGTGTTATTGTCGGTGTTATCGAGTTTAGACGAGTAGCAAGCTTTTGTGTAGAACATGGGATTGTTTTAAATGTGCTTAGACTTAGGTTAAGGCTTATTGTGATTTGGTCAAATTGAGTAGAGTTGGTCCTTGGTCCGACCCTCAGTCACATCTTCGATACACCATTAGTGTTTATATATAGGGCATACCGCAGCTAACCCACCACACCTTTGGTATGTGAACATAACATGTATGTGAACATAAGCACGTATGAATTTGAGTGTGGGCTACAACCAAAACTGGTTGTTTGGTAGGCTACATCCCAATGAGATGTATTCCTATAATTGTTGTAAGTGTAAATCATGAAGTAATTTTTATGCATTTATTGAAAATAGAAGGGATCATTTACTTCCCAAGTTTAAAGGAGATTCAACATGAGTACTAGGATGTTTTGAGTTTTAGGTATAAGCGAGTTCAAATTTGTGGATAGAATGTTTTTATGGCGATTTATATGCATTAAGTGAAAAATTAAGTTTATGGAATATTACAAGTATTATAGAATATTCATTTTCAATATCAAGGGAAAATCTAGTTTTACGCATAGTTAAGTGTTAGGTTTCATGGGTAAACAAGTTTCATGTATGATCAAGTTGCAAATAGCATGGAATAACATCAAATTTCAAGTATCAGGTTTCATAGTTTATGAGAAGATGTATATGTATCCAAACGTATCAAGTAATGTATTATAAGTATAATTGTATCTTAGAAGGTGTAACTAGTATACATTCAACTGCTAAGTAGGGATAACGGTTTCTCCTAGTCGTTGAGTGGAGGTATGCATTAAAGTGAAAGTGTATTCGTAAGAGCATCAAGATGCGAATGCGAATGTGAATGTATAGGTAGACGTAGTTGTGATTGTATCATATAAAGATAAAGGTTTATGGACAATCAGGATGGAAAGTAATGTTTGAGTTTATTGAAAAATGTAGTCATTCCCTTAGCAAGAGAAATTAATGAGTAATTAAGCTTTGTAGGAGATACAGGTGTAGAATGTGTTGGAGAATATTAACAATATGTAAGTCAATGATTGTAGAAATGGAGGACACATATTGTAAGTGAATGACGGGTGATAAGGACATTTTGATATTGGAAAATGAAGTTTTTGGTCGATAAATAATCGAATTTCGTAGGGAATGATGTATATGGAAGTTTGTAGATGTATACAGTTGAAATTTAAACCTTGGTTTGTGGAAAATTAAAATGTTGGTAAATAGTTTAGCTCATTAAGCTTTGCAAATTTGTAGATATATGGGCATAGACTAGTTGACGTGGAATCAAGTTTATGAAAATGATTGGTTTTACAAGAATAAGAATTAATAATTTATAGACGTTTGCTTGCGAAAAGAGCTTATGATCCTTATAATAACCCATATATGAGAAGGTCATGTTTCTTATGTCGTTAAAAATTTTCAATTGTAAACCAGATATGAACTAAAATAAAAGGACTTCATGTTTCATGAAAGAAAAATTTATACTCGCATTTTTTTAGCATTACGAAATGACACATAATGGAAATATTGTGTACCTGTTTCGAACATGATTGTTTTTAGAAAAGACAAGGGAGGTTTAGAACGGTAAAAAGAAAATACGAAAGATAATGAAATCGTAAAGTATAGGTAAATATTTGTTAAAATTTTGAGTATGTTATGGAGAGATTCATATGGGTGGGATCAAATATGACATAAATAAGATGATGCAAAATAATAAACAGGCATTATGTATTTCTGTAAATTAGATTTTATCAAATGTTAGACGGTATAGAATAATAATTGGATTATTAATTCATCTTAAAATTAATTTGGTATAATGTAAAGTAGATAAGAATAAAATGTGAAGTATGATAATATCAGTGGAAAATTTACATAAAGTTAAGGTTTTGGATGTATAAGTATTTTTGAATTTTTATAACAATAAAAATTTATAATGCTCGAAAATATTTATTTGATGTTTTATTTGTACAAAATGGCATACATGTGAAAATTTCGGTTTGTTTAAAATATAACTTTTTATAGAATTGATTGCCAATCGATGTATAAGGTTGGAGAAAACTTTGTAAAGCGCATAATCGAAAATACTTGATAATAAAACGCTTTAATATGAAACCAGATTTATTATAAAATATTTGATTAAAATATTTGAAGGTATTAAAAATTAAATATTTTCAGGAATGATGATGTTTATCTATACTTTCGGGAAATTCAAAACTAGGATCAAGCAGAAGTGAGAGAGGTTTAAGTAATGCATCTAATAAAATGGACTTGAAGTTGGTTGCAGAATGTAAGAGAGGTTTACAAGGTTTGGATTGTTCCGGAACGGAACTACGACTAACCAAAGTGATTCGTATTTACCATTGAGTTTGGAAACATACTTTGGCCTAATAGGTGGAATACTCTCGCCGAGATTTCGGTTAACGGTATTCACCCTTCCAGTTACTACATGTCCATTCTCAATCGAAAGTTTAAGACTTTGGAGAGATTGAAAAAAAAAATCGAGGATTGAAACTAGTCGCCAAGTTGCGGATTTCACTCCTATCTTAGCGGTGTCGTTTCTCGAGTGTGGTTTTTGCACTTGTCCAACGAGGTAGGAAAATTAATTCCAACATTTTATTGGTAAGTTTCCACTAGAATGAGGATTTGTGAAATTTCCACCAAGGTAAGGAAATCACGCCTATCTTGGTGTAGTTTCAAAACACAAAAGGTAAAGAGAATCACTCTTAGCTTGATGATAAAGTTGTTACGTTAATGTATAGAAATGAAGCGCTACCAAGGTAAAGGAATTCACTCTTAACTTGGTAGTAGAGCTTCTATAAGATGAGGGAATATGAAACTAGTCATCAAGATGTGGATATCACTCATAACTCGATGATGTCGTCTTCGAATTGTGGATTGGTACTTACCCATAGAGTAAAGGAAGTTAATCCTAACTCTTTGGTAAGGTTTCACTAGAATGAGATGAGTGAATTTGTCATCAAGGTAAGGAAATCACTCCTATCTCGATGGTGAAATTTCAAAATTTTAAAAGGAATAAAACGGATTGAAAGTTGTCACCAAAGTAAGGGTTTCACGCCTATTTTAGTGAGTTTATTTCGTTTGTGAAATACGAGTGTCTTTGTATTGAACTATACGTTGCCTTAGGAAAGGCATGCATCTTTAAGGTTTATGAAATTGATAAGAAGCAAGTAGGAAAATCAAGTATTTCAAGGGCAATTGTAATTCGACCATGACATAATAGTTCTCATCATTAACTAGGGCAATTGTAAGAGCTCTGTGATGTTGAATCTCTCTGGACCACTCCAAAACGGGAAAATAGTTGTACTGCCTGACATGCTTAAAGACTGGACGATTACACCAAACTTATTGGCAATCAGAACACCTGCCTCAGGCATTTTGATCCCGTGTACTTCTGGACAAGGCGACCCAAAGAAGCATAAGTCTTGATATAATGAATTTACATCCCTAACAAAAATGTTCGCGTAGATATCATATCGACTTTATAACTCTTCTCTCATCATCTGTTGAATGTACTCATAATATTTATCTTCATCAAGTCTGAGGCAAACAGCTAGTGCTCGATATCCACAATTTCCATCGCCTTTAACATTTTGTATATTTGTTATGTATGGGTGTAATACTTTTGGAATATCAACCAGCAGTTTTAAACCATCCATGAGTGGTACTTCATTCAAGTCTATCACGTATGAACTATGTCTGGCCGGCTCATCTGGGATCTCGGTCAAGTCTATCACCGGTTCCTTGTTTAAGTCAAATTCGAATGAGGTATGTCTGGCCGGCTCCTTTTTGTCACACCTTTTTTGCTGCGATTTCTTTAAGCTTGGTCGTCCACGAGTTTTTCTTTTAACTTGAGGTTCCGACTCCTTTTTGACATTTTTTTGTTGTGATTTCTTCAAGCTTGGTCGTCCACGAGTATTTTTTTGAACTTAAGGTTCCTGGATGTCGGTTTACTTGGGCCGAATATATCTTTCAGTTTTCTTAACCAACTTTTCTTCCCATCTTTGGACTGCTTGTCAAAGTTTTCTTTAAAAAGTTGTAGTTCGTTATCACAGCTAACATCGTCATTTTGCAAAGATGTCGATGGTGAAATACCTAGCTTCCTCCAAAAAAATATCAATCGAATGCAAGGGAACATATTGATCTACACACAAATATAAATAAGTACTATTTTCTCTAAACTTTTAGAATGAAGAGTTTAAAACAATAAATTGGAAGTACACAAACATACTTACGTGAACTTATATACTCTATTGCTTGTGTTATTTCCAAAGTTGAGATGTTGATCAATCCAGACAGACACGAACCTTTCCTTGTATTCGTTCAACCAATTTTTATTTACATATTCTAAAACACCTGAAAATCAAAATAAACTGGTAAGAACTATATATATATATATATATACACACACATACACACACTTGTATGTGAATATAGAAGACACACGTGGATATTTTATCAACATTGTCTCCGGTTGCTTGTAATTTTCTGTGTAAGATTCCAACGTTATGTTCATCACATATCACCCTTAAGGTCTAACAATCATATACATTTGAATATGTTCCTTCTAATTCGAATGGACAATTAGTTTTTTTGGTGCCGGTAACTTTAGTCAAACTTTAAATATACCAACTAATCCTCTTACTTGGTATATTTAACACATACCAAGTTAACACATACCAAGTTAGTCAAATCTTTTGGTATATTTAACACATACCAAGTAAAAGGATTAGTATACCAATTTAGTCAAACTTTAATGATAGGTGTGCATTATATTACTATCTACTATCACTTTTTTTTTTTTTTTACAATTTTATGTTTTGTTGTACTATTATTAATAATATTAATCCCAATATTAATAAAAAATAAATTAATCTTTCATAAAAAATATAAATATATACGAATTTTGTTGCGTACGTTGTAAATAGTCCTGAGCGTAGACACATTACTTAAATTCCGCTACTTAAGTATTGCTAGAATATCACGTGGCGCCACATTCATCCTTGTCAAATCTGCAACCAAATTAAATTCATCTTCGGAAAGTCTCTTTGCATATGGATGACCATCCATATACAGTACAGGTTGATGGTTATGTTCATCACATATCACCCTTAAGGTCCAACAATCATATACATTTGAATATGTTTCTTCTAATTCGAATGGACAATTAGTTTTTTTGTGCCAGTAACTTTACTTGAATCTTAAACTTTATATTCGCCGCCACTATCACATTGGAACACAACCTTATACATGAAGCCACATGGTTTTTTATTTGATCTTTTTTTCACGAAGACAACACCAAGTGAGTATGCCAACTTTTGTACCCAATCCACCAATGCTTCACGAGACCCGAATGCCTAAAAATGAAACGTGAAACGAATTAAACCATCTATGAATTCTTGATTTACTAGGGTGTTCATTTTGGAATTTGGTTAGTTTTGAAAAAAACTGAAAAAATGGCCAACTTTAACTTTCTCAGTTTGATTGAAAAAAACCATATATGAATTCTTGATACACTTTTTATATTGTAAAACCCATGATAGAAAAAAAAAACCCACAACCTATGGGATATTTTGCACTTGGAAATTTCGTATGTTTGGTTTACATATCCAAGTTGGATTTTAATTATTAAATCTAAGGTTATCAAAAAAAAAAAATTCACCTAACTACTAATTTAAATCTAAGGTTATCAAAAAATTCACCTAACTACTAATTTTTTTTAATAAAATAAGATCTATGGTGGTCGTTTCATGTTTGCCTCTTGGTTTAAAAAAAAAAACTCGACCTCATAGTTTTAAAAAAATTCTAACTTATTTAATAACTTATGTGTTTAAAAAAATAAATAAATAAATAAATAATAATAATAATAACTTTAATCCAACTAAATACTAACCTATTTAATAAATTATGTGTTTTAAAAAAAAATTAATAAATTGATTGAAAAAGTGTGCATGGGAAAGCCAATAGCATTTAATATAAGTTAGTAAAATGTTTGACTAACTTGATATGTGTAACAATAGAGTTTAATATAAGTAAAATGTTTGATTAACTTGGTATATTTAACAACACCCCCTTTTTTTTCATTTATCAAAATTGTCATGACTTTCAAAGTTATCCAAGAGGTTGAAAACAATTCTGCGCAAAATTAATTTTCGGGATTTTCAATATTAGCCAAAAATCATTATTTTAAATCAATATCGTGATTTGCAATTCCGCAAAGTTTGATTTTTTAAATCAAAATAAATCACAGAAACATGAATTAATTAAATCAAGAATTATTTGTGTATTTTTTTTTTCGTGAGATCTTTGATTTTATTATTGCAAATCGAATAAGAATTGATATAATCGACATATGCTCTGATACCACATGTTGATCAATTTCTTAAACATAATACATAAACATAATGATAAATCAGATATGTACCTTATTAGCCAGTAACCTTAGAGAGGGAAGACTTCATGATTTACAGGATGATCGGGTTCCCGTTTAGAGTGTACAGTAATGATGGCTTAAGGAGATCAGAGATCTCAGTTTTAGAGAGGAGAGGGAAGAAATAGGGTTTAGAGTATTGGTGTTTCATTAGTCTCTTAACCTCTCCTAATAATCTCTATATATACACCCAAGGGGAAACCCTATTTAATGGTTCATTAAGGGTAATTACGTCCATCATATAAAGATCAGTTAAACCAATAGGGGTATTTAAGTCATTGATCAATTATTAGATAAATGATTATAAGGGCCACATATAACTATATATAAAAGAAAAGCACTATGATGACATGGCATTCAATGGGGCAACCCTCCATCCCTTGAATGTGCCATGTGGCATCATGAGGGATTTTTAAATTTTTTGAGTTTTTTTTAATAAATTAAAAATATTATAGATAAAACCCTACTCCCTTATCTCTTTCTTGTATCATATGTGATTTATTATTGCTTATTCGATTTATATAAACAAATGAATTATGTGTTGAATCTTTATCCATAACTAATTTAAGTTTTCAATTGTGTGTTAAAATTGCAGCCACGTAGACATGGATTAAAAAAATATTACAATTCACAACATCTTGAAAACAAAAGAAAAAGGCCCATTATTCTTTGAGGTTGAATTAAGTGTTGGAAATTCAGAGTGGGCTAAAGGCCCAAACGAGTGGAAATTAAAACATGAAAACCATATCAAAAGTTCGAGAGGTTTTTTATTGACGGCAGCAGAAGGGGCACACAACAGCCTTTCGACGAGGCAGAAAGAGAACAAAAGGGAGAGGAGATGGTGGTGTCTACCCTAGCTATGCAAAGTTAAGTCACCCGTGATCCTCTTCGGGTGAATGGTTAGTTATCTTTGCGAAGGTTTTTGCTACGTTATCATACATTGGATTGAATGTTTATTAATTTCGAATTCTAAACTTTCGGTTGTGGTTTATTTTAATATATATAAAAGAATTGATAGTTGCTGACGTGGCGTGCAATGGTGGCCTCAATCTCCCCATAAAACTGCCACGTGGCATAATAATTGAAAGAGTTTAGTGATTTTTAATTTTTTTCGTTTTTAATAAATTTAAAATATTCCATATAATCTCCACCCCTTTTATCAAAACCCTAATCCTCTTTCCCTTCATCTTCATTCTTTTCTCCCTCCCTCTTTTACTAACTGTAGGACTAATTTTACTCTATTCCTTGATTTTCGAATTAGGTTTTTTTAAATCCAACATATAGAGATATGATCGACATGTTAGGTAATTATGTTGATTGTTTTATTATACTGTTTTATTTAATTTGTTTAACTCAATTTATTTATATGTTAAGGTTCACGTTTAGATTTCCAAATTACGTTTAGGTAATTTTTATTTATAACTTGAATGTAAGTTTTATTCTTAACTTTTGGTGTTCAATTGTGTTGCGCTATGTCATTCTTTTGCCAAACTTTATTACACGGCTCATGTTTTTTGCTGGCATAATTAATATGTTATATTGTTGGCAAGTCCTGTTGCCGTTCTTCCGAGTGCTCAAGTTGTTGGTAATGCATTTGCGGAGCAATACTACCATATTCTTCATACAGTGACGGTTATAGTAGTTATGGGATCTGGATTCCGTTTATAATTCCGACTAGGACCTGATTATGGTGGTAACTCCCATAACTTCTCTCCAGTCCGTTTATGGTTACTATTAAGTAAAACAATATTAGGATTATGGTGTTAGCATTGGATTTATAGATTGTTTTTGGTTAGGTATTGAATATTGATATTAGAGTTATGTATTTTTTTTAGCCTATATGACATGTACTTATTATAGTTATACATTGTTTTAGGTTATGTATTGAATATTGATATTAGAGCTATGCATTTTTTTAGCATTTATAATAAGTGTTAATATTAGACTTATATATTCTTTTAGGTTAGACATTAATATTAGTATTGGGAGACTTGGTACATAGATGTGATAAGTTTTTTAATGGTTATAACTTCCAACTTAAGTGATTGTTTAGTTGATTAGGTTAGGAATTATAGGAGTCATTAGAATGTGAGAAATTAGAGAGACGTGATGAGTTTTTGACTCAAATGAGAGATTAGAGAGATGTGATGAGTTTTTGAATAGTTGCAGCTTACATAAGTGATTGTTTAGATGATTACTGATTAGGTTTAAGGTTAAGGAATATGAGTTATTACTGATTAGAATACTATGGACATGCAGTGATTGGGAGATTTTGTGGTTAGTTAACTTGAGCCATTTGTAATAGGTTATCACGTCATATTAGATATTTCAACCCCGGGACCCTCCCGGGGTAATCAGCTAGTAATAAAATATATAAATATATTCTTACACATGAATCATCATATTGTACGTGAATATCACCCACAACGTATCTATGTCAAAGTTACTTTTAGTATCATAAAACAATAGTTAAGTGATTGACAGTATTAGATTTGTGAACTATTATCGGATATGCACGTAAAAGTTGATATATGACCATGTTACCGGCCTATATGTGAATCTATTCTTACATTAGTCACACTGTCACACTACCATCCATACAAATATGACGATCTAGAAAAAGTATATAATTTCGTGATTTGGGTGGGGTTGGGTCAAATTGGCAAATCTATTGGAGTTTAGGTGTTGCTTCTCTTGCGATCAAGAATTCGAGCTCGCCCAAACACAGATTTAATACAAGTTAAGTTGGTAAAAAAAACTAATTTCATGATTCACTCTTTAGTTTATTTATTTATTTTTCATGTGGTATCAGTCAAATTAATACATGTTTTTCCCCTTTAAAATTATATTCTGACATATCCAAGTATATATGACATAATTTGTATTTCTTTTCTCTAAAGCGCTAAAGTAAATTAAAGAAAAAAAAGGGAAAATAAAGTTATACTTTGTTGGTTCTAAAGAAATTTTTTTTTAGTCTCTTTAGTTATCATACATGAATGATCAGGTGCTAAAAATTGATTTGTGTATTATTTTTCTTTTAAAGTTGTGTTCCTTTTTTATGACAGAAACAAAATAAAACACACTCAAAAGTAGATATATAAAACGTTTCACTTTTAAAACAAATAGACTATTTAGATTTCACAAACTTTTATAGTTTGTCTGTAGGGTATCCCCGACTTTACAGTTTTAAATTTTAAGAGACCTTCATATATATTCCTATTTAGTTTCTCTTCCATTAACAAACTTTGTCATACTATTACCTGTCTAAAGATGAGCAGAAGTGATGAAAGAACTGCAATTGGAATTGATCTTGGAACAACATATTCTTGTGTGGCAGCCTGGTTTGATAAGCACAACCGTGTCGAGATCATTCCTAACCAACAAGGTAACAAAATCACTCCTTCATGTGTTGCATGGGATGGAATAGAAATGTTAGTAGGCGAAGCCGCAAAAAATCATATCAGTCGGAACCCAAAAAATACTGTTATTGGTAAGATCATTTGATTAACAACTTTCATATTTTAGGAGCCTTATATTTGATGGCCTTTCTAAGCTTTGCATTTTTATATAATTAAGTGCAGATGTTAAACGTTTAATGGGAGCCAGATTCAGTGATGCTGTAGTGCAGAAAGACATTGATACTAGACCTTTTAAGGTAGTTGAAGGCATTGGGGAGAAACCAGTCATTGTATTTGAACACGAGTCGGAAGAAAAGAGGTTTACTCCAGAAGAAATATCTTCAATGATTCTAAGAAACTTGAAGGAGGCTGCTGAATCATTTCTTGGGACAACAGTTACTGATGCGGTCATAACTGTTCCTGCGTATTTTAGTGACAAGCAACGCCAGGCGACCATGGATGCTGGTGTGTTAGCGGGCCTTAATGTTATGCGCTTGATTAATGAACCAACATCAGCAGCAATTGCTTATGATCTCGATACCAGCGCTGACGTAAACTGTCCTGAAGAGAAAAATGTATTGATATTTGATTTAGGCGGAGGAACCTTTGATGTGTCTCTTCTCAAGATAACTAATGATGGTACAATTACCGTTAAAGCAGTGGGTGGTGATACTCACTTGGGTGGGGAAAATTTTGACGAGTTGATGGTGAATCATTGTGTTGAAGTTTTTAAAAAGAAAGAAAAAAAGGATGTGAGTGAGAACGCAAGAGCAAAAATGAGGTTGAAAATAGCTTGTGAGAAAGCAAAGAGGGATTTGTCATCGACAACACAAACACCAATCGAAATTGATTGCTTGTACGAGGGAATTGATTTCTCAACAAAATTCAGCAGGGCAAAATTTGAGGATATAAATGCTGGTTTCTTCAACTTGTGCATTAAGCATGTAGAGACTTGTTTGAGAGATGGAAATATGCAAAAGAGCGACGTTGATGATGTGGTTATTGTCGGAGGGTCGACAAGGATTCCAAAGGTGCAAAAAATGCTGATTGAGTTTTTTGATGGGAAGCCTCTTTGTAAGAGCATTAATGCCGACGAAGCTGTGGCTTATGGGGCTGCAGTGTTGGCTGCAAACTTAAGTGGTTATGGGAACAAAAAGGTGCAGAATTTGATGCTATTAGATGTGACTCCTCTTTCTCTTGGCATCAGGGTTCATACAGACAATATGAGTGCTGTGATCCCTAGGAACACGCCCATACCCACCATCATGGAGCGTGTTTATGGTACATTCTCCGACAGCGAAGCATCTGTTTCATTTCATGTATATCAAGGTGAGGGTAGAAGTACTAAAGAAAATATCTTTCTTGATACCTTCACTCTTCATGGCATTCCAGCAGGTGAACAAAGGTACAAGGTTTGCTTTAACATAGATGCTAACGGTATTCTCAATGTTTCAGCGGAGGTTTTTTCCACCGGTAATAAAAGAAGTGTCACAATTGCCACCAGTGGGGGTTTGTCCAAGGATGGCATTAAGAAGATTAGGCATTGACAAACTGTTAGAAGTTAATTCAGATTATGTTTCTGTTGGGAATGTAGCCGTTTACTTTTCTGTTTTGAAGTCATCTAAATAAAAGTTGGATCAAGTTTATTCAGATTATGTTTCTCTTTTATTCATTGAAGTTTGGTTCATTTTGTGTCTTTTCTTCTTGTAATCTTTAAGGCGTTATCTTATGTAGTTATGTTGAATAAAGAAAGTTGTCGTACTAGATTAACGTCTAATTAATGGGGAACTGTGCGGGCGGGGTCTCCAAAATTTTCTCATTTGATATGAATACGCCCAAAAGGGCTCACTCATAATCCATAGCCACGCATGATCGAGTACTGGGGGTGCTAAACAGGTCGGTTGTTAGCGAAGTTCAGACAGCTTTTATAGACGGAAGTAAATTAATGTTGTTTCATTGCTTAAGAATACGATGAAAACAATGTTGTTTAGACTTCGACAAGGCCTGCCTTCAATTATCTCAGTTGGGATTTCTTGGGTTCCATTTTACTTCAGGTGAGCTTTCCCCATTATCGCGGAAGTAGATTCAGCAACTTGACCATCATTTCTTGTTAATGGCTTTCTGACCATTGAATGTGTGGTTACAACGAGGAGTTAGACAGGGTGACCATTATCACAACTGCTATTCACTCTTGCCCTAGTCACGTTTCACGTTATCACGACAAGTGCTTGTTTGCTAGGCATCCTTGGCATTCAAACTGCTGGTTTAGGCCCCAAGTTCACTCACACAACACACACTCAAACTCACGTAGTATGTATATAACTTGCAGAGAAGAAGGTAAATGAAAATGGGTTACTACTTTATTGAATAAACAATGGCCTTAGAGCATTCACATTTGGGGAATCAAATGAAAGAAAAATGGTAGGAAAGCTCACTCACTCCTTTATTCAATATGATAATAAGCTATAGCATTTACAAAAGCAACTAAATTGAACTAAGTACTCCTAAAGACCCGGTACAATGAGACCCACTCTTCTACCAATGTGCACTTCTCAACGTACACTTCCTTTTAACTTGGTAAAACCAAATACTAAACAAACAATTATTGTTAGTACATGTATGTTAAATGTACCTAGCCTAGTATAGGTGTTTATTTGACGTTTTGTATTTGTTTGGATGTGTCTAGAATGATAAAGGGCATTTTTGTAACAGTACACACGACTAGGTCTTGATGGCACGACTAGCCTTGCTAATTGTGTGGGAATCAAGACGACTAGCAAGCTAGTCGCCCCACCTAGTCGTGTGGCAGAATCCTAGTCGCCCCGAGGGTCCTGGACGACTAGCAGCAGGTATAAATACTTGCAATGATTGCCCTAATCATTTCAGCTGTCATTTCACACATTTTAAAGTCATAGGTCATAGATTTTCAGGTCTGGTGATTGTATTGTACACTTGTGTCTGTTATTAATACAATTACAACCTTTAAAACATCTTGTGTATGTTTTTGAAAACATGTTCTTGTGTTTGTTGGCGTTTTTGTTATCCAAATGTCGTCTAGAGGATTCCGCACTCTAGACTAACTAGCTCGTGATAGTTGGGTTTTTCGAAAACGACCCTACAACTGGTATCAGAGCATAGGCTCTTATCACGAGTGTTTGATAACATAACAAATTCAAAACAGGGTGTTTTAAATTGAAAATCAGTGTTTTGGTATAAAAACCTGTTTTGAAAGTTTGAAACTTTATGTTTTGTGAAAAACCAACATTTTTCAAATCTAAGGTTGTGTTAATAGATAAAATCATGTGTTTTTTTATTAGAGTTTGCTCCAAAAAGTGTTTTTACAACTTTCATTTGGGAATCAAACACATTGATTTTGATAGATTTTGAAACAAAAATGATGATTTTCATGCAATACAAGCTAACAGACCTGCAGGTAGCGACTAGGATTGTCTGAGGTGACTAGGTTTCCTCAGTCGTTACTAATATCATACGACTAGACTCTTAATCGTGCTACTGTACACACGACTATGAAGCTAGTCGCCTGTTGAACCTTAGTTATCCCAAAACCCCTAGTCGTGTCACTGTTCACACGACTAAGATCCCAGTCGTGTGTTTTCTTCCTAATCGTGTCTAGTTAGTCGTGTGTTATATCTCAGTCGCCTGTAACCAATTTGCACTTAAAATTTTTCTAAGTATCGGACCAATATCAGAATGTATAACATGGCTAACCCGTGGGGACACCTAAATCAACTGAGACAACAGTATGACCAACCCATGAACACACAAATGAACGTACCAACCAATCCATGGGCATTCTCGACCGACCGAAATGCGCAATGGATGCAACAACAGCAACAACAAGCTAATTTTGTTGGAACAAATCTGTGGGCGCTTGCAGCTCAACAGTATGCCCAACGGCAACGTATGATGAACGGGAATCCTTCGGCACTCGCAGCTGCTGCAACTCAACAGACACAACATTTGTCTTAAGTGCTCCTTGGTGATCTGGAAACCGGTAGCTCAAACAAGGATCCAAAGTTATAATTCATGTCTGACTACCACTCTTGGAAGGGGCATTTCAAGACGCATGTTGAGGGCATAGATGGATTAGTTTGGGCAGTGATCAAGAATGGGTATACAATACCAATGATAGAGAACTCTAACATTACAGTTGCCTTAGACGATATGACAGATGATCAGAGAAGAAAGTACAACTATGAGAAGAAGGCAATGTCTGCTTTAACACAAGCACTTCCTAAAGACATTCTACATCAGGTTGCTCAATATACAACCTCTCAGATGCTTTGTCTTGCGTTGGCAGAAAGGAATGAGGGTAACGAGAAGACTCGGAAGATCAAGATGGATCAACTCAGGAACGAGTTCGAGAATTTTGCTGCAATTGGGAATGAACCACTGCGGGATCTGACTGCACGATATTATCACTTGATGTCGGAGATGTATCAATACGGGTTTGTTTATACGCCATCTAAATTTGTTGAACGTTTTGCAGATGCACTTCCTTCACACTGGCATCAGTGGCTCGACATCCAAAAGTCCAACAATCACTATCTGACCATCTCCACCAATGACTTTGTGACCAAGCTCGAGAACAAAGAAATTGATGAAATCAGAAGGGCAAAGAAGGCGCTTATCCCTCAGAATCCCAACATCTACTATAGGATGGCTCCTCAAGATATCAGTGTTGCAGGATCTAAACCATAAACAGCTTTTGTCCTTAACCTAGATCCTATATTCGCTTTCGACAACTATGGCCCCCCTCCAGATGTTGCTCCTCTCGTGTATCCGTTTGGGCAAGCAAATCAATATCCGCAACCTTATGCAGCTAACCAGTTTGGTGTTAATCCGTTTTCTCACCTTGAAGCACCAGCACATGCTACGTCAAACGTTGGTGGACCTTCTCTACCAGGGTATGGTAGTGCTTCATCTTCAGGTTACGGTGGTGCTTCTACTTCGGATCCAAGTGGCGGTTATCAGTCTAACCCAATCGCTCAGCAGCTAAACACAGCAGGCTTCAAGAAGGTGACATTGGAGCTGGCTTAAGAACATATGGCTCTCATGTCTACATTGGTCAACTCATACAGTGGCTTAGTTGTGGGGCAGATAGAACATATAGCTCTCCTGATAGATATTCAGTGCATTTCGTAAGCGAGTTTATGGATAGAACGAGAAGAAGAGATGTGCTAATCAACAACACCACCATATTCGGGTTCGATAAAAGCAAAGTCACGTGTTACAAATGTGGCACTAAGGGACACTTTGCTAGGGAATGTGATCGACCGAAGTAGCAAGTAAATCAAAATCCGTTCAACAACAACCGAGGCAATCAGAACCAGAGACAGCAAGATCAGACACAACCTCATCCAAATACTGAACGAGCACTTATCCCTGTGCAAAATCAGAACCAACGTGCTCCTACAAACAACAACCAAGGATATGCAATGGAAATACAAGCAGATGAGGGATTCAACTGTAACCTTCACTTAGAGGGAGAAGATGCTCCGCAGGGTAGTGCAGCATGCTACGTCTAACAGGTCTCTGATGTAGCAGTTAAAGTTAAAGAATGCACAAGTGCACAAGAAGTCAATGTTCCAGACAATGACTCTTCTGATTGTGATTTTGATTGTGAATCTGAGGTGGATTTGGATTTGGAGGAACACTCACAGAAGCAGATGAGTTCATCAGCAAGCGATCTTTCTTGGTAGATGTTGACTGTGCAAAGGCCAATCTTGCTGAATTCTTTGGAGCTAAAAAGTCTGCAGCACACTATGCATTGATGGCTATCACAAAATCGTCAACCAATGTAAGTTCATCTTCCAATTCTAAATCTGAATGTGTTGTGTGTGATAAGCTTAGGTACAGAATCAAAGTGTTAACTGATGAGAATCTGAACCTTAAAGCTGATCTGGGACAATGCCAATGGTCCAATGATGTCTTAAGATCTAATGAAAGGGATTTTAAGAACACAATTGAAAATTATAAAAAGGATGTTTCTGAATTGTCTAATAAACAAGTTGCTATCAACAATTACATTAATGAGTTAGAAGACACCAAAAAACAGTTGGCCATTGTTATCTGTGATTATGAGAAGATCAAGAAGAAATTGGAAAGTCACTTAAATTGCAAATATGTTCTTGATCACATAATCGACAACCCAGAGAAGGGCAATCAGACTAAAGAAGCTAAAAAGACAAACACCAATGACCTTCCCAAACAAACTCAGAAGCAAAATCCCAAGAAACATGTTACTCAGTTTGTTAGGCCTACTGGCAAGGAGAGAATGAAGTTGAACAAAAGCCTCAAATCCCTCTACAAGACCAATGTTTTGAAGATCAAAGGCCAAAGAACACCTTTGCCAGTACGTCTAAATCAAGGGATAGAAAGGAGAAACAGACTGAAGATCCTAAGTTTGAAGAATACAGATCCTGTTTTAAGTTCGGGGAACGTGGACATTTAGTTGCTACGTGCCCGGTGGATGAAGCCTTAAGTTCTAGCAAACCAAAACTGTTGGTTTCCCGAAAACTTTCTGAAAAACAACAGGGGAAGTAGGTTGTTTATGATAACAGAAACAAGATTTCTATGAACCAAAAGCCGGTTGATGGTAAGGTTATCAAGCTGAGGGGGAGCCCAGTTCCTACTAAGGCTAATGCAGTGCCTAAGCTACAAGCTAAGGCTGCAGCTAAGCCAAAGGCTAACCCTAAGTCTGAGCCACGTACTAGTTAAGTCTGAAGTGGTTCCAAACTCTGTTCCTTCAAAGCAATCTGAGACTAAGCCTTCAAGCCCAAAGGCAAAGAAGAAGGTTAAGTCAAAGAAACCCGAACAGATTTGGAGGCCCAAATCACCATCCAAAACTGGAGAATCATCAACCTCTGCTACGGACCATCGGAAACAACACCAACTCCTAATGGAAAGTGGGTTAATTTTCTAACAATGGATGAAGATGGAAGACCCAAGACTGTGAAGGCTTGGGTCCACCTTAACTACTAATCCTCAACTGTTTGTGCAAGGAGTTCCACAGGGCCTTATCAGCAGCCTATGGATTGTTGATAGTGGAGCTTCTAGGCACATGACGAGTGACTTATCTCTACTATTTAACATCAAGAATATCAACTGGGGATATGTTGCCATTGTGGGTAATAAGGGGGGATACATCACTAAGGAAGGTAGTATGAGCAACGAAATCGTTAGCTTTGAGAAGATAAGCTTTTTGAAGCAGATAGACGACAACTTGTTGAGTGTTTCACAGATCTGTGATAAGAAATTCATATTGTTTTTTGATGACAACGCATGCTTCATACTGAAATCGGGCTTCAAAGTTCCAAAAGAGTGGGTTATGATTTCTGCTCCATGGGTAAACAATCTGTATGTTCTGGATATGAGTCAAGCTACACTACAACAAAAATGGTTTTTAAGGACCTTTTTTGTGGGACGCTTGTAAAATAGGGTCCTAAGACCTATTTAAAAGGACGAATGAACGTTTAGGGTCCTTTTATAATATACGCTACTAAACCAGTGTCCTAAAAAGCTATTTAATAGGATGGACGACTCTCTGGGGTCCTATTATCATATAACTTAATAACACACTTAAATATAGATCCTAATAAAGTAATTTATAAGAAATTTAGTTGTTGGTGTCTCATTATGTGCTCATTATGTGTTAATGTAATCGGACACCTGATCACCAGGGGTCCTATTATAACATAACTTAATACGACACTTTGTAGTTAAGTCATAAATGTTCGATGTTATAGGACCCATTATAGTCGAAGTCATATTAGAACATAACTTAATAAGACACTTGATACATGGGTCTTATACCTTTAACCTTTATAGGACGCTTAATCATTGTGGTGTTGTTATAACATACCGTAATAGGACACATGATATTTGAGTCATTAAACATCGGTTTTATACGACGCTTATTCGCTAGAGTTCTATTATAACATAACTTAATAGGACACTTAACACTCGGGTCTTATCACTTTAACCTTTCTAGGACGATTAATCATAGTGGTGTTATTATAATACACCGTAATAAGACACTTGATATTTAAGTCATAAAACATCAGTTTTATAAGACGTTTATTCGTTAGAGTTTTATTATAACATAATTTAACAGGACACTTGACACTTGAGTTTTATAACTTTAACATTTATAGTGGTAGTGGTCAGTGGTGGTGGACGGTGGTGGTAAGCGGTGGGTGGTGGTAGACGGTGGGTAGTGGTGGACGGCGGGTGGTAGTGGTGGTAGTGGATGGTGGTGGTAGACGGTGGGTGGTGGTAGATGTTGGTGGTGGTGTTGGACGATGGTGATGGTGGACGGTGGTGGTGGTAGGCGGTGGGTGGTGGTGGATGGTGGTGATGGTGGCCGGCGGGTGGTATTGCAATTTTCGTTTGATTCCCGGATTCAGTTTTCACGACAACATGTTGGTGAATGGGTTTGATAGTTTTTTACTATTGAGTTGGTCAACTAAGGTCGAACGTGACACATGACACTACATGATTAAATAAATAAAAAAAAAGTTTTAAGATACACGAGAGTAGGTGCTGCCAGTGTTTTGGTGGTTCTAGGCTACTTATTAGTGAATTTGACATAACACCATATAACTGGATGAGGTTAGGATACTACCCCTCGGGCCTCGACTAGTTCATGAAAAATGTGACTTGTGACACACAATTTTAATGGCATCACTTTTGTGCCACTAATTTTAATTTTTAAGACCACCCGTAATGATGGGTGAATTGGGCATTAAAGGGGGCAATTGGCGCCCCTTTCACCCAGCTACACCGCCCCCTCCTAGTTAAATGGACGTTAAAACCTCCCACGCCAAATATTTCGCGTACGCCAAATTTAGATTGGGCCAATCATAGGCCGCCATGTGGCCACAATGTTTTTTTTTAAATAGCCAATAAGAAAAATACCCCTTTCACCCACCAAATTTCACCCACCATTACACCCCTTGCCCATTTCAAGCCCCTTTCACCCACCAAGTGGCCCCACATTGCCACGTGTCGAAAAATGCCTATTTCACCTACCAAATTTCACCCACCATTACACATATTCTAATGACATTTGCATATGCCACTAAATCTTCTTTTGAAATTTTCCCTCTCTCTCCATCGAAACCTTTTATCAAATTTTCCTTAAATTTTTTCCCTCCCGGTCACTACCCTAATTTCCCCTAAAATAAAAAGTTTTCCTCCAAAATCAAAATTTAATTTTCACTAAGCCAGATTCATCCATCTCATTCCCGCTCCTTTCCCCTAAATCGCTATATCTCTTTGACTCTTTCCATTGCTCTGACTTCAAATGCTTTCCACAAATCTTCTTCTGCACACAAAATCTTGGGTATAATGCTCTCAGTTATCTCGTTTTTACTTAATTTATGCTACGAATATGTTAGATCTACTCAAATTATTAGATTTTGAGTTCAACTTAACATGTAGGGTTTTTTGTTTATGGTGATTTTAACATATCTGCTCAGTGCCTATGATATTTAGGTTAACATTGTAAATAATTTGGGGATTAGTGACGTACCTTGGTGAAACTTGCAGATTCGAAGAGGATCTGAGGTAAAAAAGAGACGGCATAAGTTGAATAAGGTGAGTTTTGATGTTGACTTTGAATGTATTTTTCTTGTTCATTTGAATAATGAGAACTAATTTACCAAACACTCGTCTTTATTTGGATTTTCTTTTCCCAAAATTGCAGATAGCATATATATTTACTTGACTTTACCTTTAGTTTTTAAGCATTTTACAAAATTTAATTTTGACACATGAGTGTTTTTGAGTTAGTCTTCTTCCAATTCTGTTCAAGTAGCCTACAAAAGCATTGTCCATATTGTATTATTTTGTAAGATTGTATTCTCAATGTCACCTTTACCATCTGAACCCTCATATATGACATGTTATCTGTATTTACTATTTAGACCGTCAAAAGAAATGTAGCGAAGCCGTCATTTGGAAACTATAACATCCGTTTGTAACTGTGTATGACATGTCAGTTTTGATACCAAATCTATACCAACACGACATGCGCAACGAAGTTGTCTTGATGGACTTATGCTATGCATATAGTTATATAATTGTTTTTTTTTTCAACTTTAGATGCCACAAAATCGGGTGTTGCTCAACAAACATTACAAAATGCCGCCTCTTGGTGCGAGTGAGCACTCATTATGGGAAGAAAATGTGCAAGTCAGTATTACTTTTCAATGGCCCGATTCGGGTTTGTGTCGTATTTTAATCTCGAAACCCAAAAGGAGTTGGCTAAAAAACAAACTTCTCATATTCGTTGAAAGGGTTCTGAATTGCATTTTTGTTACTTTTGGTTCAGTATGTTTCCAATCAACAGAATCCAACCCAACATGTACGCAAATTGTTTGTGTGAACTGGTTACCTCTCTACATTCAGTTGTTAAAACACTATTTTTTATGATGCATAATGTGAACTATCTGATTGATTAAAAACTAAACAAGTAGAACATATTTTGTGCTAATCGTAAACATCGAGTTACATTATTTTCTTCATAATATTTCGTTATGTTCATAATATTTCTACATCGAGATACATTACTTCTCATATTTTTTTTGTAGATAAAGATATATGTGTAGCATGATGTTAATAGGGTTGCAGATGCTGAGAAATTATGGACTGCTCAATGCTCATACGTTCAAGTGAGTGATGTGAATTCTATTTTACCATTACGCACCATTTGTTTATGATCTTAAGATTTTTAACTAGGTTACACCATTCAAACCACTGTGTTAGCTAATGGGTCGTGGCGATGGTTCAATGGAATGGTTGCATTATACTTCTTGCTTGATCTTGCTCAAACACATAAAAGAACATAAAACAGCTCTGCACTTTATTCAATTACAATTTCTATGGTCTAAACGTTCATCCATTCTTGCTAAACAAAACACACCTTCATGAGTCATATATCGTTGTATACAATTACGTTGAGTTTTTTTTTTTTTTTTTTTTGCCAAATATCGTATTCGTACTGCAGATAACCAGGTAATATATGCATTTCTTATCAGGACGTCTAGCGAATCCCAGGAAAATATGAATAGAAGTGCATAGCGGACCAAATTCATATGAATGGTTGTTACTTTATAAAGATTCACATATGGTGAGTTAAGTACCGGTTTAATCTAGGCGCATCGCGCCGCTTCGATTACCACTAGTTATTATTAATATTATTATTATTATTTTGTGAAATGTTACTTGCACTATTGTGACTAGAGTTTGATAAATGTTTGTTGAAAACTAAAATCTAGGTCGGAAATGAAGTTTTCCTCAAAAGCATTCTAAACTCTACCGAGATTGTAGCAAGAGGATGGGTGAAGAGCTTGGACCCAAATGAGTAAGTTGGTGGTACAGAGATTGGACCAGAATAGTGTCAGGTAAACGTTCAGTACCAATAAAAATAGATGAAAAGTTGGTGAAACCATATGGGTTATTTTCCACAATTCAAGATTGTATTGGTGCATTCATTGCGTGGTCTTGTCCTTTCATCTCGGTATGTATTTGTTAAACTTGTGACACGAATAATTTTAATAATCTGGAACTTAATGATTGATTATACATGGATGGTTAATTTGTAGGTAGCCCGTGAGGATTAAGGACGCATGATGACTCATGATTCTATGCTGCTTGTTTCTTTCATTGCTTTTAATTTATTTGTTAAATGTTACAAGACTTTATGTTGGATAATGCTATAACTTATTTATGTTTAGTGTTTTTGTTATGAATATGCTTATTTGAAATATAATAAAGTTTTTTTTTCTTTAATTAGTTGATGTTTTATACACTATATCATAAAATTGTGTGTGTGTTTTAAAAAAAAAAAAACGTTGTATCATGACTTGTTAGGATTTTGAAATTTTGTCCTATTAAACTTGTTAGAGCATTGTAAAAGTGTCCGAATACGCTTTTCTTAGGACGCTATATTGTTTGTTCATTGACATATTATGCGACCATAAAATTGGTTTCATAATCTTATTTGGGATATTAGGACTCGTTTTTTTGGTACTAAAGCTCCTATAATGTTACATCATAAGAGTCCTATAAATTAATTTTTTAGGACTCTTGTATGTGTATTAAAAGATTAAAAGTAGGTAAGCACATGTTAAAACATTGTAAAAGTGTCCTAATATGTTTTATTAGGAGTTATTTTGGGACATATTATGCGACCATAAAACTGGTTTCATAATCTTATTTGAGATATTAGGACACTTTTTAAGTTTCGTGACTTATTACGACCCCCTTACATGAAACGCTTTTATCGTTGGTCCTATTAAATAAAAGGTCCTATAAAATAACATTTTAGGACACTTTTGTGCGTACTAAAAACCCAATTTTGTTGTAGTGCTATGACAACACAGGGGTAGGTCACTTGTTTTCTGTCAAAGGCGACAGAGAAGGAATCTATTATGTAGCACAGACGAATGGGACACCTTCATTTGAGGAAGATCAACCATTTGGTGCAAAATCAGCTTGTGAAGGTGTTTCAGTCAAGAATTTCTATCTTAATGACGTCTGTGTCTCATGCAAGAAGGGGAAGTAGAAGAAGAAATCTCACAAACCCAAGAAGGTCAACTCAGTCAGTGTTCCTCTCGAAAGATTGCAAATGGATCTATTTGGTCCTGTCAATCGAAAAAGCAAGAATGGAGATCTATACTGCCTGGTTGTCACAGATGACTATTCTAGGTTCTCTTGGGTGGTATGCATGCAGCACAAAAGTGAGACTTTTGAGTACTTGAAGAATCTGTTCGCCAAACTTGAAAATATATATCAGCTAAAGATCCACAATATTCGAAGCGACAATGGAACGAAATTCATGAATCATGTTATGGAGGCTTTATGTGCCAAAAAGGGTATTCATCATGAATTCACAACACCATATACTCCACAGCATAACGAGGTTGTGAAAGAAAGAATCGGACTCTTATAGAGGCAGCCAGAACGATGCTTGCAGATTCAAACCTACCTGTATTCTTCTGGAATGAGGTGGTTCACTACACGTGTTATACTCTAAATAGGGTTCTTATGGTGAAGAAGCATGGTAAGACTTCTTACGAATTGTTGAACCGTAGAAAACCGAACTTTGAGTTTCTGGAACCATTCGGGGCTCCATGCACCATGATCCAACCTCATGAGAAATTTTGAGCTAAGGCAGAAGAAGGGTTCTTTGTTGGTTACAACACTCCCAAAAAAAAGGTGTAAAAGAAAAGAACCAAATGCGTTGAAGAATGGCTTAATGTCAATGTTCAACGCTATACTATCAATGCTCCTGCTGTTGGACCCGATTGGTTGTTCAACTACAAGAGTTTGTTTGATTCTTTCAACATAGATAATGTTGTAGACGATGTTGTTACGCAGATGTATTACAAATGTGAATATGCAACTAGTTCACCATGGGTTTGTCCGATCATCGTCAACACGTGGTCAACTCAGGAATGCTAGCTCAAGTGACAATGCAGGTACCATGTCCCTCTACTCAGACATCAGGAAAGCCGGTCATCAGAACAATTGGTCCTTCGCTCTTTATGTATCTCAACAAGAACCAAGAACTGTGCAGGAGGCACTAAGGGAGGAACCATGGATTGAACCTATGCAAGCAGAACTTCAGCAGTTCCAAAAACTGGGGGTGTGGTACTTTTTTGACTTACCTCCTGGTGCGAAGAAAATTGGAACAAAGTAGGTCTACAAGTGTAAACGGGATGACCGTGGGGTGGTTATCAGAAACAAGGCTCGATTAATTGTGCTTGGCTTCAGACAAATCGAAGCTATTCGGATGTTCCTAGCGTATGCTTCGTACAAACGATTCAAGGTTTACCAAATGGATATGAAAACTGCTTTTTGTATGGTATCATGAAGGAAGAAGTGTTTGTTGCACAACCGCCAGGTTTTGAGGATCCATTTTGTTGGGTGTGAAGTCCTTGGGCTAGGTATTGCTATCGGGCTTGTTTTATTGTATGTTTAGGAAGCCCATTTAGGTTTTCTTGTTCACCAAGCATAAAACCCTAGATTAGTCTCTATATATATCCTGTCTATGTAATTGTAATAGTGGGTCAGAGCTTAATAATATATCCCTAGTTGCAGCCCGTGGACGTAGGTTCCCCACTGGAACCGAACCACATAAAATTCTCGTGTTCGTGTGTCGTGCTTTATATTTTCTCGTTTATTATTGCGTGTTCGTTGTAAATCGGTTATTCCGCTGTGCCACTTAATCCTAACAAGTGGTATCAAAGCTATGGCTCTTTGGATTCACGTAACGATTTACCTACATATATATTTGAAAATTATTATATATACTAGTGGGAATGCCCGCGCGTTGCCGCGGGTACATATGTTTTTTTTAGGCACGTTGCATAGCGGCTTGTACATAATTTATTTTTATTACTAATTTGCTAACACAACTAATATATATCATTCACAAGACAGCATAAAGCAAATAATTGAGATTAAAAATAATAATGTTAGCACCCGTTGTTGGGTGCATGTACATCATGCAAATGTAAATATAAGTCTTTTTTTCCCTAGTAGTGGCAGGACATTAGGATGGTCCAGTGGTTTCACCTGGTCATAATCAAACACGTTATTTACTAATTAAAAGGAACAAAAAATAATTGTGGGTCAACCCGGATACAACCCATTTTGACCCGTATTTCATATTTAATATAGCACATGAAACTACAAAGCAAAGACGATTCTTACAGCATACATGCCATTCGTACTGCAAATCTAAATGTAAAATAGTCCCAAAAGAAGGTAATTAGAATGCTTGAATTGATTAGAAGAAATAATGTTTGGGATAAGAACAACAAATTAAAAACACAAACTTAGACAAACAACAAATGAAAAACACATACTTAGACAAACAATCACTTCTTGCACAGAGCGAAACAATCAAACCTCCTGTAAGAAGACACACATATATATACCAATTAATAAAATGAAAAAAGCTGCAACATTTGGTTATATTAACCTAAATCATAACCAAATACATAAGCAACAACAAATGAAAAACACAATCAAAGAGACCTGAGTGATCGCGAGGCACAATAGAGCGCATTTAGGGTATCTGAAAAGAGATGATACGATGGTGAGGATTTTGAAAAATGTGTTTCTGAGTGGTTGTAAGAGACAATATTGAGGATTATAAATTTGGGTTTCCATTGTAACCTCTGTGGGTGTATTCAATTGGGTGAATGAATGTGTTTCAATGCCAAGAGCATTCATTGACAATTGTGAGTCAATAAAAGAGTCGATCAAAAGTATGGGTGTATTTTATTGGGTGTTATGAAGGGGTTACATGTTAAGATGGATATGAAGTGTGTATTAAGTACATATACAATGGGTTTTATAGATTGTACACAAGGGGTATAAAGGGAACAAAATGACTAAAAATTGGAGGTTTGTGAAGAGTCCCTTCAACTTCCATCTTAAAATGTGTGTAATTACTTTTCTAGATATGTTTCCTCCTTAATAAGGTAACATAGATATATACATCGTGGTGAATGTTTACCTACACATAATTTTACATTTACCTACATATATATTTGTGACACTTGTCACAACCATAGTGCCATTCAGCTGCCGCGTCATGTGCCACGTTAGCTAACATGTCATTTGCCACGTCACAGGCCACGTCAGGTTCCATGTCATGTGCCACATCAGATGCCATGTCAGATGCATGTCATGTGTCACGTCATAATCCATCTTAACAAGTTGCTATACTTTTAACCACACATATAACATACTTTTAGCTACATATGTATGTGTAGGTATATCTTGTTGTATACCTAAGCATAATTTATATGTGGTTAATGATCTATTTCCATAGTCCCGAGTCTACACATCATTACATTTAATTTATGTGTAGGTAAACACAAAACCCAACACATTATAGCATTTTTCCCACAAATACTATGTGTGGGTAAAGACCTACATATCTTGTAGTGCGATTGACTAGAACATAAATGAAATAAAAGACCAAGTACAATTTTTCAACTCAAAAAAATTAATTTCCAACAAAGTTTACAATATGTTTTATGGCATTAAAGTGTGGAATGGATCAAGTTCACTTTCGCCTTAAAAGACAAAATTCACTATCATCGTCATCCTCATCAACAAGATATTACTATTTTCATTTCCTACAACATAAAAGAATAAGTTTAGTTACCAATCATCAAAATATTCTAAAATTACATAAGATAGGTAACATATATAACAACCATAAGATTATCCTCATTAAAACTCAAAATGAAACATGGGTACAGTTGCGAATACTAATACAAGCATCCGTAAATTATTTGTGTTCTTGATTTTGTGGAATACAAAAATAAATCAAACACAATTCTAGTGCAATTTACCATTGAAAATACATACATATTGCAAAAATAAAATACAAATAGAATAAAAACATTAAGTTTATTATTGATTTTTTTACAAGAATATGTGATTTACAATGGGAGAGAGTGTTTCTAGGTGCTGAATGAGAAAATTTGTGTAAATAGGTAGATCGCATACCGGATGAGCGACCTTGATTTTTTTTTTTAAAGTCTCATAACCGAATAGCGACCTTTGTGAAAAGTCGCTAACCGACTTTGATATCTTTAAAGGTCACTGACCTAATATGAGAACTTGTTTGAAAGTTGCTGTCTCAATCTGAGAAATTGTTTGAAGGTCGATGTCCCGATCTGAAAACTTGTTTGAAGGTCACTGACCCGAAGTGATACCTACAACATTGGTTTTGTATAGGCTGCAACTTTTTCTTGGACTTATTATTCACGTGAGAATGCATGCGGGTTCTTTATTTTGCTTTTGTATAGGGTATGCATGTGGTTTGAAAGGTTTTATGAGAATCCAAAGGGTAATAGTAATGTTGCAGGAGGTTGATGAGTTGAAATGTTAGCAGGATTCGAATTGGACTTGCAGGCTGAATAGTGATATTACAGGAGGAGATGGATTTGAATTGGACATGGTGGTTGTGTAATATGCATAACAGAAGATGAAAATGTATCCACCATCTTCACAAAGTAATCTGGTCATCAACCCTGAAAGTTTTTTTTTTCAAAGTGTTTTGTTTTTCCAAAGTTCAAAAGATTTAGTTGTGATCACTTTGAATCTTTACCTGAAAATGAGTTACGAATTACACCCGGGTCCTCTTGTTAACGATGTGTTCTTTCTACATAATGACCCCCATGCGTTGGGTGTTTTCAAGAATCCAGAAAAGTACAAGGAAAGCATAAATGTGAAACGTGGTGATAGAAGCATTTGGAAATTACTTGAGAAAAACCCTGTAGGGGAACAAGTAAAAAGTATCATAAAACAAGCCGGGTTTGGTGGGATTTTAAGCTGTGGTTATCGATACATGGACCATGCACTAATAACTATGTTGGTCAAGCAGTGGAGGCCAGAAACCCACACATTTCATCTACCGTGGATGAAGCGACCATCACGTTACAGGATATTAACGTGTTGTAGGGATTACCGGTAAATGGGTGCTGTGGTATCGGGTGTGGAAACTCCCATTACAGAAGCTGATGCCATAGGCTTGTGTGAAACTTTGTTAGGTTTTACCCCCCAACTCACTGATATTAGTGGAAAATCTCTTAAGTCAACTGTGATAATAAGAGAATTAAACAAACCATTTTCTGAACCTGAAGCAATGAATGAACAATGCGTTTTTCGTGCACGTTTGATAATATATTATTTTATTGGTTGCACAATACTTCCCAATATGCCAACAATAGAATTTCGTTGCACCGTCTAAGACTTCTAGATGATTTAGGAAGATGCTCACAGTACAGTTGGGGTAGTGCAGTTTTAGACTGTCTTTATAAAAAACCTATTTGATGCCACAGCACCCGATGCAATAAGCCTTTTTGGCCCAGCCTTCATTCTGCAAATGTGGGCATGGGAAAGAATTCGATGTATTGCTCCCCAGCCTAACCTAAATTTCAAGTACACCACGCCGTTGGCAGCTCGGTAATTTACAACTTCAAACGTATATTAAACGTTAGTAACAACATTTTGGAATACTGAAATGTTTGTATTGTTCAATTGTATAGGTGGCAACAGGGGGAACTCAACTTCACTAAAGCCTCATCACACTGTTTGAGAACATATTGTTCTCAACTTCAATCATTACGAGGGGGCCACATAGTTATATCTATTTTTTAGTATATAAAATAAATTTGTATTTGTTTCTTATTGCATAACAATTTTTTTGTAGTTTAACTGGACCACTTACGATGTTGTCATTGGAAGTCTGCCACCAATATGCAGAAGTGGTATGGAAAGTTGGAGGAGTGCCTGCCCATTGATATTTTGAGAGATTGTCGAACATCATTATCTAGAACGGGTAATGAGACAATTAGGGATGGTGCAACAGGAGCCGCCCTCTATCAGCATAGAGGGTAGTGAGCATAAGAGGTTGCACAAGGTTAACCGGATCGGTAAAACTGGAACTAATTGGCTCAGTAAGCACGAAGAGTATGTTTGGGGATGGAACAACCATGCCAATACTGTTGTCAACGGTCAAATAATTATGACTCGATCCATTGACCCGGGTTACATGTCATGGTATATGGCCCGTACTGTTGTATACGTTTCTGATCCAAGGGAAGCACCTGTGCCTGCTCCTGGTTTTCAAGATGATGGGGCAAGACTTCAAATGATGGTATTTGTTGTTTTCGTATTTTATTTCAAAACTATTGACTTATTATTAATCGATCAACTTAATTTAATACATTTAGTTTTTTTTTTTTTTTTTTTTTTTTTTTTTTTTTTTTTTTTTTTTTTTGTAAAGTGAGTCAATGGGTGTGATTTACAACTCATACTCTCAAGTTGGAGCGGGAGATAGTCCCGAGGCCTCGAATAATCTCCAGTTCATTCAAAATGTAGCCTACCAGACTCTGCAACTGTCAGATGCGCCAGGATATTTACAGTATAAGACGCATCTGTCATTAGACCCGGTCAACCTATCAATGACGCCAAGAGCTCAAAGGTCAAGAAGGGGATGCCGTCACCAACCTCCTCTTAATGATACATTTTTATGGCAATTTTCCTTTTGTGAACACCGAAAAGGGGGGGGATGACCGGGTGTTATGAACCTGGGGTACATCTGGCGGTGGGGATGGAATGTCCGGCGTTGAGGGTGGTACGTTTGGCAGTGGGGTGGTGCGTTTGGGTAGTAGGGGTGGTACGTTTGGCAGTGGGGGTGGTGCGTCTGCAGGTGGGTTTGGTACGTCTGCCGGTGGGTTTGGTACGTCCGGCGGTGGGTTTGGTACGTCCGGTGGGTTTGATGCGTTGTCCAGTGGGCTTGGTACGTCTGCCGGTGGGTTTAGTGCGTTCGCCGGTGGGTTTGGTGTAACATCACACAAATTTTCTTTATATATATATATAGAGAACTCCCTTGTTTATTCATCCGATTTATGTTTACAGTATCTTTACCATCCATTTTGTTAATTTTTTTGTTTAAATAATGACGTATAATCAATATTAAATTGGATTGTATTAAATTCTGATTTAAAAACGTTAAAAAAAAATGTTTGCCTGTGCCAGGATTCGAACCCGAGTCCCTGGAGGGCTAAACCTTAACCACACCACACAAACCACTACACCATTTGGTGTTTTGTGATGTTAATTAAAACCAATTACACTTAAACCCTTTCAAGGTCCCTTAGTCAAACCTGAAAAGTCAAACGTAGTCTCCTAGTCAAGTCAAGTCAAAGTGTTAGTAAATATGGTCTCCTAGTCAAGTCAAAGTTGTTCCTAAATTCTAGCCTAGTCAAAGTAGTCCCTAATTACAACTCCAAATTTTACACTATAAATACACTAGCCTACCATTCAACTCTTTACACCATTCCAAAAAAAAAAAAAAACCATTATTATCCCATCTCCCATATACTAAAGTTTTCATCCGTCATTATCTCCTCTAGCTAGTTTCGAGTTTTCCAAGGCATTATTACTAAGTGTTTGCATGCTCAATAAAAGGCACGAACTCATTATGCACCTAAGGTGAATTTACATAGCCCCTTTTTCTGTTTTACATTTTGGGGTGAAACATGTTTAAACATTTTATACACTATCATTTACACATTCTTACATTGTTGAAACTTGTGATTCAATTATACTATCATTTACTCATTCTATCATTTGACTGTAACAAAAAGACACAGTACAATCATTAACATTGATCAAGCCGCCTGTTTAGATTATAGTGCTATAGGTCTGACAAACCCATCCCCCCGCATAAATTCAGGGATGATAGAAAGCAGTTACACTTTTACTAACTTGCGAGTTAGGTCTCAGTCGACACAAGGTTTGATTGTACAAAAGACGCATTGTTACATGTCAGACTCATATTCTATCATTACTCATTATTATGCTTCAAATATGAATGTTACACAACATATTGTTTTCAACTATATGCAAAACCTATGTATTCTCACCAACTATTTATAGTTGACCCCCCCATCTTTCCAACTTAACATGTTTCAGGTTTATTTGCTATTGGAAGTTGTACAAGTCTTGGAATACGTAGGAGCTTGGACCTAGTTTATATAAGTCAACCTTTGTAATCTTTACTTGTAAGAAAAATTGTAAATTGTTTAATATTATTCAACTTTCATTTAGTACCATGTGCTATTGAACAATCATCACTACGTGACACCTCGATGTTTCCGCCATCGGTTGGGGTGTTACAGATTGGTATCAGAGCCATGGTTATAGGGAATTAGGTTATTAGAAAAAAAAATAATAATCTAGTCTATAACCATAGGATTTTAATCAGTACTTGCTCCTTTTACTTGCAACCTTACTTGTTTATATTCTCTATCCTACTTCTTATCCTTACTTTAGTCCCTACAAGAAGAGTGCTCTCCATCACAAGATCTACTCTTAGACTAATAGGACAAATCCTCAGGTTTAGCCTGAACCACCTTGAAGATCTCGTCGAAGTTCTAGATTTTAATAACGAACACGTGCAATCTGGAAGGGTGAACGCCTGTATTCTGAGTTTTCTGTCTAGGACTGGCATTGCGCATAAATCCCAATCAGACGAGGGACCCGGATGCCTACCTGGGAATTCTCGGGATGAGTGTTCACTTATAGGCTAAAGCATGTCTTCATTATGTTATTAGAATCTAGAAGTTTTGATAAGTCAACGTTTTCGTTTATTCGTTTTAATTAATGAATAAATGATTACACTCACTTTCCTTAAACTAAGCTCTAAAATCTCAAAATTTTACATCTTAAATCAATCTCATTTCATAACCATCTATGGATTTCACAATCACACTTCACCTTACCATCTTAACCACTTTTTAAATATTCAACACCCTACCCAAATCATATTATTTCATTTCTCCACATGTTACTTATTTTTAAAAACTATAACCTCATACCTTAGCACAAACTAAAGATTTCTAAATCTTGTTGTATTTTCATTACCTAGTAACTTTACAAAGTACATATTTTTTTGTCAAAAGATGTCCTCAAACATAAATTCAATTGTTTATTTATTGACGTAACAAATGATTTTCTATATAATGCTTTAAACTATTAAAAATCACTAATAGAACCTTGATCTTCAAAACCTAATGTCATGTTTGAAATCTCCAACTAACGGGAATATTTTAATCAAAGCCTACTTAGCTTGTACTATTTAACAACTTTTGCTTTATGTACAAAACCAATTTTGAAAATAATTTTTTTTAAATCCATAGGAATAATATCTAGTCTCTAGATTCTCCATCGACACTCACTCATTTTCAACTTGTTCAAATTTTTACAATATTTGGCATATACCACAATCATGTTTTCTTATACACTTGATTATAATCTTTAATCCAAACCCCACGATTTACACTGCTACATAATCTCCTTACTATATAATAAACCCTTTATTAACTATTTTCACGTTCACTATCTTTCATAACCTTGATGATGCTTTGAGTTCTTCATCATCCTCTCAAGAACTAAATTCATATCCTTCACCTTCTCACACATGAGCTAGTTACCCATGATAACCAAACTATTGAAACTTGATTGTGTGTTGCATCAAACATAATCCTTAATTATACATGAGGATTCGACTATCTACCATATTTGAACATTTGAAACTAGAATTCATGGAATATAGACTATTTGCTATAGACACACCTAGGGTCATTAACCTTGTCTAGGGCAAATCTATTACAACTCGTATGCTATACTTGATACTTAATTGCTTACATGTACATATTATCAATTTGCAATTTATGTGTGTAATAATTGGTACACTTAATAAAACAACTGATAGGGGATGAAGTACTTGCTCAACAGTTAGTAGAGTACCAAATAACCTACTCAACGATTGGTAGAGGTCATCATGCCTGCTCAACAGTCGGTAGAGGCCCTACAACCTGCTCAACAATCGGTAGAGGTTCTTACTCACTGACTGGTAGAGGTCTTTTTCCTGCTCAACAGTTGGACTTATTTTTGGATACATTGTATACGATTCAATCACAAGGTTATTTTGCATTACATACATTTGTGTTTAGAGTCATAGAAGGACACAAAACCCCAATGTAAGGTAAATTGGTGATTGCGGTCCGGAACGTAATCATGAATTTACAGGTACGTTAAGGTGGTGTGAAGTTCTAATAAGGTTTTGTTAGTTCATTTAGTCTATCTATAGTCAATCAACTCATGCATTACTTTTAAGATTCCTAAAACTTAAGTTTAGTATTTTGCTAGATTCTTACGCTCCTTGCTACTTCAGACGAACCTAATCCAATCCTCAAAACTCACACACATCAATCCTCTTATCCAAATTTATTCGAAACAATTTATTTCTATTACCTACAAAATTCATGTCGTGCCTTAACCTCAAATTTTCCAAACCACGGTTGTTCCAATCACCCTCAACCCTGTGTTTTTAATAACTTCGGGACGAAGTTCCTAAAAGTAGGGGAGACTGTAACATCACACAAATTTTCTTTATATATATATAGAGAGAACTTCCTCGTTTATTCATCCGATTCATGTTTACAGTATCTTTACCATCCATTTTGTTAATTTTTTTGTTTAAATAATGACGTATAATCAATATTAAATTGGATTGTATTAAATTCTGATTTAAAAACGTTAAAAAAAAATGTTTGCCTGTGCCAAGATTCGAACCCGAGTCTCTGGCGGGCTAAACCTTAACCACACCACACAAACCACTATATCATTTGGTGTTTTGTGATGTTAATTAAAACTAATTACACTTAAACCCTTTCAAGGTCCCTTAGTCAAACCTGAAAAGTCAAACGTAGTCTCCTAGTCAAGTCAAGTCAAAGTGTTAGTAAATATGGTCTCCTAGTCAAGTCAAAGTTGTTCCTAAATTCTAGCCTAGTCAAAGTAGTCCCTAATTACAACTCCAAATTTTACACTATAAATACACTAGCCTACCATTCAACTCTTTACACCATTCAAAAAAAAAAAAACATTATTATCCCATCTCCCATATACTAAAGTTTTCATCCGTCATTATCTCCTCTACCTAGTTTCAAGTTTTCCAAGGCATTATTACTAAGTGTTTGCATGCTCAATAAAACGCACGAACTCATTATGCACCTAAGGTGAGTTTACATAGCCCTTTTTCTGTTTTACATTTTGGGGTGAAACATGTTTAAACATTTTATACACTATCATTTACACATTCTTACATTGTTGAAACTTGTGATTCAATTATACTATCATTTACTCATTCTATCATTTGACTGTAACAAAAAGACACAGTACAATCATTAACATAGATCAAGCCGCCTGTTTAGATTATAGCGCTATAGGTCTGACAAACCCATCCCACCGCATAAATTCAGGGATGATCGAAAACAGTTACACTTTTACTAACTTGCGAGTTAGGTCTCAGTCGACACAAGGTTTGATTGTACAAAAGACGCATTGTTACATGTCGGACTCATATTCTATCATTACCCATTATTATGCTTCAAATATGAATGTTACACAACATATTGTTTTCAACTATATGCAAAACCTATGTATTCTCACCAATTATTTATAGTTGACCCCCCATCTTTCCAACTTAACATGTTTCAGGTTTATTTGCTATTGGAAGTTGTACAAGTCTTGGAATACGTAGGAGCTTGGACCTAGTTTATATAAGTCAACCTTTGTAATCTTTACTTGCAAGAAAAATTGTAAATTGTTTAATATTATTCAACTTTCATTTAGTACCATGTGCTATTGAACAATCATCACTACGTGACACCTCGATTTTTCCGCCATCGGTTGGGGTGTTACATTTGGTGCGTCTAGCGGTGGTGTTGGAACGTCTGGCGTTGGTGCCAATTTAGACCTTGACGAGACTTTTAATCTTAATGAGGCAACCTTTAGTCAGTTGTTGGACGCTTCCATCTCATGGATGGATCCTATACCAAACCCGAGGGTTAATGTCCCAGAACAAAATGTGGGGGGTAATAAAGGGAATGCCCAGCAAGTTATTGTAACCCCACAACAACAGCAGTTAACCACACAAGCACAATTATTGTCTTTTATGCCTGATAATCACACTGATTTTTAGTATTTTGCATCAAATCAAAGGCAACAAGACCACCGTGCACAGTTTGGCAATGTAACACCACCGCCCCACCTTGACTTGAGCCTGAATTACACGTATAATAATCCTGATGAAATCTACAGTTAGAACTTACAGGAACCACAACCCATGGAAGGTCAAACACATCAACCAGGGAGGCCACCACGCAATAGAGGACCACCTAACTTTTATATGTATCAGTATCAATAATATGTATTATTAATGTTTGTTAATAGAAATGTATGTTTTGTTAATATGTTGTATTAATATTCCCATAACAGATGTGTGCAAAATTGGTTTTTAACCTAAAATGTGTAATACCCAAACCGATGGCGGAAACATCGAGGTGTCACGTAGTGATGATTGTTTAATAGCTTATGGTACTAAATGGAAGTTGAATATTACTAACCAATTTAAAATTTGCATACAATTTAATAAATACATAAACTTGATTTACATAAACTAGGTCCAAAGCTCCTATGTGATCCAAGACTTGTACAACTTCCAATAACAAGTAAAACCTGAAACATGTTGAATTGGAAGGATGGGGGGTCAACTATAAATAGTTGGTGAGAATACATAGGTTTTTTTTTTTTTTAATATGATAGATAACAATAGTTTATACAACAATCACAGTTGTATAATGTAAGAGTGTGAGTCCGACATGTAACAATGCGTCTTTTGTACAATCAAACCTTGTGTCGACTGAGAACTAACTTGCAAGTTAGTAAAAGTGTAATTGCTTTCGATCATCCCTGAATTTATGCGGGGGGATGGGTTTGTCAGACCTATAGCGCCATAATCTAAACAAGCGGCTTGATCAATGTTAATGATTGTACTGTGTCTTTTTGTTACAGTCAAATTGAATCAACAAGTTTCAACAATGTAAGAATGAGTATATGATAGTGTACAAAATGTTTAAACATGTTTCACCCCAAAATGTAAAACAGAAAAAAGGGGCTATGTAAACTCACCTAAATGATAGTATCGAATCTCTTGATGTAGAATAAATGTGGCTCGAGTGTATCCAAGTATCACTATATTTTTAAGGCAATAAAATAAGTGTTGGTTAAAGTTAAAAGTCTAAGTTTTTTAGTCTAAAAGTAATCTAGGGTTCCTAATTTGGGGATTGACAATTGTTTAATTGTTAATTTGATAAATTGTTAACGATCTAATAAATAAAAGAAATTAGAAAAATAAATAAATAAAAGACTTTTTGTAAAATGTTGATTAAGGATGGTTGTATTATAATGTCATAGATATGAAAATAATTTTTATAAAATTATTTTCTTAATAATTGAATATTTAGTATATTTATATTTATTTGTCAAAATATAGTATTAATGTCTAAAAATATTAAAATTCATAAAGTTTTAAATTAAAATTTATATTTCTGTTCTAAATGAACACGAATAATTTATGTATAATTTTGATGTAAAAATAGTGAAAAATGAATTTATTATGAATTATTTATGATCAAAATGGTAAAAATTAATTAAAAATATTAAACAAACTTTTTCTGAAATAAAATTTATTTCTGGAACATTTATTGATTCATAAATTCAAAATAAGTTTTGTGGAATTTTATGAAATTGTTTAGATATTTTTATAGAATTTTTAATTTATAATTGAATAAATTTGTAATATATTTTATATATATTAAATAAATGATTTTTGAAAAAAACTAAAAATTGTATTATAAACTTTGTCATTAGATTAACATAAACTAATTTTTATAGAATTTATAAACCACTTTTAGTATTTAAAAACTATTTTAAAAGATTAATAGGTTAAATATATAAATAAAAGGGTCAAAAAAAATGTTTGTTGTGGGCAAGAATCGAACCCGCGTCAATGCCCGGTTCGTGGTTTGGATTCACAAGCCTAGACCATCTGGTCTAGACCCTAAGAACGTTTATAATCGAATTCAGTTATTTATAAAGATTACTTAGATTACACCATTAGTTGTTAAGAAAAAGAAAAAAAAAACAAATGGTGGAGACGTGGTTCGAACTCCAATTCTACCCGGTTTCCACGTTTTTTATAGAAAGAAGATACCAACTGATCCAAGGGTCAGTTTGTGGTTTGTTAAAAATATTACATTTTATAATATTTTTTATTCAATTTTATTTCTTTTTTATATATCAAATATTTCGAATAAGTATTTTTCAAGTGGGCTTTGGTTTTGGATTGCTTGTAGAGGTCGAGCCGTGGTTCAGTGGAGGTCCAGTCTTGTTGCTGGCCTATTTTGCTTTTGGCCCAGTTTGCTGTGTGGATTGTCTGTTGGCCCATGGCCCAGACTTATGTGTTCGTTTCCTTGCTGATGTGGCGATCCGGGTGAAGAGTGCACATCTATTTCTAGCCGTTCGATTGGACTTTTCCTGGCTGTTGATCTTGTCCAAATAAACACAAGTCTTTGAGTATAAATAGACTTGTGTTTCTACCCAGTTTCCACGTTTTTAACAGAAAGAAGATACCAACTGATCCAAGGGTCAGTTTGTGTTTAGTTTCAGTTCGCGTTAATTATAAACAGACTTGTCTGTAAGTCTTCTTCCCCAAAAAAGATAATAAGAACCCTAGATTTCTAATCAATTACAATACGCGGTTATAACTAAATTAACCATAGGGTTAATGGATTATAAGGGCCGATTAACGCAATGGAACAAAGGATTATTACATACCAGTTACGAAACCTCTCTAATCCGTAGTCAAACGAAAAGTCAAACAATCTTCAATACGTACCAATGAACGATTTAGAGTGAATTTCAATGATGAGGTTTTATTTTTCGGTGGTTTTAGAGTAGGAAATTGGGTTCCCTTTATAATGAAATCGTTGAATGGAAGGTTTTTAATATTTTGACTAAGGTCGGTCAAAACTGTCACACCCTCAAATTTCCACTGCGGGGTTTATACCGCGAGGCGCATGACAAACCAGGATCCCATAGCCATAAGTCTCATGAACAACTCTAAAGCCCCAAACCATTTAGTTCGTTATTGTAAAACTAAGTTTAAAAGTTTTAACCAAACCATTAAGGTAAAACGGTTAAATAAAAGTCTGTGCAAAACACCGCGCCCAAGATAGTTAAATATTTAAAAGTAGTTTACGTGTTCATAATCCCATGACATAACATGATGCATGCCCTATTCGTGCTCCATACCTAGTTACATGCAAAAGCATGCTAACGTGTATCAACATAAAGTTGGTGAGTTCACAAAGTAAAGAAAATGAGTAAGTAAATGCGATGGTTTCTAAAACCACGTAACCAAGTAAAAGCGTAGGTCCTCCAGACCAAAATGTTCAAGTGTTATCAGTTTAATCATGTCAGGGGTAGCTAACCCACTCATTGCAACTAAACAGTATTATTGGGACACCTTCAGTAATATAATAATTTGCCTTAGAAACTAGTGTCTATCAACACTAGCCAACAAATGTGGTCAGAAGTTCATGTCCATGCTCCCAGCATCACAAACATGAGGTTGTTGCACAACCTAATAGCGCTATCAACTAATACCCCATTCGCCTCCAGCGATTAACCCAATAATATGCAAGGACTTTTCAAGTGATAGAGTGTTTAGTTCACAAAGGACCAATAAGTTTTAAACTAATCAAAGTGCAATCCTCCCTGAGGATTCGTAACGAAAACCTGACCCACCACAGGAGTCAAAACATCTCAATCCGAGATATAATAGTAGTCCCAAACCGTACTAGAAAACGTTTATCAAAGTTGTCTCACCCTGAGACGCATGCTTTTGAGAAAAAGTAGTGAAACTCACCTTAGGTTGCACGTGAATAATCCAAATTCCTCAAGCAGTAATGAGCTACCGACTCCCTATTACAAATGTCACTAGGTGAGTATATGTGCATAACCAACACACCATACAACTCGTTTGTCCAAGACTTTTAAAGTTCAAACCGTGTAGTGACACCTAATGACTCTACATGCACAAGTAAGTCCTACGAATCCCGTTGGTGATCATATTGATTATTATCAGTTTTATACCTCATACACATCTCATATAAGTATCCATACAAGTTCATGTCAAATACATACCATATAAGACTCCAAATAGTCACGTAAACATCCCTTACACAATCTGCGTTTTTAGGGCAAACTGTGCGCTGTGAAAAACGAATTATATAAAATACTTAACGAACGAATTAAACTCCCAAAGTTTTACTAAATATTAATTGGGATTCATTTGATAACCCATATTTCTTTTTTGTCTCAAAACCAAACACAAAAATTATTAAAATTCGAACAACACATCTATGTCTAGAAAATTTCCACAACATGTCAGTTTAGTAGAAAAATTCCCAAAAATCGTGTATTCATCCAAACAAGGTGAATCCACTTGGAAAAGAGAAATTATTCCAATTTTTACCTACTGTCCAAATTTCATAATTTAACACTTTGTAAAACTCGAGTTATGACCGTTTAAAGTTGACCCAATTTATAACTCCGAAAATCTGATATGACCTTTAATCAAATAAAATTCCAAAAACCACTCAAACGATGTCCAAATCTGATGGTTTTGTGCATTATGAAAAGATAAGATCATGTACAATATAACTATGCAAAGAAATCATCAAAACAATCGATTTAACATCACAATACAGACCCTACAAGACACCCTAATGAATCTGCCAGAAACTGAAACTTGCATCCCAAGTTATTCACATGCATAACCCATATTATCATGATCAAACACATATATTTTCATACAAAAACCCTAATTATGATTACTAACAACAATCATCATCATCAAATCACAATGAACATTCAAGAACTCCTACTAACACGTGTTATGCAATTTTTATATATATGCATGCTCTATGATTTTTTTAAACTTTTCAAGCATTATTAATCATCATAAAACATGTAAAGATTATACATTTCAATGCAAGAGTCCTCAAGACCTAGAGATTTCACCCAAACTATCTTGAAGAGATGATTAAGAATTTTTGTTTGTTGAAAATTGAGAGAGAGGGGGTGGGGGGTTGTTTTACGGCGCAAAGGGGGTAGGGGATTAGGGTTTATATTTTGTTTTTGTTTCCTAATTATAAGAAAGCTTGGCTTGTTGCCCAAGCAATTAGGTTTTAGGGCCCTTTTTGTCCACTAATCGGACTCGTTAATCATGTTTTAGCCCAATACTGGACCCAATAATATTAACCACTCCATTTTGCATAAAAACCATTGTTTTTATCATCTCATAACATATTAATCATAAGGTGCACGTAATTTGCATGGTTTACATATTAACTTTCAGCCAAGCGGTAATTCACAAAAACATGTAATCCATATAAACATGTAACTTCACATTCATCATAATTCAATTGTACATATTATTATAAATTCCAGACAAATCACCAACGTTTGGGATACAGGACTCGTGTGTGTGTCAAAACAAGGATTTTCCTAATTATAACATATGTTAATATCATCTAACATATGTTAGGCCTCCTTAACTAACCCTAGTTAAGTATTTAACCACGTATGAATATGTAAGTTAACTAGAGTTCAGTGAAAGTGTTAACCTGAAAATGCGGGGTATCACAAAAACCGAGTTGTTTATGTCAATTATGAGTTGTTTGCGTGCAGATTAAAGTTGGGATTTACGCGCATTGATGATCGGTCATTAAACATAGTTTTTATTGTAAAGATTCTTGCCAAAAATACAGCCAAATCATGATTGAAATTGGTCAACGATTTAGTGTCGGGTTCTTCTGGCCATCGCGCACAGCAGGGAAGGGAAGAGGGGGATTTGGGCCGGGTCTTCCTTGGGTTTGGGCTTGGTTTTTTTCTTGGGCTAAGCTTTAGGTTTAGGTGGGTTTGGTTGGGTTTGTTTTGTTGTGTATAAGTTTATAAAAAAAATATACTACACTTTATAAATTATACTTATTCAACAAATCTATTATTTATTATTATTGTGGTAAAAAAAATGAATGACTAATAAAAATTGTGCATTTACATGAATTGTATAAATTTTAACGTGTCAAGGATATTTTGAAATTTAGAATAATCATAAGATGATATAACTTATTGGAATCAGATAAAATGAATAGAAAATGGAACTTTTATTAAATAAAATAAAAAAAATTGGGGAAAAATTACGTGATGTTACAGTCTCCCCTACTTTTGGGAACTTCGTCCCGAAGTTAGAGTTGGAGAGTTTGTCGGAAAGAGGTGCGGGTATTTGGTACAAGCTAAGGTGTCTGTGGTGAGAGTTTAAAAGCGACATGATCAAGGTTTTGAATAACATTGGTCTAAGATAAGGGTCCTATGGAGCACTAATTTCAAGAATGCACAAGAGGATCATTACGATTAAAGAGGCCATTAATTAATTAGTGTTTATAATTGGGTACCTACCAAAAAAACCTTGATTGAATTTCACACTACCTTAACGTACCTGTAAATTCATGATTACGTTCCGGACCGCAATCACCAATTTACCTTACATTAGGGTTTTGTGTCCTTCTATAACTCTAGACACACACAATATCAAATAACCTTGTGTTTGAATCGTATACAATGTATCCAAAAATAAGTCCAACTGTTGAGTAGGAAAAAGATCTCTACCAGTCAGTGTGTAAGAACCTCTACCGATTGTTGAGCAGGTGCGATAGCCTCTATCAGTCGTTGAGCAGGTTTTTAGGGCCTCTACCGACTGTTGAGCAGGCATGATGACCTCTACTAATCGTTGAGTAGGTTATTTGGTACTCTACTAACTGTTGAGCAAGTACTTCATCCTCTACCAGTTGTTTGATTAAGTGTACCAATTATTACAAATTGAAAATTGATAATATGTACACGTAAGCAATCAAGTATCAAGTATAGCATGCGAGTTGTAATAGAGTTGCCCTAGACAAGGTTAATGACTCTAGGTGTGTCTATAGAAATTAGTTTATGTTCCATGCTTTCAAGTATCATGAATAATCAGATGTTCAAGTAGACAATCAAATCCTCATGTATAACTAAAGATTAAGTTTGATGCAACTCATAATCAAGTTTCAATAGTTTGGTTATCTTGAGTATCTAGTTCATGTTCAAGAAGGTAAAGAATATGAATTTAGTTCTTGAGAGGATGATGAAAAATCTCGAAGCAGAATCAAGGTTGTGAGAGATAGTGAATGTGAAGATGGTTGATAAAGAGTTTATTTTATAGTAAGGAAATTATGTAGCAGTGTAAATTATTGTAGGGTTTGGGTCAAAGGTTAGAATCAAGTGTATGAGAAAACATGATTGTGGTATATGCCAAACATTGTAAAAATTTGAACAAGTTGGAAATAAGTAGTTGTCAATGGGGTATTTGGAGACTAAATATTGTTCCTATGGATGAGAAGAATTTATTTTTTTCAAAATTGGTTTTGTACTTTACAGTAAAAGTCATTAAATAGTACATACTAAGTGAGCTTCGATTAAAATATTCCAATTAGTTGGATATTTTAAACATGACATTAGGTTTTGAAGATCAAAGTTCTATTAAGTGATTTTTAACAGACTAAAGCATTATATAGAAAATTGTTTGTTACGTTGATAAATAAACAATTGAATTTTTTTTTTTTGGACAAAAATATGTATTTTGTAAAATTTCTAGGTAATGAAAATCCAACAAATTTAGAAATCTTTAGTTTTGTGCTAGGGTATACTCAGGTTATGAGGTTACAGTTTAAAAATACGTAACATGTTGAAACAGAAAATAATATGGTTTGGGTAGGGTGTTGAAAATAATCAAACATGTGGCTAAGTCCTAAGATGGTAAGATGATGTGTGATTGTGAAACTCATATTTGATTATGAAATGGGATTGGTTAAATCTGTAAAATTTTGAGGTTTAAAGCTTAGTTTTAAGGAAAGTGAGTGTAATCATTTATTCATTAATTAAAACGAGTAAACGAAAACGTTGACTTATCAAAGCTTCTAAATTCTAATAACTTAGTGAAGACATGCTTTTGGCCTATAAGTGAACACTCATCCCGAGAATTCCCAGGTAGGCATCCAGGTCCCTTGTCTGATTGGGATTTATGCGTAATGCTAGTCCTAGACAGAAAACTCAGAATACAGGCGTTCACCCTTCCAGATTGCACGTGTTCGTTATTAGAATATAGAACTTCGACGAGATTATCAAGGTAGTTTAGGTTAGGACCTGAGGATTTTGTCCTATTAGTCTAAGGGTAAATCCAGTGATGGAGAGCAATCATCTTGTAGGGGTTAAAGTAGGGATAAGAAGTAGGATGGAGATAGAGAATAGAAACAAGTAGGGTTGCAAGTAAAAGGAACAAGTACTTGTTATAATCCTATGGTTATACACTAGATTATTTTTCAAATAACCTAATTCCCTATAACCATGGCTCTGATACCAATCTGTAACACCTCAACCGATGGCGGAAACATCGAGGTGTCACGTAGTGATGATTTTTCAATAGCTCATGGTACTAAATGGAAGTTGAATATTACTAAACAATTTAAAATTTGTCATACAATTTAATAAATACATAAACTTGATTTACATAAAGTAGGTCCAAAGCTCCTATGTGATCCAAGACTTGTACAACTTCCAATAGCAAGTAAAACATGAAATATGTTGAGTTGGAAAGATGGGGGGTCAACTATAAATAGTTGGGGAGAATACATAGGTTTTTATTTATTTTTTTTTTTTGAATATGATAGAAAACAATAGTTTGTACAACAATCACAGTTGTATAATGTAAGAGTATGAGTCTGACATGTAACAATGCGTCTTTTGTACAATCAAACCTTGTGTCGACTGAGAACTAACTCACAAGTTAGTAAAAGTGTAACTGCTTTCGATCATCCCTGAATTTATGCGGGGGAATGGGTTTGTCAGACCTATAGCGGTATAATCTAAACAGACGGCTTGATCAATGTTAATGATTGTACTGTGTCTTTTTGTTACAGTCAAATTGAATCAACAAGTTTCAACAATGTAAGAATGAGTATGAGTATATGATAGTGTATAAAATGTTTAAACATGTTTCACCCCAAAATGTAAAACAGAAAAAAGGGACTATGTAACCTCACCTTAATGATAGTATCTAATCTCTCGATATAGAATAAATGTGGCTCGAGTGTATCCAAGTATCACCCTATTTTTAAGGCAATAATATAAGGGTTGGGTAAACTTAAAAGTTTAAGTTTTCTAGTCTAAAAGTATTCTAGGCTTCCTAATTTGGGGATTGACAATTGTTTAATTGTTAATTTGATAAATTGTTAACGATCTAATAAATAAAAGAAATTAGAAAAATAAATAAATAAAAGACTTTTTGTAAAATTTTGATTAAGGATGGTTGTATTATAATGTCGTAGATATGAAAATAATTTTTATAAAATCATTTTCTTAATAATTGAATATTTAGTATATTTATATTTATTTTTCAAAATATAGTATTAATGTCTAAAAATATTAAAATTCATAAAGTTTTAAATTAAAATTTTTATTTCTGTTTTGAATGAACAAGAATAATTTATGTAAAATTTTGATGTAAAAATAGTGAAAAATGAATTTATTATGATTAAAATGGTAAAAATTAATTAAAAATAATAAACAAACGTTTTTCTGAAATAAAAATTTATTTTTGGAACATTTATTGATTCATAAATTCAAAATAATTTTTGTGGAATTTTATAAAATTGTTTAGATATTTTATAGAATTTTTAATTTATAATTAAATAAACTTGTAATATATTTTATATATATTAAATAAATGATTTTTGAAAAACTAAAAATTGTATAATAAACTTTGTCATTAGATTAACATAAAATAATTTTTATAAAATTTATAAACCACTTTTAGTATTTAAAAACTATTTTAAAATATTAATAGGTTAAATATATAAATAAAAGGGTCAAAAAATGTTTGTTGTGGGCAAGAATCGAATCTGCGTCAATGGCCGGTTCGTGGTTTGGATTCACAAGCCTAGACCATCTGATCTAGACCCTGAGAACGTTTATAATCGAATTCAGTTATTTATAAAGATTATTTAGATTACACCATTAGTTGTTAAGAAAAAGAAAAAAAAAGAATGATGGAGACGGGGTTCGAACTCCAGTTCTACCCGGTTTCCACGTTTTTAATAGAAAGAAGATACCAACTGATCCAAGGGTTAGTTTGTGGTTTGTTAAAAATATTACATTTTATAATATTTTTTATTCAATTTTATTTCTTTTATATATAAAAAATATTTTGCATAAGTAATTTTCAGGTGGGCTTTGGTTTTGGATTGCTTGTAGAGGTCGAGCCCTGGTTCACTGGAGGTCCAGTCTTGTTGCTGGCCTATTTTGCTTTTGGCCCAGTTTGCTGTGTGGATTCTCTGTTGGCCCATGGCCTAGACTTGTGTGCTCGTTTCCTTGCTGATGTGGCGATCCGGGTGAAGAGTGCACATCTATTTCTAGCCGTTCGATTGGACTTTTCCTGGCCGTTGATCTTGTCCAAATAAACACAAGTCTTTGAGCATAAATAGACTTGTGTTTCTTCCTTTTGTTACTTTCGATACTTTGTTTTGTTCATATCTCTCTCTCTCGTTCATCTGATCTCTCTTGTGTCAAATACTAGGGTTAGCCAGATTATCTTAATCTGTTAATCTTTTGTGTCTTGTGTATTTGTTTGATGATTATTGAAATAATAATCATCTGAGGGTTTTGATCGTTGTAGTGAGGTTTGATTGTATCTTGAGTCTGGTAAGATTCTTTTGATTATATTCTTGATAATAAAGAGTTAATCTGTGTCAACCATATTATTGACATGGTATCAGAGCTCTGGTTAAGCTGTTGATATTTTGGGTTATTCCGCTGCTGTTCTTGGTGATTAATCATCTTGGATCTTAGCTGTTCCAGATCTAGGGTTTGGTGTTCTTGGAAGCTTTTTCTTTGCTCTCTGGTGTTTCAACTCTAAGTGAAGGTTGAACACTACGAGTTTATTGGTGAACCCTAACTTGGGCCTTGCTTGGTGAGATCGTTCTTGCTCTTTATTTTTTGGGTCTAGATTTGTCCTAAGGAGTCTTTTTCCAGGGCTTGTGTCCCTGTTCAGATTTAGGGTTTTGTGTTTGATCATTGATAGCTCCCTCGTAAGGACCTGGACTAGCACCTTTTGAGTGACGAACTGGTTATCTGGATCACCTACGGGGCTTCGCTGCTTTGATCTTGTGTGTTTGTCTATTTGTGTTTGTTTGTGTGACTTGTCTATGTGATTACTTGTTTATCTACTCTGTGTTGGTATGGGGGATGCTATTGTGAACCCTCCTGATCCTGTTACTCTAGTTAGTAAACTTGATGCTAGTGATCCGTTGTATTTACATGCTAGTGATTCTACTAATCTTACTATCATTAGTATCAAACTTAAGGGTACTGAATACTACACTGTTTGGGCTAATTCTATGACTCTTGCTCTTAGGGTTAAAAATAAACTTGGTTTTATTAATGGGGAATGTGTCAAACCTGTTGATGATTTAGTTCTTGCTAATCAATGGGAACGATGTAATAGTGTGGTTCTCACTTGGATCCTTAACTCTGTCTCAGAAGAGTTATATATGGGACAGGTTTATTCCAAACTTGCTTCTGATGTTTGGAAGGCTCTAAAGGAGACCTATGACAATATTGATGGGTCTGTTATGTTTAACCTGTATCAAAGGATTAATTCCTTTAGTCAAAATGGTTTAACTATTGCTGAATACTATCACAGGTTAAACACAATGTGGAAACAATTAGATCAGATCCTTCAATTACCTGCTTGTGTTTGTGATGCTTCTAGGGATTTCAACAATCACTCTAATATGATTAAATTGATGCAATTCTTGATGGGATTAGATAGTTCCTATCAACATGTTAGGACTACTCTATTACTTAGAACCTCTGTTGTAAAACAAGGTCTCAAAGTCCGGGTACTCCCCGAGTAATCGCTACAAGGTAGGTTGCCGAGGACCGAGTACTCTACGCCTAGGCCGAGTACTCCCCGAGTACTCTCTGACTAGGCCGAGAACTCCCCGAGTACTCCCGACTTCGACTAGGGAGCGCCTAGCGACTTTTGCAACCATGCTCAGAACTGAGCTGCCTTCAGTTACGGAAGCTTTTGCTTTGGTTTCAAGAGAGGAGTCTCATAGAAACTCAAGCATAGGAAGTTCTAGTAAACCTAATCAAACAGTTAATTTTCTGTCTAAAGCTAATCAAGAAAGCTTTAATAAGAAAGTTAACAAAGGTACTAATCAATCCCTCAAGTGTACTCATTGCAATAAAAATGGGCATTCTGTGGATAGATGTTTTGAGTTGATTGGTTACCCCACTTAGTCTAAGTCTAGAGGCAATCCAAATAGGAAATCTGTGGTGAGTCATAACAGTGTTTCTGAATCTTCTAATTGCTCTGTTAGTAGTCTTACCAGTGATCAGGTGGCTAAACTTCTAAGCTTATTAAATGAGAAACCTGCTGAGTCCTCTATGAGCTGTAATTTGTCTGGTAGGATATTTTGTGCCTCTGCTATGAGTCCAAATATCTATTGTTTTACTAGTAGTAATGGCACTTTGTTAGGCATAGGTTGGATAGTGGATTCAGGAGCTAATGAACACTTGGTAAAAGATGAAACTGGGTTGTTTGATTATGTTGATGTGTTTGACTTAAACATTAAAATCAAACACCCTAATGGTACTTTTGTTGTGGTTACTAAAATTGGTAAACTAAAACTTGCTGATAACCTTATTTTACAAGATGTTCTAGTGGTTCCTGAATACACTGTCAATCTCTTGTCTGTACACAAACTTGCTAGAGATAATAAGATTTTTGTTGGCTTTGATGAGGAAAAATGTTATTTGTAGGACCGGTCAACCAGGAAAACCCTGGTGACTAGTAGTCAGATGATTGGTTTATACATGTGTGGCAATGCTTCTGTTGTTTCTAAGGTGTGTTGTAATAGTATTGCTTTAGTTAATTTGTGGCATGCTAGACTTGGTCATCCTGCTAGTCATGTTTTTAAATTTTTAAACCTAGGAACTGACTTGAGAATTGATAATAGTCATGAACCCTGTGAAGTTTTCCATAAGGCCATACAACACAGAGAACCATTCCCTTTAAGTGACCATAAGAGTTCTCATATTGGATAACTTGTTAATCTAGATGTGTGGGGGCCTTATAGAGTTGCTGACTGGGATGGTAACAAATATTTCTTGACTATTGTTGATGACTACTCTAGAGCTGTATGGGTGTGTCTGATGAAACACAAATCTGAGGTCTTTCAAAATATAAAATATTTCTATCATCTTGTTCAAACTCAGTTTAAAGAAAATATAAAAATTTTCAGGAGTGACAATGGTTTGGAATTTGTCAATAATAATATGAATGAGTTCTGTACGGAAAGGGGTATTATTCATGAGACTACTTGTGCGTACACACCTCAGCAAAATGGGATTGCAGAGAGAAAGCATAGGCACTTGCTTAATGTTGCTAGAGCCTAGCTTTTTCAAAGCAATGTCCCTATTAGGTTCTGGTCTGATTGTGTTCTTACTGCCTCTTATTTGATTAATAGGACTCCTTCTTCTGTGCTAAATGGGAAGACTCCTTATGAGCTTATGTATAAATTTGAACCACTCCTTGATCATCTCAAGGTGTTTGGTTGTCTGAGTTTTATCACCATTTTAAATGAGTCTAATAAGTTAGAAAGTGTAACACCCCAACCGATGGCGGAAACATCGAGGTGTCACGTAATGATGATTGTTCAATAACTCATGGTACTAAATGAAAGTTGAACAATATTAAATAATTTACAATTCATCTTACAAGTAGAGATTACAAAAGTTGATTATTATAAACTAGGTCCAAAGCTCCTATGTGTACCAAGACTTGCACAACTTCCAATAGCAAATAAACCTGAAACATGTTAAGTTGGAAAGATGGGGGGGTCAACTATAAATAGTTGGTGAGAATACATAGGTTTTGCATATAGTTGAAAACAATATGTTGTATAGTAATCATAGTTGAAGTATAATAATGAGTAATGATAGAATATGAGTCCGACATGTAATAATGCGTCTTTTGTACAATCAAACCTTGTGTCGACTGAGACCTAACTCGCAAGTTAGTAAAAGTGTAAATGTTATCGATCATCCCTAAATTTATGCGGGGGGATGGGTTTGTCAACCTATAGCACTATAATCTAAACAGGTGGCTTGATCAATGTTAATGATTGTACTGTGTCTTTTTGTTACAGTCAAATGATAGAATGAGTAAATGATAGTGTAATTGAATCACAAGTTTCAACAATGTAAGAATGAGTAAATGATAGTGTATAAAATGTTTAAACATGTTTCACCCTAAAATGTAAAACAGAAAAAGGGGCTATGTAAACTCACCTTAACAATAGTATTGAATCCTTCGTAACAGTCTAGATGTGACTCAAGTGTTTCCAAGTATCATCCTATGTTTAAGACAATAAAATAAGTGTAGGGAAACTTCAAAGTCTAAGTTTTCTAGTCTATAGGTATTCTAGGGTTCCTAATTTGGGGATTGACGATCATTTGAATAGTTAATTTAAATTAATAGTTAACTAAATAATAAGTAAAGAAGTTGAGAAGATAATTAAAAAGAATTTTCACAAGATCTTGATCAAGAGTGGTTGTACTAAAACATAATAGTGAGAAAATATTTTTTATAAAATTATTTTCTTAATCAAAGAATATATAACACATTATAATTTATTTGTCAAAACATAGTATATTAAAAAAATATTAAAATTCATAGATTTCAAATTATAAAATTATATTTCTGATCTAGTTTATTAAAAATAATTTATGTGAAATTTTTGTGCAAAAATGGTGAAAAATGAATTTATTATGATTAAAATTTAAAGAATTGGTTAAAAATACTTAATAAATATTTTTCCGAAAATAAAATTCAGTTTTCAAATGTTTATTAGTTTATAAGTTTAAAATAATTTTTGTGGAATTTTATAAAACCGTTTAGTGTTATTTCTAGAATTATTTCTTTAATTGTAATTAAACTTGTAATATTTATTATATATATTAAATAAATGATTTTTGCGAAAGTAATAATTGTAGAATAAAGTCTACCATTTATATAAAATAAGATAACTTTTGTGGAATTTATAAGTTATTTTAGATATTTTTAAATATACGGTAGCATTATTAACCAAAAATTTTGAAAGGATTAAATAACACAAAAAAAAATGTTGTTGGTGTGGTTCGAACCCGAGACCTTCTCCGGCCCAAGATTTATCTCAGGCTCCTAACACCAACTGAGCTGCATCTGTTTTTTGTTAGAAATCCGTTCAGTATACCTCCTAAAGAGTGATTATTTCCTAAAATAATTCAAGAAAAAAAAATTGACAGTCATGGACTCGAACTAATGTTCAAACTCGGCTAAGGTTTTAAACACAGCAAGGAAAACCAACTGATCCATGGATCTGTTATGGTTTTATTTGATTTCGAAAGCCTTTTAAACCTTCGCAGACTGTGTCATCTTCCCCATTTTACACGCATGAACCCTAAAATTTTAATCTGTTTAATTACGCTGTTAAAGCTTAATTAACCATAGGGTTATTGATGTAAAAGGGCCGATTAAAATGTAGGAACAAGGAATTGGATTATTACCAAATGTTTAAGCTTCCAACTCGCGAGTCAGACGAGAGTCAAACCTCTTGATTTTTGCACGATTAAACACACGAGCAGAAGAAGTGAAAGTGGGGAATGATTTTTCTATACCCATAGGTTGTTAGGAAGGGTCCAATTTATAGTATAACAATTCCTAATGCAAAAATGGAAATTTGACTAAGCTTTGATGGTAATACGCGTATAATTGAAAAAGAAGGAATGAATTGATTGTAATTAGGCGTGTCTAGCACGAAGATGATCTGTCAATCAAATGTATTTCCATATCCAGATCGATGGCGCGTTGATTTGAACTCAAACATTGAAGAGGATTTGGGTTTTGACTTTTGTGGGTTTGACCGAGAAATCTTTTGTGTGTTTAACATAAAACTGTTCCTATAAAAATCACAAATACCTAGTTGGTCTAGTGGTTTGTGTTTGTGATGCCTGTGTTTCACCCGATTTGGGATGCGGGTTCGAGTCCCGGCCCAAACAATGTTTTTTTTTTTTTTTTTTTTTTTTTGCATTTTTAGATAAGAACAAAATATTGATTTTATACAATAACAAACGAAATGCGATAAATAATGTCACGAAAATTTAAAATACGCTAAAACGTCAAGATTCATAGGACTTTTTTTTTAAACAACGGTTATGATAAAGAAAAAAAATGAAAAAAAATACGGAACGTTACAGTCTCCCCTACTTTTAGAAACTTCGTCCCGAAGTTAGAGTTAGAGAGTCTGTTGGGAAGAGGTGCGGGTATGTGGTACCTACCGAAAACCTTGATAGAATTTCACACTACCTTAATGTACCTGTAAATTCATGATTACGTTCCGGACCGCAATCACCAATTTACCTTACATTAGGGTTTTGTGTCATTCTATGACTCTAAACACACATGTAAGTAATGCAAAATAACCTTGTGATTGAATCGTATATAATGAATCCAAAAATGAGTCCAACTGTTGAGCAGGAAAAAGACTTCTACCAGTCAGTGAGTAAGAACCTCTACCGATTGTTGAGCAGGTGTGATAGCCTCTACCACTCGTTGAGCAGGTTGTAGGGCCTCTACCGACTGTTGAGCAGGCATGATGACCTCTACCAATCGTTGAGTAGGTTATTTGGTACTCTACTAACTGTTGAGCAAGTGCCTCATCCTCTATCAGTTGTTTGATTAGGTGTACCAATTATTACACACATAAATTGCAAATTGATAATATGTACATGTAAGCAATCAAGTATCATGTATAGCATGCTAGTTGTAATAGAGTTGCCCTAGATAAGGTCAATAGGTCTTGATATGAATATAGCAATCAGTTCATATTCAACTAGATATGTTTCCAAATGTCATGAATAATCGTATGTCCAAATATATTAGATGACTAAATTCTTATCTAAGAGACAAAAATATTCAATACTAAAACTTATTACTTGAATCAACTGAGTCATTACATGGAATTCAAAAGTAAATAACATTCTAAGAGTAGGGGTTTATCATTAGGCAGCTGGAGGGTTTTGATCTCGGTTTAGGTTAGGACATCGGTTACGGAAGTGATTTGGGTCTCCACATTCATAGCACTGACCATAGTTGTACCTGCCAGGATGATTAGGGTTAGCAGTTGGAGCAGGGTTGGTCGGTTGGTTGGTATTGGGGTTTGGGGCTTCATGACATGTGTTGACTAGATGGCCATACTTACCACAATTGGTGCACAAGCGACATGGTGAAACAGTGGGATGATGACGTTTACATGTGTTACACAAAGGAAAGTTTCCCGTATAAGGTTTCTTGTTAGGAGTTTGTGTAGTGAGGTTTGCATCAAGATCCCTAGTCTTGCGCTTCTGGTTCTCAATAGCTACTGCGGCTACAATACTTGCTTTCCCTCCTTTCCGAAACAAGGTGTCGTTCTTTACATGATTGTCAGTTAAGGTAGCTGCTAGACGCTTGGCCTCTTCGAGGGTAGCAGGGTTCCTTCCCCATACCGTGTCCTGAATCTGCATGGGTAAGCCATCAATATATTTTTCGATTGCAACAGGTAGGGGGTGACCTTATGTGGTAACAGTAAGCTAAGTGCGTGGAAACGAGTGTTGTAGGCTAGGTTTTCCCCACTGTCTTGGGCAAGATCGTGAAACTCGTCTTCTAACTTCTTGATTTCGTTGCGAGGGCAGAATTCCGCCTTCATGATGTCTTTAGCATGCTCCCAAGTCAAAGCTAGTGCGACTTCAGCTCCGCGAGTTCTTTTCTCCTCGTTCCACCACGTGAGTGCCCGCTTGTGGAGGACACTCATAGCATAGCGAACTTTGAGATTGTTAGGGCACTCGCTATTAATGAAGGTATTTTCGATACCTTCGAACCACTGAAGGAGACCAGTGGCTCCTTCGTCCCCGCTAAACTTAGGAGGGTTGCAAGAGTTAAAGTGCTTGAGGGTGCAAACAAGGTGAGCATTCCCGTTCCCATTGTGATTGCCATTTCCATTGCCGTTTCCATTCACCTAAGCAATTTGGGCCACTAAGTTAGGGAGTATTGTCGCCATTTGTTGAGCCATTTGTTGTGAAATGATCGCAGCGAGTTGGACATTGTTGTCATGGTTGTTAGTGTTGTTGTTGCTGCTTTCACCATCATGATCGTTGTTATTATGAGAGTTGCGACGAGGAGGCATTATCTGTAAGAGATACAGTGAAGGTTTCAATGAGACATAGAATGGATCAAGGATAATGAGATATAATAAGGAATGTAATCATTTATCCATTAATTAAAACGAATAACCGAAAACGTTGACTTATCAAAGATTCTAGATTCTAATAACATAGTGAAGACATGCTTTAGCCGATAAATGAACACTCATCCCGAGAATTCCCAGGTAGGCATCCGGGTCCCTCGTCTGATTGGGATTTATGCGCAATGCCAGTCCTAGACAGAAAACTCAGAATACAGGCGTTCACCCTTCCAGATTGCACATGTTCGTTATTAAAATCTAGAACTTCAACGGGATCTTCAAGGCAGTTCAGGTTAAGACTTTAGAATCTTGTCCTATTAGTCTAAGAGTAGATCCAGTGACGGAGAACAATCTTCCTTGTAGAGACTAAAGTAGGGATAAGAAGTAGGATGGAGATAGAGAATAGCAAGTAAAAGGAGCAAATACTGGTTATAATCCTATGGTTATAGACTAGATTATTTTTCTAATAACCTAATTCCCTATAACCATGGCTCTGATACCAATCTGTAACACCCCAACCGATGGCGGAAACATCGAGGTGTCACGTAGTGATGATTGTTCAATAGCTCATGGTACTAAATGAAAGTTGAACAATATTAAATAATTTACAATTCATCTTACAAGTAGAGATTACAAAAGTTGATTATTATAAACTAGGTCCAAAACTCCTATGTGTTCCAAGACTTGCACAACTTCCAATAGCAAATAAACCTAAAACATGTTAAGTTGGAAAGATGGGGGGTCAACTATAAATAGTTGGTGAGAATACATAGGTTTTGCATATAGTTGAAAACAATATGTTGTATAGTAATCATAGTTGAAGTATAATAATGAGTAATGATAGAATATGAGTCCGACATGTAACAATGCGTCTTTTGTACAATCAAACCTTGTGTCGACTGAGACCTAACTCGCAAGTTAGTAAAAGTGTAACTGTTATCGATCATCCCTGAATTTATGTGGGGGGATGGGTTTGTCAGACCTATAGCACTATAATCTAAACAGGTGGCTTGATCAATGTTAATGATTGTACTGTGTCTTTTTGTTACAGTCAAATGATAGAATGAGTAAATGATAGTGTAATTGAATCACAAGTTTCAACAATGTAAGAATGAGTAAATGATAGTGTATAAAATGTTTAAACATGTTTCACCCTAAAATGTAAAACAGAAAAAGGGGCTATGTAAACTCACCTTAACAATAGTATTGAATCCTTCGTAACAGTCTAGATGTGACTCAAGTGTTTCCAAGTATCATCCTATGTTTAAGACAATAAAATAACTATAGGGAAACTTCAAAGTCTAAGTTTTCTAGTCTATAGGTATTCTAGGGTTCCTAATTTGGGGATTGACGATCATTTGAATAGTTAATTTAAATTAATAGTTAACTAAATAATAAGTAAAGAAGTTGAGAAGATAATTAAAAAGAATTTTCACAAGATCTTGATCAAGAGTGGTTGTACTAAAACATAATAGTGAGAAAATATTTTTTAATAAAATTATTTTCTTAATTAAAGAATATATAACACATTATAATTTATTTGTCAAAACATAGTATAATAAAAAAATATTAAAATTCATAGATTTTAAATTATAAAATTATATTTCTGATCTAGTTTATTAAAAATAATTTATGTGAAATTTTTGTGCAAAAATGGTGAAAAATGAATTTATTATGATTAAAATAGCAAGAATTGGTTAAAAATACTTAATAAATATTTTTCCGAAAATAAAATTCAGTTTTGAAATGTTTATTAGTTTATAAGTTTAAAATAATTTTTGTGGAATTTTATAAAACCGTTTAGTGTTATTTCTAGAATTATTTCTTTAATTGTAATTAAACTTGTAATATTTATTATATATATATTAAATAAATGATTTTTGTGAAAGTAAAAATTGTAGAATAAAGTCTACCATTAATATAACATAAGATAACTTTTGTGGAATTTATAAGTTATTTTAGACAATTTTAAATATAAGGTAGCATTATTAACCAAAAATTTTGAAAGGATTAAATAACACAAAAAAAATGTTGTTGGTGTGGTTCGAACCCGGGACCTTCTCTGGCCCAAGATTTATCTCAGACTCCTAACACCAACTGAGCTGCATCTGTTTTTTGTTAGAAATCCGTTCAGTATACCTTTTAAAGAGTGATTATTTCCTTAAATAATTCAAGAAAAAAAATTGACAGTCATGGGACTCGAACTAATGTTCAAGCTCGGCTAAGGTTTTAAACACAGCAAGGAAAACCAACTGATCCATGGATCTGTTATGGTTTTATTTGATTTCGAAAGCCTTTTAAACCTTCGCAGACTGTGTCATCTTCCCCATTTTACACGCATGAACCCTAAAATTTTAATCTGTTTAATTACGTTGTTAAAGCTTAATTAACCATAGGGTTATTGATGTAAAAGGGCCGATTAAAATGTAGGAACAAGGAATTGGATTATTACCGAATGTTTAAGCTTCCAACTCGCGAGTCAAACGAGAGTCAAACCTCTTGATTTTTGCACGATTAAACACACGAGCAGAAGAAGTGAAAGTGGGGAATGATTTTTCGGTACCCATAGGTTGTTAGGAAGGGTCCAATTTATAGTATAACAATTCCTAATGCAAAAATGGAAATTTGACTAAGCTTTGATGGTAATACGCGTATAATTGAAAAAGAAGGAATGAATTGATTGTAATTAGGCGTGTCTAGCACGAAGATGATCTGTCAATCAAATGTATTTCCATATCCAGATCGATGGCGCGTTGATTTGAACTCAAACATTGAAGAAGATTTGGGTTTTGACCAAGAAATCTTTTGTGTGTTTAACATAAAATTGTTTCTATAAAAATCACAAATACCTAGTTGGTCTAGTGGTTTGTGTTTGTGATGCCTGTGTTTGACCCGGTTTGGGATGCGGGTTCGAGTCCCGGCCCAAACAATGATTTTTTTTTTTTTTTTTTTTTTTTTTTTGCATTTTTAGATAAGAACAAAATATTGATTTTATACAATAACGAACGAAATGCGATAAATAATGTCACAAAAATTTAAAATACGCTAAAACGTCAAGATTCGTAGGACTTTTTTTTTTTAAACAACGGTTATGATAAAGAAAAAAAATGAAAAAAAAAATACGGAACGTTACAGAAAGTAGGGCTGAAAAATGTGTCTTTCTTGGGTATTCAAATGAAAAAAACTGGGTACAAAGTGTTCAGTCTTGATAGCAAGACTGTTCAGTACTCAAGAGATGTTAAATATTTTGAGTCTTGTTATCCTTTTAAAGAGTTAACCATTTTTCAAACCTTTGATTTTAATTCTGATTCTAGTGTGAATAGTTTAAATTTTTTCAATGTTTTTGAAAACACAGATGATCAACAACACTTAGGAGTGAGTGATCCCAATGATGATTGGAGGGGTAATGGTAATAATAAGGATTCTGGAACACAAAGCTTTCAACAATCAGGTTTGTCTGAGGATCACATAGGCATGGCTGATAAACAACAGCCTAGTGATATTACATCAGATAAACCTGGTAGGGTTGATCATGTGAGTACAGAAAGTGACATAAATGAACATTCTGAGGGTGACATTGTTGTTGAAAATCTGGTTACTCCTAGAAGATCAACTAGGAATGTTGTGTTTCCTAAGAAATTAAATGATTAAGTTGTTGATGGTAAAGTTAAATATGGTATTGAAAAGGTGGTCAATTTTTCTCATCTTCATTTTGAATATAAATGCTCTGCTACCAGTCTTGACAAAAGTAATGAACCTAGGAACTATTATGAGGCTGCTAAGGACCCTAATTGGGTTAGTGCCATGAATGAGGAACTAGCAGCCTTATACAGAAATCAAACTTGGGATATTGTTGACCTACCAAAGGGTAAACATAAAATTGGTTGTAAGTGGATATTCAAAATTAAGTATAAGTCAAAGGGAGAGGTTAAGAGGTATAAAGCTAGGCTTGTGGCTAAGGGATATAGTCAAAAGGAAGGGCTTGACTATGAGGAGACTTTATCTCCAGTAGTCAAGCTCATCACTGTTAGATGTGTTATAGGTCTAGCTGTTCAGTATGATTGGAAAATTTTCCAACTTGATGTCAATAATGCCTTTCTATATGGGGACCTAAATGAAGAAGTCTACATGAGTTTACCTTATAGCTTTAACAGTAATGTTGGGAATAAAGTGTGTAAACATAGAAAATCTTTGTATGAGCTTAAATAAGCTCCTCGTATGTGGAATTCTAAGCTTGTTAGTGCATTATGTGAGTTTGGCTTTGTTCAGAGTCAATGTGATTATAGCATGTTTGTGAAAAATCATGGTTCTGTGTTTGTTGTTCTTCTTGTGTATGTTGATGATATTATTCTTACTGGGAATTCTATTTCTGAAATTGAGAAAATAAAAGATCTATTTAAAGTCTAAATTTTTTATTAAAGATTTAGGTGAACTTAAATATTTTTTGGGAATAGAAGTGATTAAAAATGGGAATGATATTTGTCTTTCACAAAGAAAATAGTGCACTGATCTTCTTATGAAATATGGGATGCTTGGGTGTAAACCAGTTTCCACTCCTATAAAAGCTAATCATGCTATCACAAATTTAGTTAAAAATCATAGTAATCCTGTCACTAATGTCACTGGGTATCAACAATTAGTTGGAAAATTGATTTACTTGTCACACACTAGACCTGATATTGCCTATGTTGTGCACTACTTGAGTCAATATATGCATATGCCTCTTGATGGTCATTTGAAAGTAGCTTTAAGGCTGCTCAGGTATCTAAAAGGGGCTCCTGGAAAAGGTTTAATTTTTTCAAAGGGTAATTCACTTGTAGTTAGTGCCTTTTCTGATTCAGATTGGGCTAAATTCACTGATACTCGAAAATCAGTTACTGGGTATTGTGTTTTGCTGGGTAATTGTCTTGTTGCTTGGAAAAGTAAAAAACAACCCACAGTGTCCAGGTTTTCTGCTGAAGCAGAATACAGGGCCATGTGTTCGGCTGTTTGTGAGGTTATATGGATCAAGAATTTGATGTCGGAATTAGACATTCAAATCAATCTTCCTGTTAACCTCTTTTGTGATAATTCAGCTGCTCTCTCTATTGCAGCTAATCCGGTATTTCATGATAAAACAAAGCATTTTGCTTTGGACTTGTTTTTCTTAAGAGAACAAATCTCTAAAGGTATTGTCAAGGCCATTAAAATTGATTCTAAAGATCAAATGGCTGATTTGTTTACTATGGGGCTTCAAGTTTCTATGCATCAAAATTTTTCAAACCAAATAAAAATATTTGATTCAAATAAGAAATAAAATTGAGGGGGGATGTTAAAAATATTACATTTTATAATATTTTTTATTCAATTTTATTTCTTATATATATAAAAAATATTTTGCATAAGTATTTTTCAGGTGGGCTTTGGTTTTGGATTGCTTGTAGAGGCCCAACCCTGGTTCAGTGGAGGTCCAGTCTTGTTGCTGGCCTGTTTTGCTTTTGGCCCAGTTTGCTGTGTGGATTGTCTGTTGGCCCATGGCCCAGACTTGTGTGCTCGTTGCCTTGCTGATGTGGCGATCTGGGTGAAGAGTGCACATCCATTTCTAGTCGTTCGATTGGAGTTTTCCTGGCTGTTGATCTTGTCCAAAGAAACACAAGTCTCTGAGTATAAATAGACTTGTGTTTCTTCCTTTTGTTACTTTCGATACTTTGTTTTGTTAATCTCTCTCTCTCTCTCTCTCTCTCTATCTCTCTCTCTCGTTCATATGATCTCTCTTGTGTCAAATACTAGGGTTAGCCAGGTTATCTTAATCTGTTAATCTTTTGTGTCTTGTGTATTTGTTTGATGATTATTGAAATAATAATCATCTGAGGGTTTTGAGCGTTGTAATGAGGTTTGATTGTATCTTGAGTCTGGTCAGATTCTTTTGATTATATTATTGATAATAAAGAGTTAATCTGTGTCGACCATATTATTGACATGTTTAGTTTCATTTCGCGTTAATTATAAACAGACTCGTCTGTAAGTCTTCTTCCCCAAATAAGATAATAAGAACCCTAGATTTCTAATCAATTATAATACGCGGTTATAACTAAATTAACCATAGGGTTAATGGATTATAAGGGCCGATTAACACAATGGAACAAAGGATTATTACATACCAGTTACGAAACCTCTCTAATCCGTAGTCAAACAAAAAGTCAAACAATCTTCAATACGTACCAATGAACGATTTAGAGTAAATTTCAATGATGAGGTTTTATTTTTCGGTGGTTTTAGAGTAGGAAATTGGGTTCCCTTTATAATGAAATCCTTGAATGGAAGGTTTTTAATATTTTGACTAAGGTCGGTCAAAACCGAGCTGTTTATGTCAATTATGAGCTGTTTGCGTGCTGATTAAAGTTGGGATTTACGCACATTGATGATCGGTCATTAAACATAGTTTTATTGTAAAGATTCTTGCAAAAAATACAGCCAAATCATGATTGAAATTGGTCAACGATTTGGTGTCGGGTTCTTCTGGCCATCGCGCACAGCAGGGAAGGGAAGAGGGGGATTTGGGCCGGGTTTTCCTTGGGTTTGGGCTGGGTTTTTGTCTTGGGCCAAGCTTTAGGTTTAGGTGGGTTTGGTTGGGTTTGTTTTGTTGTGTATAAGTTTATAAAAAAAATATACTGCACTTTATAAATTATACTTATTCAACAAATCTATTATTTATTATTATTGTGGTAAAAAAATGAATTACTAATAAAAATTGTGCATTTACATGAATTGTATAAATTTTAACGTGTCAAGCATATTTTGAAATTTAGAATAATCATAAGATAATATAACTTATGGGAATTAGATAAAATGAATAGAAAATGAAACTTTTAATAAATAAAATAAAATAATTTGGGGAAAAATTACATGATGTTACAAAATGGTCTTTGAATAAAAAACAAAAATTAAATTAACCTAAAATTAAAATAAAAGTAAAATCAATTATATAAAAAGTAGAAATTAAATTTCCCATCTATAAATACCCCATTCAAGTCTTTCAAACAAGAAAAAAAAAAGTCTTTCCAACAACCTCATCCTCAACCCTACTCAACCTCTCATTCTCTTGTTACTCAACCTTCGCATATTCTTTGGTCTAAGCATGGGAGACAATAGGGACGGGTTTTAGTGTTCTCTGTGACACCCCGCATTTTCAGGTTCCTACTTTAACCGAACTCTAGTTAACTTGCATGTGCATACGTGGTTAAATACTTAACTAGGGTTAGTTAAGGAGGCCTAACATATGTTAGATGATATTAACATATGTTATAATTAGGAAAATCCTTGTTTTGACACACACACGAGTCCTTTATCCCGAACGTTGGTGATTTGTCTGGCATATATAATAATGTGTACAATTGAATTATGATGAACGTGAAGTTACATGTTTATGTGGATTACATGTTTATGTGAATTACCGCTTGACTGAAAGTTAATATGTAAACCATGCAAGTTATGTGCACCTTATGATTAATATGTTATGAGATGATAAAAACAATGGTTTTTATGCAAGATAGGGTGGTTAATATTATTGGTTCCAGTATTGGGCTAAACATGATTAACAGGTCCGATTAGTGGACTAAAAGGGCCCTAAAACCTAATTGCTTGGGCAACAAGCCAAGCCTTCTTAAAATTAGGAAACAAAAAAAAATATAAACCCTAACCCCCTACCCCTTTGCGCCGTAAACAACCCCCCACCCCCCTTCTCTCTCTCAATTTTCAACAAACATCAATCTTAATCATCTCTTCAAGCAAGTTTGGGTGTAATCTCTAGGCTTGGAGGACTCTTGCATTGAAAGGTATAATCTTTACATGTTTTATGATGATTAATAATGCTTGAAAAGTTTAAAAATCATAGAGCATGCATATATATAAAAATCGCATAACATGTGTTAGTAGGAGTTCTTGAATGTTCGTTGTGATTTGATGATGATGATTGTTGTTAGTAATCATAATTAGGGTTTTTGTATGATACTATATGTGTTTGATCATGATAATATGGGCTATGCATGAGTTAGAGACTTTTATGCATGATTAGGGTTTGTGAATAACTTGGGATTCAAGTTTCAGTTTCTGGCAGATTCATTAGGGTGTTTTGTAGGATCTGTATTGTGATGTTAAATTGATTGTTTTGATGATTTCTTTGCATGGTTGTATTGTACATGATCTTATCTTTTCATAATGGGCAAAACCATCAGATTTGGACATCGTTTGAGTGGTTTTTGGAATTTTAATTGATTAAAGGCCATATCAGATTTTCGGAGTTGTAAACTGGGTCAACTTTAAACGATCATAACTTGAGTTTTACAAAGAGTTAGGTTATGAAATTTGGACAGTAGGTCAAAACTGGAATAACCTGGCTTTTCCAAGTGGATTCACCCCGTTTGGGTGAATACATAATTTTTGGGAAGTTTTCTAGTAAACTGACCTGCTGTGGAAACGTTCTGGACATAGCTGTGTTGTACGAATTTTCATAATTTTTGTGTTTGGTTTTGAGACGAAACAAAAATATGGGTTTCAAGTGAACCCCAAAGAATATTTAGTAAAAATTTGGGAGTTTAATTCGTCTGTTAAGTATTTTAAATAAATTGTTTTTCACAGCATACAATCTGTCCTAAAAACGCAGATTGTGTAGGGTATGTTTACGTGACTATTTGGAGTCTTATATGGTATGTATTTGACATGAATTTGTATGGACACTTATATGAGATGTATATGAGGAATAAAACTGATGATAATTAATATGTTCACCAACGGGTTCGTAGGACTTACTTGGGTATGTAGAATCATTAGGTGTCACATACAAGGTTTTGAACTTTTAAACGTCTTGAACAAACGGGTTATATGGTGTATTGGTTATGCACATATACTCACTTAGCGGCATTTGTAATAGGGGTTCGGTAGCACGTTTCTATTGGTGGAGTTTGGATTAATTGCTTGCAACCTAAGGTGAGTTTCACTACTCTTTTCTCAAAAGCATGTGTCTTGGGTTTGAGAGAACGTACTTAACTTTTTCTAGTCCGGTTTGGGACTACTTTCACATTCCCGGGTTTGGGGTGCTATGACTCCTTGTGTGGGTCGGGTTTTGACTCCTTGTGTGGGTCGGGGTTTTTGGCTAGTTCGCAATCTTTGTCCTTGATAAACTATACCAACACTATCACTGTAAGTCCTTCACATACCGAATGAGTTGCCGGGTTATGGCAAGCGGGTTATTAGTTGATAGCGCTATTAGGTCTGACAAACCTCACACCGGCTCGGGGGAGCGCGGGAGTGAACTATAACTTTACACATTATCATTGTTGATAGGCAATGATGCAAGGCAAACTGCTCACTTTTGTGACAACACGTACATTAGCAATTCGGTATATCGGTGTTAGTTATCATGAATGGGTTAGCTACCCTTGGCATGCGATGAACTAGTGGTTACACGGTTTTTGGAACCAACTTAATTATTTACGCTTTTACTTGGTTACGTGGTTTTGGAAACCGCGCGTTTACTTACTCACCTTCTTTACTTTGTGAACTCACCAACATTGTTTGTTGACCCACGATATACATGCTTTTGCAGGTAGTTAGCTTTCGGTGTCACGATTAGGAAGCACAGCTTGTTTCACTACATTTAGGGTCTTGGGCATACACCTAAATTACATATCATGCTTTCACGTTTTCTTTCATATGGTTTTAACTTGGGCGCGTTGTTTTGCGCATGGGTTTTAAAAGGTTAAAATTTGGTTTACGCTTCCGCAGCTTAACTAAACTTGATTTCTGAAAACGAACTAAATGGTTTGGGCATTTAGAGTTCGTTCATATGACTTATGGCTATGGGATCCTGGTATGTCATGCGCCTCGCGGTATAAACCCTGCAGTGGAAATTTGAGGGTGTGACATTCTCAACCCGCTCCTAAAACTGCAAGATTGTCGGACCAACTTTGGAGGTCTCTTCGTAGGCCCTCAACGGAAAACTTGGCGGGTTCGACTTCAAACACCCCACAAAGTAATCCACCAGAAATCAAGCAGTAGACTAATGGAGCAGAGAACCAGCAGGATAAAAACAAGTTGCGGTTGCTAAAGAAGAGTCGAAAAATTAGTCCAGTGATGTTGTGGAGTTTTATACCAACGGGGATGCCCCATTTTGCTATGTTCGTTTCATTTCAGATAAAGTAGACCGAAATTTCTGGGGTACCATCCTAGGGTGCAACTCCAACAGTGCTCTGTCATCAACGGTTATTTTACATTAATTTATCTAAAAAGAACAACCCTCATTGTTACATTACTCAACCCATCAACTAACTTTATGCATTATTCTGTTTGCAGCATGTTGAAGCGTTGACGGAAAGACTCATGCGTCTTCGACAAGCAAAGCTTCTAAAAAATCCCGGTTCATGACTATGCTGGACAGTCTTACCCCGTGCCTTCCATGGTTTAAAAAAGCGCGAGGCGCACCGAGGCGTTTTGGCTCCAAAATCCGAAGTGCGAGGCTTAAAGCGTGAGGCAAGAGATTCACGTATAGTATTAAAAAAATTATAAAAAATATTTATATATGTCAATATGACATTTTCTACATGTTAATCAATCATGCACAAAAACATGATTATAAAACACCCTTGAACACTTAAAAATGTTAGGATCTGAGTTTGTTTGTTTTGATTGTTTAACAAAATATGGTAATAATGAATTGAAAATAGAATGAAAGTGCAGCGGAATAATAAACTGTTAATCAAAACAAGAGAGTAAATGTTATCAGATCGAAAGCTTTCATTAATCCAAAAGATTACAATCGTACAATTACTCCCCCTCAGCCTGATCACACAGTGTTTGTCTGAGAGAATGTTTGTGTGTGTGATGCAATAGAACAGTACAAGCACTGTTCTATTTATAGACAGACTCAAAGCACTGATGACCTAGGCTGACGTCACCTAAGACAGTGACCTCTAACAGAATAACAAACATAAACATCTGCCTATTACAAACTACTGTTACATTGAAAGCACTGATATTAAACAGCTGTTGTAGATAAACTATGATGGTCTTGTATCCACTGCTGGAGCCTAAGTGCTGTTGGTTCCAGCAGTGCTTTGGTCTTCAGTACTTGTATCAGCAGTTGTTCTTCATCAGACCTTTGGTCAGCAGTTGTTCTTCATCAGTTGTTTACTCAGCAGTTCTTTGTATCAGCAGTTGTTGAGCAGTTGTTTGGATAGAACAGTAGTTAGGGTCAGCAGTCTTTTGGGAGAAGTAAGTTGTAAAGACTGTTTATTCAAGGATCAAACTGATAGCATGTTTTGGCTTTCTAATCATCTGTTCTTCTCCAGGTCAGCAGACCCAACAATCTCCCCCTAGAACAGATGATGCCAAAACTCAGCTTTATTTATTGATCTTTATTCCTCATCAGACTTTCTCTGATTTGACCTTTGAATTGTAATTCAAAGTTCAGAGCAAATAAGTCTTCTTCATCTCTTTCTAAGTCCAGATTTAGCAAAGTTTGGTGATCTTCTGCACATAGGCTGTAAGCATCATCCATGCTGATCTTCTGAACCCTTCCATCTGACCTGAGCAATGTCAATTCGTGGTTGTCTTTGTTGACTTTCCACTTTAGAATTTTTGAGTCAGTGGATTTGCTGAGATGAACTTTTATTCTTGATGAGTTGGGTGAAGGAGGTCTTCCAATGAGTTCTCTGAGCTTCTCTGTTGTAGGATCAGAGAAATAGTGTATTTGATTGAAGAGCCCTTCCTTGATGAATGTATCAGCAAACTTTCTTTGATCTTCCTCTGACATCTCCTTCTGCCTTTTGAACTGTCTTCTTGCAGCAGTTGTTAGATCAGAGGTTTCAAGTAAGCTGTCCAAGTTAAAGGTCTGTTGGGGTCTCTTCATCATTGGTTCATCAGTGTAAATTGGTTTCCTTGGTAGGCTGGGATCCTTCTTCCTATTTTCTTCCAGACTTTTGTAAGTTTCAACCAGCCTTAACTCTGACCATCTGGAAACTGACTTCATCTCCCCATAGTTGGCAGCTACAATCTCCTGCCTCATCCTTTTGAACTTCAAGGCTCTGACTGGGTCTCTGCCTTTGCCAAAGTTAGGAGTAGAGACTTTAGCCTTGGGGTCTTTGGCCATTTCTTCAATCCTGAGTAGTTCTTCTCTCAAAGCATGAGTAGTCCAACCATTGAACTGCTTTTTGTTTGCTTTGTAGGGCTTGGTTGCCATTATCTGTTCAAGAAGAGACTCCCTTACCTCCTTTTCCAAATCTACACTGAGAGGCATGGAGGACATGGAATTGCTCAGGGTCTTAGCAAAGTCTTCAATCCTTCTGAGTTTGCTAAGCTCTGCTGAATGGATGCCCTGAGCAGTCCTGTCATCCTTCCCTTTGCATTTCTCCTTAATGATGGCATCCACCTGTTCACCCTTGTATTTCAGATATTTATCAAGGTTGAGGGGAACAGGGAAGTTTGGGAGAGATGGGAAGGATCTTTCTGATGGCTGTTCAGTATTGTAGAAGGATTGTATTTCCCCCTTGAGTAGATCAAGTTCAAGGGGATACTGAACAACCAATGGTGTAATGGTTGGTGGTGGTCTATGGGATCTGAACTTGGATGTGTGTGGTGAGAATAATGTGATTGGAATAGCTGTGATGGGAGGAGTGGATTGGGCAGTTGAAATGGTGGTTGGTGATGTGTGTATGTTTTCATCATGTACAACAAAGGTTGATTTTCTCTTCCTTGTGTACATGATTTTTGGTGATGGTGATTTGGTAGCAGTGGTTGGATTAACATCTGTTGGCCTTTTAGTAGGTCCAGCAGATGTTTGGGATTTAGCTGGTGATGTATGTTTGGTGGTTGTATGTTCAGGTGTGCTTGTTGGTTTGGGTATGTTTGTTGGTTTGGGTGCAGTGGTTTGGGTAGCAGTGTTTTGAGTAGTTTCAGTGTTTTGGGTGGCAGTGGTTTCAGTAGCAGTGGTTTTATCAACAGAGGTGTTCAACTTAGATGGTGGTTTTCAAACATGCTTAGCAGGTCTTTTCATCCTTTTAGAGGATCCCACATCTTCAGTTTCCCTTTGTTGTTTCTTTTTGAGTTCAATTAATGACTCTGCTTTAACTTCCAAAGTGTCAGCTCTTTTCTGTTTCTCTTGAGCAGCCTTTTCAGCTTCTATGTTTGCAGAGTCATCTACTGCTTTATTCTTCTCAGTGGTTTATTGTGGTGGTTGTTGTGGTGGTGCTGTTGTTGCTTGTTGTTGTTGTGGAGCTTGTTGTTGTTGTGGAGCTGATTTGGTAGACTCTGGTTTCTTGGCAGACTTGGCTTGGCCTTTTTGAGAAGGAGGACAACCAAAAGGATCTAGTTTTGGTAGCCTATCTCTGCCACTCTCCCCCTTTTTGGCATCATCAGCCGTGAAAGCATCATCATTTTCATCCCTGAGGATGGTGGTAGGGGCAGAGCCAGTAGTCTTCAGCAGGTGGTCCTTGATGGCTTTGATATCAGCATGGGTATCTTTGTACCTTTCATCTACCATATTCCTGATCTCAGCCATGTAAGTTTCATGTGTCTGATCAGCCAGTTTTCAGTGAGCTATGATGATGGGGGAAACTGATTTCCATAACTCACTGGCTATATCAGCTGTGGATGGTTGACTCTTGGAAAGATATGCAATTGAGCTCAGTATAAGCTTGACATCAGATTTGATGTTAGCAACAGAGGTTTCAATGACAGAAACTCTGTCCGTCAATTCTTGGTATTTTGACCCATCTCCTAAATTAATAGGATCATCTGAGTCCCTACCAGTGGTAGTTCTACCTGATTCAGTCCTAATAGGTGAATCAGATGCCCCTTTGTCTTGGTACTGGGGACTTCCAACTGTTTTTGGAGACACTATAGTGGCTTCAACAGTTGTTGCCTTCAAGGGAGTCTTAGCTATGTAATCACTGTCCTGATGTGAGACAGTGGTCTCTACATCAGTAGTGGCTGCTCCACTTGAAAACTCACCTAGAGTTTCATTGAACTCAGGTGGTGTAACCTCCTCTTCTGTTTGTGGGATAGCAGATTGTATATTCTCAGGACCAGTCACTTGTTGAAGTATACTCTCAGTGACAGGTGGAAGAGAGGAACTGGGATCTTCCTGAGATTTGTCAATTGCTTCAACAGAGGTTGCATTGTTTGTGGGACATGATGTGATGGTGAGGGTGGAGGAGTAACAAGAGAATTAGCCCTGGGAGAGGGGCTTGTGAACATTTGGTCAAGTGACTCAAATGTATCATGGTGTGTGTCCCCTTGGCTTACAACATGATCCTTTTGAGAGGATTCATGAGGAGTTTGGGCAGGTGGAGGTATGTCCAACTGTTGTGAGGAAGTAACAACAGTGGTTTCAGGTTGCTTTTGTTGTGCAACAGAGGTTTCTTCTGGTACCTCAACATCCAGAAGCCTCATTTGTGGTTGAGTGGTGGTTTTTGTGGATGGATGTTTCTTTTTGGAAGTAGCTGGTGTGGGTTTCACAGCACTGGATGTAGTGCCATGATCACCAGGAGCAGTGGGCTCAACAACAGAGGTTTTGACAACAGTTGTTGCCTTTGTCCTCTTTGTTTGTGTTTTAGAAACTTTTGACACTTTAGACACTTTTTCTTGGGTGCTTCCACCCAGCATTCTTGTGAAAGTTTCATCAGTTAAGCTTTTCATTTGCATAGCCTCACCCTTTTTGAAAACTTTTTCTGGTAAGACTTTTTGTAAGATTACACTAAGAATTCTTGGGTAAATAAGAAAAGCATTGTTTGACCCAGACTTGACTGCTTTCACATTTGATACCAAGTCCATGAACAATCCCTGGGAAAGATTGAAGTCAGAGTTTGACAACATGGCATAACCCAGATATTGCATCCTTAATGGGATTTCATTAAAGGATGTGGACTTAGCAGAGACACAAAGAAGAAGAGTATGGAAGAAAAATTTCATGACTGGAGGGAAAAACTTTTTGAAAAGAGTTGATCCAGTCATTTGACCATCATACCCTCTTTCTTGGAACTCAGTGTGAAGCTCTGTTTTAGTAAAGGAATCCTTACCTGCCAGGTCATTCAGTGTGAAGGTTGTGGATATGGTTTCAGGGGTAATAACGATACTGGTTTCTCCAATTTTGGAAATAATGGAAGTAGGCTTTTTGTCTTGTAGTAGAAACTCAGCATTCAACCAAAATTCTTGGAGTGTATCAAGATAAATGGGGGCGTTAGCGGTTAGGATGGGTAAGTATTTGGAGTTAAGGAAAATGTCGATGGTGGAATGAAATGGAGTGTTGTCATCTGTTTTATTCAGATAGGGAAGACAATTGTGTGTAGCTTTGGCTTGAAGATCCATTTTAGTGGATTTCGAAGGTGAAGATGATTGAAGATTGATGGAGGGTTTGAGAATGAAGAAGGCGGTTATCAGTATTTTGAATACAATGAGACAGTGTAACGTCTATTGTGGTAAAATAGGGTTTTTATAGGTTCAATGAAACCGCTGATGTGGCCAAACCTCTGCTTATATGAGCAGACGTGGCAATCATCTGATGGATGAAACATCTGGTGGATAACAGCTGTTTTTGGCAAACAACTGATACAAACAGCTGATGGATCCAACTGTTTTTTTTATAATATATATATATATAAGCGGACAGTTGTTTTATCTGAACAGATGTTCTGAAACAGATTTTTCAACTAACAGTTGTTTTATCTGATCAGATGTTTTGAAACAGACTTTTCAACCAGCAGTGGATATGAATGAAACAGTGGTTGTTTTATCTGATCAGATGTTATAAACAGATTTTTCAACCAAACAGCTATTTAAAAAATTTGATTTGCTGAAACATTTTATTTATTGAAACTTTATTTGTTTAATCCATGTTTAACATACCAATTCTGGAAATCAGATTTGTAAAGGTAGATGTGTCTAAAGCTTTTGTTAACACATCTGCCAACTGATCCTCTGTTGGAACATGGTGTAAAGAAATCAAACCTTTTTCATAGCTGTCTCTGACAAAATGATGTCTTATGTCAATGTGTTTGGTAGTGGAATGAGAGACTGGATTCTTGATGATATTTTCAGCAGCTTGACTATCCAACATGAGTGGAGTCCTAAGTGCAGTTATCCCAAAATCCAGTAGTTGATTTTGAAGCCACATGAGTTGGGCTGTACAGCTTGCAGCAGCAATGTATTCAGCTTCAGCTGTTGAAGTTGAAACAGCTGCCTGCTTTTTGCTTTGCCATGAAACTAAGGCATTCCCTAGAAATTGGCACCCTCCTGAAGTGGATTTTCTTGTGGTGTGACAGCCAGCAAAGTCACTATCTGAATAACCTGAAAGCTCAATGTTTCCATTAGCAGGATACCAGATACCAAGTGTGGGAGCACCTTTGAGGTATCTGAATATCCTTTTCACAGCAATAAGGTTTGACTTTCTGGGTGAAGCCCGGGATCTGGCACAGACACAGGTAGCAAACATAATGTCTGGCCTAGATGCAGTTAGGTACAATAAAGACCCAATCATACATCTATAATGTGTTTGATCAACCAGTTCATCCTTGTCATCAATAGTGAGCAGCTTGACTGTACTCATGGGTGTGCTACATGGCTTGCAATCATTCATCTCAAATCTGGTTAATAAGTTCTTTACATATTTGTTTTGGTGAATGAATGTGCCATTTTGCAGTTGTTTCACTTGAAGACCAAGGAAACACTGAAGCTCACCCATGGCACTCATCTCAAACTCTGCTGTCATGAGTTTTCTGAACTCTTCACACATTTGGTTACATGTGGATCCAAAAATGATGTCATCCACATATATTTGAACAATCATTAAGTGTTTCCCTTTCCATTTAAGAAATAAAGTTTTGTCAATTTTACCTCTTGTGAAGCCAATGGATAAGAGAAATGTGGAGAGAGTTTCATACCAGGCCCTTGGTGCTTGTTTAAGTCCATACAAAGCTTTGTGGAGCTTGTAGACATAGTCAGGATGGAATGTGTCTTCAAAACCAGGTGGTTGACATACATAGACCTCCTCCTGAATTTTGCCATAAAGGAAAGCACATTTGATGTCCATCTGATACACCTTTATGTTGTGGTTGACAGCAAAGGCTAAAAAGAGTCTGATGGCTTCTAGTCTTGCTACAGGAGCAAAAGTCTCATCATAATCTATTCCTTCTTCTTGTCTGAAGCCTTGAACCACAAGCCTGGCTTTATTCTTGACAACAATACCCCTTTCATCAGTCTTGTTTTTGAAGACCCACTTTGTTCCTATTGGACAAACATCCTTAGGAAGTGGTACAAGCTCCCATACTTGTTGTCTTTTGAATTGAAGGAGTTCTTCCTGCATGGCTTCTACCCAACTGTTGTCTTTCAGTGCCTCTTGGTACTTGACAGGTTGTGTGAGGGATAAGAAACCTGCAAAAAGACAGATATTTGAGGATTGGCTTCTTGTGAGCACACCCTCTCTGATGTTGCCAATGATCTGGTCTGGTGGATGAGCTCTTAAGTAAATAAGATCTCCTTGATATGGAACAATGGCATTTTGAGGTGATGGACAGAGGTTTGGTGACTCTGTTGGTGTAACATCTGTTGGTACTTCTATAGTGCCATCAGATGTTTGGAATGGTAATGGAGGAATGGGTCCAAGTGGTGTGAAACTTGACTGACTTTTGTCAACAGATGATTGACTTTTGTCAACAGATGATAGGTCAGTGGTAGTGAGGGGTGAGGCAGTGGTTTGAGGATAAGACTGGCCAACAGTGGTTGACACAGCTGTGGCAGAGTTTTGACAATTGTTTTGAACAGCTGCTTCCTCTGAGGCAGAATAGACTTTGTAGTGACTGGGGATCACAACATCTGTTCTGTAATCTTGCTGTGGAGACTGTGGAATACCTGCATTGTTAGCTTTAACAGTGATATCTTCAAATTTGAATTTATCTAAATCAAATAGTTCAGCAGGATTTGCACGGATTTTTAGAGATGAAAGTTCATTGAACTTTACATTCAGAGTTTCTTCTATTGTCTTAGCCCTTTTGTTAAACACTTTGTAGGCCTTAGCAGTAGAAGAATATCCCAGAAAATAACCACAGTCTACTTTGGCTGCAAATTTTGAAATGGAATCTTTGAGATTTAAAATGAAACATGGGCAGCCAAAGATTTTGAAAAATGAGATTAATGGTTTGATTTTGAACAAAATTTCATAAGCAGTTTTTTGATGTCTGGGGTTGATCAAAACTTTGTTTTGAACATAGCAAGCAGTGTTTACAGCTTCTGCCCAAAAGGACAGTGGCAAACCAGAATCTGCTAGCATGGTTCTTGCAGCTTCTATAAGAGTCCTATTTTTCCTCTCAACCACCCCATTTTGTTCTGGTGTTCTTGGGATGCTGAACTGCCTCACAATCCCTTTTGACACACAGAAGTCATCCAACTCCTTATTTTTAAACTCTGTTCCATTGTCACTCCTGAAGACTTTTACTGGCAAGTCATATTGCTTTTCAACTTTGGTGACAAAGTCCTTCAATATACCTGCAGTCTCATCCTTAGAATGTAAAAAGTAAGTCCATGTAAACCTAGAAAAATCATCAACTATAACAAGACAAAATCTCTTTCTTCTTAGACTCATGATTTTAACAGGGCCAAACAAGTCCATGTGCAACAGTTGTAGACACTGACTAGTTTTGGACTCATCAATGGATTTGTAAGAGCTTTTATGTTGTTTCCCTTTTAAGCAAGAAACACAATGCTCATCACATTTAAATTCTTTTGATGGTAAGCCTCTGACAAGGCTTTGTTTGGAGAGTGTGTTGATAGTATTAAGGTTGGTGTGACCCAATCTCCTATGCCACAATTCTGTCTCCTTAGTGGAGGCAGCAGAAAACAGACAGACATTTGCCATAGGATTGTCCTTTAACATATCAACAACATACACATTGCCACTTCTATGAGCAACAAGTTGTGTTTTGCTCTCAGCAATAATGGTATCAATCTTTTTCACCACTTCTGGCCCAATAATCTTACAAGTTTTCTTTGTGAAAAATGAGCCATAACCTTTGTCACTCATTTGTGAAACACTCAGAAGATTAAACTTGAGATTATCAATAAGATTGACATTTTCAAACTTGAGTTTTCCAGCCTGTACAGTCCCTGAACCCAACACCTTACCTTTAGAATCATTACCAAAGGATATATCACCCCCTCCATGAGCCAAGAAGTCCAGAAGCAGGGCTCTACATCCTGTCATGTGCCTGGAACCTCCACTATCTACATACCAAAGACTATCTAAACAAGCAGAAGCTCCCTGCACATCAGTAAATGATTAGTTTTGGTGAGTGTCCAAAGCCAAGTTGGCTTTGGATGGGTCCTCAGACCTTTCAGACTCAAGCTTTGGAAGGTGATCAGTGGTTTGGACCAATTTCTAAATTAAGGTCAACAACTGCTGCTGACCATTTGCCAGTGCTTGGATGTCAACACTTGGGGCAGCAGTTGTTTGATCACTTCCTGACAGATGATAATACCCATATGGATTTCTGTTCACTCTTGGTTTAGAGGGTCTCTTTGGCTCCTCATAAACATGTGGCAGACTGTGACATGGAGGTTGGCCATAACCTCTTGGGTATTTGCTTGTGGGTGGAGCATCTGTTACTTGGACATCTCTAGAAGCAGATGTTTCAAGCCTTTTTGTAACAGATGTTTGGACAGGGGTGAAGGTCTGTTTGGGCTTTCCTTTTGGAGTACTAACCACAGGGTTTGCAAGAGTTTTAGCTTTGTATTCTTGTATTTTTACATCAAAATTTTTGAGATACAAGCACTCTTTGGTCTTGTGATTCTTTTTCCCACATATTGAGCATGTGGCTTTGGAATCACATTCACTTGTTCCTTTGTTAATATCATATGCTTTTAGAAGAAAACAGTTTTTGGTGACATGATTCTTCTTTTCACAGAAATCACAGAACAAGTTGACAGTCTTTTCTTTCTTCTTCCCCTTTTCAGCCTTCTTTTCAGCAGATGTTTGAGCATCTGCTGGAAGATTTTTCAGGGGAATGACTTTAGCCAATGGAATGACTTTTGCCTGAGGAGCTGTCTTTCCCTCAGGTGTTTTAAAATCAACAGGTTTGAAATTCTCAAGAGTATCACACTCATCAGACCAAGTAGGTTTAAATTCATACTTTTCAAGTTCAGCAAAAGATGAGGAACCTTCTGGTTTTTCAAGAACAATTTTCTTACCATTTGGTTCAGTGATTTTAATCTCTTGACCCTGCAAATTTGTTGGTATTACCTCAACAGACTTTTGACTCTTTTTGTCAGTGTTTTCAAAAGCAGGAGCAGTGGTTTCAAAACCAAAGCCAAACTTCACATGACTTTTAGTTTGTTTGTTGAGTAACATTTCAAAGCCTCTACATGATTCCACCCATTTCTCACATTCAACTTGGGTGGACTCTAGCTCACTTTTGCAACTTTGATATTTTTCTATCATAGTTTGGAGCTGGTCTTTGGTTATGGTTGCTTCATGTTTTAAGCTGCTAATTTCAGACTCTTTTGCAGTTAAACTTGTTTTCAAATCTTTTGTGAGTTTTTCAAATTTAACTTCATCATCCAAAATTTTCTTTCTAAGGTTTTCATTCACCTCTTTGATGTTAGCAAATGCTATTACACATTTGTCAGAACACAACTCTTTAAGAATTTGAGGAGATACCTTAGCAGCAGCCATCAATGCACAATCACACTTGCACTCACAGTCATCAGATGCACCCCAGGGATCTGTGAGATTCACAACCTCTTCTTCAGGTTTTTCACCTGTAACAACTTCACTAACAACATCATCAATCACAACATCAGATTCAATTACCACCTCCTCGGATTCAATCTCATCCACCAGAGCCATGAAACAAAAATTTTCTGGTTCATTTTCAGCTTTGGCAACTAGTGCAAAATTCTCATCTGTTAGCTCATCAGGTAGACTGCTCCAATCAACAAAGCCTTGTGTAAAGAAGCTCTGTTGACTGGTCTCTGCAGGAGCAGAGGATGGAGCAACAGTCGTTTGCACAGGTGCTTGAGCAACAGGTGTTTGCACATAGTGGATCTGAGGAACAGTGGTTTGGACATACTGGACAGGAACAGTGTTTGAGGACTGTGCAAAATGAGCAGTGTTTTGCACATTTGGTCCAGGGGCATTATAGGAATTTTGATAAGTGTTGGTCTGTGGTCTTTGATTTGGATAGGTTATCATAGGTGTACCATGTTGACCCCTACATTCCCTAGCAAAATGACCAAACCTATGACATTTATAACACTTGATCTTTGATTTATCCAACCCAACCTTAGATCTGCCAGTCAACCCTAGAAACCTTCTACCAGTTTTCTTGTAAAAATTATTAGTTCTTACACTGAGAAGGGCCAATTGGTGCATAATGTCCATTTCTTCCAAATCATCAGGGTCAAAGTATTTCAGGTCATCATACTCAAAGGATATATTGTCAGATGCCTGTATGTCACCACCACTTGCTGTGAAAGCATAGTTTGGTGAATAAGAATCAGAGTTAAAACCTGAGTTAAAACCTGAAGTTATGTCAATAAAATGATCATAACTCTGATCCTTTGTGTTTCCAGGCACCTCATCATGACCCAAAAGTGCTGTATTCCCAAACACATAGTCATCAGACACTTTTCCAGAGTCCTGGAGCTTCTTTTTCTGGTTAAGCTCTCTCTCATAGGTCAAGAGCTTACCATGAAGCTGGGTCAGTGATAGGTCTTTAAATCCTATTGAGTTTCTCATCACAATAGCAATAGTGTCCCATTTGTCTGGTAATGATCTCAAAAACCTATGGTTCAAGGTTGAATGAGGGTAAGTAAGACCAACCAATTTTAGTTCACTAATTAAGCAATTAAATCTCTCAAACTGTTGAGTTAATGACTCTCCTTTGACATGACTGAATGTTTCATATTGTTGGTTAAGTATTTCACGATTGTTTTCAATAACCTCCTCAGTCCCACCAAACTGTTCTTTCAGTGCATCCCACAACTCCTTTGCACTGTTACAGTGTAACAACCCAGCATATATATCATTGGGTAGAGCCATGGCCACAATACTGAAGGCCTTAGCATCTAGCTCAATTTTCTGAAAATCCTGGTCGGAGTAGTTTTCAAGTTTCTTTGGCTCAAACACTTTGGGATCTTCAGTACTCGGCACAGTCGGAACATGTGGTCCGAAGATAACTGACTTCCAACACCCAGTGTTTTGTTGAGCTAGAACATGGCTCATCCGACGTTGCCAGATATTGTATTCAGATCTGACAAGCATCGGAGGCTTGTTGTTCGTGCCAGTGTTATGTGGATCGTGATTGATAGAAGCCATTCTCTGATTTTTCAAAAAACAAAGTCTGTTTAAAAACGGTTGAAACGAAATTAAACTATTACTCTGTTTTCAATCTAACAGACAAACGATATCAATAATTGTGAGCTGATTATTAAATTGATTTGTTAGATCGAATTTAATTGACCAAGCTCTGATACCAATTGTTAGGATCTGAGTTTGTTTGTTTTGATTGTTTAACAAAATATGGTAATAATGAATTGAAAATAGAATGAAAGTGCAGTGGAATAATAAACTGTTAATCAAAACAAGAGAGTAAATGTTATCAGATCGAAAGCTTTCATTAATCCAAAATATTATAATCGTACAATTACTCCCCCTCAGCCTGATCACACAGTGTTTGTCTGAGAGAATGTTTGTGTGTGTGATGCAATAGAACAGTACAAGCACTGTTCTATTTATAGACAGACTCAAAGCACTGATGACCTAGGCTGACGTCACCTAAGACAGTGACCTCTAACAGAATAACAAACATAAACATCTGCCTATTACAAACTACTGTTACATTGAAAGCACTGATATTAAACAGCTGTTGTAGATAAACTCTGATGGTCTTGTATCCACTGCTGGAGCCTAAGTGCTGTTGGTTCCAGCAGTGCTTTGGTCTTCAGTACTTGTATCAGCAGTTGTTCTTCATCAGACCTTTGGTCAGCAGTTGTTCTTCATCAGTTGTTTACTCAGCAGTTCTTTGTATCAGCAGTTGTTGAGCAGTTGTTTGGATAGAACAGTAGTTAGGGTCAGCAGTCTTTTGGGAGAAGTAAGTTGTAAAGACTGTTTATTCAAGGATCAAACTGATAGCATGTTTTGGCTTTCTAATCATCTGTTCTTCTCCAGGTCAGCATACCCAACAAAAAAGCATATTCAAAACATAAAAACGACGAGGCACTGCTGTAGCGGGCCAAAAAAAGCAGTTTAAAAGGGTTTTTTGGGCTGAGGCGCTACTGTAGCGCGCACCTCAAGCGCTTGAGGTGGCGCTTCATGTAGTTCAGCGCTTTTTGGCAAAAAAAAAAGGCGTTTTTCTTGGAGCCTCGCGCCTCAAACGCTTAAAGCAGGCCCCAGGCGCGCTTTTTTAAACTAAGCTGCCTTCTATGATAAAATGAAAGTGCAAAATTCTTTACCTGCCCTCTAGTTGGAAGGAAGAATGGACCCGTACCCTCCAATTTGGGAGGTTGACTACGTTTATCTTCCTTTATCGTTGGTGGGAGACTGCTTCTTATCCGAATTGATATGCGAACTATGGTCATCACACAATACCGGACTGATAAGAGATGGACAAATGAACAGAGGAAAACAGTTGCTCACTATATGGATGGTAACCCTTTTTTCGGATGGTTTCTTGAGCGTATTCGTTACTGGGCAAATTCAAGGCATTTCGAAAAATGTGACATTTCTGTTGGTTTGGTTGAATTAGATGTGCCCCAAGACAACGGTAACGTTGCCAATGCAGGTGTCCTTGTTTGTATGCTGATGGAGAATCTTGTAAAAAACAAATTAGTGAGGTTAGAATATCGACGTGGAAGACGCTTGTGTCAATTATTGACGCCACATGGCTGAAGAGCTATACAAATGGCATTGTCTCCCAAATGCTCGTCATGTTAATGATTATGATCAATCGTTTTAGTGTTTCTGTTGTTACTTTTTAATTCTATTTAGTGTTTGCCTTGAATGTTTTGATTGGAGTTTACATTAACAAAAAAAAATAAAAAAAAAAAAACTGTTCATCATGTTTAGTAACCTTATTCATAAAGTAAAAGACTTAAAGAACATAAGAGAAAACAATACATAGATAACAACGTGCTCCTATGCTACTGTTTTCCCAGAGACCAACGTGCTGCATAAAATTCATCTGCCATCTCCCGTCGAAACATACAAACAATGACCCCAGAATTAGCAGCAACATATTTTTTAGTATGCTGGCAATACTCAATATTTGATACCCTTATTCCTTCTATGAATCTTCGTCCGGATTGTTCCCAGTAAGAAATTTGATCCAAAAACAATTTGAATAAAGAATCAAATCTTATTAAAGTAGGGTAAACCCTAGCTTAGATGACATCAAATCCAGAAGAACTAGGTGAACCACACGGACTAGTAAAGTACAAGGTAATCTCAAGGGTTCGCATATCAACACTAACCAGGAACCAGTCTGATTTTTCAGCACATAAGGGAATATAAACCTGTTAATTTAGATTAATACTTTAGACGTAGTCCCATACATATAAAAAAATTAAAATACATATGTTACCGTATCAATGCCCCAAAATGGAGGATAATGTTCTTTGATTCCGATGGTAAATGGTAATGCATCATGATTTGGCGTCTTACATAAAAGGTCCAAGAACTGAGGGGGCAGAATCGTCCAAGGATACATATGTTCCGAGTCTTTCTGTTTTGTGATCAACACCCATCGGAACCTCATCAACCTGTTTACCCATCCCCACACATGCTAAAACAGAACGAAGCGTAAATATAATTTTAAATATAGCCAACAAAAAAAAGAGAAAACAATAACTTACCAGGGGCCACAGGTAACCTTCGTTTTCATACCCCATTAGCGTTCCCCCAAAATCATGACCGAGTTGTTTCCTACTAATGAACCAAGAATAACAATACCAAGCGCCACCGTTACTATAATACTCCACCGCAGTTTGACACCATGTTTTGGACTCACTGGTTGGTAGTGTGTACCAAAGTGTTTTTTTTTTCATCTTTCTGGTGGGGGGGGGGGGTTTCAGGAACATAACCAAACTCAGGATAGGATTATTCAAGATCCTCCATTATATGGTCATTACTAGGGGACTCCATTATCTAATAGCCTCTTGGTGTGCATTTGCCTGGTGTGCGTCCCTAGTATTTATAGACAAATAACAGTACGACCCACTTGGTTTTTTAGTGAAAACAAATGCTTACACCATCATGTGATGTCTTGGTTAGCAATTCTCATTTTAAAATTTAAAACGTGTTGAAAATAGCCCCTGGGGTCGTTTTCGGGCCTCTTTATCAATGCAACCGGCAGGTCGGCACGGTCGCCGGGACGGTCAACGCGTTGTCCTCATGAGATATATCACTGCCTATGCAAAATCTGGACCTAAAAATATCCAGATCACATCATTCTATCCCCGACAAAACGGTGAAAAGGCTTCAGAAGACCATTCTGAAAAAAAAAAAATTTAACGCCTGATGGTTAGCAATTCTCATTTTTAAAATTTAACGTGTTGAAAATGGCCCCGGGGGCCGTTTTTGGGCCTCTTTATCAGCACACCCGGCAGTTCGGCACGGTCGCCGTGACGGTCAATGCATTGACCTCATGCGATAATATATCACCGCCCACGCAAAATCTGGACCTAAAATTATCCATATCACATCATTCTATCCCCGAAAAACGGTGAAAAGGCGTCAGAAGGCCATGCTGAAAAAAAATTCCAACGCCTAATGGTTAGCAATTCTCATTTTAAAATTTAACGTGTTGAAAATGGTCCGGTGGTCGTTTTCGGGCCTCTTTATCAACGCACCCGGCAGGTCGGCATGGTCAACGTGTTGTCCTCAGGAGATATATCACCGCCCACGCAAAATCTGGACCTAAAAATATCCAGAACATATCATTCTATCCCCGACAAAACGGTGAAAAGGCATCTGAAGGCCATTCTGAAAAAAAAATTCCAACGCCTAATGGTTAGCAATTCTCATTTTAAAATTTAACGTATTGAAAATGGCCCGAGGGCCGTTTTCAGGCTTCTTTATTAACGCACCCGGCAGGTCGGCATGGTCGCAGGATGGGCAACGCGTTGTCCTCAGGCGATATATCACCGCCTACGCAAAATCTGGAGCTAAAAATATCCAGATCACATCATTCTGTCCCCGACAAAACAGTGAAAAAGCTTCAGAAGGCCATCCTGAAAAAAACAAATTCCAACGCCATTCTCATTTTAAATTTTAACGTGTTGAAAATGGCCCAGGGGGCCGTTTTGGGCCTCTTTATCAACGCACCCAGCATGTCGGCACGGTCCCTAGGACGGTCAACGCGTTGTCCTCAGGCGATATATCTCCGCCTACGCAAAATTTGGACCTAAAAATATCCAGATCACATCATTCTATCCCCGACAAAATAGTGAAAAAGCAATTTTACCAACATTTTTTTACAAGTAATAAAACTTAATATTCAAACCTTTAACAATTGTAAAAATACTAGCCATTATAAATTACAATATATGCAACGTATATCCGAGTTGACAACCTAAACAAATAAAAATCACAAAACAACATATACGTAACTCTCCGACTCAAATAAGATCAAAATATTAATATTACAGGGAAACTACAAATGAGCAAAATGCGTGTTTTTTTCCGAGATTACTCAAACCCAAGGGTTGAGGGCAAAAGTGCATTTGACACTAAAGTTGCAGAATCATCCATCGATTTGACTAAAGCTTTTCGCCGGTTGTACAAGCCTTAACTGAAATCCGCATTCGCAAATTGCGGAATATCCTTGCGGATAGCATCGGTCCAAACCAAGCGAAGACAAAAAAAACCTAACACCGGAAATCCGGTGTCGAAAATCGGGTGCAGATAAAGTGAAACCAGAAGATCACTGAAGAGTTTGCGCCCTTCACGAGATGACAGAAGACACATGCATTGGTTGGAACTGGCCACACCAAATACAATAAAGGTCATATTCACCCATCATCTCCGTCATAACAACAGTGTAGAATCAAATTCCACCGTTGACAACTACAACCGCTCTAACTGTCGCGCATGACGCGGTTTCAAATGGTAGGATGAACATTCTAAACAGACGTTGTTTCATGCAGAACATCTACAGCAGATGTAACATCGATCCAAAATAACAAGAAGCCTGAAGCTGCAGAATTTTTCATCCTGTCAAAATGAGTTTTTTTTGGCCTCACTACCATAGGAGTGTGATGGGTACCCCTGGATCCCTGCAACAAGGCCATGTGCACCGAAGCCGAAGCACCCCATCAAACACATAGCACAGTCCATCCTGCTCAGTGGTGCCAGCTAGACAATTTGCCGGGATACAGCCCATCCTACACAGTGGTGACAACTAGCCACTTCTCACACATCATAGCCCATCCTCCCTGCATCCCGCCACCACTGCTACTGCCCTGTAAATAGTCCAGTCGGAGGAGCCAAATGGTAGCAAAAGGGACTTTTCTCCGAGCTTGGGGCACTCCAGCTTTAATATATTTGAAATTACATGACTAGATTGCCATTTAACACGTCTTATGCAACGTGCAATGTAACATCGGTCCAAGTAATTTTATGCAGATGTAACACCGATCCAACAACCCTAAAAAACCATAGCCTCCATACAACCTTTTTGAAAGTTGTCGAACGCCACCATTTTTTCTTCTTCTTCATATACTAGGTACAAGAACACATTGTACGGAAAAAAATCAAAGAGCATGGAAAAGGATGTATATTTAGAGCATGTATGGGAAATTGTCTAGTCGTGTGAAGGTCTTTGCATTCATATATGTTGCATGTTAACTATGTGTGAGGTGCAAGTCGATTTAGATTGAGATATATTGCTAATATATACATTCAGGCGATGTGCAAGACGGAGTATCAAAGTCGCTATTTCGATGCAAGAGTATCAAGGTCACTAATCCAAACCAAGACCCTAAAAAAATGTGAAAGTCGTCGATCGGGTTTGGGAACTTGAAAATTAAATTGAAGGTCGCTTATTGGTTACGAGACCTTCACATTCAATCATGGAGGTCGTTATTCGGTTATGAGACCTTCAAAAAAAATCAAGGTCGCTCATCCAATATGCGACTTACCTATTTACACAAATTTTCTCATTCAACACCTAGAAACACTCTCTCCCACTGTAAATCACCTATTCTTGTAAAAAAATCTTTATTATTAAACTATTTGGGAGTGAGTTTTAATAAGTCAATAAGTTGTTTGTGTAACACAAAAACACTTCCCGTTTTGACTTTTGGCTTTTGGCTTTTAAAGGTGGAAAAGTTGTTTTTGAGAAGTTAAAAATCATGGCTTTTGGCTTTTGACTTTTGAAAAAAAATTACAAATCTATCACCCATACAACCAATATTCACAATAAGTTAAGCGAAACACTTAAAAAACAATTTATTGAATTTTTGGTGTTTCTCATCCCAAAAGCTAATTCAAATACTTTTTTTTTAAGACTCCTTTTCAAAAAGTTATAAGCCAATAAGCACTTCTGACCAAAAACACTTTTACATTTCCAAACTCAATCCAAAACATGCCAATCACGATTATTTTTAAAGAAGATTTTCAAGAAGAAATTGAAAAGATTTAAACTGGATGTAAAGAAGGAAATATATAAATCAATGTGTATAGATTGAGTCAACCGAGAAAATTTTCCCACTTAATTTTTTTTGTTTTTTTTTAACAGCCAATGAATCAATTCCGAGTACTCTCAGGCATCCTTTTGGCGAATTAGGTACTCGAGAGTACCCGGACCACCAATTGCCACCAATTCCCAGGAAAACCCGACCACTCACCCGCCCGAAGGCACGACGGTGAAATAATCGGTAAAACCGGTCAGGATCAGGACTCGAACCCAAGTCAATGGCCGGGTCATCCTTCATTTCTCATCCACCAATGTCCTCCACATGTAGCTAGTAAGAATTGAACCCAAGTCTTCCATAAAAAACTTTAGGGACTCTACATTGTTGGACTTCCCACTTAATTTTCAATACCACATCTTCCAACATATAATATTTACCCTAATCGGCTGTTTATATATTCCCTCCCACCATCTTCTTTCTTCACTCTAATATCCATCTTCACATCATCATCCCTATCAACTATCAAGAACAACCTCGACCTCGACATTCCAAGAACAACTATCTGTAAGTTATTATTCAATGACGTACATTGTAGAAAATTATATACACATGCATGCATCTGGTGGAATCTTCGATGTCATATTTACGTTTTATCTTGGCTTTTACGGCAATGTATGTGTGTGTATATATGTTGTTTCAATACATTTTATCTTCAGCGCAAAAATATGAAAAAACATGGTATCAAAACGGGTACCGTATCGAAATATTGGTATCTATACTCGTACTCGTATCATAACAATATATTCAGTATGGCACTCGGTAGCCAGGTTTGTTCAAACTCGGTATCGGTATTTTCGGTACGAGTACGGGTACTATACCGATCTTATCAGTCATCCCTAATTGCAATATTACAGAGTTTTTTTATTGACATGACTTCTTTTTATTTTTATTTTAACAAGAAAATATATGATCCCGCATAGCATTTATAATGACTTATAAAACTTTACGGTTTTACATTTCATAATAGTGTTTCTCATATTAGATTAAATAACCAAGAAAAATTTTATAAAAAATCTCGAAGATTTTTTAGAAAAGAAGATTTGCTAGAAAAAAGATTTTAGGATTTAAAGAGGTAAATAAATCAATATGTATAGATATATACTTTCCTTTTGCTATTTAGTTTGAAATTTAAAATTTGCAGGGATTCAAAATCATCTCTACTTTATAATCTTAAATTATATCGCATACTTTGTGTTTGAAGATGGCCAAGGAAGTTGAAGGAACTGCTATTGGAATTGATCTTGGAACAACATACTCCTGTGTGGTTTGATCAGCACAACCGCGTGGAAATCATTCCTAATCAACAAGGAAACAAAATCACTCCTTCATGTGTTGCTCGGGATGTTATGCAAATGCTAGTAGGTGAGGCAGCAAAAAATCAAATCACCAGGAACCCCAAAAACACTGTTTATGGTATGTTTCTCTGATCAACAACTTTCGATCTTATGTTTGATGACATATTTAAGCTTTGTGTTGTTTTCTTATAAATAATAATAATAATAATAATAATATTGTACGTGCAGATGTTAAACGTTTAATGGGAACTAGATTCAATGATGATGTAGTGCAGAAAGACATTAAATCGAAGGGTCTGACAAGTCAAAAGTAAAGAAGTTGTCACCAGAAGAAATATCTTCTATGATTTTAAGAGACTTGAAAGAGGCTGCTGAGGCTTTTCTTGGAAAAACAGTTACTGATGCGGTGATAACCGTTCCTGCATATTTTAATGACAATCAAAGGCAAGCGACTATGGATGCTGGTGTGTTGGCGGGCCTTAATGTCATGCGCTTGATTAGTGAGCCAACATCAGCAGCAATCGCGTATGGTCTAGACAAGAGTGCTGATGTAAATTGCCCTAAATAGAAAAATGTGTTGATATTTGATTTGGGTGGTGGAATCTTTGATGTGTCTCTTCTCAAGATAACCAAGGATGGTACAATTACCGTTAAAGCAGTGGGTGGGGAAAATTTTGATCAGTTGATGGTGAATCATTGTGTTGAAATCTTTAAGAAGAAAGAAAAGAAAGATGTGAGTGAGAATGCAAGAGCAATGATGAGGTTGAAAATTGCTTGTGAGAAAGCAAAGAGGGATTTGTCAACAACAAGACAAACACCTATTGAAATCGATTGCTTGTATGAGGGAATTGATTTCACGACGAAATTCAGCAGGCCAAAATTCGAGGAGCTTAATGCTGGTTTCTTTAACATGTGCATTAAACATGTGGAGAACTGTTTGAAAGATGGGAATATGCACAAGAGCAATGTCGATGATGTGGTTATTGTTGGTGGTTCGACAAGGATTCCCAAGGTGCAACAAATGCTGACCGAGTTTTTTGATGGAAAACCACTTTGCAAGAGCATTAACGCGGATGAAGCTGTGGCTTATGGTGCTGCAGTGTTGGCTGCAAACTTGAGTGGCTATGGGAACAAAAAGGTGAAGGATATTATGCTATTAGATGTGACCCCTCTTTCTCTTGGTGTCAAAGCTTATCATATGGGTGTTGTTACCAATGGAAATGGAAATGATATGAGTGTTGTGATCCCTAGGAACACACCCATACCAACCATCAAGGAGAAGGTTTATCAAACAGGTTAGGACAACCAAGTATCTGTGGTATTTGATGTATTTCAAGGCGAGGGAAAATATACCAAAGAAAACATATTTCTTGACACGTTTACTCTTCATGGCGTTCCAGCAGCACCTAAAGGTGTAGAAAAGATTAAGGTTTACTTTAACATGGATGCAAATGGTATTCTGAATGTATCAGCTAAGGTGGCATCCACTGGGAATAAAAGAAGTATCACAATTGTTAAGAGTGGAGATTTGTCCAAGGATGACATCAAGAAGATGGTGAAAAAGGCTAAGAAATGAGATGAATAAGTAGTGTTTCTTTTGTAAGGTGTTTCCTATCAAATGTTGCCTCTATGAATCTTTTGACTTTGTCACAAATTAATTACTATCTTTTGCAAGGTTTTATTTTGCTTTGTTACTATCCAATATTCAAACAAAATCAGATCATCAATGGTGTCTCTTTTGCATGTTATTTTAAAATTTTCCTATATTGAAGATTAAACAAAACTCTACTGTTAGGATCTAAGATTTTTCAGCAATTCTATTCGAAATTTGATTTTATGTTCATCAAAGCCATTGATCCTGTCGTTTGTTGCCATAATATGTAGCATGGGAAAATAAGCAATATATGCGCGTAAAACTCCATCCCTCATGAATTCGGGTTTTAACATCATTTGTTATTGTGTAGGTTGGTTCATTTTCCGTATCCATCTTCGTCTACCTAAAGACCAAAATCAAAACCGAATATCAATCGAGCGAGAAACCAACGAGAGTTGTAGTCTTTTATGTGGTTCAAGCCTGGTTTGGTTGTGGCTCGGCCATCCATTTTGGACAGTCTATATCCAGTGGCGGATTCAGGAATTTTTTTCACTGGGTTCCTTTTTTAGATGCTACAACTTCATATGACCAAACATAAAAAATTTCGGGTCGATACAGGGGTTCGGGTCGGTTTAGCGGTTTGGGTTGGTTTGACGGTTCGGGTTTCAACAGGTTTATAATTTAAGATCCCTAAAATTATTCTAAATTATTCAACCGTAAAAAACATACTAGATTCACACTTTCAGTTTCGATTGTTATAATGCTTATTCTTAAATCAATCTACAAATTAAGTATTAACTACCTAAATGCCTAATAAATTAAACACACAAATCAAATTAAGGACTTAAGCATTTAAGCAATCAAATAAAGCAAGTAACTTGTTAAAAGCCAAAGTGTTACTAACCTGTTAAATGAAGAACAATAGAAGCAGAACCGATACATAAGTACAGAACTGTGATTTCGGTGTTTGCAAACATAACAAAATAAAGAACTCTTCTCGCTTGGAATGAGTATGGCTGAAACTGTAGGTACTACAATAATATGTCAACAACTAAAACTATAGATAAGTTCATTATCAAACCAAATATCTCCAACTTAAATTATAAGTAACCAAAGAACCATCATTCCATCAATAAGCATATCAATTTACAAGATCAGAGACATGAGACGTCAGTCTCCAACACATATCTTCCCATTAGAATAAATCAACAAATGATTCATGTAACATACCATCTATAAACATATATCAAACACAATAGGATCTTATAAAAAAACAAGTATTCTCAAAAATCCACACCACCTTACACCACAAAATTCAAAAGTAAAACAAACACGTAAAGTTGAAGAGGATGAAAGGTGCAGCAGTCAGTAGAACGTGTGTGTGGTTTTTGTTGTAGTTTTCTTATCAAAAAACCCTAGATGGCTAGATGGGTTTTGAATCTAAAAAATAGAAACAAAAAAGAGAGAGAGAGAGAGAGAGAGAGAGAGAGAGAGAGAGAGAGAGAGAGAGAGAGAGAGAGAGAGAGAGAGAGAGAGAGAGAGAGAGAGAGAGAGAGGTGCTGAAAGGAATCGAACCATGTACATTTGGTAATAAATGTAGGCTTTAAACCACGGGAGCACTTCACATCTTTAGCAATGGGTTCCTTAATGATTTTTCTTATGGGTTCCTTTCCAATTTTGTATATACATTAACACTGTAATTTTAAAACCGACTGGGTTTCTGAGAACCCACTCGCCTAAGCCTAAATCCGCCCCTGTCTATATCGAATAGATCAAACAAAGGGTTCATTATATATTAGATCAAATGAAGGTTTGATTAAATTAATACAAGAAAGATTAAGGTAAGAAAATGTGACTTAATATTTATTTACTTTTTTACTTGACACACCTCATTTCTGTGATGTTAAGTAATCTCAAATTAACCTTTCAAGAAAAATAACAACTCATGTGTTTAGTTTGTCCAAATTAACTATTCTTAAATTGTACTGTATTAAATAAAAGTTCTTCATAGTCAGTTACTTCAACCAATAACAAAAGCTAATGTAGGGTCTAAGGAGGGTAAGATGTAGACAGCCTTACCTCTATTCCGTAGGAATAGAGAGGCTGCTTCCAGTGAGACCCCCGGCTCAATAGTGGTTTTGTATCAAGCCTTACACAATAAGGGACATCACACTTAGCAATTGGGACAAACCCGACTTATGCATGTACCCCCTTGTCTTTTGGCTATCAACGTCACCACCTGATGCATGATTAACCATCCGTCATTTTTAACGTTATTTTCACGAAATTAGTAAAGTAACGTTAAAATTAGTGCAACTTTGTTTTTACCCCTCAAGGACCACACATATATACATTATATACACACGGCCGTAAGCATGACTAAATATTAAATAAAAGTTAACTACCCAAAATTAATCAAAAAGAGTTAAGTTTTTTTTTTTTTTTTTTTTTAACAGCGGAGATATTATATAATATGTAGAGGTGGCAAAATGGGTAAGTTGGGTTGGGTTGGGTTGGTTAATGGGTTAGGATGGGTTTGGTTCAAAATGGGTAAATTAAAAAAATAGGTTAGGATGGGTTTGGTCATGATGGGTTTAAATAGATTAAAATTTTAAAATAACAATAAAAAGTTAAAAATTTAAAAAGGAAAAAAAATAAAAAAGGAAAAAAAAATAAAAAAACAAATTTTAAATTAAATTTGTTTCGACTCGACCGGGCCCGGTAACGACCCAGACCGTTTCAACCTGACTCGTCCCGTAGCGACCCAGACGGGCCCTGTAGAGACCCAGACCGTTTTGACCCGACCGGGTGCGGTAACGCCCCAGACCGTTTCAACCTGACCCGGACCGTTTCGACCAGGACCGTTTCGACCCGGCCGGGCCCGGTAGCGACCCGGACCGTTTCAACTTGACCCGGCCCGGTAACGACCCAGACCGTTTCAACATGACCCGTCCCGTAGCGATTCGTACTGTTTCGACCCGACAGTGCTCGTTAGCGACCCAGACCGTTTCGTCCTGACCGATCCCGTTAGTAACACGGACTGTTTCGACCCGACCGGGCCCGGTAACGACCGAGACCGTTTCAACCTAACCTGTCCCGTAGCGACCCGGCCGGGCCCGCTGGCGACCCGAACCGTTTTGACCCAACCGGGCCCGGTAACAACCCAGACCGTTTCAACCTGACCCATCCCGTTTCGATGAGATCGATCTCGTTAACGACCCGTGTTGTTTTGACATTATCGTCCGTTAACGACCCGAACGGTTTCGTACCGACTGGGCTGATCAACAAATGCAAAAGATATAATTTTTTTGTTTTCAATGACATTGATTTCTATTAGGCAACAACGCTTTTGGTGTTGGGTGAGTTTTAATTCAGATTTGCATATGGTTATCTAAAAATACCCATCCTGACCCATTTGTTTTTTTTGACCCACTTACTTATTTCCTCCAATTAAAATTACACATCCTAACCCCCTTGAAAATTATACTAAACCCATTTTAACCCACAAGATCAAATTTTAAACCCAAAACAACCCAAACTAAACTTGATGGGTTGAAATTGCCAGGTCTAATATGTAGTATGCACATGTATATCATTATAGCAAAGTCATTTAGGTGAAAGGAAACTATTACAAGATAAAATATATTATGCTAAATTCATCTCGGCCCTATGATTTATCCAAAGGAAAGAACTAGTCTTATCTCTTTGACACTATAGTTATCAAAGGCGTTAGGCACACTCAAGGCGTATAAGTCTCGTCTAAAGCCTAGGGGCAAGACGCAAAAAAGCAAGGGTCCGAGATAAAAAAATAAAAAAAAAACGAACAAAGAAAATAAGTAAAAATATGATAAATCAATACTATTTTTTATCTAGTTAGTATCAAAAGTTTTAAAATATTGATGTATTGGTGTATAAAAATAGTTTTCCTATGATAAAAGTAGAAATTTGGCTGAAATCTAGTCATAATTCAACGTATTTGGTTGGAAACTCTCCGGAATTTAGCTAAAACAAACACGTAAAGTTGAAGAGGATGAAAGATGCAGCAGTCAGTAGAACGTGTGTGTGGCTTTTGTTTTAGTTTTCTTATCAAAAAACCCTAGCTGGCTAGATGGGTTTTGAATCTAAAAAATAGAAACAAAAAAAAAAGACGGAGAGAGAGAGAAAGAGAGAGAGAGAGAGAGAGAGAGAGAGAGAGAGAGAGAGAGAGAGAGAGAGAGAGAGAGAGAGAGAGAGAGAGAGAGAGAGACGTGCTGAAAGGAATCGAACCAGGTACATTTGGTAATAAATGTAGGCTTTAAACCACGGGAGCACTTCACATCTTTAGCAATGGGTTCCTTTCCAATTTTGTATATACATTAACACTGTAATTTTAAAACCGACTGGGTTTCTGGGAACCCACTCGCCTAAGCCTAAATCCACCCCTGTCTATATCGAATAGATCAAACAAAGGGTTCATTATATATTAGATCAAATGAAGGTTTGATTAAATTAATACAAGAAAGATTAAGGTAAGAAAATGTGACTTAATATTTATTTACTTTTTTACTTGGCACACCTCATTTCTGTGGTGTTAAGTAATCTCAAATTAACCTTTCAAGAAAAATAACAACTCATGTGTTTAGTTTGTCCAAATTAACTATTCTTAAATTGTACTGTATTAAATAAAAGTTCTTCATAGTCAGTTATTTCAACTAATAACAAAAGCTAATGTAGGGTCTGAGGAGGGTAAGATGTAGACAGCCTTACCTCTATTCCGTAGGAATAGAGAGGCTGCTTCCAGTGAGACCCCCCCGGCTCAATAGTGGTTTTGTATCAAGCCTTAGACAATAAGGGACATAACACTTAGCAATTGGGACAAACCCGACTTATGCATGTACCCCTTTGTCTTTTGGCTATCAACGTCACCACCTGATGCATGATTAACCATCCGTCATTTTTAACGTTATTTTCACGAAATTAGTAAAGTAACTTTAAAATTAGTGCAACTTTGTTTTTGCCCCTCAAGGACCACACATATATACATTATATACACACGGCCGTAAGCATGACTAAATATTAAATAAAAGTTAACTACCCAAAATTAATCAAAAAGAGTTAATTTTTTTTTAACAGCGGAGATATTATATAATATGTAGAGGTGGCAAAATGGGTAAGTTGGGTTGGGTTGGTTAATGGGTTAGGATGGGTTTGGGTCAAAATGGGTAAATTAAAAAAATAGGTTAGGATGGGTTAAGTCATGATGGGTTTAAATAGATTAAAATTTTAAAATAACAATAAAAAGTTCAAAATTTAAAAAGTAAAAAAATAAAAAAGGAAAAAAAAATAAAAAAAATAAAAAAACAAATTTTAAATTAAATTTGTTTCGACTCGACCGGGCCCGGTAACGACCCAAACCGTTTCAACCTGACTCGTCCCGTAGCGACCCGGATGGAACCGGTAGAGACCCGGACCGTTTTGACCCGACCGGGTGCGGTAACGCCCCAGACCATTTCAACCTGACCCGACGACCCGTATCGACCCAGACTATGTCGACCCGGTCGGGCCCGATAGCGACCCGAAGCGTTTCGACCCGACCGGCCCGGTAACGACCCGACCGGCCCGGTAACGACCCAGACCGTTTCAACCTGACCCGTCCCCTAGCGATCCTGATTGTTTCCACCCGGCCGGGCCAGCTAACGACCCGGACCGTTTCGACCCCACCGGGATAACGACCCAAACCGTTTCAACCTGACCCGTCCCGTAGCGACCCGGACTGTTTCGACCCGGCCGGGCCCACTAGCGAACCGGATCGTTTCGACCCAACCGGCCCCGGTAACAACGCAAACCGTTTCAACCTGACCCGTCCCGTAGCGACCCGGACCGTTTCGACCCGACCGGGCCCGGTAACGACCCAGACCCGTCCCGTAGCGACCCGGACTGTTTCGAGTCGGCCGGGTAACGACTAAGACAGTTTCAACCTGACCCGTCCCGTAGGGACCCGGCCCGGCCCGCTAGCGACCCGGACTGTTTCAAGTCGATCGGGCCCGATAACGACCCTGACCGTTTCAACCTGACCCGTCCCGTAGCGAGCCGGACCGTTTCAACCTGACCCGTCCCGTAGCGACCCGGTCTGTTTCGACCCGGCCCGGCCCGCTAGCAACCCGGACTGTTTCGACCCGACCGGGCCTGATAACGACCCAGACCGTTTCGACCCGGCCGGGCCCGGTAGCGACCCGGACCGTTTCAACTTGACCTGGCCCGGTAACGACCCAGACCGTTTCAACGTGACCCGTCCCGTAGCGATTCGTACTGTTTCGACCCGACAGTGTTCGTTAGCGACCCAGACCGTTTCGGCCTGGCCGATCCCGTTAGTAACACGGACTGTTTCGACCCGACCGGGCCCGGTAACGACCGAGACCGTTTCAACCTAACCTGTCCCGTAGCGACCCGGCCGGGCCCGCTAGCGACCCGGACCGTTTTGACCCAATCGGGCCCGGTAACAACCCAGACCGTTTCAACCTGACCCATCCCGTTTCGATGAGATCGATCTCGTAAACGACCCGTGTTGTTTCGACATTGTCGTCCGTTAACGACCCGAACGGTTTCGTACCGACTGGGGTGATCAACAAATGCAAAAGATATAATTTTTTGTTTTTAATGACATTGATTTCTATTAGGCAACAATGCTTTTGGTGTTGGGTGAGTTTTAATTCAGATTTGCATATGGTTAATACCCATCATGACCCATTTGTTTTTTTTTTACAAACCCATCCTGACCCACTTACTTATTTCCTACAATTAAAATTACACATCCTAACCCCTTTGAAAATTATACTAAACCCATTTTAACCCACAAGATCAAATTTTAAACCCAAAACAACCCAAACTAAACTTGATGGGTTGAAATTGCCAGGTCTAATATGTAGTATGCACATGTATATCATTATACCAAAGTCATTTAGGTGAAAGGAAACTATTACAAGATAAAATATATTATGCTAAATTCATCTCGGCCCTATGATTTATCCAAAGGAAAGAACTAGTCTTATCTCTTTGACACCATAGTTATCAAAGGCGCTAGGCACACTCAAGGCGTATAAGTCTCGTCTAAAGCCTAGGGGCAAGACGCAAAAAAAGCGAGGGTCTGAGATAAAAAAAAAAAAAAAAGCGAACAAAGAAATTAAGTAGAAATATAATAAATCAATACTATTTTTTATCTAGTTAGTATCAAAAGTTTTAAAATATTGATGTATTAGTGTATAAAAATAGTTTTCCTATGATAAAAGTAGAAATTTGGCTGAAATCTAGTCATAATTTAACGAATTTGGTTGGAAACTCTCCGGAATTTGGGAATCTAGCTGAAATCTGCGCCTAAACCATCACCTGGAGAATTAAAGGACAATTTCCTCGAGTCAAAGCGCAAATGTATCGCCTCGCCTAAAAAAAGGCCTAAGCGCACATGGCAATGCCTTTTAACAACTATGGCTGACACTAGAAGCTTGGTTTACTTTTCTAACAAATGTTGCTTGTTTCAGGCCCCTTCAATTAAGAAGCCACTGGTTCTTGGTGATCTCACTGATGCGCTGTATATCCTCAAAGCAAGCAATTCTTCATTTCCTTCTCATAAGTCTTCTTTGTTTACCACTTCTCATTGTAATTCTGTTGTATACAATTATGTTTGGCATCATAGGCTAGGTCATTTACCAATTTATAAGATGAAACAATTGTCCGTGATTGCTAATAAATCAATGACTAATTTGGAACATTATGCTATTTGTCCTCAGGCTAGGCAACATCGTTTACCATTTCCACATAGCACAAGAACCACTAGTGCTATCTTTGATCTTACACATGTTGATATATGGGGACCATATAAAACTGAAACTTACACTGGTTGCAAGTACTTTTTAACTATTGTGGATGATTTTAGTCATACTACTTGGACTCATTTACTTGTTACCAAGGGTAATGCTTTTTCCATATTGAAAAGTTTCATTGAAATGGTTGCCACTCAATTTAATGTCAATGTCAATTGTGTAAGATCAGATAATGCCTTAGAACTTGGATCTGCTCCAAAATACGCAGCTTATTTTTTAAAGCAAAGGCATTATCCATTAAACCAATTGTGTTTATGTCCCTCAACAAAATGGCATTGTTAAGAGAAAACATAAACACTTGTTGGAAACTTCCCGAGCTCTGTTATTTCAATCCAAACTTCCTTTGACATTTTGGGGAGATTGTGTTTTAACTGCCACACATTTAATCAATCTTTTCCCTTCAAAACTTCTTCATAATAAGACACCCTTTGAACTGTTAACCAATACGCTTCCTTTTTATACCCATCTTAAAGAATTTGGTTGTCTATGTTATGCTTCTACCTAGCCAGTTTAAAAGGATAAGTTTCAACCAAGGGCTTCACCTTGTTTGTTCATAGGTTATCCTTTTGGTAAGAAAGACTACAAACTTCACAACCTTCATAACTATTCCATTTTTGTTTCTAGGGATGTGGTATACCATTATACAAAAGTCATTTAGGTGAAAGGAAACTATTTTAAGATAAAATATATTATGCTAAATTCATCTCAGCCCTATGAATTATACAAAGGAAAGAACTTGTCTTATCTCTTCCAGTAGTAAGTGCCTGATTTGTAAGCTTTTTGTAGAAGAATTATTAATTTGTGCCTTCCAAATAAACCATATTGAGGTTGTTAAGTATATTGTTTGAATAACTAGCTTATGAAAGCCAGATAAAACTGCTGCATGTGGAATATCTAGGATTTCTTTGAACACGCATGTTGCATGCCCATACCTCTTTCGCAAAACCACAATGTGACATCCGTCACATTCATCTTTAATCAAGTTTTCAAATTTAGTCCCTATATTTTTCTTCGCTTTTGAATTTAAAAATAAAATAAAAAGTGAGTTACATTTAATCGTAAACTTAAACGTTTATAGAATGTGTGAAATGTCAAATTTTTGTTAAAACTTATGAAATACAAACTTAATTAGTTATTAGAACTTAACAAATAAAACATTTAAGTTCTAAATTTTTTTGGTTTTGATTAAAGTTAAGGTGTAATTAACAATAACTCGTTTTTAATGTTTTGTTTGGTTTTCTCCACCATAAATAGTCCATTTCATTGATAATTACCCGATTTAATTACATTTTTATTGAAACTTTAAGACTAGTTGTAACAGTCATGTTTAAAAACTTTAATGATCGAATAAGTTACAATTCCATGTAGGAGTATAAAATGGGAGCCACAACTATAATCAGATCCCTTTGTAGATCAAAACCCCTCAAACTAATTCATCTCATGTGCATTCCAAGGCCTCTAATTTGGTGGCTTCAATCCTTTTCGGTCGACCCCTTCTTTTCTTCTATAAACGTTTTGTAAGTTTCTTGTTCTAAGTTCATCATGCTCGGTTTAGATAGGGGTATAAAAGCCCAACCATTGCTAGAGTTTTTCTGTTGTAATTGATTCTATTGAAAGCTTAGAGTTATGGTTTATAAGAAATTTGGGGAAGAAGATGAATCTTGTATTGTCTTTTTATAAATATATAATATTTCTAATAATTCTACAAAGTATTTATAATTTTTCAATTTTTAATCATTTAAACATGATTTAAACTCATTAAATTAGTTTTAAATATAAATAAGTTTATAAAAATTATGGGAAAATTACTTTCATTAATTTACATCGGAAAGTATCCATTTTCTATAAAAATAACATTTTTGGATCATATCTTGTATTCTTAGACTTAATTATGTTTAATTAGACATAATTAATTATATATTTATTTATACTACTTAATATCTATTTTATAAATATATTACTTATAAAATAGAAATATTCTTATGATTGAAAGTCTTTATTATCATTGTTGGATCATTGTGTAACTCATAATTATTTATTTCAATATTTATGATTATTGTATTTATTTACAATAATTAGTTAAAGTAATTAACTAAATTAGTTTGTCTTAATTATTCAAACATATTTTGAACTAAATATTCAATTAGAAATAATTATATTACATAAACCACATTTACAAACTTTGACATATCATTTTTGATATACAACTTCTACATTAATTCGATTTGTCATAAAACTCTAATTCCCCAAATCGACTTAGCAAACCCTAATGCCTTAGACCCTAGTTACCTTAGACTTTTAGACATTTCCTTATTAGTATTCTTACACATTATAGGTTGAATTCTTTGGAATTCCCATTACTTAGCTCACGACTACTTAAGTTGCATTTTGATCGCTTTCGCAAACTGTGAGTATATCTTTCCCCTTTTTCATTTTACTTTTGGGGCTACTCATGTACTTACTATCAAGTTTCTATTTCCTTTTACTAAAATAGCAATTCTTATGTGTGTTTGCTTGTGTCATTTCGTGTATCTATGACTTGTCAAATCATTAACCGTTGCGGCCTGGCATTTCAATGAATAGTACTATGGTATATACCCTTGTGACTCTGTTGAGAGTCCTCGTCATTGCTATGTATTACATTACTAGTAGCGCATACTATATATATCTGCTTTTCCTTTCATAGCGTTGATTTGACCCGGATACCACTTATTACATTTTGCAAAATAACACATGAATTGCTAAATTTTACCTTACTATATATATCAAACGGATGTACTCACCAATACATTATATGTGTTGACAAATTACTTTGTACATGTTTTAGGTGATGTTTGATCTTACATGCTTTCACGCTTAGGCTGGACCTAGTGCATAAATAAAAGATTGAATATTTACTTATCTATGTTTGAGATTTTTATTAAGACTTTTGTATTTCCTTTTGGATAATGAAAGTTTGTTTGCTATTAATATTTACAATTTAGTCCATGTGCTATTGAACAATCGTCACTACGTGACACCTCGATGTTTCTGCCATTGGTTGGGGTGTTACACACAAGCTACCATATATGGGGTGCGGACTCAATGGCCTCCCCATAGCATGCGTAAACCGATGGGTTTGTGACAATTCTCAATTTCCAATGCACGTCTTGTTGGTATAATATTAAGGGCTCTTCTCCATTCAAAAAAGGTTCACTTCCATTGGTACCCATTTGGTCCACGTGTGTTTGAATACTCCTATTTTAACATCTCTTTTTCTATTGTGTTAAGCATCATAGCCCACTGGAAACAAAATGAAACATAAACACGGCATGAGCCTTCACAGCCCAACAATCTCCTACTTGCAGACTTTGAAAAACTTCAAACTACACTCCCTCTTGTCTAGAATTTTTGTAATCTCCCTCTCTCAACTAGTTGTAGTGCCTTCTCAACATTTATTCCCGAAGGCCAGTTGAAGCTATACCGAGCTTTAATTCATCTGTCTACATTACCTTATCTAGCAGTGAGCATTACTTCCTATTCTCTGCCTACCACTATAACACAACTGTCACTCTGCAGGCATCTGGAACATATGTGAAACTACACTCCGCAATACAAGCAAGTAATCAACATGAGATACTTGATTTGACAATTTCTTGGTTCTCCTTACCCGTTGTTGACTTAGAGCTGGAAGTAAAACATGTTTCAACATTATGCTCCCACAATTGCACATGGTTGCAGAAGTCGCTAAGTGTTTCTAGGTTGGTCTACTAGGGAGTTGTGAGTATTCAGCCACACGGAGATTACTCGGACTTGTTAATTATAATTATAAATAAATAAATTTTTGGGAAATTATATATGTGTTAAATATCAAAATTTTACTAATATTTATAACAAAATACTTGAATATCAATATAAACAAAATTGACAAAAGTTCAACTACAAAAGTATTTCAAAAATTGATATTCATTTATATTTCAAACATAGATGTTAGGTTTTATTTTATATTTTTAAGTGAAACTTATCCCCGGTTGACCAACTAAATTTGACTCTAGCTGAGATTGAGCGTCTTTGATTGATTCCGAGTAGTTTTGTGGTTGAAGAAAATCACCTCGGTACTGTACCTTGTAGCGATTAGTCCATAAGTACTCGGACCCCTAGCTCTTGTTTTACAACATTGCTATAGCAAACCAATCCGAACTTCCACATTTGACCGGCTTTTCAGAACATCTTTGTATTCTTCATTTTTTTTAAGACTGTCAATGTCTCCTTTGCAAAGGTATTCTTTTTTTTTACTCGAGACTTACATAACAGGGCTTTCTTTTCTTCAAAACTAGATAAGCTTCTTTTGACGGTTTATTCGATTTCTTATGTCCCGCTAATCTCTGCTTTATCCCCTGACCCTTCGATCTAGCTTGTAACACCATGTTTTTTTTCTATGTTCACATGAAACGCAATAAACTAACGATGTAAATTACTAAACTTGTGAAGTACCAGAAAAGATAATCGATGTAAATTAAAAGCTACGAGGGCTACAAGGGTAAAAGATGTAAACTATGAGGAATAACAAATATTAGGGTTATAGCCAAAGATCGGCTCCCTCATTCTATCATGATGATTGTGCACACACACGTGAGAGAGAAAGTCATGAAACAAGCAAAAACCGATGGCTTATGTGTTCATGCGAATAGTACAATTTACGTACGAATAGCTCAGTTTCGCATAATAGATTTTGTACAATAAAATTCACATGGTTAAGATCTCGTATAATAATCATGGAAACTTTTAGTATGATAGTTTTCATGTGGTAAGGTATTCGCATGGCGTAGTTTCGCATAAAATGCTTAACATGAACTTCATTGTATCCCATGAAAGGTATGGGTTATGATCTATGTGTATAGTTCATGTGAATTCTCAACTAGATTGACTATGTGGGAATACTTGTATCCATTTTAATAAATTTATAAAATATTTGCGTTACATTAATATAAATTAAATAATAGTTAGTCATATATTCAAAATCCGGAAGCGTGATAAATCACAGTTTTCCTAAATGAGCAATCTAGTTGCACGTTAATCACGCAATTAATAATAAACTACCATAGGGTGTTTAAATTTTTATACCTTCAAACGAAAAACCAAAAGAGCCGCGTCAAGGGATGCAACAAACTAGATCAAATACAAAAAACCAACACAAGATGGCACGTGATGGCTTACGCGGCTGGAGTGGGCCGACGCTTGGGCTTCGAGTGGAAGGGAGGTAGTGGCGTACGGGGTTTCCTGCCACCCCTAGGGTGGCCGACGATGGACAGGAGACGGTAGAGAGAAGGGGTTGGCCGGTTTGGATTGTAGAGGTGGTGTGAAGTTTGATGAAAACTTAATCAAGTTAAGAGGCAAAAATTAGGTTATTAGGGATTCTGGGATTAAGATGGTTTTATTTTATAGAGAAAATTACACAAATTGTCCTTTAGTTATTAGTGAAATTGCATCATATGTCCTTTATGTTAATTTTTCACTCCTTATGTCCTTTCTTTTCTAACTTTGCTACATCCTATGTCCTTTAGTCTAACTTCTGTTAAAAAAGCCAGTTAACTCACGCACGTGCCCCTCACGTGAGGGGCAAATGTGTCAATTCACTCTCATTGTCTTCTCCCCCATTTATTTTATATCAGTCACTCATAAATTAGGGTATCATAGTTTAAATATCAGAAGGGAATAACAACTGCCCTCAGCAACATCTTCCCCAACCATAACCATTTTTTAGTCAAACCTAAACCCACTACCACCAACTTGCCACAACACCATAACCACTGTTAGAGCCGTTACTACACACCACCATTACCACTATCATCTGACCCACCACCACAAATATAACCCATTTATGACCCCAAATTAGATAGAGGGAGAAAGAAATTTGGAAAAAAGAGAGAGAATTCCAGAATCCGATGGTGATGTAGTGGTGCACGACAACGCCACCACATTCTGGGGCATGTACCTCCTGGACTCCCATTTCAATGATCGAGGATTTTGTTGCACCATCTTGGAAGAAACCCCCAAATCTCTGAGCCAATCTACAGATCTGGAAGAAACCCTAGTGGTAGTGGTGGTCCTTATCTGTGGTAGTGGTGACGGTTTGCAGGGTAGTTGCGGCTGGGTTTAATTGCGACGAATGTGGTGACTAAGATATGGTTTAGGTTGGGTTGGGTTGGGTTGGGTTGGTTTGGGTTAGGTTGGGTTGGGTTGTGGTAGGAGGTGACAGCGGTGTTGGTTGTTGCTCTGGTGTGGATTGGCCAGATTTAAGGTTTAGTGATGGTGATGCATGGTTGTTGTTGGTGATAAGGGGTAGCAGATCGGAGGTAGGTGGTGGTTAGAATTGGGAGGAGTTGAGAGTGTGGGGGTAGTACAGACTTTAGAGAGAAGGAGAGATGAGATGGAGATTTTTTTTCTTTATATAAAAACAAGGGATGGGTACATGTTGGATTAGGATGATGAGGATACAGAGTGTGAATTTGGGTTGGATTGATCGACTTTGTGGATAAAGCGATTTCGTGGTTTGTGATGCCATTGTTGTTTATTATTGCAGTTTTTTATAATTTTGGGATATTTAATGAGAAAGGAAGAAAATGAATGTGAATTGACACATTTGCCCCTCACGTGAGGGGCACATGGGTGAGTTAACTGACTTTTTTAACATAAGTTAGACTAAAGGACATAGGATGTAGCAAAGTTAGAAAAGAAAGCACATAAGGAGTGAAAAATTAGCATAAAGGACATAGGTTGCAATTTCACTAATATCTAAAGGACAATTTGTGTAATTCTCTTTATTTTATAATGAAAAATTTCATCTTAATCCCTCTACTAGAAACTTGAGAACAATTTGTTTGCCTTTAATTAACATTTATTTAAAATACTAACCTTGATCGACTTTTATAATTAACTAATTAATTAAATGTGTCTTTTTTTTTTAATGTTTAACTTCATTAAAAAACGACTAAGCCCTCAAAACGAGAACCGCCAAAACAACCAACTTTACAACATATACAATGGGTATCTACTCCAATCCTTCCATCTAAGGTCACGAAACTTTGACCGACTACGCAACCATAGAAATGACCAAGATTTAATACATGCTATCACATCACAAACCCTCGGCGGGACACCTTCAAAAACAGCCGCATTACGAGTCCTCCAATTCACCCAACAAGCCGTCATGACAATACCTCTAACTATAGCCTTCACCCATTTTGAACCTTGAAGCGTATTTGTCATCTTCATAATATCTTTAACCTCAAACAAAAAGATAGGATCTAGGCGACTCCATTTTTCAATGAAATGCCAAACGCCATATGTGAACACACATCCAGTAAAAACATGAACAGAGCTTTCCTCCTCAAATTGGCATAGCACACAATAATCATCCACATTGATATTTCTCCTAATAAGCGCCTTTTTAGTTGGTAAACGATCCATCTCGAGTCTCCAAACATGAATATTAACCTTTAACGGAACCCACCCGGTCCATTTCATGTCATGATTCCTTCTAACATCTCGGCCACATCGCAACATCTTCTTTATGTTGTGGATCGTGAACCTCCCATCCGCTTCTGCGTCCCACTACCAGGAGTCTTTAGCACCCGAAAAGTTGCATTTTAGAAGCATCTCTTGAAGGTCTCTAAACTCCGAAATTTCCACAACTGTATTTGGACCTTTCCGCCAATTAGCTTCGAAAACATACTCCCCATCTCAGAACCGAATTCTCTCCATAATAGAACACTTCTTATTCCTTTCCAATTGAAATAAACAAGGCCACATGTGCATAAGAATAGTCTCTCCATACCACTTATCAGACCAAAAAGAAATGGTCGAACCATTCCCCACCTTGGCTCTAATTAAATTATGAACATCATTATCTTGAAGCTTAGTCTTACCCACAAGCAAAGTAATGACCTTCCAGCAACCAGGAAGGCTACTCTTCATAGGGAGGAACCACCATCTACCCTTACCACCATGAATAGCCTTCACAATCCGACGCCACTTACTATTCGGATCCATTTTAAATCTCCAAGCCCATTTAATAATCAAAGCCTTGTTGACAACCGCTAACCTTGAGATTCCCGGGCCCCCATCGGATTTCGAAGTGGTGACAACTTCCCACGAAACCCAATGCATCTTCTTCACCTCATTTGAACCAGCCCAAAGAAAATTCTTCATCAACCTCTCTATTTGATCCAAAACCTGAACCGGAGCTTTATAAATAGAAAAATAATAAATCGGAAGGTTAGCCAAAATAGATTTAATAAGTGTTAGACGACCCCCCATGGAGAGAGAGTTGGCTTTCCACTTGGACAAGCGAGACCGAACCGTTTCCACTGTCGGATACTAGTGACATACACGGTTCATATTAGCCCCGACTTTTATACCCAAATACTCGAATGGGAATTCACCTATCTTGCACCCGAGAATATTTGCCATCTCGTTAAGATCATCGAAATTCACGCCAACTCCAAAAAGATGCGACTTGTTAATATTTATTTTTAGACCAGTGCACATATGAAAAATCCGTAACAGACGAGCCGTCTTCTCGATGTTATCTTTTGACCATTCCCCAAGAATTAAAGCGTCGTCTGCATAGAGCAAATGGGAGATATTCAAACCGGATCTAGTATCTTGAATGCCTTTAAATTCGCCTTCATCACAATCTTTATCAAAGATGCATGTGAAAGCTTCCATTACAATCAGAAAATGGAAAAGCGATAAATGTGTCTTTTTTATTATCTAATAATAAAACCCATCATCATTTAACCTTTAAATGATAAAGTAACTAATATATATACACACACGCGCGCGCGCACGCCTTTATTTATTATCCAATTATAAATATTCCTTTCTTTTTTTTGAACTTTAACTTTCATTAAAAACCGGGAACGTCCTCAAAACGAGGACTGCAACACAACCACTTACAACATATACAAAGGAGATTCGACCCAATCTTTCCAAACTAAATCTTTAAAACGACTCCTATTCTTAAACCAAAAAAATGCCATAGACTTGACGTTCCAAACGACTTCATAAACCTTCGGCTCTTTATGACTAAAGATCTTTTTATTCCTAGCATACCATATCAACCACATAGTAAATATGAAGATGCTTTGAATTACCTTCCCTCCTCGTTTATCATCCGAAGCTTGCCTAGCCAAATCCAAAAAATCTCGAACTTGAAAAGCAAACAACGTCGTCAAACTACACCAAGTACCAATCGCGTTCCACACCCCAAACGAAAACCCGCAACCCGAGAAAAGATGAATCGAGGACTCATCATCATAATTACACAAAACGCATACCATATTTTGAACAAAAACATTCCGCCTAGCCAAAGCAAGAGCAGTAGGAATCCGGTCCATCTCTAACCTCCATGCGAAGATGTTACACTTCAAAGGTACCCAATGAACCCATTTGAACCTGTACCAATCTCCATACGATCGATTATTCTGCAGCAGCTTCTTTACTTCTTTGACAGAAAACTGAGCAGCGTTCGAACCATACCACGACCAAACATTAGACATGTTCTATATTCTTTGCTGCTGTAAAGCCGAAAACAGGAAATCCCATTCTACAGTGGCCTCATTGGACAGCAGCTGACCAGAAGAAAAAAGACGCCACTGACCCGTTTGATCATCACCTGTCCATTTGTCCCTTATCACACAATCTTTGTTGACCTCCATTCTAAACAAACAAGGGCATTTATTTTTAAGAGGACCATCCAAAATCCAGTGATCTAACCAGAAACGGATCATCTTTCCATTCCCACAAGACGCTTTAAAACAGTTAATAAAACTTTTATCACCAAATTTCATCTTATTTCCTGTCCGAGCGATCGTTGCCCAAACCCCACTCTAACCGGAAGCGAAAGGGACAAAAAGCCATTTTCGTCTACTCGTATGGCAAGCAACAACTACCCTTTTCCATAAGCAATTGTCTTCAACGAACTTATCCACGAACTTATTAATTATTCTAAATAATTTATCCACAATCCCATTAATCATTTCTCTAAACAATTAAACTATGATTATTCAAAATTATCAACTCACTACAACAAAATCAGCCTAATGAAACCCTAGTAAAATGTTGCATTATGCCTTAAAAATATTGCATTATGCCTAAAGCAACCTTTTATGGAAAGTTGCGTTAGGTGGAGTTGCATTAGACTTGATGCAACTTTTATGTTAGATAATGCAACTTTTTTTAAAGAGTTGCATATGTAAAGCAAATGCAACCTTTTTAATATGCAAATTTTTTATATGCAAAAGCAACATTTTTTTAATCTCATATACTCTAATGCAACATTTTTTGCACTCAAATGCAACATTTTTAACAATAAAATGCAACCTTTATCATTATTTTGATATATAAATGCAACCTTTTTTATCGCATATGCAACATTTTATGATTTTTCGTATGTAACCTTTTACACAATTTTAAAACCTAATTAATTTGTAAAATCATTGTTTACATGATGATTTACAACTTCTAATATATGCATACTATCTCAATTAAGGTAAAACAATAATAGCATACTAGTATTAATAATAATAATAATCTTATAATGCATAACATAGGTATAAATGAAAGAAAAAAAGCCAATACAAAGTGATCAATTACAATCATCAAGACCAATAAAAACCGCCTGCTCATATTTGTAACTCTTGACCATCAATAGATACTTGTTCCATAAGCTTGAGTAGCATTTCTTGTTGCTTTGAGATGTTATTTGCATAGCTTCCAACTCGGCTTTTTTGCTTTTGTTGATCTTCATGCATAGCTTGTAACTCAGCTTTTTTTTTTCTTTTTATGATCTTTAATTGCCTTTTGTATTTCAAACAACTCGTCCTTTTCAACTGATTCAATAAGGCTGCCACCATCCAAAAAATTTTAGCATTTTGTTGGAAACACTTCTACCGGAAAGTGTATGATACCCCGTTCTCTATTTGTTCATCAAGACCATAAAAGGATCTAATGAATCACCCCTAATAATGACAACCTACAAACTATTGAACCTGCTCTAATCATGACATTAAAATATACCTTATATTTTTTGTGTGTTGTGTCGTCATATTTATCAGCATATGTGCGCAATGGGCCCTTCACTCCTTTTGCGTGTACATTCCAACATTTGGGTTAAAGAAGTTAGTTCCTTGTTCCAGCCATAATTCTTTTGTATATACGATAATATAGCTAAACTTGAAGGAACTATAACGAATGAATGAGCAAAAAAGGACATATTGCCATGTCATCATGAATCCAAACAAAACTTTTAACAATGAACACAACGGCTAACATCCCAAGCCTTGAAGAATAACTTATTAAAAAGGTAATACAAGTAAAACAGATTAGACTGCATACCAGTTGACTCTCCGTAACTGAAACCAACTGGAAGTTCAACCATTACCCCTGTAAGCATGAAGCATCGATCAAATCTCATCAAATAAATTCAAATATAAAACGATTAGCCAGCAAACATAATTCTATAAATTAACATGCTGGAAGCCAATAGGAAGTTAAGCCAGTACCTTACCCACATACATTTGACAAAATGTTTTGAGAATTTATGATCATGAACCTATAAAATTAACCTAACCATATACTTATTAAGTTAATTCACGAAGCTAGCATGTTCAAATACCGGAAACAAATAATCTTTTTTTATAATATATATATATATATATATATATATATAGCGGGTGGTGAATTAATTGTTTTCCTCTACTATGCTCCAGCAACAATATTCATTAAAATTCAAGGTGTATTCATCTACCACCACATAAATGAATTAAACACATTTAGAGGCAAGAGATTACTCACCTTAACAGGTTCTCGTGATAGGCAATTCATCAAACATTTGGTGGTCATCTTGTTGGTAAACAATACTCTACACAACATTTTTTTTATTCTTCTTAATCAGATTACATGGATAAAGATAGAGTAAAAAACGTTGAAATAAACAAAATAGAACCACTTATGATATTGTAAGTGTGATCCATATCTGAGAAGTTAAATTATTCATTTATAAAGCAAGTGTATCAAGACAATATTATACGTAGTACTCAATTTGTGTGACTAATGTTGAGGACTTGAGGGTATAAACTAAAATACCTTAGATTGTATCAGAATCTCCTTCAAAGTCAATTTGGTCTAACCCAACTATCCCACCTATAGCTGTAGAAATTATTGGTAGGGTCTGGGGAGGGTGAGATGTAGGCACACCTTACCTCTATCCTAAAGGATAGAGAGGCTGCTTCCTGAGAGACCCTCACTTCAAAGACATATCAAGATATACCAGTCCTAAAAACATAAATATGAGTGTAACTACACAAAGTAGAAGCAAAAATACACATTGTTATTAGCATCAGGTGGTAGGTCCAACCTGTATGCAACCTTAGGGCTGTTGGCATATGAACAACTGAAGTAGGGGGTGCAGAAGCTGCTTTCAGAAGTGATACATGGAGGGTGGGATGGATATTAGCACCAGGTGGTAGGTCCAACCTGTATGCAACCTTACCAACCCTTTCCACAATTAGGTAAGGTCCAAAGTATTTAGGACAAAGCTTGTTGTAACTGGTTTTCCTTATAGTACTTTGCACATAATTCTGAAGCTTTAGATAAACCCAACTGCCCACAGCAAACTCTCTTTCAGACCTATGCTTGTTGGCCATTTGAATCATCCTGTTTTGAGCCTTTAACAAAGAATCCCTCAGCATCTTTAATGTTTCCTCCCTTGTCATCATATAATCATCTATTGCTTCCACCAAAGAATCTCTATGGATATAAGGAACATGAAGAGGAGGAGCATATCCATATAGGGCCTCGAGGGGGGTGGTTCCAATGGATGTATGATAGTTTGTATTATACCATAATTCAGCAAGTGACAACCATTTCATCCAAGATGTTGGCCTATCCATTGCCATACATCTTATGTAAGATTCTAGGCATCTATTGACCACTTCTGTATGACCATCTATTTGGGGATGGTAGGCAGCAGATAAAGCCAAATTAACTCCTTGAATCCTGGTAAATTCCTTTCAGACGTTGCTCAAGAAAATTGTATCTCTATCGGATACAATTGTTGATGGCCACCCATTCAACTTGTAAACATTATCTAGGAAAGCTTGAGCTACATGTACAGCAGTAAAAGGATGGCTCAATGCAATAAAGTGAGCATATTTTGTAAGTCTATCCATCACTACAAAAATCACATGTTTGCCTTGTGATTTGGGTAGACCAGTTATAAAATCCATGTTGATGTCTGACCATACATCAATTGGAATGGGTAATGGTTGAAGAAGACCAGGGTAAGCAACAGTTTCATGTTTAGCTTTCAAACAAAAATCACAACTTCTTATGAACTGTTTAATCTGCTTCACTTGACCCTTCCAATAAAACATGGACTTGAGCCTTTGATGAGTAGCATGCATTCCAGAATGACCTCCCATAGGAGAATCATGACATAGCTTAATCAAATCTTGCCTTAAACTAGAGTCCAATCCCACCACTAACTTCTGTTTTCTTTTCAAAAGGCCCCTATCATACACAAACTTATGATAAGTCTCCCCTACTTTCAACTTTTCAATTACAACTTTCAACACAACATCCTGTTCCCAACTGTTCTTTATTCTTTCTAAAAGTAAGGGGTCAAATGAAGTCATGACTGTATTGAAAAGAGTGGCACTTTCCATTCTAGATAATGCATCAGAGGAATACTGAATGAGTTGATCTTCTTGGGTTTTGGTGACTTCTTATGTTGCTTACCCTTCATGCAATAGACACAAACGTTGTTGAGATGAAAATGTTTAACCGAGACACCATCCACCACGCTATTTGTAACAAGATTGTTCATTTTCCTTAGGTGGGTGACGGTGCCACATAATTGACTCTTTTTCTGTCGCTTTAGATAGAAACAAGTAAGTTGCCCACTTTTTGTTGTAGCCTGGCTCATGTCTAGAACATAAAAGTTGTTGACTCTCGCTGCTTTAAACATGACCCATTCTTCGGGAATCTAAAAACCAGGTTTGAGGATGCAGCGAAAGCGTGGTGGGCCCAAAACCCACAGGTTCCAGGATCGAAGCCTGGCTTTGATTCTACTTGATCGTAATTCATAATAACGAACCAAGATCTCACAATTATCAACTGTCGGGAGCGGAATCCCCTCGGGTTATGCAATCCGAATAAAGATAAACCGTAAAGAACGATATGAAAAACAAAAAACCAAACACCGAGCAATCACCAAAATCAACTTTTGTATTAGATCAGAGATAAATAGTATACACACACAATCTAGATCCTATACAGAGAGTTTTCTAGAATGGAGAGGATGAGAAGAAAGCTAGGGTTCCTAAAGTCTCAAAAGTCTACAAATGAACTAAATCCTCCCCTATTTATAGGCCTCCCTTATCATCTCCCTAAATACATTACATCAATCATCGTGCCTATGACATACAGTACCGGATAACTAGATGGGGACATCACACGAAGTGCTTTAACAAAAAGAACTATTTTTATATATTACTTATATATAAACCTTTATATCTTTAAATATTCATAACTAATTCTTTTTTATCCAAAAACTATAAAAATTTAGGTGCAGCATCTTGACACCATACACTTCATTTCCACATTTTTAGTTTCTGGAAAATAATTTATTTTGTATTATCTATTAATTTAAAATTTTTTAATCGTAATAAATTGATTAAAATTTCATTTTAAATGATTTTAATACCAATTTTTTGTGGAATTATTTCACATCAGAAACATAATCTTAAATTATTTAATTAGAAAAAGTATACTTTTCTATTTTTAATCATTTAATCATATATTTAATCCAATAAATCCATTTTAAATAGAAATAAAAGGAGAAAATTGTGAAAAATTTATGTTAGCTATTTCTTAACTATCTTTCACATAAACACTATTTTTTAAACATATCTTGTATTTTAGTTAAATTGATGATCAAATAGAAATTATAAATCATTTATTTATGCATAATATTAAATGTCTATAAATTTATTTTTTTTATAAAAAAAGAAACATTTTCATACTTTAAATTTTGAATCTTCAATTATTTGATTCATATTTATAATTAAAAACAATTGACATAATTCTTTTGCACTAATTATTTGGACATACTAACCAAATAATCAATTGATAATAATTATATTTCCTAATCATGTTTATAGACTTAATCATATTATTTTTAATATACAAATTTAATAATAATTCGATTTAGCGTAAAAACTCTAATTCCCCAAATCGTTTCAGGAAACCCCAATGCCTTAAAATTCCAGATGCCATAGACTTTTAAGACTTTCCCTCATTAGCATTCTTATATGTAGAGGTTGAATTCTTCGGAATTCCCATTTCTAGCTCACGACAAGCTTAAGTTGGAAAGTTCGTTATAGCAATACTTATCCCCTTTTTATCTTTCTTGCACTTTTTAGGGTGAAACATGTACTCTTATTAAACATACACATGCACACATTCATAAACGTTTTACATAAAATTCATACACGTGTTATGCTTAAATTCTTGTGCTTTATGCTTAAACGTAAACGTAGTATACTTACAAACGTAAACAAAATCATTAACTCCTTACAAACTGACTTTAACAATGGATAACGCTATTTAAATTGACAACCCGCCTAGTTGAAAGTACCTATTTGTGTGGGAAGTCATAGGTCATTGTTATTGAGTCATTATTTGCCCTAACAGGTGTTAGGATTGCTTTGTTAATGTTTAGGTCTGATTTTGTCCCGTATACATACTTACGTGTTTTTCATAATTGCCTTGAATGAAACGTGACACATGAATTGTAAAACATTTTTTTTGTACTAATAATACATGTACATAAAACTAAGTGTACTCACCAGCAATATTGTTGACGTCTTATTTTTGTAATTGTTTCAAGGAACGCTTGATGATTGTCACTTAGGCCTGGACTTAGACTTGATAAACAAGCTTTATGTTTCATTTTGTTTTGAAACTAGATGTATTGGTTTGACATTGATGTTTGACTCTTAATCATGAATTTTAATAATTTTACACTTTAGTACCATGAACTTTTGAACAATCGTCACTACATAGCACCTCAATGTTTTCTTCATCGGTTGGGGTGTTACATCATATTCACAGATAATCCAAACAGACAAGGCATCACTTTCAGAAAACATACAAGAACATGCAATATCTCAGTCATGTAAGAATGTCCTATCATAATTAAATGTATATACTAACACCCCTTTACTAACTTAAATCACATATATATACACACACACACACACATCATACAAGTCATGAAAAACATCAATTAAGCTCATATCAATAGTTTCCCATATCTGCGTTTTGTAGATAGATTTTGAGGTGGCGAAAATGACTTTTTATAAAATACTAAACCAACAAATTAGACTTCCCAAAATTTATAGAGTTTCTCATCTGTTATCTAGAGTTGCCACTATTTTTATTTCGTGGTATAGGTTTTTTGAGAATTTATGAAAAATCCTTTATCAAAGCAAGGTATTTGAGATGAGTTGGTAGAGTCAGTTTCGACAAAAAACCCTAAATATCGTATGATTAAACTTTTGAGGTGAAACCACTTGGAAAAGTTTGGAAACTCATAGAAGTACCTACTGTCCAAGATTTAGGGTCAGATGTTTTGTAAAACTCAAGTTATGACTCTCGTAATTAGACCTTAGTTTGCTGTCAAAAAATCAGTTTTGACCATCACTTTGTATAAATTCAAAAAGAAATACTTAGCCACATCCAAATTATGCATGGTTGGACTTTTTAGAAACCTTATTTCAAATACGACATTCTAGGATCAAAATCATTGAATTTGGACATGTTAACCACAAGATATAGCTCAAAAATTCTCAACATGTATACTATCACTAATCACAAACCTTGGGCTCATATAATCAATCATAACGCAACATGATTACACAATAACATGATACTCAGAATCAAACCTCATCAAATACTTCATTATTTGAAACACATAATTAAACCCTAGACTAAGGGGGGACGGGGCGCAACCAGATTTGGTCATGGGTACCCTACTACCAGCACGGTAACACCGCCGCCACCCGTGCTGGTAGTGGATCCGTGGACCTTTTTCTGGTTCTACTTAACATATTGGAACCCGTGAATATGAATAAAATATTATTTTTATCCCACCGTCCCTTACCTGTTAAACCATAAATCTCAATAGAAGAAGAAGAAGAAGGTTTTGAGTAAAAATAATAATTAAGTCTATTATTATTATTATTATTATTATTATTATTATTATTATTATTATTATTATTATTATTATTATTACATAAGCATCTTTTAATAATCAAAATTTTTAATTAAATTTATTTGAAAAAACAACATATCAGTGGAGTGTTGCCTTCAAAAAAGTGTTTACGTGAAGGAAATCAGTGAAATGATGTGGCAGTGCAGGATTGGTAGAAATCAGTGAACTGAAAACCTCTTCAGTGGAGCACCCCTTGTGCCCTAACATTCATCATAAACTTCAATGTTCCAAGTATTGATCTAAACATGCAACTTAATTTTTTTAATCAACAAAACCAAATACATATGCATGTTAATCAATTACAAATCAATACTAATTTTTAAAAGCTTTATTAATCAGATCTAGACAATTGGGTTTGTTGAGTATAATCATAATTAAAACATAACTAAAGAAATTAAAACACATATAGCATTTGTTATACACCTTAAGCTTTTAATCTTCTGGATCCTAAACCTTCTTAAGCTTCTAGGATCAATTAGGAATGATTATGGTAGAGGAAAGGGGTTAATATTCCGTAATGGAGTGTTTAGAGCCAAATTAGGGTTGAGTTATTATTAAAAAAAGTGGTGCAAAAATCGTTTATAACTTGAAATTCTCGACTAGGCTGTGAATTGCATGGGCTCGTGCTACGAAAGCTATTTGGGCTCTGCTCGTATGGCACGGCGCACCTCTTGGCTGGCTGAACCTTGGGCCGGTTCTAATCATTTGGGCTCATCCATGTTTTATAAATTTTTTTATTCTATTAATAATAATAAAATTAATATTAATACCTAGAGTTTATCCAAGATATTTTTACAATATGGTTTCGAGTCCCTGTCCGTCCCATCTCGATCACGGACCCGATAACGTATCAGTCACGCAATATCACATATTATCAATTAATTTCACATAAACACATATTTGCAAATAATTTCAAACGAACTAAACCCCTCAACAAAATGGTCTGGTTGAGAGGAAACACCGGAATCTTTTAAATATGGCTAGGGCTTTATTGTTTCAAAGAGGGTTACCTTTAAAGTTCTGGTTTAAGTGTATTCTAACTGCTACTTATCTAATTAACAGGATTCCTTCTTCAGTACTAAATGATAAGAATCCTTATGAAGTCATGTATGGGTTCCCCACTCTTAGTCATCTCAAAACCTTTGGATGTCTTAGTTTCAGAACTATTTTAAATAATTCAGATAAACGATCTAGTAGAGCTGAAAAATGTGTATTGATTGGGTACTTAGATTTTAAAAAGGGGTATATATTGTGGAATTTAGAACAAAAATAGATTGAGTATTCAAGAGATGTTAGGTTTTATGAAAATATTTTTCCTTTCAAAACTGATCAAAATGAAAATGTTTTGTTTGAAAGTCTTAGTATAAATCACTTAAATTTTTTTGATCTTTATGAAACTGACACTGTTCAAGGGACTGAGATGACTAAGGGGTCTAAGCCTCCCGATGATGAAGGGGGAATCAAAGAAACTCATGTAGGGACTTCTAGTCAGAAACCAAAAGTATCTCCCAACATTACTAGTGACTTTGAACCTATTCAGGTCACTAGAAGTGCATGTAGAAGATCTTCTGGGGAGGCTGACCAGGATGAAGAACCTACAAATGATGAGTACATTCCACCTGAGGGAGGAAGTCTTAGAAAGTCTAATAGAGAGTCTATTTTTCCAAAAAAAAAAAAATATATAATGACTTCATTGTTGATGGGAAAGTTAAATATGGTGTTGAAAAGATTGTAAATTATTCCAATTTATCTGTTGAAAATATGTCATTTGTGTCTAGTCTTAACAAACGTGTTGAACCTAATAGTTATCATAAAGCTTCAAAAGATCCTCAATAGGTTGAATGAGATGGAAGCTTTACATAGGAACAATACTTAGGTTGTTACTAACTTACCTAGAGGTAGAAAACCAATAGGTTGCAAGTGGGTGTATAAAATTAAGTATAAGGCAAATGGAGAGGTTTAAAGGTATAAAGCTAGGTTGGTAGCTAAAGGGTATAATCAAAGAGAGGGTATAGATTGTGGAGAAACTTTCTCTCCTATTGTGAAAATGGTAACTGTTAGGTGTGTTATTAGTCTTGCAGTTGAGAATAATTGGTCTTTGTATCAACTTGATGTGAATAATGCATTTTTATATGGTTCTATTTCTGAAGATGTGTATATGAAGTTGCTTGAGGGTTATTATTCTAAAAATGAGAATAAGGTGTGCAAACTTATTAAGTCTTTGTATGGTCTAAAACAAGCACCTAGGCAATGGAATAAAAATTTGACCAAGGTGCTTGTTAGTATGGGTTTTAAGCAAAGTATTTGTGATCATTCACTATTTGTTAAATCATCTGAAAGGTGTTTCTTATATTACTTGTTTATGTGGATAACATTGTTGTAATTGGGAATTCTGAATCTGAAATAACCAAAGTAAAAAAGGTTTTAAGAGAAAAATTTTTATCAAAGATTTAGGGATTCTTAAATACTTTCTAGGCATTGAAGTTTTATATTCAAATCTTAGGATATGTCTTTCACAGAGAAAGTATTGTCTTGAATTATTAAATGAATTTGGTTATTTAGGTTGTAAGCCTATAAGTACTCCTATTGAGCAAAGTTATATTGTCTCAGCTAAAAATGATAAAAATAAGAAGTTACTTGACAATATTACTGGGTTCCAAAAGTTGATAGGCAAGTTAATGTATTTGTCATTGACTCGTCCTGATATCAGCTATGTTGTTCAGTTCTTGAGTCAATATATGCACAGTCCTACACATGGTCATTTACAAGTTGCACTTAGGTTGCTCAGATACCTCAAACCGTCTCCTAGTAAAGGAATTTTGTTCAGTAAGGGTCAGTCATTTGATTTATATGGGTATGTTAACTCGGATTGGGCAAAATGTTTAGAAACAAGAAAATCCGTCACAGGTTTTTGTGTTTATCTTGGTAATTCGCTTGTATCTTGGAAAAGCAAGAAGCAAAGAACAGTCTCTCGGTCATCAGCTATGATACCCCGCAATTTCAGGTTCTCAGTTTAACTAAACTCTAGTTACATTCCTTGCATTCTACTTAACTAGGGTTAGCTAGATAGGACACGCGTTGCATAGTTATAGGTTAATAACTGTATAAAGTGGTAATTCGGGGAATTACCATACTGTATACATGATTAGTGAACCTCGGACGTTGGTGAACAATGAAGATAAATAATTGTGAATTAATTGATTGAGATTGATTGCGATTACGTGCTTTTATGATACTCTATGAAACTATGTGCAAATTGTATGTGATTACGTGAACTTAAACCGAATACGTTAATAAAAACCATAATGGATGGACCATTAGGATGATTGGGGTCTTAACACATGGGGTTACACTTGTTATGGTCCAAAATAGCGAAAACACCGCGCGGCCGCTCACGGAGGCCTGACGAGCCCAAACCGCCTTAAACTACTATTTAAGCAACCTTAAGCCTCTTGTATCTCCTAAACTCAAACCCTAATCGCCCCCACTACTCTATTATGAAATATTAACCCCTAAACACCTGCTAAGGTGCAAGAACATCGATCGGGAAGCTTCAAGAGCATTCGGTTGATTGTTTTGAAGAGCTTGCGGTATAATCTTCAATCTCTTGTGTTTTAATCTTCTTTAATATGTTATAAAACCTTATAACTAAGTTTTTCCAGGTATGAAACGTTTTCATAAAGATTAAAACTTGAGGTTTATAAAGATTGAATGGGTTAAACATAATCTTATGCGATTAGTAATTGATAGGTGGCATGGTTATGCATGTTCTTGATGTTTTAGACTTCTAGGGTTTGTGAATGATGATGTTTATGATGTATCATTAGGGTTTTGATCAGATGTGGTTCTTATTAATGGTGTATGATGATTATTAGGTGTTATTGATGATAATATGAAATTAGGGCTTGATATAATTGATAATATTGCATGATTAGAATCTGGACAGAATCTGAATGTCGACTTGTAGGGTCTGTTACGTGGCTTGCAAATAATTGTTTTGATCGATTCTTTGCATGAATGGATTGTACATGGTCTTAGCTTTTTAGAATAGGAAAAATCATCTGATTTGGATGTCGTTTGATATGTTTTTGGAATTTCTTTGATTAAAGGTCATGTCAGATTTTGGGATTAACAAACTGAGTCAACTTTAAACAATCATAACTCAAGTTTTACAAGGAATTAAGTTATGAAATTTGGACAGTAGGTTAAAATTTGAATAACTTGGATTTTCCAAGTAGATTCATCCCATTTGGATGAATACACGATTTTTGGGAATTTTTCTACTAACCTTAACTGTTGTAGAAACTTTCTGGACATACCTGTGATGTACGATTTTTCATAATTTTTGTGTTTAGTTTTTGGACAAAAAATATATGGGTTAACAAACGAACCCCAAAGAATATTCAGTAAAATTTTGGGAGTTTAATTCGTTGATTAAGTATTTTAAATAAATTACTTTTCGTGGTGCATAATCTGTCCTAAAAACACATATTGTGTATTATGTGTCTATGTGACTAATTGGAGTCCTATGTGGTATGTATTTGACATGTACTTGAATGGGCACTTATATGAGACGCATATGAAGTGTAGAACTAATGTTAACCAACATATTCACCAACATGTCCGTAGGGCTTACTTATGCATGTAGAATCACTAGGTGTCACTTACACGATTTTGAACATTTAAACGTCTTGGACAAACGGGTTATATGGTGTAATGGTATTACACATATACTTACTTAGTGACACATATACTAGGGAGTCGGTAGCACACCCTACTTTGGAGTTTGGATTTATTTGCTTGCATACTAAGGTGAGTTTCACTACTTTTTCTCAAAAGCATGCGTCTCTGGTTGGAAACACACACATTAATTCCTGGTTGGGAATTACTCACTTTTCTAGTCCGGTTTGGGACTACTTTTACATCTCGGGTTTGAGATGCTTTGACTTCTGGTGTGGGTCGGATTTTACGAATCCTTGTGTGGATTGCGCTTTTATCAGTTTAAAACTTTAACGGTCCTTTGGGTTAACCTTTGGAGGCGAACGGGGTATTAGTTGATAGCGCTATTAGGTTCGGCAGCAACCTCATGCCTGAGGTGCTTGGGTCACGGGCATGAACTTCTGACCACATGTGAGAACTAGTGTTGATTGACACTAGTTATCGAGGCAAATTATTATACTACTGAAGGTGTCCTAATAATACTGTTTAGTTGCAATGAGTGGGTTAGCTACCGCTGACACACTTAAACTGATATCACTTGAACATTTTGTTCTGGAGGACCTACGCTTTTACTTGGTTACGTGGTTTTGGAAACCAGAGCATTTACTTACTCATTTTCTTTACTTAGTGAACTCACCAACATTGGTTGTTGACCCACGATATACATGCTTTTGCAGGGATTTAGCTTCCGGTGCCACAATTAGAAAGCACTGCACACTTCACTGCATTTGAGTCTTGGGCATACACGTAAATTACGTATTATGCTTTTATGTTTTCTTTCGTATGGTTTTAATTTGGGCGCGTTGTTTTGCGCATGGTTTTTAAAAGGTTTAAATTTGTTTTACGCTTCCACAGCTTAACTAAACTTGATTTTTTTGAAAACGAACTAAATGGTTTGGGCATTTAGAGTTCGTTCATATGACTTATGGCTATGGGATCCTAGTATGTCATGCGCCTCGCGGTATAAACCCCGCAATGGAAATTTGAGGGTGTGACAGATTAGTATCAGAGCCATTGGTTATAGTGAACTAGGACTGCATGTTGAGTCTAGTCTATAATCATCATAGCATAAGTACACTCATAACTTAAGTGCACAACTAGCTTTTAGCTACATATATCTACAACATATGATTTCGGGAGATATGTTATCTTCTAGTTCTAGACCTAATTCTAAACACGTCAATGGTGGGAACCTAGGGTTACACCAGGTGGCGCATTACTGGGAGTAGTATCCTAACAAACCCCATGGATGAGGAAACAACAATAGTACAAGGGAGGGAGCCCTTGCGAGCGTTGTGGCGCACCTACACAGGAAGCTGCACGATGCGCATGACGTGGTACCATTAAATCGAATAAACTATGAAGAAATACAAATACTAAGACTTATCCTTTTTCACTGAGCAAGGAGACAATTAGTTTCTGTTCCTTGTTACTTGATCTTTCTTACTTCCATTCGAAACTCAGACGGGACTGGGTTACACATATAGAACTTATTTCTTACTTTATTACCTTACGCCTAGTATGAGCGGCGGACGTATGACTGCGTATCCCTCTTTCTCATAAGTATATAGTAGATTCAAGGGAACACATTAGATCGGGGCTTGTTACACACACTCTTGGGGAGTTATGTAAGGCATGCGATGCAGTGCAATATCTCAAAGAAAGACGAAACCTACCAGAGACCGATAGCCATGATTGGAGGAACGAGTGGTGCAGATGACCACTAAGCTGGCTTATATAGGACTGGAGAAGGAGACTGTACGTGATGAGATCCATATAACACTGACACCGAGAAAGAGAAAGAAGAAGGGATGGAAGGGGAACTTGAGCAGGGCGAACACATGGAAAGTGAGGATGAAGGCTCTACTATCTAGATAGAGCGTGGCGACAATTGGCTCTTACCTTTACTTACCTGTCTTTTCTTTCCTTTCCCTTTGTTAACTTAGATAAGACTGAGTTCTTATGATTAACGATAGGGTGGTTGAGGCCCTCGCAACTTTCCAAGCTAGTAAAGATCCATTTTGCTAAATCATTCGTTTCCCCTGACTTCCACATTTGAACTTTCTTATACCTTGAACGCACATGCCACAACAACAACAACCTTCCATCGTATTTTCAAGCCTCTTATTGGTTGTAAACCTCGATAACTCCCACGGAACTAAAGGAGACCGTCTGATTGCTTCGATAGTATAAGTCTTTGCCATGTGCATTTGCCCCAGGCAGGATGGGGTAATGTATGCTACATGACGACTCGATGAGTTACTGATACTTGGATGGAGAACGTAACACCCTGTGATGAAACCTAAAAATTTGTTATATAAAGACGGATGGGTCTGAGATCGACGCCTACACTACCAAGCTACAGGAGTTAGATACTATATGCTCGAATCTAATTAACCAACTTTACCAGCAGATCGAATTTCATACCAAAACGGTGGGTCCCTCAGATTCGTGGCTTGGCCACTATAGCTCACCTACCCAAAATCTAACAAATCTTTCACCTGGCTCGCAAACTCACTGATGAGGCTGTTGAGTATGGTACTTTTCCGAAGCATGGTGCTTCATCGTCTACTTTTGGTGATAGCAAGAGAATGTGGGATAGTGTGAGGTATAAGTCCTTCAAGAACAACAACCACAACGGTAACAACAACAACGGGGCTCGGGGAAGAGCATTTGTGATGGGCTCTAGGGAAGCTAGGACTGATAACAATGTCGTGATGGATACGTGGTCCTTGAACGACACTCTTGCTTCTATTTTATATGATACTGGTGCGGACTATAGTTTTATGTCATCAAAACTTAACAAATAACTAGGGATGGTTCCTACTCTTCTTGATACCCCGTACTCTATAGAGTTAGCGGACGGGAAGCCTGTTGAGTTAACTCATATTCATCGTGACTGTAAGCTCGAGCTAGATGGGAAATTGTTTGCCATCGACCTTTTACCTATCACCCTGGGAAGCTTTGATCTCGTGGTTGGCATGGACTGGTTGTCCAAGCAACACGCTAAAATTCTCTGTCAGGAGAAGATTGTTCGTTTCCCCCTCCCAAGTGGAGAACTTTTATCTATACAGGGTGATCGTGGTGGTGCCATGGTGGGCATCATCTCCTTTTTGAAATCCCAGAAGTGTATTCGTAAGGGCAGTCCAGCCATTTTGGCTAACATATCTGACACTCGAGCTGAAACTGAAACTAAGATTGAGGACATCCTAGTAGTCCGAGATTTCCCAGATGTTTTCCCAGATGAACTACCTAGACTTCCACCTGTTCGTCAAGTGGATTTCCAAATTGATCTTGTACCTGGAGCAGATCCAGTTGCACGCGCACCATACCGCCTAGCACCAGGCGAACTTCAAGAACTGTCAACCCAACTCCAAAAGCTATTGGATAGGGGCTTTAATAGACCTAGTTCTTCACCTTGGGGAGCCCCATTTCTGTTTTTTAAGAAGAAGGATGGGAGTTTCCGCATGTGTATTGATTATCGGGAGTTGAACAAAGTGACGGTTAAGAACCGCTGCCTTTTGCCTCGTATTGATGACTTGTTCGACCAGCTACAGGGGTCGAGTTACTATTCTAAGATTGACTTGAGGTCAGGATACCATCAATTGAGAGCCCGAGAGGAGGATGTGGCGAAGACAGCCTTTCGAACTCGTTACGGACATTATGAGTTTTTGGTAATGCCATTTGGGCTAACCAATGAACCGGCTGTGTTCATGGATCTTATGAACCGCGTGTGTAAGCCTTATTTGGATAAATTCTTGATAGTGTTCATAGATGACATACTGATTTATTCCAAGAGCAGGGAAGAGCACGAGCAACACCTGCAGCTGATCTTGGAACTCTTGAGAAATGAGTAGTTGTACGCGAAATTCTCTAAATCTGACTTTTGGATTCGAGAAGTCCAATTTCTAGGACATGTGGTTAACGAGGCAGGAATACATGTCGATCCCGCCAAGATTGATGCAATCAAAAAGTGGGAGGCTCCTGAGATTCCTACAGAGGTGTGCCAGTTTCTTGGTCTTGCGGGATACTATCACAGGTTCATTGAGGGACTCTCTAAGATCGCTCAACCCCTCACTGCTTTGACACAGAAGGGGGTTACTTACAAGTGGGGAGATGCCCATTATCTCTATGGGACGAAGTGTACGATCTTCACTGACCACAAGAGTCTCCAACACATATTCGATCAAAAGGAGCTGAACATGCGACAACGTCGATGGGTCAAGCTTCTGAATGATTATGAATGTGCCATCAAATATCATCCAGGGAAAGCTAATGTAGTAGCTGATGCCCTCAATCGTAAGGAAATGAAACCCAAACGGGTGCGAGCTTTACAACTCACTATACATTCTAATCTTACTGATAAGATACGTGAAGCCCAGGGCGAGGCTTTGAAAGAAGAAAACATCGGGCTTTAAACTTTACATGGTGCTGATAAGCACTTGGAACTGAAGACGGATGGTCTTCAATACTTCATGAATCGAGTCTGGATACCACGTTTTAGGGATCTCAGACAACTGGTGCTCGATGGAGCTCAAACCTCTCGATATTCGGTACATCCTGGTTTAGACAAGATGTACCAAGATCTCAAAACTCTTTATTGGTGGCCAAACATGAAAGCTGAGATAGCCACTTATGTTAGTAAGTGCTTGACTTGTGCGAAGGTTAAGATTGAATATCAGAAACCTTCAGGCCTACTCCAGCAACCAGAAATCCCTATGTGGAAATGGGACGGAATTTCTATGGATTTCATCACAAAGCTTCCTAGAACGCCAACTGACCATAACATGATTTGGGTTATCGTGGATCGTTTAACCAAATCAGCACATTTTTTGGCAATAAAGGAAACCGAATCGCTGGAGAAATTAGCTAATCTCTACATCAAGGAGGTAGTCTCTAGACATGGGGTGCCTACATCTATCATATCTGATCGTGATGCGCGATTCACTTCTCATTTTTGGACTATTCTCCAAAACGCTTTCGGGATTCGCTTAGATATGAGCACAGCCTATCACCCACAGACGGATGGACAGAGTGAATGAACCATCCAAACATTGGAAGATCTGCTACGAACGTGCGTGGTGGATTTTAGCAACAGTTGGGATAAGCACTTGCCTTTGATTGAATTCTCGTATAACAACAGTTACCACACTTCGATACAGTGTGCGCCTTTAGAGGCACTTTATGGACGCAAGTGTAGGTCTCCCATCTACTGGACTGAAGTTAGGGATAGCCAGCTAACAGGTCCCGAACTCGTGCATGAAACTTTCGAGAAGATAGTGCAAATCAGAAACCGGATGGCTACTGCTCGTGATCGACAGAAAAGCTACGCTGATAAGCGTAGGAAACCTTTGGAGTTCCAGGTTGGGGACAAGGTTCTATTGAAGGTGTCACCTTGGAGGGGGTGATATGCTTTGGAAAACAGGGAAAGTTGAACCCGCGATACGTTGGACCATTCGAGATTGTCGAAAGGATTGGTCCAGTAACTTACAGGTTGAACCTGCCTAATGAACTTAATGGGGTACACGATGTACACCACGTATCGAAGATAAAGAAATGCTTATCGGATACAACACTGGTGGTGCCACTGGAGGAGATCCAGGTGGACGATCAGCTACGGTTCGTGGAAGAACCGGTGGAGATTCTTGAGCGGGGCGTCAAGAAACTCAGACAGAGCATCATACCGACTGTTAAGGTGCGATGGAATTCCCGTCTTGGACCGGAATACACGTGGGAACGCAGGGATCAAATGCGGCTTAAATACCCACACCTCTTTTCTGAACCTGAACCTGAACATAGATCGAACGCTAAACATAAAGCAGCTCTTTCAAAGTGAATTTCGGGGCGAAATTCCTTTCAACTTGGGGATGATGTCACACCAGGGAACCAAGCACACACTTTTCTAGCTGGCTTTATTGTTTACTTGCTGAATTTCGGGACAAAATTCTTTTCAACTTGGAGATGATGTGATACCCCACAATTTCAGGTTCTCACTTTAACTAAACTCTAGTTACATTCCTTGCATTCTACTTAACTAGGGTTAGCTAGATAGGATACACGTTGCACAGTTACAGGTTAATAACTGCATGAAGTGGTAATTCGGGGAATTACAATACTGTATACATGATTACAGAACCTCGGACGTTGGTGAACAATGAAGTTAAATACTTGTGACTTAATTGATTGAGATTGATTGCGATTACGTGCTTTTATGATACTCTGTGAAACTATGTGCAAACTGTATGTGATTACGTGAACTTAAACCGAATACGTTAATAAAAACCATAATGGATGGACCATTAGGATGGTTGGGGTCTTAACACATGGGGTTACACTTGTTATGGTCCAAAATAGCTAAAACATCGAAGGAAACAGGCTGGGCAACGAAGCAGGTCACCAGGAGCGAGCCGGGGAGCTGTGAGCGACCGCTCACAGGCTCCGCGCGGCCGTTCACGGAGGCCTGACGAGCCCAAACCGCCTTAAACTAGCTAAAAACGTTTGATATGTTTTTGGAATTTCTTTGATTAAAGGTCATGTCAAATTTTCGGATTAATAAACTGAGTCAACTTTAAACAACCATAACTCGAGTTTTACAATGAATTAAGTTATGAAATTTAGACAGTAGGTTAACATTGGAATAAATTGGCTTCTCCAAGTATATTTATCCCGTTTGGATCAATACACCATTTTTGGGAATTTCTCTACTAACCTGACCTGTTGTAGAAACTTTTTGGACATACCTGTGATGTACGATTTTTCATAATTTTTGTGTTTACTTTTTGGACAAAACAAAAATATGGGTTAACAAACGAACCCCAAAGAATATTCAATAAAAATTTGGGAGTTTATTCGTTGATTAAGTATTTTAAATAAATTAGTTTTCGTGGTGCATAATCTGTCCTAAAAACACAGATTATGTATTATGTGTCTATGTGACTAATTGGAGTCCTATGTGGTATGTATTTGACATGTACTTGAATGGGCACTTATATGAGACGCATATGAAGTGTAGAACTAGTGATAACCAACATATTCACCAACGGGTCCGTAGGGTTTACTTATGCATCTAGAAACACTAGGGGTCACTTACACGATTTTGAACATTTAAACGTCTTGGACAAACGGGTTATATGGTGTAATGGTATTACACATATACTTACTTAGTGACACATATACTAGGGAGTCGGTAGCACACCCTACTTTGGAGTTTGAATTTATTTGCTTGCATACTAAGGTGAGTTTCACTACTTTTTTCTCAAAAGCATGTGTCTCTGGTTGGAGACACACACATTAATTCCTGGTTGGGAATTACTCACTTTTCTAGTCCAGTTTGGGACTACTTTTACATCTCGGGTTTGAGATGCTTTGACTCCTGGTGTGGGTCGGCTTTTACGAATCCTTGTGTGGATTGCGCTTTTATCAGTTTAAAACTTTAACGGTCCTTTGTGAACTAAACACTCTATCACTGAAAGTCCTTACATGTTATTGGGTTAATCGCTGGAGGTGAATGGGGTATTAGTTGATAGCGCTATAAGGTTGTGCAGCACCCTCATGCCTGAGGTTCTAGGGTCACGGGCATGAACTTCTGACCACATTTGAGAACTAGTGTTGATAGACACTAGTTATCGAGGCAAATTATTATACTACTGAAGGTGTCCCAATAATACTGTTTAGTTGCAATGAGTGGGCTAGCTACCCCTAACACGCTTAAACTGATATCACTTGAACATTTTGGTATGGGGGACCTACGCTTTTACTTGGTTACGTGGTTTTGGAATCCAGCGCATTTACTTACTCATTTTCTTTACTTAGTGAACTCACCAACATTGGTTGTTGACCCACGATATACATGCTTTTGCAGGTAGTTAGCTTCCGGTGCCACGATTAGAAAGCACTGCACACTTCACTGCATTTGAGTCTTGGGCATACACCTAAATTACGTATTATGCATTTATGTTTTCTTTCGTATGGTTTTAATTTGGGCGCGTTGTTTTGCGCATGGTTTTTAAAAGGTTTGAATTTGGTTTACGCTTCCGCAGCTTAACTAAACTTGATTTTTTTTAAAACGGACTAAATGGTTTGGGCATTTAGAGTTCGTTCATATGACTTATGACTATGGGATCCTGTTATGTCATGCGCCTCGCGGTATAAACCCCGCAGTGGAAATTTGAGGGTGTGACATCAGCTGAAGCTGAGTACCGAGCTAAGTGCTCAGCTACTTGTGAAATGATTTGGATTAAGAATTTGTTGTATGAATTTGGAGTCAATTTGTGTATTCCTTTTAAGCTGTTTTGTGATAGTAAAATAGCTATTTCGATAGCTGCTAATCCGATGTTTCATGAAAAAACTAAGCAATGTGAGTTTATTCTAATTCTCAAGTTGCAGATGGTTTTACAAAACGTATTAGTATTGAACATCATAAATTCTTTTGTCAGAATTTAAAGATGTATGATATGTTCAATGTTTGAACTAAGGGAGGATGTTAAAATATAACATGCTAAAATATAGCATGTTACATATTAGTCATAGTTGAAACATTTAGACTTGATTTATTATTAGGCTGATATGTTTATGAGTGTGCAGGATATTGCTTGGGCTTGTGAAAGGTTATTGGGTATGAAGACTTTTGAAGTGAGCTTAATGACTAAATGGGCTAGCTGGCCTTGGCCTTGTTCGTTTGTGGCACCAACTCATTGTGCAGCTGATATAAATACCTAGATATTTTCTAGGGTTGTATTATTATTCATTTTTTTGTTATTTTTCAGTTTGTTCTCTCTCTCTCTCTTTGTCTCTCGTCTAGGGTTCCAGAGAGCTCTCTGGTTCTAAGGGTGTGTACTAGTCTGTTTGTCTCTTTCCTGGTGTTCATATCATCTGGTCTTTGTAAGTTTTTACTTAATATTGTATTATATCAACTGATTATAACCTAATCAGTTAATATAAGAAACCTCTTCATAAAGAACTCACTGATTTGGTGAGTTCTAGGGCTTTGGGGTGTTTTTTGGTGTGGGTTAATAAGAGCTTTCGTGTCACGCCCCAACCCGGCTAGGGCTGACGTGTCACTCTTACAGATATCAAAACCAAAACCAATCCATAACATTAAACATAATTACCATTTATTAAGATGTAGAAATAAATTAATGAATACTGCTTGTTCAACTTCGTTTAACGCTCTTCACTGATGTAACACCCCAACCGATGGCGAAATCATCGAGGTGTCACGTAGTGACGATTGTTCAAAAGCTCATGGTACTAAAATGTAAATATTTGATTATTGAATATTGTTTTACAACATGTGAAAATAAATACACAACAAAAATTGAGATAGTTGATTTATTTAGTCTAAGTCCAAAGTCCTATGTGAAGCGTCAAGCAGCTTATCCTGAAACATGCACGAAAATAAATTTTGTCAACATATGATGTTGGTGAGTACTACCTAGCTTTGTACATATAGTATAAGTTTGAAAAGTGGTACAATTCATGTGTCTAGCATCACCAAGGCATTATGTAAACACACAAGTAACCAAACAAGACAAAGATCAAATGTAAAGTTGGTAAGATAAAATTGATAATGAGCACCCTAACACGTGTCAAGTCTAAAAGAGCACCATAACATAAGTTATGTCTAAATGAGCACCGTAACATAAGTTACGTCTATATGTAAAGAGCACCATAACATAAGTTATGTCTAGATGTATGATTTTGTACGTAAGCTACATTCATGTTCAAACATAAGGCACAAAGATAAACAAGACACTATATGAATTGTAAATGAAGAAAATGTATGTGTAACTGAATATGAAAGTTTTGTATACTTGTGCATGAATCACCCCAAAAGTAGTAAAAGCGAAAAAGGGGATAAGTAATACTCACATTAGATATTAGATAAGAAACTTGCTCACTGGAAGGTGATATCAGGAATTCCTAAAAGATATCCTAAAGATGATAAAGACAAATGAATACGACGTGCAATTATGATAACCAGGGATTTCTAGAATCTAAGTGCAACTTGGGAAAATTGATGGGTTACTTTAATAATAAGAAAAATATATTGTTACTAAGTGTCAAATAAGTAAACGAGCTAAATAAGTACTTATATTAGTAAGTAAATTAATCGTAAGAGACAACGGAAATTTTTTTATATATAAAAAGTCCTAAAATATGTGATTAAAGAAAATGATTTTTGTAAGACAAAGTTTTATCGAAACATATGGTTTCTTAGATGATTTATTATAGATTTCTTTTTTTTTTGTCAAAAGAATTAGTTCAAAAAAAGAAATATTGGTAGATAAACAATACTTATAAAATGTTTATACTAATATGTTTAAATGAGTCTGATTTACTACTAACTAGTAGTTAATGACAATTATCTATAATTATAAAAAAAGTTTTTAACTTTACATCTAAATTTATAATGTCAAACCGTTATAATAAATCATTATTTGTTATATGTATAAACTTAAAAACCATATCAACAAGATGATAAAGCCAATTTAAATTATATATAAGAATAGGATATTAATTACTTTACCAGAATGTGCAGTGTGGAAAACGAAAAGTTTGCAACTTTCAACCTTATTCTTTTTATGTCACAAACAACATCCACCCATCTCTTTCATGTATCTCTTCCCAAGAATCAACCTAACTCTAGATTAAATAAAACTTATGAAGCCATCAATTGTCAGTGTGGAGAGATTGGTGTGTGCGTAGGATTTAGGAGAGAGGAACTGATCTTTGGTTGTGTCTGAATCAAAGAGAAGGTTCGATTTATATAGAATTCGATCGAAGGAAGGAAGGCTTTTAATTTATGACTATGGCTTGGTCAACACCGAGTAATTTAAGCTCGAAATGAGCTGTTTGTGCACAATAATTAGCTGAATTGGGGCGAGGTTAATGTGTCGGTCAAATTAATGAGTTTAATTGCTGAATTGACTGCCAAAAATAGTTTCAATCTCACTAAATGACAGTTGGATCGGGTATTAGCTGTCTAGTTCGATGTCCAATTTATACTGGTAACAAACATAGAAATTGAATTGATGACTGCATAAAATCCGGCAACCTAGTCAAAGAATTGATAATCTAATAAATGACTTGATAATTGCGTGGAATGATTGAAGGAGGATTGTTTGACACAGTTTCCCATTTTTGCTCCTTCAATTTGTAGGCTATTTATTTAACAAAACTTTAGAATTCTAATTTATATATAGACAGTCAATTTATATATAAAATTCTACGTTATAAATTTCCAACATCTTAAAGTTTATATAAATTTTTGATAAATACAAAGTTATAAAAAAATTCCAAATAAACTAAATCTTTTGTAACCATAGTTTTTTTTTTCTAGTTTATTTTCAAGAGTTATAGAAATATAAGTTGTATAATGATAAAAGTGAAGGTGACGGATGTCACAACATCCCCTACTTTTAGAAACTTCGTCCCGAAGTTATTAGAAACATAAGGTTTCGGATGTTTGGGTAGAAACTAAGATAACCGTGGTTTGGAAAAATTTGAGTTAAGGCACGACGTGAATTTATAGGTAACAGAGTAAACTGTTTCAAATGATTTTGATAAGAGGTTTGATAGGTGTGAGTTAAGGATTGGATTAGGTTCGTCTCGAATAATAAGGAGAATAAGAATCTACTAAAACACTAAACTTCAAGTTTTATGAATCCTAAAATAAGTGCATGAGTTGATTGACTATAGAAAGACTAAATGAACTACCAAGTAAACAGAGTTTGTTCCTGGTTCAACTCCCAGTCTCACTTTCGATGCGCCATTAGTGTTTATATATAGGGTGTACCGTAGCTAACCCACCACACCTTTGATACATCGAAAGTGTACTTGGCGTCCACCAAAAACCCTAATAGAATTTCATACCACCTTAACGTACCTGTAAATTCATGATTACATTCCGGACCAGAATCATCAATTTACCTTACATTAGGGTTTTATGTCCTTCTATGATCCTAACCTAACAACACATTAAAGCAAATAAGTTCCACAAGAAGATGACACAACAAACACATTGGGTTACAATGAGACGTTATCAACGAAATGAGGCTATGTAATAATGAGGTCAATTACATTGGTTTGCAACGACTTGCAAGCATAACAAAATTTAAGTATGGGCTACCACTCATCCGGGGAGCCCTTTAAGTTAAATGTTTGTTTTAGTTGAGTGGATAAATGTAGTAGTTGTCTTTCATAGATCAACATGCAAATTGATAATACACACATGCAAGCAAGTTTATAAGTACGACAACCATTAAGTATAAGTGTTATCTTAGTGGCCTATAGAAATAGCTTATATTTGGCCAGCCATGTTTACGAGTATCATGAATAATTAAATGTTCAATGAATAGTCAAATTAAGGGGAAAATCAAGTTTCATATAACAAACAATGATGTTTTTTGAAAAGTTCTGTAGGATCAAGTATCAAGTTTTTAGTAGTTTGATTTCATGGAAATCAAGTCCAAATGTTTCAACAAAATGTAAGGTAGAGTCTTAAACTTCTACGATTAAAATAAATGTAACCAAATATGATAAATTTCCAACCTGCGTTCGTACACAATAGTATGCAAGGAATTTTTAGACGTTATATGCTTATGAGTACGACACAATTGGGTACAAAATGATAATAGGATCAAGAAAATGAAAACACAAGTATTGGGTTCTCGAGTCTTAAGAAGATTCCATCCATGGCTTAGCCAGTGGGATTAACGTCATCCTGACCGTTTGCTTCGTTGATATTGATATTGAAGGCTTGTCCATGTGCCACCTGGTTTACATTATTCAATTCAGGGCATCGATGCCGCATGTGGTTAGGGTCTCCACAGTTATAACATGCCCGGCCGTTAGTAATCGGCAGCGGTTCCTGGGCAGCTGTCTGATGATTATCTTGTGTCCTAACCATTACACGACAAGTAGTGGCAAAGTGTCCAAACCTTCCACATCTAGTGCATTGACGACATGGAAGATTTGCAGGGTGATGATACTTGCAAGTGTTGCAGCTTTGTACATATAGTATAAGTTTGAAAAGTGGTACAATTCATGTATCTAGCATCACCAAGGCATTATGTAAACACACAAGTAACCAAACAAGACAAAGATCAAATGTAAAGTTGGTAAGATAAAATTGATAATGAGCACCCTAACACGTGTCAAGTCTAAAAGAGCTTCATAACATAAGTTATGTCTAAACGAGCACCGTAACATAAGTTACGTCTATATGTAAAGAGCACCATAACATAAGTAATGTCTAGATGTATGATTTTGTACGTAAGCTACATTCATGTTCAAACATAAGGCACAAAGATAAACAAGACACTATATGAATTGTAAATGAAGAAAATGGATGTGTAATTGAATATGAAAGTTTTGTATACTTGTGCATGAATCACCCCAAAAGTTGTAAAAGCGAAAAAGGGGATAAGTAACACTCACATTAGATATTAGATAAGAAACTTGCTCACTGGAAGGTGATATCAGGAATTCCTAAAAGATATCCTAAAGATGATAAAGACAAATGAATACGACGTGCAATTATGATAACCAGGGATTTCTAGAATCTAAGTGCAACTTGGAAAAATTGATGGGTTACTTTAATAATAAGAAAAATATATTGTTACTAAGTGTCAAATAAGTAAACGAGCTAAATAAGTACTTATATTAGTAAGTAAATTAATCGTAAGAGACAACTGAAACTTTTTTATATATAAAAAGTCCTAAAATATGTGATTAAAGAAAATGATTTTTGTAAGACAAAAGTTTTATCGAAACATATGGTTTCTTAGATGATTTATTATGGATTTCTTTTCTTTTGTCAAAAGAATTAGTTCAAAAAAAGAAATATTAGTAGATAAACAATACTTATAAAATGTTTATACTAATATGTTTAAATGAGTCTGATTTACTACTAACTAGTAGTTAATGACAATTATCTATAATTATAAAATAAGTTTTTAACTTTACATCTAAATTTATAATGTCAAACCGTTATAATAAATCATTATTTGTTATATGTATAAACTTAAAAACCATATCAACAAGATGATAAAGCCAATTTAAATTATATATAAGAATAGGATATTAATTACTTTACCAGAATGTGCAGTGTGGAAAACGACAAATTTGCAACTTTCAACCTTATTCTTTTTATGTCACAAACAACATCCACCCATCTCTTTCATGTATCTCTTCCCAAGAATCAACCTCACTCTAGATTAAATAAAACTTATGAAGCCATCAATTGTCAGTGTGGAGAGATTGGTGTGTGCGTAGGATTTTGGAGAGAGGAACTGATCTTTGGTTGTGTCTGAATCAAAGAGAAGGTTCGATTTATATAGAATTCGATCGAAGGAAGGAAGGCTTTTAATTTATGACTATGGCTTGGTCAACACCGAGTAATTAAACTCGAAATGAGCTGTTTGTGCACAATAATTAGCTGAATTGGGGCGAGGTTAATGTGTCGGTCAAATTAATGAGTTTAATTGCTGAATTGACGGCCAAAAATAGTTTCAATCTCACTAAATGACAGTTGGATCGGGTATTAGCTGTCTAGTTCGATGTCCAATTTATACAGGTAACAAACATAGAAATTATATTGATGACTAGGGCTGTAAACGAACCAAACGAACACGAACAAGGCTTTGTTCGTGTTTGTTTGTTATAGTTTCTTGGACAAACGAACCATTCACGAACACACTAACGAACATAATTCTATGTTTGTGTTTGTTTGTTAAGAAATTCATTTGTTTGCGAACTGTTCGTGAACACGGGTCTTGAACACAAACAAACAAAAACAAACATTTAATATGCAACTAACTAAAAAAACATTGTTAATATTAACAGTTAGACAAAGTACATCTACTAAACGATGTTGATAAGTCAAATTGTACTAACTTAGACATAATTATCTAAAATTACTTAGGCATAGGCATGAATACATGATATTCCTAATTCAAAAGTTCATATTATCCTAAGTTTTAACTAGTGATCAAACATAAGCAAACATACACGAACGGATATAAATAAGCGAACATAAACAAACACATTGTCGAACGTTCACGAACGCAATCGAACGAACGAGACATTTGTTTGTGTTTGTTTGTTTACTTAATCAAATGGAATTTTTTGTTCGTGTTCATTCATTTATTAAACAAACGGACACAAACAAACTTCCCGCCGAACGGTTTACGAACTGTTCACCGAACGTTTGGTTTGTTTACAGCCCTATTGATGACTGCATAAAATCCGGCAACCTAGTCAAAGAATTGATAATCTAATAAATGACTTGATAACTGCGTGGAATGATTGAAGGAGGATTGTTTGACACAGTTTCCCATTTTTGCTCCTTCAATTTGTAGGCTATTTATTTAACAAAACTTTAGAATTCTAATTTATATATAGACAGTCAATTTATATATAAAATTCTACGTTATAAATTTCCAACATCTTAAAGTTTATATAAATTTTTGATAAATACAAAGTTATAAAAAAAATTCCAAATAAACTAAATCTTTTGTAACCATAGTTTTTTTTTTTCTAGTTTATTTTCAAGAGTTATAGAAATATAAGTTGTATAATGATAAAAGTGAAGGTGACGGATGTCACAACTGATTCCCCAAAATCCCATATTACCTGCGAAACAAATAAGACAACACAACAAAAGAAAATACGGTTGAGCCAAAAATTGCCCAGTAACGGAAGAATCAACAGTATAAGTAATTCAGCGCAGCGAATAAGCGAGACACAATAGAACTGAGACCGAAGTGACATACGAAAGTGAATACGAAAACCAAACAAACTCTATTTCAAACTCGAAACCAAACTTATATCGAAACCATTGCTGAACATAATCGGAGGCAAAAGCTGATACTTGACCAGAACATAATCAAACACATACCGAAGCATATAAGAACACTATCTAAAACATATTAGAACAGATACATATATCAAACTACGTGACTATACATACAAATAAAGTAATTCACGTCAAACGGAAGCACCCACGAGCCTAAACAAACTTACAAACTCGTACATAGCTAGTTAGTCCATGCACCTATGAGACGGTGAGTGTGGCGTACACCCATTATTCCATATCCAGAAAACAGAAACACATATCAGAAGCAGAATCAGATCTAGGATATATCCATACGCCTCTAAGGGACCATGTTAGAGACGCCGTGATTTTGATTACGCATTGTCACGGAAAGTGTTCATGTCGTTGACGCCCCAACGACAAGTCAAAACAAACTGCTAGGGTGACAGAGTACAAAAGGTAAGGCCATGTAAATAATTACATGCAAACTAAAAATGACACTAACTAGAACATGCAACCATGAGTACAAGTCAGAGGTATGGCATGTTATGACACACTAACAACTAACAACAAATTGACAAATACACATCGACTCAAATAATGAACCAAATACGAACCGATGATACGTACAAAACGATGACAAACAGACTCTAAGTATAAACGTAAGTCCGTACTACAAAGTAACGGATATAAATTTTATACTATGATGATACGACTAACGAACCCGTACACATGAAAGGAAACGAAAGTTATACTATGATTAAAAGAAAATAGAATCCGTACCTGAGCATAGCAATGCAAAGCAAAACAAATAAAGTTGTCCTCAACCTACATTTTGGTTTTAGCCGAGTAAGATGTATGAAACTTAGATGCGGTGATTTATTGACCGATAGATTTCCGGCGACGTGGATATTTAAGTATTCTTAATCAGGTGTAGTATATCATACTTAAAGCTTGGTTCCGGAAATCATATTACTTATTCCTAATTAATATCACAATATAATTCTTATCTTCTTAATTAAGTCATATGTTTTAAACCAGTCAAAAAAAAAACGGATTTACTAACGTGTCTCGCCCAATTTAATCCTATATTTATTCCCACATATATTTATGAAAACGGGTCCAATGATTAAGAATTGCAATATATTTAACACACACATAAACTCTAAATAAGTTTCATTAAAGGAAATCAAATACTCGATGTGAAATCCATTGGTAACCATATGTGATATTATGCAAAATTTCTAACTAGTATGTACGTTGAAAATTTCTAACTAGTATGTATGTTGACTTTAGGAGCCATAATCAATATTTGAACAGAAAAAAAAAGACAAAGTGGATATTTATTTTCTCATGCATCGACTTGTCGTTGAGTTTTATTACAGTTAAATATTTGGTCGCCGGAACCTTACACAAGGACGGAGGCTCGAACTATTACCTTAACAACTGAATGGAAGATCATGAATCAGAGAGTGACCATGATAATAGTTCACGGTTGTGGTGCCCTGGTTGCCAGGATCGTGAACCGGAGTCTAAATGGAAAGTTCAAATGCGTCATCGGGTGCAGCGGCATGTTTCAGCAGGGGTCTAGTGGCGAATAAAACTGTTGCGTGAGTAGGGACTAGCGGCGAGGATGATTGACTCGGATCAGGCGGTGGCGTTGTTACGGTAGGAAAAACGATGGTGGTGAGATAGGTGTGTCTATGTGTTTAACATTTTAAGGGTTATATGAGTCGTAGTCACTAATGTTAATCATTTAATACTCAACCATTCTAATAATCAGTGTCGGTCACGAATTGATATTGTGTGAAACAATTATGGTGAAATTCTCGATCAGAACTCCAAAAAGGAAGGAGATTACGTAGGAGGAGTAAATATGGATTTGATTTAGTTTGTAGTTTTCCGTTAATACCCCCTTAACATAGAGGAAACTTACAAAACATACCTTTTTATTTTAACCATGGACTATTATAACTTAATGAAAAAAAAAGTTAATATATGTAACTAGTATATAAGCTTATCGAATAACATAACTATACGGTAACTCAGACGTTTGGTTGATGTCGCTAACAATTAATCGATTACACGACACATTAACATTGTCTAAGATCGGACATATTAATTCAATATTAGTATTTTTGCGTTTTAGAATTTTCGGGTATTACATTTTGTGACATTCGTAGCCCTTACACTTTGAAACTTTTGCAAGTTTAGTCTTTGTAAATTTATTATGTTTCACATGTTGGTTCTTATTTTTCTTTGAAACTTGATTATTATAAAATCACGTTTTATACTCACGCTTAAGTCCGAAATTCAAAATTTATGCTTGAAACGATATTTCTAAACATATTTAGTTAAAAAAAAATAGGGAGAAATAAATTTAGAGTATAAAAATTGTGATTTTAGTCACAACGCACGATACCGCGCAATCTGCGCGCCTATACTATGAAAAATTGTCATTTTTACACTGGATAGCACCTAATATTAAATTGGCTTGTATAATATTATGCCTTGAGTCAAAAATATTATTTTTGGGTGCGTCGGGTATTTAAAACAGTTAAAGGCTTGTACCGCGTTAACTAGTCGTATACCCACTAATTTACACATAATACCCACTTAGTAATATATTATTATTATTAAAATGAATCATCTAACCTAAGAGTGCATGTGTGTCGAGTGTGGAGGCTGCCACATAAGTCTATGTGGTGACTCATGATGCATGTGTTATGATTATAAGTAACCTACACACTCAACCATTCACCTTCCATCACCACTTCAACACACAACCCTTTCCTCTTCCTCTCTCACATTCGCCACCCCTACCTCTCTCTCTATATAATTATGTTTCCAACTCAAAACCACTAGTAATTCAACCATATTTTCACTAAAAACACTCAAGAAAGCTTAGAGAATTGAAGATTTGAACAAGATTTCTTAAGGGTTTTCAAAGTTTTTCTTAAAGGTAAAAATCCCAACTTTGTTCATCCCATTTTAACCTTTCTCATCTCTAACTTGGATGATTCACACAACTAAACTTATAAACATGTGGTTTTTATAAAAATTAAAGAGAGATTGGATGGATATGTGTGTGTGCGTGAGTTATACATACATATATATGTGTGGTATATGTGTGTGTCGTATGTATATATGTATGTATATGTGTGTGTGTGTGTTTATGTTAAAGTTTTAACTCTAGATCTATCATTGAAAGTAAGATCTATTCCATGATTAACAAGATCCAAGTTACTAAACATGATTTTTAGAAGGTAAAATGATTGGATTTTGATTTATAAGAAAATGAATAATTTTTGGACCTAAAAATGCCTAAATTATGAGCTTTAATGGGAGATTTTGAAAGAAAATATGAGGTCTGATTGTTCATACTAAAAATCACCTAAAATACCATAAAATAACTTATTTTGACCAAAAACTTTGAGTATTGGTTCAAAAGCTAGATTTTGGCAAAGTCCGGTACAAAACTATGTAGTAAAAAGGCGAAAAAACGGCCTAACTTGTATAAATTTCAGATCTGATTTAAAACAGGTCTTAAAAGTGTATTTTGAAATAAAAACATGTAATTAAAGGTATGTTTAAAATACTACATGTTTTTACAAGTCACACGAATTGTAATTTTGAGAAATTGCCAAAGTATCGCCTAAAACCGACAAGTTGTGTAACTAGGTGTCTTTCTACCTTAACACCTTAGACTTTTAAGACATATCCTTTATTAGTATTCTTATATGTATAGGTTGAGTTCTTCAGAATTCCTAGTCTTAACTCGTGACAAGTTTATTTGGATTCATCGTGCTTATCAAAACGGTGAGTATATCTTTCCCCTTTTTCATGTTTTACACTTTTGTGGTGACTCATGTACGCTTATTACTACACTCACTTAATCATGATTTAGTCTATATTCACAATCGCAATTCTTGTATGTGTTTTACTTGTTGATCGCTGATAGTGTGTACTTATGACCTTAATCATTAACCCGGTGTGGGCCTAGCAAAGCAATAAATAGTATTTGACTATTGTTATGTGTAAACTACTTGTTTTGTCGTATACTATATATAGACATACTATTGGGCAACTACTATACATATATACTAGATATCCCATTATTCTTGGATATCATTTCTACTCTAAAGGTTTGATTTTGGGTGACATTTGTACATAACTTGAACACTAAATTGTAGACAGTATAACACGTGAATTGCAAAACTCTTTTCCTACTATATTTATTCAAATAGTGTATGCCCACCAATACATTTTGTATTGACAAATTTATTTTCGTACATGTTTCAGGTTATTTTGAGATGCATCCTTTAGGCTTTCGGATTTATATTTAGATTTTGATCCATTCTTTAGTTGGCATTTAGAATCGTTGTATTTCATTTCAATGTAGCAAACTATTTAATCAATGTATCAATATTTACAAATTTAGTCCATGAGCTATTGAGCAATCGTGACTACGTGGCACCTCGATGTTTCCGTCATCGGTCGGGGTGTTACAGATTGGTATCAGAGCCATGGTTATAGGGAATTAGGTTATTAGAATGCCTTTTAGCCTAGTCTATAACTAAGCTTACATTCACGAGTCCTCTCGTATAGGTTTCTCTTAAGTCTTATATATTTTCGCTATGAATATTTCTCGTTATTCTTTCGGTATTTTCCTTGGAGAAGAAGACACCCGTATCTCACGAACGAAATAATACCACCAAGTTAGGGGTGACATCCATACCTTGGTGATTTGTTTCACTCCTCTATATGTTATTTATCTTAGGAATATATCTTTGAGATAGGAGTGACATCCACACCTCAAAGAGTATTTCCTTCAAAAAGGAACTTAACCATTAAGCTGGGAGTGATATCCTTAACTTAGTGATGCGTTTCACTCCACAATCGTTTTCAATTTTGAAATACATCTTTGAGTTAGGAGTGAAATCCACATCTCAAGGATCTATGTTGTTTTCATATGTTGTTATTCATTGATCATTCTCTTTTCGCTTCCTTATCATCATTATTGAAACTTTTTGTTCGTTATATTATCGCATTAACGCTTACACTATTTCACTTATGCTTTGTGACTTTTACACTATGAGGTATCACTCTTTTTGTGTTAAAACATTTTTATCCACGACTTAAGTTTTAAACTCTGTGTTTAACTTCGACCACATTATAATTTTAGGAATGTTGCGTCATCATACGGTTAAAATGAAAATGTTTTCCCAAACTTATTATTCAACCTGTTTTATATCTTCATGTTTACAAACTTACTGGATTGAAGTCACAGTATATCATTAAACTATGACCTTTAGTATCCCCTAGTGTCTCCCACAATACTTATAATATCATAAATGTCTATCTACATAATACGCACTAGTACATTACTCTTTAAAACGATTAACTTGGCAGCTTATCCTGTATGTCTTTTCACAAAGCCTATTCACCAGATTAGTACCCACATTATTTACACCTTGTGCCTTGAAACAAGTAGCCCGCTATGAGCCCAAAGAAATGCCTTAACAATCCTTATCAACAAATTATCTTTCAATGTACAAATTTCGTAAAAGTATGATAACTAAAAGGTTTCAAGTTTACCCAGTCCTGATGTGACACCCGGCATATTTGGCTTAAACATTTTAGTAACATCTAAGTCTACCTTAGCGGGAAACGTTTATAAACGAACTTAACTAGGTTGGTTGAGTCGGGTCAAGTTAGGATTGTCCAGGGTTCAATGATCTGGAGGATCATTGGGAGTCATTTTGGGAATACACTAGTACCAGGTCCCGTTGTTGGTGACATTACATGAACTAATTAAGTGTATGTGTAGATTATGGGTCGTGTGGTGGATTATATACATAGATGTGTTTAAATGGTGTGTAAATGATTATCCGTGCTTAAATATGTTAAACATAGACTAAGGTTGCATGCTCATGTGTTAAGGTGTGTTAAAATGCGTTAAACACGACAAACTGGAAAACTAGATATACATAGGTCTTGGTTCGACCACTTCAAGTGGTCGAAGGAGGAAATGTGTCTTGGTTCGACCCTTTGCAAAGGGGCGAACCTGGGATATGGAATTGGAAGAATTTCATTCGACCAAGTCAGGGTTCATTCGACCCTGTGAAAGGGTCGAAGGAGGCCACATTCGACCATTGAAAGGGATCGAAGGTGGAATAGTATAAATACCAAACTTTGTCATTTTTCACCATTTCACAAACCCTAACCGTCTCAAAACACTCTCAAATGATTTTAATCACTAAGGAAGGAGTTTTTGCTCTTCTTTTTCATAATCTAACCTATCTACAACATCTAAACAAGAATCCAAGGTGTGTTCTTAATCCTAAATCTTTTTAAGGCATTTTAATCCGTTTTTATCTAACCCCAAATGTCCAGATCTGTTCTAAGGAAGATTTATCAATAAAAACCTTTCAAACACCCTTCTAAATCTAAATCTAAACCCTATCGTAAACATAGGTTTTGGTATCAATAAACATATGTTAAGTATGTGTTATGTGATGTAATGTGTTGTTTAATGATTTGCTGCTGTTCTAATGTTAGAAACATGATCTAGGGCTGCTATGAATGATAGTTTTAGATTGTAAAGGTTATTATTAGATAGATGATGATATTATGGGTATTTTGGGGATTTTATGAAATCTAGGGCTTGTGCATGTTGAGTATTATCAATAAAATGATTGGGGGTTTTCGATTATAAGATAAACTGAGTATTTGTAGATGATTATAGGTTGGTATTGAAAAGTTTCCAAATTGGGTAAAGATTTCATGCATGATGTGACATTTCCATAATTTTGCCATTTTGGGAAAGTATTAAAACAAGCTGGTTTTGGGGCAAAATTGGTGGGATTATGTAGGGATATGTTAATCATACTTGACTGCTGTGTTTGATGATGTTTCAGGATGTTTCGAATGTGTTTGAAGCGTTTTTAGGAAAATTATTAAAACATGGGCGAACGTGGACTCATTCGACCATTCGAATGGTCGAAGGAGAGAATCCAGGGTCGAACCTGGAAAATGTTGGGCGAACCTGATCAAACGGTCGAACATGGAAAAACGGGCGAAGGAGAACTTAAAAACGGGCGAAGGAGACTTAAAATGGGCGAAGGAGATTTTATCTGACTGGTTCGACCGTTCTGATGCAGAAATGACATTTTTGATACAAACTAAGTGTTTTATGCTTGAACCTTGTGTGTAATCCATGTGTACTTGATTAGTTAGGGTAATGAGTCACCAACGGGATGTCGGGTCGGTCTAGTGTGTCGGTTAAACATTTAAACACGCTTTAAAAACATACTTGGTTACGATCTGGACAATCGGGGACTAGATAACCTTATGGTTATTAGTCGGAACACTTATGTGAACATTTTGATAGATCTCCGATAGAGGGATTATCAAGAGCTTAGCATTTTTACTAGTAACCGAAGAACGCTATCTAAGGTGAGTTCACGGCCCCACTTTTACAGCTTTAACTTTTGGGGGAGAAAACATGCGCTAAACTATTTTGGTAACATATGTCATACTATGGTTTTAACTTGTATTGCTATACGATCTTTGGAAGTCCCGGGGGAAACCATGAATGTGCGGGGATGAATAACGGGGGAAATGTGGATAGATCTATTGGGCGTGACCTGCCCCACTCGACGGCTTGGAGGGTCGGGCGGGTGCATGTTGTCTCGAACTTTGCTAAACATGCTGAACATATTCGGGCTGCTTAAACATATGCTAAACATTGCTAAACATGTCCAGTAATGGTTTCCAATCATAGCAGTAATAAAACATACGCCTAGCTAGCGTACTTGGTGACATTGGTATAGTATGGACATGGTAACGTTTTGGTAACCTTGGTAACTTATTGAAAAAACCTGTGAACTCACCAGAATTATATACTGACGTCTTTTTGGCATGTTTTTCTCAGGTCGCTAAGGTAGCAACAGAGGACTAGGCGCACGAGTCTGCATGGCGTCTAGGCTTAGTTTCATGTTTTGAATAAAGTTTTGAACATTGTCGTACATGGTTTTGTAACTGGTTAAATGCTTCCGCTATGGTTTTATAAATTGAGAACTATGTTTTGTGTTTACGTATTTCATATAGTGTTGTTTATTGTGACCGTTGACTTGAATCCTGGTTTGTCATGCGCCTCGCGGTAAAACTCCGCAAGTGGAAATTTGAGGGTGTGATACCTGACGAGTAACACTTAGATTCTCTCAAATATTTCATAACAAAAAAAATTGACTTTAATGAGATTTCAACCTATAATTTAAAGAAATGTTTAAATACAGAAAAATCTATTTTTTTTTCCAAAATTTGTCAAGGCATCTGGGATCATTCACAACCTTCACGCCATTTTTAATCTTGGTCTGTTGAAACACATTAGATTTACGCATACTTCATGAAATGGTTTCACCTTGCATTTTATAAACTTGCATTGCATATTTTACCAGTCAAATGCAAACCTTTTGTTTTCATATGACATATCCAATATATGTTTTCGGGAGAAATTTGCAACTAATAATATGCCTTATAACGCTTTTCAAACTCGACTTCTCGTAAACACATGAAAATGTGTACCTACGAAATCTTTCCACATGAACCTGTTTTGAATCTAAAACACACTTCGATTTCCAAAAAGGTATTCTCATGCATTACTACTATTCTTTCAACTATATCACAAAGTTCAAGTAAACTGCGAAAGTTTATCTTTTACACTTGTACTCTTTCAATTGCAAAACTTTTGGTTTAAACAGTGGACATATCCTCTTAGCCGAATGTTGCTAAATGTCTTTATATGTAAAATTACTAGATTTTAACTTGCATGTCAGTAGGCTATACACATGTACTGTGCACTTTCATTTACGGTAACTTTCATTATTTTATTCTTACATCATTCTATTTATAGTCACGTTCGCACATTATCTTATTATTCTCGTGTTATTCTTTTATTGGTGGTTATTTTCACACGTTATTCGCAACTATTCTCGCACTAGTTATTCTTACAACACTGGTTTTGAGCATTAATTTAACTCGTTTACTTTCATTTTGTGCAAATTGTGCGATTTACTTGATTTACGTTATACTAATCTTTCAATCAAAATTTTATGCTATACTTATATACTTACATGAACGCATATTTGGTATGCATATTTTCCCTGTTTTGAGCAAAACACCGTTATACTTTACATTATTTTGTTCATCATCATGGCCAATGAACATACTAGTTGATAACTCGTATGAGATATAAGCCAGTGCCCACGTACGACTCGGATTGGAGTATTTCTTTAATCCGAGGGGAATGGTCTAAACCTCAGAGTTTATCAATATGAGTGTTTAGAGCCAACGATGTGAACAGAAGTTACCGGTAAAGGGTGAACCCGAAAGGGGAGAACCTCTAACCATGTCTATTACTTACATGTTACTCTCATTACAGTTAAAGGGTAAACCCGAAAGGGAAGGACCTCTAACCATGTCAATGTTTCATTGCAGTATCAATTACTTAGCATATCCTGTTTGCACGCATTTGTTTCTTGTATTACTTATGTTAGTGTTATGGAAAAGCATAACACCCTAGTGTAAGGTAAATCGATGATTACGGTCCGGAACGCAATCATAGATTTACAGGTACATAAGGGTGGTGTGTAATTATATTTAGGTTGTTGGTAGACGGTCAGTATGAGTCCAAAGTATCGGGAGTGTGGTGGGTCAGCTGCGGTACACCCTATATATAAGCATGAACGATACTGCGGGAGCGGACTAGGAGTCTGACAAAGAACTTACCCATTACTTTAGAGTTACCTCTTCAATAGATCAGTGACTAACGGCCATCATTTTCGATAAGAACATTTTACATAAGCTTCAATTAGTTTTGTTGGAGCCTTCCTTGTTGACCACCTCTACAGAAAACCTTAAACTTTGTATACTTTTACACTCTCTTTTAGTTGAAATCCTGTTGCATGTCCTTCATAAAGTTTGGTCAGAAACTTTTCTAAAGTAGGGGAGACTGCTTCATTAGTACCTCTGCCCCTCACCAATTACACATTCCCAAAGCCTTTCACATTTAAACTCTCAATTTCTTAATCTCGGGTCAACTGTCAAAGATTTCGAAACTTTTACTTCGGGTATTAGACAACAATTATAAATGTTAGCAAATCATAAATGATGAAATTTTCTTTTAAAAATCTAGTTGACTTTTACAACGCCTTTTTGTTTCATAGTAACCTCCGTTTGAAGGAAATTTCGAGATGAAATTTTCTAAAGTAGGGGAGACTGTGACATTCGTAGCCCTTACACTTTGAAACTTTTGCAAGTTTAGTCCTTGTAAATTTATTATGTTTCACATGTTGGTTCTTATTTTTCTTTGAAACTTGATTATTATGAAATCACGTTTTATACTCACGCTTAAGTCCGAAATTCAAAATTTATGCTTGAAATGATATTTCTAAACATATTTAGTTAAAAAAAATAGGGAGAAATAAATTTAGAGTATAAAAATTGTGATTTTAGTCACAACGCACGATACCGCGCAATCTGCGCGCCTATACTATGAAAATTCGCCATTTTTACACTGGATAGCACCTAATATTAACTTGGCTTGTATAATATTATGTCTTGAGTCAAAAATATTATTTTTGAGTGCGTCGGGTATTTAAAACAGTTAAAGGCTTGTACCGCGTTAACTAGTCGTATACCTGATAATTTACACATAATACCCACTTAGTAATATATTATTATTATTAAAATGAATCATCTAACCTAAGTGTGCATGTGTGTCGAGTGTGGAGGCTGCCACATAAGTCTATGTGGTGACTCATGATGCATGTGTTATGATTATAAGTAACCTACACACTCAACCATTCACCTTCCATCACCACTTCAACACACAACCCTTTCCTCTTCCTCTCTCACATTCGCCACCCCTCCCTCTCTCTCTATAATTATGTTTCCAACTCAAAACCACTAGTAATTCAGCCATATTTTCACTAAAAATCCTCAAGAAAGCTTAGAGAATTGAAGATTTGATCAAGATTTTTTAAGGGTTTTCAAAGTTTTTCTTAAAGGTAAAAATCCCAACTTTGTTCATCTCATTTTAACCTTTCTCATCTCTAACTTGGATGATTCACACAACTAAACTTATAAACATATAGTTTTTATAAAAATTAAAGAGATATTGGATGGATATGTGTGTGTGCGTGAGTTATACATACATATATATGTGTGGTATATGTGTGTGTCGTATCTATATATGTATGTATATGTGTGTGTGTTTATGTTAAAGTTTTAACTCTAGGTCTATCATTGCATGTAAGATCTAATCCATGATTAACAAGAGCCAAGTTAGTAATCATGATTTTTAGAAGGTAAATGATTGGATTTTGATTTATAAGAAAATGGATAATTTTTGGACCTAAAAATGCCTAAATTATGAGCTTTAATGGGAGATTTTAAAAGAAAATATGAGTTCTGATTGTTCATACTAAGAATCACCTAAAGTACCATCAAATAACTTATTTTGACCAAAAACTTTGAGTATTGGTTCAAAAGCTAGATTTTGGCAAAGTCCGGTACAAAACTATGTAGTAAAAAGGCGAAAAAACGGCCTAATTTGTATAAATTTCAGATCTGATTTAAAACAGATCTTAAAAGTGTATTTTTGAAATAAAAACATGTAATTAAAGGTATGTTTAAAATACTACATGTTTTTACAAGTCACACGAATTGGAATTTTGAGAAATTGCCAAAGTATCGCCTAAAACCGACAAGTTGTGTAACTAGGTGTCTTTCTACCTTAACACCTTAGACTTTTAAGACATATCCTTTATTAGTATTCTTATACGTATAGGTTGTGTTCTTCAGAATTCCTAGTCTTAACTCGTGACAAGTTTATTTGGATTCACCGTGCTTAGCAAAACGGTGAGTATATCTTTCCCCTTTTTCATGTTTTACACTTTTGTGGTGACTCATGTACGCTTATTACTACACTCACTTAATCATGCTTTAGTCTATGTTCACCATCGCAATTCTTGTATGTTTTTTACTTGTTGATCGCTGATAGTGTGTACTTATGACCTTAATCATTAACCCGGGGTGGGCCTAGCATAGCAATAAATAGTACTTGACTATTGTTATGTGTAAACTACTTGCTTTGTCGTATACTATATATAATCATACTATTGGGCGACTACTATACATATATACTAGATATCCCATTATTCTTGGATATCATTTCTACTCTAAAGGTTTGATTTTGGGTGACATTTGTACATAACTTGAACACTAAATTGTAGACAGTATAACACGTGAATTGCAAAACTCTTTTCCTACTATATTTATTCAAATAGGGTATGCCCACCAATACATTTTGTATTGACAAATTTATTTTCATACATGTTTCAGGTTATTTTGAGATGCATCCTTTAAGCTTTCGGATTTATATTTAGATTTTGATCCATTCTTTAGTTGGCATTTAGAATCATTGTATTTCATTTCAACGTAGCAAACTATTTAATCAATGTATCAATATTTCACATTTAGTCCATGAGCTATTGAGCAATCGTGACTACGTGGCACCTTGATGTTTCCGCCATCGGTCGGGGTGTTACACATTTCGTCACCTGTTCTGTCGTTATATTTGTGTTCTTTGTGTGTTTGTGGTTTGTGTAACACCCCAACCGATAGCGGAAACAACGAGGTGTCACGTATGAATGATTGTTCAGTAGCTCATGGTAAATAATAAATTTCAATAATTGATTTAAGTAAATTACATACAATTGTTCTATAAATAATTTGTACATCAAATGAAAAATGCTAAATCTAAATCTTCATGCATTAACTCTAATCTTCAAGCAAAGCTATAACCTGAAACATGTTAAGTTTGAAAATATTTTGGGTCAACAAAAGTTGGTGAGAATTACATAGGTTTGAATATTTAATAAAATTTGTACAATTCGAGTGTCATGGCAAGTCTAGTCCATATGTGAAAACAATACTACCCGTTAAATCGTGTGCATAATCAAACCTTGTGACTAGAATATTGTGGTCCATCCCATACGCATATGGTTCACTCGTTTTTGTTGCGATAACAATCACCCACGCTACCCATACTAGAGGTAACGTATCCGGGTGGGGTTGTCAGTCCAATAGATCTATCATTGTGTATCGTTGGCTTGTACGGAGTTAATGATTATGCTAGTCTATTGTGCTTACCATAGTAATGTTCAAGACATAATGCAACATAGATTAACACATAGACACTTATGTTGAATTGTAAATTGATATTGTAACATGTTTCACCCCAAAATAGTGAAAAGGTAAAAGGGGCTATGTAAACTCACCTTAGTGCTAGAATTGAGTCCCTTGATATAGAATAATTGTGGCTCTTGTGTCCCAATATCACCATATTTATAAGGCAATAATTCAGTAATGGGAAAACTTAAAAGTCTAAGTTTTCTAGTCTACAAGTAGTTCTAGGGTTCCTAATTTGGGGGTTGATAATTGATTAATCGTTAATTTAGATAAATTGTTAATACTTAAAAGAAATTCGGAAAATAAATAAATAAAAGACTATTTATAGATTTTTGATTAAGGATGGTCATATTATAAGATTTTAAATATGAAAATAAATTTTATAAATTTTATAAAATTATTTTTTTAAAATTTGAATATTTAGTATATTTATTTTTATTTGTCAAGATATAGTTTTAATATCTAAAAATATAAAAATTAATGAAGTTTCAAATTAAAATTTATATTTTTGTTCTAAATGAATAAAAATAATTTATGTAAATTTTTGGTATAAAATAGTGAAAAATGAATTTATTATGATTTATTTATGATTAAAATAACAAAAATTAATTAAAAATATTAAATAAACGGTTTTCTGGAATAAAAATTTATTTCTGAAATATTTATTGGTCTACAAGTTTAAAATAATTTTTGTGGAATTTTATAGACTTGTTTAGATATTTTTATAGAATTTTCAATTTATAATTGAATAAAATTGTAATATATAATATATATATATATAATAAATGGTTTTTGAAAAACTAAAAATTGTATAATAAACTTCATTATTAGAATAACATAAAATAATTTTTATAGATTTTATAAAGCACTTTTAGTATTTAAAAACTATTTTTAAAAGAATAAAGGAAATATAAGTATAAAAGAAAGCTAAAAAATGGTTGTATGTGCCAGGACTCAAACCTGGGTCCTTGGCCGATGTAGGATTGACGAACGTGTCACCCGACAATCACGAGGGTTATATTCAAGGTGCGGAATCCCTTGAATATGCTTTAATAACAGAAACAAACTTGAAACAATGATAAACGAGCAATTACAACACACAAACGGGTCAAAAGATTAACGTTTATATCATTAAAACAGAGCACGAGTGTTACAATGATCAAACCAAGCAATCTCAGACCTGGGGAGGGTGTTTGGAGAGTGTGTGTGGCAAAAACTGATTATTAGGGCAATGATAGTATAGGCGAATAGGAAGCTATAAGACATGTACCTATAGGCGATTGGGCCATAATCGCGTATAGGGAACCCCTAATCGCGTGTACAGTAATGGCGATTAGGGTGTAATCGCCTATCACCATCTTATACTCGCCTATAGCCTCAATCACACCCAAAAACGCGTATAAACGTCTCCAAACACCGCGAAACTCGTCCAAACAACATATATACTAGCCTAGGGACATCATGCACTAACAGACTCCCCCTTGGACCAGGCTAGTATATGTACAGAGTCTTCAAAAGACATCGTTTATAACAAAACACAACAACTTTACAGACTCGAAAAATTTGAAAACAAACATAACATAACACGACAAGCAGCATCTTCAGTCTTCTCATCAAATCGACATCGTCCTGATCCTTGAAAGTCTCGACCAGTCGCATCCAGCATGAACTTTGTTGGCGTGACAAAAGCGAATCACCCTTTGATACTTCAATGCTTGATCAGCTTTGGCCTTCAAATGCTGAATGGGATACAGGAACAGTGTCTCCACATCTTTCTCTAAACAGTTGATAAGCCACATCGGGTCCCAAATCCTGATCTTTCTGCACGGTTTAGGAGAGTTGCTCAAGACGATCACTGCCTCAGTAGTAACTGCATCATAGTGCCAGTAGTAGAACTTTGAGGAGAAGTCTTGCTCAACCGGGACAATAGGAATATTCGATACATAGTTCGGTGGCTTGATCTTATGTTCCCAAATAGGACTTTTGTGTGTGGATGAATCTTGTCTGTTTTGTATGACTTGGGATACTGAGGTTTGAAGGATCTCCATTCAGTTCGGCTCTCTTCAGCTAGAAGGTTGTAGAAAGTATCTAAGCTGGATTCTTTCTCATAGTGAACCATCTCCTCAAAAATATTAGGAATCCCGGTGCCCGTATGATCAACCATATATTAGGGAGTTGGCACACTGGTTCCTTCTTCCAAATTTACCTCATTGTTCTCTGGATGCATCTCAGGAGGAGGACTATGACTTGCACCGGAAGATTCTCCGTGTGCGTGTCCATACACCTCTTTCATGTCATCAGAGGTCATCTCAGGAGGTATCTCGCCCTCCTCTAAGTCATACTCTGGTATAGCAGGTGGAGGAAGTAGGTTTCCTTCATCATCATAAGCAAAATAATAGTTCAAAGGCTCAACATACTCTACTGGAACTAGGCTTTCTTCATTGCATCCCGTAGTTGCTGAATCTTGCTTTTCACGGGACCAGGCTCCCCCTGAGCAGAAGAACCTGCTGCGGGATCCTTGCCTTGTCTGTCATGACTTTTCTTAGTACGTCTCGATCCAGATCCAGCTGATGATCCGCCACCAGCTGTGGCTCCAGGATCACCACCATCACCACCTTTACCAGTATCATCATCACCATCATCCGATTCATCATCATCATCGTCCTCGTCATCATCTTCTTCATCATTACTTTCTTCATCATCATCATCATCATCACCAGCACCAGCACCAGCCGCAGCTTCTGAACTTGCACCACCAGTGAGTCTAGGTTGAGTTCCAGTTAACTCGTTTAACCTAGTTCTCAGTTCTGTGTTCTCCTTCTCGAACCTGGTGATTCTGCGTTCATTGTTTACGTTGGCAAGTTGAAGCTCGCTGTTCTTGGCTTCGACACCTGTAAGTCTCTCCAAAGTGCTTTGGTTCGACTGTATCAGTTGCTGGTGAGATTCCATGAGCTGCCTATTTGATTCAATAACCTGCTGATTTGACAATGTAAGCGCATCGACTGTCGCTTGCAGCTCTTTGTTGGACTGGATTGTTTCCCCGATCAGCTCTAGCATCGCTGTTTCATTTTCTTCAATATTTTCATTCTTGGTTCTCAACTCAGCTATTTCACGCATTTGAGTAGCAACTATAGAAGTTAATTCACTGATTTTGCGCTGAAGTTGTTCATTCGTTGCAGATGCTGAAGAAGAGGAGGTCTGATCGGTCGACCTAGAAGCCGGAGGTCGAACTTCTTGTCGCATCTTCCTAATCCGGTCACCAATTGGATTGGAAACAATTTGGGAACTTGTCGCTGCTTCGGTAACTGATAATGGCTCAATGAAGATTACCGAAGTAGGCATTAACATGGTGACCCTTGCAGGCATAGCTGCACTAACAGATGTGGAAACTAATGATGTTGCTGCTGCTGCTGTTGTTGTTGTTGCTATTGTTGTTGTTGTCATTGCTGCTGATTGGGAAGATTGAGTGTCTTGAACCCCAAATGCTTCAGGAAGATTAAAACGTCTTTTCCTTGAAGTCTTCTCCATTTGTGGTTTATAAGACATTGTCTTCTTTCCACGAACACTATCCTTCTTAGCAGTAGTCTTTTGTCTCTTTGGAGGAGGAGAAGTGTCGAACTCTGCATCTAAATCTGCAATAATATCTCCCTGGTCCACAACAAACGTGGGATCTTCAGCAAGAGCCCTCGCCGCAGCTGCACTAGCTTTCTCCTCTGTTGCCTTTCTCTTTGCTCTTTCTTGTTTCTCAGCAAATGTATCAGGGGAATCACTTTCCGTGTCATCCGAGTCATCTTCAGCATCAGTTATGTTGACTGGGGCATCTTCATCAACATGTTCTTTACCTTTAGCAGATCGAGAGGATTCTTGTTCTGTTGCAGCACCAGAAGGTTCTGTGAAATCTAGAACATCCGGATCAAAAGCATCCTCATTACCTGCAGCAGTGTTAGTGGTTCTGCCAGGAGCGTTTTCTCCTAACTCGGCTGTCTCTCGCCCAATATTATCCCCTTCTTTAAACACCAACTTATGAATTCGGGCGTCGTCCTCAGAATCACTATCATCGTGTCTCCACCTGTTGCCAGGTGGTGACACATAATCTTCTCTGCTCAAGTGCCCATATACGCGCCTGCTCGGAGGATATTCAGACTTCGGTCTGTTCTTATAACTTCTCATCTTGTTCATCTCTTTCTCAGTTATGTCTTCAATCACAATGAATTCACCAGGATGCTTTATCAAGCCTGGTACTTGGCGATCAATAATCATCTGTAGAAAACGAGGATAGACAATGAATGAGGTCTTTGTCGTCTTCTGCAATATGATCTCTTTCAGGTGATGTAAAATCATTTTGGAAAAGTTGAACGGCTTGTTGAGAGTCAAGGCGACTATCGCTGAAGCCAACGTATCCCTGATGGCATCAAAAGTTCCTCTCCTCGGACCAATACACTTCAAGACTACATGCGTGAGATACTTGAGTTCGGGCGGTAGTAGTCCTTTCATGAGCATCTTCTGTTCCTTGACTATTCCCATATACTTCATTCTAAGGAAACCGCCACAAATCAAGATGGCATCAAACACTATAGGATCAGTATCTGCATCGCCAAACTGCAGCTCTTCTCGAATAACTTCTTCAGTAATAATAACCTCTTTGCCTTGTATCGAGCTTGTAATCACAATCGGTACAGCTTTGTAGTCTACTTTGGTGTTCTGGTAAAACTCCAGCAAGATATCCTTATACGTTGCGTGTTGCTTGGTTATCGCATAATGAATTCTTGACCGCTTCAGAAAGTCGATAACGCCTTTTAATGTTTTGCACTTCTCCATTGTAACAGGTCCAAGAAAAGCACAACAGTTGTGCTTGGGAGAGGTCTTCCAATTCATCATCCTGAACATTGAAACACGTCATAAGTATCACAAGCAGATCAAAAACCGACAAGGCGAACAAAAACAGACCAAATTTTGACGAAAAGTGGTGAAACAGCAGCTACTGGCGATTACAATCATGTAATCGCCTATAACTGGACACGAGTAGCTTGTTACAAGCGATTAGACACTAATCGCTAGTGAACAGTACAAGAGTGAGCATACTCGTGCTACTGTTCACGCGATTACAGTTCAGTCGTGTCATGGCGTGTCACTGTTCACGCGATTAGAAATCTAATCGCATGAGTAACAGTTTTCTTCACCAACAATATCAACCTTTGCAATTTTTCTGTTTTGGATCCGGATTTTTATCACCTTGGAGCCTAGAACAACCCAATAACATAACCCCTAAAGAATATTACAATGACATTTCGGAATCAAGGGTTAATTGGCAGTTTATAAGATTAGGGTTTATAAGGTTTAAATTTGGGGGGTTTTGATTTAAAGATGTTTAGGATCAGTTTTTGGTACCAACAGAACTTATATGGCCCGATTAACAAAACCTTATCATCATTTATCATTAACAATCACGTTTTAATGCCAACTGATCAAGAACATGAAGACTAGGGTTTCGGTTCATAAAAACGGATTTAAACCTTTAACACTTGATGTTAAGATCTGAAAATTTGAGAGAATGTTACCTTGATGATGTAGAACAATTATTCAAGATCAAAATAACACGGGTAAGAGTTTGGTTTCAGTCGGGTATAGAGGGAACGAGAGCACAGTAGGTGGTTTTGAAATATTATGAAGACAATCGTTTTAATGGTCTGCTTTTATACCCTGTTATAATCGCATGAAGTTGTAAGCGAGTAGGACCGTAATCGCTAGATAGTACACACGAATGGGTCTACTCGCTAGTTAGGACGGGAGATTAAGGCTAATCGCATATACATACATGCGACTGAGGTTAACTGGTATGATAATTGGCACCAAGGCTCTACTCGCTAGTACCTTTAAGCGATTGGAATGTAATCGCCTTAAATATTACACGATTAAGTTATAATCGCCTAACTTACACACGATTAGAAGACTAAATGTGTGAACTTTTCACACAAATTACCAAATTGCCCCTGCAGCACCAAATCACACATTTTTGACCCGTTAAGGTTCAAAATATGCGTTTTTCACCCCGTTTTAACACACGACTCAGATGATGACTCATATCTTTGAAAAGTTTTCATTTTCAACCCCTGTACTTAAGAGAAAGTACGGTTTTGACCCGGCAAAAACACAATTTTCAATTAGTTGATTTTCGGCGTTTTATTTTTGAAGAAGTAAGATTACAATGGATTAAGATTCCATCATCGGCAATTAAGAATGATTAAACAGATAAAACTAAGCATAAATAAAATGAAAACGGGAGATCAACTAACTGTACACTATCATATTTTTGCGAGTTTCATCAGTTAGGGAATCATATCAGTGTACGGACCATACTAGAATCCTTATATATTCAGTTTTCGTTTAAATTACCAATAAGCATCCTACAACAACTGCCGATATTGTTGTCCACCTAAACTCAAAATCAAGTTTTATCGCTAGGAACTTTAGATACGTTAAGGTAATATTAAGACTGATGTACAAGGTGTTCCCCGCCACGCGACACATTCCCATATCAAGTCATGCACAAAGCTTCCTCGTAACCGGTGAGTAAGCTGTTGTCATCCGTATTTTACAAGGAATGGACTCAGTGGTGATCAGGTCTGTAGAAACGCTGCAACAGAGAGACCAGTGAGATCCAGACCAGGGTTCAAGTCAAATACCATATTTTTTATTTTTCATGGTATGATGCTTTAGGTATATGATTTGATACCTTTGAGCTAATTCTCTTTATGAATAGGGTTTTGGCATTTATGAATCTTTTTGCTCTTTTAGGATTCCCGGACGTCTCCTGATCAGAATTTATTCTGTTTTTATGTTTTGATTTTTTTTCAGGAAACGACATAGAGGTGTCTCAGTTGTAGGCTGCGAACCCAACGTACGACACATGTGCCACTCCTATTTAGTCTGAGAGACGTCCAGTTCACCCCGGATGTACCAACCTCTTAAAGACCATGAAACCTCGGATTTTGGCATGCTATCAAACAAGATTTCGGTACCAAGACCATATGCCAACGCACGTTGATCCACACATGTTTCAGTTGATTTAGGTTTATATCACCGTGCCGAACTTGGAAATGATTTTGAGCCTACCGACACATCATTGTAGAGGCTACTTATCAGTTCCAATATTTTTAAGATGATAAGAGTCCAGACAGCCCGACTGATGGGTTAATATCATCTTCCCTATTTCGCCAAAGAAACTCATTTTTGCAATTTTTCAATTTTTTTTTATTTTGGGATATTCTCATTTTTTTTTTTTTAATTTTTGCATTTTCTGATGTTTTTTTTATTTTTCTGAATTTTCTCCCCCTAAAAATTTGCGAAAAGACAATATTTTTGGATTTTTCTGATTTTTTAAGAAAAATATTTACAAAAACGATTACCGATGAGGATCTAATCCTGCTTTACTTTAATGCCGTTTAAGATTAACAAGTACTCAAAACGAGGACTGTCAAAAGCTTTGGTGAATAAATCGGCACGTTGGTAATCCGTGTGGATTTTGACCATATCGATAAGTTTCTTTTCATAGCAATCGCGTATAAAATGATACTTAACCAAGATATGTTTCGCCTTGGAATGGTTAACTGAGTCTTTAGCAAGAGCTATAGCGGACTCATTGTCACAGTGAATGGGAGTATTAAGAAATTTCAAACCGTAGTCTCTCATTTGTTGTTGTATCCAAAGAACCTAGGAGCAGCAGCTAGATGCCGCTACATATTCCGACTCACAGGTGGATAGGGCTACCGAGGCTTGCTTCTTGCACTGCCACGAGACTAGTCTTAGTCCCAAAAACTGGCATCCAGCCGATGTGGATTTTAAGTCTGTCTTGCATCCGCCATAGTCAGCATCACTAAAAGCGATGAGGTCAAACTTATCGTCATTAGGGTACCATAGACCTTTGGTCGGACAACCCTTTAGATAACGTAAGATCCTCTTCACAGCAACCAGGTGGGACTGTTTCGGCCTTGACTAGTATCTTGATAGTAGACATGTCGCGAACATTATATCAGGCCTTGATGCAGTGAGGTACATGAGTGAGCCTATCATAGCTCGATAGAGAAAAGGATCAACGGTTTGTCCTTTCTCGTCAGGACCAATCCCGTGATTGGTCTTAATTGGTGTGCCTACTGGAGTAGAGTCATCCATCTGGAATCGGCTCAAGATGTCAGCAACGTATTTTGTCTGGTGGATGAAGATCCCCGACTCTTGTTGTTCTACTTGTAGACCGAGGAAGAATTGCATCTCCCCCATCGAGCTCATCTCAAATTTATCCTGCATAAGCTTTTCAAATTCCCTGCACATGACATCATTAGTAGACCCAAAAATAATATCATCAACATAAACCTGTACCAGAAGACGATCACCACCCTTTTCCTTGGTGAATAAGGTGCAATCCACGAGTCCACGTTTGAACCTGTTGGATATAAGATAGTTGCTAAGCATTTGATACCATTCACGCGGAGCTTGATGGAGTCCGTACAACGCTTTGTTCAATTTGTAAACTTTTTCGCGATGAAGCGGATTCTCAAAACCCGGTGACTGAGCAACATACACCTCTTCCTTCACGATACCATACAGAAAAGCACTTTTCACGTCCATTTGATACACCTTAAACCGTTTGTACGAAGCGTAAGCTAAGAACATCCGGATAGTTTCAAGGCGCGCAACTAGAGCGTATACTTCGTTGTAATCTATTCCTTCGATTTGACGGAAGCCGAGGACAACTAATCGAGCCTTGTTTCTAATAATCACCCCACGGTCATCCCATTTACACTTATAGACCCACTTTGTTCCAATTTTCTTCGATCCTGGAGGTAAGTCAACTAAGTCCCACACTCCTAGCTTTTGGAACTACTGAAGCTCGGCTTGAATTGCTTCAATCCATGGTTCTTCCCTCAGTGCCTCTTGCATGGTACTTGGTTCAGTTTGAGATACATAAAGAGCGAAGGACCAGTCGTTCTGATGACCTGCTTTCCTGATCTCCGAATAGAGTGCTAAGGTACCTGTATTGTCACTTGGACTAGCATTTCTGAGCTGACTGCGCGTCATGACTCTGCTAGTCGGATCACCAATCACATTCTGCATTGGATGAGTGTCGTGAATCCGAGATTCTGGATGTGCCGGCACTGGATCATCCGAATGTAGATTAAGGTTCTCCAAACCTTGAGCTAAATTTGTCTTTGCGGTGCTTAAACTGGAGGGAGCAGCGGGTTGCATATTAAAACCTGAGAGATCGATCCGAAGACCTATCCCTGGAGCTGCTGAAGAAGAAGGACCAGCTTGATTGTTTCCTGTCGGAATAACTGGAGCTGTAGTGGTAGATTCACCATTTCCAGCTTGTTCTTCAGTAAGAGTTTCATGAGACTCTGCAAAATCGTCGTCTAAAGATGAAGATTCGAGAACCTCTGCTGACACTTCCTGAAAGACTTCCTCAACTTCTGCTGCTGCGGTTTTACCAGGGGGACCCATGGATGCAGAGGCATCAGATGGTGCTGGCGCAGGTGCATTGACAACGATCGGACGCATTAGCGGTGAGCTAGCTGCGTTTTCACACTCGTAATACATTTGCGCTACAGCATCATCTACCAACTTATCCACGTTGAAAGAATCAAATAAACTCTTATAGTCGAACAACCAATCAGGTCCAACACCAGGTGCATTGGCAGTATAGCGTTGAACATCGACATTAAGCCACTCTTCAACGCAATTGGTTCTTTTGTTGTACACTCTTTTATTGGGAGTGCTGTAACCAACAAAGAAACCTTCTTCTGCCTTTGCACCAAACTTCCCATCGGGATGTATCATGGTGTATGGAGCTCCGAAAGGTTCCAGAAACTCTAAGTTCGGTTTCCTCCGGTTCAGAAGCTCGTAAGAAGTCTTGCCAAGCTTCTTTACCGTTAGAACCCTATTTAGAGTGTAACACGCGCAGTGAACTGCCTCGTTCCAGAAGATCACAGGCAAGTTCGAGTCTGCGAGCATTGTTCTGGCTGCCTCAATAAGAGTCTGATTCTTTCTTTCTGCAACCCCATTTTGCTGAGGAGTGTACGGTGCTGTAAATTCATGATGAATACCCTTTTCCGAACATAACGACTCCATAGCATGATTCTTGAATTCTATCCCGTTATCGCTTCTAATCCTACGGATCTTTAGCTGATATATATTTTCGAATTTAGTGAACAGATTCTTCAAGTATTCAAAAGTTTCACTCTTGTGCTTCATACACACGACCCAGGAAAACCTAGAATAGTCATCCGTAACCACCAAGCAGTATAAGTCACCGTTCTTGCTCTTCCGATTGACTGGGCCAAACAGGTCCATGTGCAGTCGTTCAAGAGGTAGACTAACTGAGTTTGTCTTCTTAGGCTTGTGAGACTTCTTTTTCTGCTTCCCTTTCTTGCATGAGACACAAACGTCGTTTAGATGAAAATTTTTAACAGAAACACCTTCCACCAGTTGATTCTAAACCAGATGGTTCATTTTTCTCAGGTGGATGTGCCCCATACGTCTGTGCCACATGATCGATTCCTTTTCTGTCACCTTAGACAGAAAACAAGTGACTTGACCTTTTGCTGTCATGGCTCGGCTCATATCCGGACGTATAAGTTGTTGACCCTGGGAGCTGAGATCATAACCCACTCTTTCGGTATCTTAAATCCAGGTTTCAGAATGAAACAAGCATTGTCATCAAAGAACACAGTGAACTTTTTGTCACATATCTGCGAGACGCTCAGCAAGTTGTGGTCTATTTGTTTGACAAAGCTTATCTTCTCAAAGCTTACAATTCCGTTACTCGTACTGCCTTCTTTTGTAATATAACCCCCTTTATTACCAGCAAAAGCAACATACCCCTCGTTGATATTCTTTATGTCAAAAAGCAGGGATAAGTCGCCTGTCATGTGCCCAGAAGCTCCACTATCAACAATCCATAGGCTGCTGATAAGGCCCTGTGGAACTCCCTGCACAAACATTCAAAGTTCAGTGGTTAAGGGGGACCCAAGCCTTCACGGTCTTGGGTCTACCATCTTCATCTAATGTCGGAAAATCAACCCATCTTCCGTTTGGAGTTGGTGTTGTTCCCGATGGTCCGGCAGTATTATCACCTGCAGATGATTCTCCACTTTTGGTTGGTGACTTGGGTCTCCAAACCTGTTCCGGTTTCTTTGGCTTGGGCTTCTTCTTTGCTTTGGGGCTAGAAGATCCATCCTTAGACTCCTTAGGAGGAATAGATTTTGGATCCACTTCAGATTTAACTGTACGTGGAATAGTTTTAGGGTTGCCCTGTGGTTTAGCTGCAGCCTTTGCTGGTGGCTTAGGCGCTGCTTCCACCTTTGTGGGAACAGTGCTCCCCCTCAATTGTGGACCCCTGCCATCAACTGGCTTTTGGTTCATAGTAATCTTTTTTCGGTTATCATAAGCAATCTGCTTTCCCTTTTGTTTTTCAGAAAATTTAGGGGAAACAGGTTGCTTAGCTTTTCTAGAACTGGGAGAATCATCCACTTTGATCCTTTCTCGTCTAAATTCAGGGCACGCAGCAACTAAATGCCCACGTTCCCCACATTTATGACAGGATCTGTATTCTTCAAAACGAGGAGATTCGGACTTGTTCTCCTTTTTGTTCTTTCTGTTAGATGAACTAGCAAATGAGTTTTTGTGTTTCAGATCCTCAAGGCATTTTCTTTTCACATCGACGTGAGGATCGTCGTTTCTCTCATTTCTAGTAGATCTAACAAACTCAGTGACATGCTTCTTCGGACTTTTCCTCTGAGCATGACTTTGAGGATTAACGGTGTTTATCTTTTGATTTTTCTTGTTATATTAATTTGGCTAATTACCCTGGTCTTTTCTACCCTTACCCTTACCCTTACCCTTCTTCTTATTCCATTTTTCCTTTTCCACGGTAATGACAGATTCTTGCCAGATTTTAGCAATTAAACCAGGGGCGATACATTTGAGAGGAACTTCCTCATCAGCATATACCTTTTCAGACCCTTTTAGTTTGTAAAACACCTTAATCCTTCTGCAATCCTCGGTTTGCACTTTCGGTACAAGTTCACTCAAGGTTTCAGTAATAATGATATGGTTTTCAAGAGGAACGTTATGAGTTTTCACCGGTGCATACCTAGGAGGCTCATCAAGCTCATCATCCGATGAGTCTGTGTCGTACACACTAATATCATCAGCTTTCTCACCAAGATTGACAGCTTCAGCAGGAGTAGAATCCTTAGTAACATCAGCAGGTTTAGCTGCTTCAGTTGCTTTGGCCGCCTGTGCAGCTTTTGCTGCTGCTGCCACGTCCACAAGTTCCTCCTTCGGCAAGACATCAAAATTGTGATTTTCGAATCTCACCGGAGGTGGACACTGAGAATATTTGGGACTGGTGGAAATGCTTACCTTTTCTGAGTGTTCAACTATGTGATCAAGAACATACTTGCAGTTTAGGTAACTTTCAAGTTTCTTCTTGATTTTCTCATAGTCACAGTTGACAATGGACAATTGTTTCTTAGTGTCTTCTACCTCATTTATGTAATTATTGATAGCAATTTGCTTGTTTGCTAGAGTTTTTGACAGTTCAGAAACATCCTTCTTGTAATTTTCAATTGTATTTAGAAAATTTTTCCTCTTAAGGAATCAATTGACCTTTGCAATGGAACAACATCAGCTTTTAAATTCAGATTCTCTTCAGTTAATTCTTTAATTCTGAATTTTAGCTGATCACACTCTACACACTCTATCTTAGAATTTGAGGATGAACTTACCTTGTCAGACGATTCTGTAACGGCCATCAAAGCATAATGAGCTGCAGTCTTCTTAGCTCCAAAGAATTCGCCAAAATTCTTCTCAGTATAGTCAGCATCCACAAGAAACGATCTTTTTGCCGATCAGCGCATCTGCTTCAGCTAACAAATCTTCCAAATCTTCCAAATCTTCTCCCATATCAGAATCACACTCAGAGTCATAGTTGGACACTTCAGCTTCAGAAATAATACCGCCAGACTGACTTGAGCATTCTTCAACTTCAGCTGGTGCTTCAGACGATTGTTGGTCAAAGCATGCAGCACCACCCTGAGGAGCTTCTTCTCCAGTGATTAGATGGTTCCAGCTGAAACCTTCATCAGCTTGTATTACCAGGGCTTGTCCTTGATTGTTGTTTGCAGGAGGCCTCTGGTTCTGGTTCTAGTTATTTACTGGGACAATAGCTCGCTCAGTATTTGGATTAGGTTGTGTCTGAGCTTGCTGCCTCTGATTCTGATTTGCTCTGTTGTTGTTGAAGGGATTCTGATGACCTTGTTGCTTCGGTCAGTCACATTCTCTTGCAAAGTGCCCTTTGGTGCCACAGTTGTAGCACGTAACCTTCGTTTTATCAAACCCAAACTTAGTGTTGTCGTTTATCAGAACATCTCTCCTTCCTGTCCTGTCCATATACTCCTTTGCCCTTCTCACCACACTTGCGAAGTGCCACTGGATGTCTATCAGATCCAAGTCGTCTTTATCGATCTGCGAGTAATCCTCTTGTGTAAGATGAGGATTTCCGATCTGTCCAGCAACCAATCCACTGTAGGAGTTGACCAAGGTTGGTAGTAAAGCCATGTGTTCTTGAGCTAACTCTACAGTCACCTTCTCTAAACCTGCGGTGTTCAGCTGTTCTGCGACTGGGTTGGTCCAATAGCCACCTTGACTTGAAGTCGAAGCACCTCCATATCCACCATAACTTGTAGTTGGAGCCCCACCAAACCCTGATAGAGGAGGTCCACCAAAGTTTGAAGTTGCATGTGCTGGTGCTGCAAGATGAGAAAAAGGGTTAACACCAAAATGTTTAGTATTATAATTCAAAGGAAACTGGTTTCCTTGTCCGAAAGGATAGGTTGGAGGAGGAACGTCAGTTGGGGGACCATAGTTGTTAAATGCATAAACTGGATCCGGGTTAACCACAAAAGCAGTCTGTGGTTTGGATCCACCCACACTGGCATCCTGAAGAGGGCTCCCGTAGTAGATACTGGGATTCTGTGGAATGAGCGCCTTGTTTTCCCTCCTGATCTCCTCTATCTTCTTGTTCTCCAGCTCGGTAATGAACTCATTGATGGTGAGTGTCTGATAAGCATTGCTTGATTTCAGGATGTCCAACCATTGATGCCAATGAGGAGGTAGCGCCTCAGTAAATCTTTCCACAAGGTCTGCAGATGAGTACAAGACCCCGTACTGGTACATTTCAGACATCGATTCGTTCCCAATAGCATTGAAGTTCTCGAACTCTTTCTTGAGTTGATCCATTTTGACCTTTCGAGTCTTCAGATTTCCCTCGTTTCGCTCAGCAAGCGCTAACCAAAGCATCTGTGATGTAGTGCACTGAGCGAATTGATGAAGTATATCCTTGGGAAGAGCTTGTTTCAATGCTGCCATCGCCTTCTTTTCATAGTTGTACTTCTTCCTTTGATCTTCATTCATATCTTCCAGTGAGATCGGAGTATTCAAATTCTCAACCATCGGCCTGTTGTACCCTGTCTCTATTGCTGACTACACGAGACCATCGATACCCTCAACGTATGTCTGAAATCTGTCCTTCCATCCGTGGTAGTCGGACATGTATTGCAATTTCGGTGCCCTATTCGAACTACCCGTCTCTAAGTCACTCATGAGAATTGATGTGTGAAATTGTGTATTAAATAAATTCGGGTCAAGTTTTAAAAATGGATAAACCCGCTAAACCACACACTAACGGCAAGTGCACCGGTCGCAGTGTAGCAGAGCAAGTAAGTCCGGAATATCGATCCGTGGACACAATGTGGTGACTCTCGGTACTAGACCTCTGTCGACTCCTAGCCTAATAATTTGGATTTTTGTTGATTTTATATTAATTAATTACTAAAACAAATAAATTAAAAATAAACTCAAACTAACAGATAGTGGAGGATTAATAAGGAGGGAAATCAGAAATGGGAAAGGCAACCACCTAGGTATCGAATCCTACTAATGAAATTGGAACTGCCCCGGCTTTGGAAACTATGTTGGCAATCAGGATCTTATAATATTCACCCCTAGTATCCTAGTGGCTCCCGGATCATTTACCAAGACTGATCGAAAAAGAATCCTAAAGGCTACTAATCTCACTGATTGGTTAGATCACCTCTCGGTCTCACTAACTATGCTAAAGTACTCGCTAGACTGGTTTAGATTTCTCACTCTCCAATCACAATACACCCTAAAGTTCAAGGAGTAACCTGTAAAGTCAATCTATGACACAGATAAGCAAATAATACTAGATAACCTAGGAAAACCTGATCTCTCAGCGTTTCTAGCCTAAACCTCTAGCACCAAAGACAAACCTGACTACCTATCACCTCTCGGTCTCAAGAGTAGGAAGAATATTAATTACCTCTAAACTCCCAATTAATGTTCCTATGGAATTTAGGCCTAAAACCATAAAGTAAACTACAAGCACAAAGCAAGTAATTCTAACAAGCATCCAAACATGAAAGACATTCACTAAGACACTCGTGGAACATTAAAAGATCATAAATTGGTAAAAAGTATGCACACACGTCATAGAATCATAAACAAGTTTCTTACTAAAACATAAATCCAACTATAAAATCCAAATCCGAAACATAAATCCAAAATCAAAAGGTCGTCATGTCAAACCTAGGTGGCCACTAATGTTTTAGCCAACCATAATAGTAGTGGAACAAGATAAAAACATAGGTTCAAAATATAGCAAAGTCATGGTACCAATATTTATAGACACAAAGTAAATAAATATAAAAGCGATAACTTGCAGTGATCAAACCCAAGCCTTCAATACTGAACCACGCCTTCCTCCTTCAAAATTAATTTGTTTCCTCCTGTCCTCTTTTTCTCGATAATATGTCTTCTTGTGCGGCTGTTGATGTGTAGATATGATGTATGCCGCCTCCACCCTATTATCCTCCAAAACTAAATATGTCCGCCCTCTCTATCGAGATATATGTGCCTCGAATTATAATATGTTCCCTCGCGGCTCTCCTTTTTCCAAGATAATATGTCCCCACCCTAATTTTTGTTTGCATTTTGGGCTTTCAATAAGGACAAGGCTCGTTGCCTTTTTTTTCAAATTTATTATTATTATTATTATTAGTAAAATTCATGCTTGCTTTGGGTGTTCTTCGCTTAACCAAGCTTCATCGTTTATGCTTCAACGTCCATGAACACCTGCTCTCAAGTGTTGGTGTCTCGATTTAAATTCTTTCATTTTGAGCTCCATTTCTACGAACACCTATAAAATAATAAAATAAATAAATACATAATAAAAAACGACACGAAACAAATAAAAACATGACCAAATAGTATACAAAATACATAGGAAAAGAGATGTGTTTTGCAACACATCAAACATCCCCACACTTACACCTTTTTCGTCCCTGAAAAAGACTGCAATGGAATCATAATTAGAATTCTTGGTTTCAAAAACTTTTAGATTCATTAATTAAGATTTAATTACGCATCAACCAAAATTGTTGGTATTGTTGTCCACCTAAACCCAACCACTAGCAAATCAGGCCCCAATCATGTAAAGCAATTAAGTTCATATTATTACAATCAATCTATGGGTCTCACACTCAAGATATCCAGCTTCACCTAATCCCACATCGAGCTTTCGAAGCAAAGGTTAAACTATATAAATTTACCAACCACTGCAAACTAAACTCCCTAATGTATTAGAAATTAAATTTATGATGGATGATGGATGAAGTTTATGAGCTTAGACACATTTGTTTTTTTTTTTTCATACCTAACCCAGAGGTTGTCTCAATCAGAGTCACCATCCCCAAGAGCGACAGCATGAGCTTCGGTATTTATTTTATTTTATTTTTCAACTTGACCTCGAGGGAGTTTTGATCAGAGGCTTCAGTTTTTTTTTTTTTTTTTTTTTTTTTGTCTAGCTCAATTGATGGACATGTGGATTTTTTTATTTTTTTTGCGCCACTTTTCACCGGATTTATTTTCATAAAAAGGATCAAGTGTGCCATTTAATTAATAATACATATGGGCTTTCAACCTACAGTGGTACCTCTAATTACTATCAGCGGTTTCAGTTCTGCCGTTTCTCTTGAGATGAGAACCCACAAGATTTCATGATTTACTAAGGTATATTAAGAACAATCATAGGACCTTTCAAAGCTAGCTGGGCCTACCGACACATCTTAAGCAAACACGCTTTCAATCTATTTATTTTCTTATATATATATATAATATTTTGAAAACCAAAAATCCCAATTTTACTATCATTTTCCATATAAAATGCACAAAAGATCAGGGACATTTTCTTTTCTTTTTTTTTTCAATTATTAGATTTTTTTTTTTTTTTTGACTCAACCTACAACTAAGCAAAATAAAGACGAAGTCTCCCATCCCCACACTTAGAAAGGCACAGTGTCCTCAATGTGCTCCAGGATACAACGCAGACTAAAAATAAAAATACAAAAACAAAGAATATTTGAAAAGAAAAAAATATATATAACAACAAAATAAATGGAACGAACTCCCCTGGAATATGTGGCAATAGCTCGCAAAAAGTGTCCTGTCCGTCCATCGTCTACAGCCGTATAGCATTTCTTTCGCGGCCATAGTCAGAATCCTGCAAAAATAAACTAAAAAGAAAATGAAAGTACAATGACTCAATGACAAGTGAGATGCCTGTTTACAAAAAATAATTTTAAAATCGACCCCACCCGAATGGAGATTGAGTACGGGCGGGGGAGATCCAACAGTGTAAAGGGCCAAGGCAATCCCACACGACTCGATAAACTAAAAATTGTATAAAAAAGAATGAAAATAAAATAAAATAAAATAAAAATATACTTGGCGGATGATGATACAAACTCTACACTTGGGTTTTAACCCAAGTTCAATCAGGTGGCTTCTCTTTTATCCACCCTTTATCCAACCCGTTTAATTCAGATCGTTCACCATTATTTGTCGAAAGACGAATGGTGAATCTCGAAAAACGTTTGAAAAATTCAAACGGGTCAGAGCACCTATTTCTAGACTTACCTGGACCAAACTTTATATGTGGAATATGATAAGTGGTCCGGTCCATGTTACAGTGAACCCTCTCCCGTGACGGTAGCGGCATGGGCTGGCAATCCTGAATGTGATGAGGTTGTTTGATCTTCTTCTTCGTTACCACCTCTTCCTCCTTTTCCTCGTTTGGTGTATTGATCTCCGTTGTTGGCATCCCTGCAAGTAAAGTTTCTAAAAATAATAGATCGCCAACATGGTCAAATTCTTCTTCTTCGAGAGTTGGTAAATCTACCAACTCATCACCAAACTCGTCCTCCCAAGATGGTACATGCATATCTTCATCTTCATCTCCCATCTTGTTCTCCTTCTCACTAACCTCTTCAATCAACCTGACATCTTCTTCAACCTCACTATCACTCAAAAAATCATCTTCAATGGGGTCTTGTTGGACCGGAGGTGGGACTTCTTCGTCCATTATTGTCTCCGGTGCTGGAGTGATATCATATGGTTGTAAGTATGGATTCTCCCCTTCATACCAATCTACATGGATCCTTGGTACTGAAGGGGCAAGAAAACTATCGGGCTCCCTCCAAACAGGCATATAGTGATTTTGCATTTGTGCGTAGATGCCTTCTTCATTGTTACCAGCCTGGTCGCGCTCTCTTATGTAGTCTGCTACAGTCTTTCTTCCACTAGCATCTGGCATCCTAAAAATCTCACTGCAAACAGACACTAAACAAACAAATCACGGCACCAGATAGAAAAGATATAATAGATAAAAAAATTTAACTAAAAAGAAATAAATAATAAAATAAAGAAGAATAAAATTATCTACAAAATGACTAGATCCCCGACTCGGGTCGTCCTCGAAAGCGCACTGTGTCCCCGGCAACGGCGCCAAAAACTTGATGTGTGAAATTGTGTATTAAATAAATTCGGGTCAAGTTTTAAAAATGGATAAACCCGCTAAACCACACACTAACGGCAAGTGCACCGGTCGCAGTGTAGCAGAGCAAGTAAGTCCGGAATATCGATCCGTGGACACAATGTGGCGACTCTCGGTACTAGACCTCTGTCGACTCCTAGCCTAATAATTTGGATTTTTGTTGATTTTATATTAATTAATTACTAAAACAAATAAATTAAAAATAAACTCAAACTAACAGATAGTGGAGGATTAATAAGGAGGGAAATTAGAAATGGGAAAGGCAACCACCTAGGTATCGAATCCTACTAATGAAATTGGAACTGCCCCGGCTTTGGAAACTATGTTGGCAATCAGGATCTTATAATATTCACCCCTAGTATCCTAGTGGCTCCCGGATCATTTACCAAGACTGACCGAAAAAGAATCCTAAAGGCTACTAATCTCACTGATTGGTTAGATCACCTCTCGGTCTCACTAACTATGCTAAAGTACTCGCTAGACTGGTTTAGATTTCTCACTCTCCAATCACAATACACCCTAAAGTGCAAGGAGTAACCTGTAAAGTCAATCTATGACACAGACTAGCAAATAATACTAGATAACCTAGGAAAACCTGATCTCTCAGCGTTTCTAGCCTAAACCTCTAGCACCAAAGACAAACCTGACTACCTATCACCTCTCGGTCTCAAGAGTAGGAAGAATATTAATTACCTCTAAACTCCCAATTAATGTTCCTATGGAATTTAGGCCTAAAACCATAAAGTAAACTACAAGCACAAAGCAAGTAATTCTAACAAGCATCCAAACATGAAAGACATTCACTAAGACACTCGTGGAACATTAAAAGATCATAAATTGGTAAAAAGTATGCACACACGTCATAGAATCATAAACAAGTTTCTTACTAAAACATAAATCCAACTATAAAATCCAAATCCGAAACATAAATCCAAAATCAAAAGGTCGTCATGTCAAACCTAGGTGGCCACTAATGTTTTAGCCAACCATAATAGTAGTGGAACAAGATAAAAACATAGGTTCAAAATATAGCAAAGTCATGGTACCAATATTTATAGACACAAAGTAAATAAATATAAAAGCGATAACTTGCAGTGATCAAACCCAAGCCTTCAATACTGAACCACGCCTTCCTCCTTCAAAATTAATTTGTTTCCTCCTGTCCTCTTTTTCTCGATAATATGTCTTCTTGTGCGGCTGTTGATGTGTAGATATGATGATATGCCGCCTCCACCCTATTATCCTCCAAAACTAAATATGTCCGCCCTCTCTATCGAGATATATGTGCCTCGAATTATAATATGTTCCCTCGCGGCTCTCCTTTTTCCAAGATAATATGTCCCCACCCTAATTTTTGTTTGCATTTTGGGCTTTCAATAAGGACAAGGCTCGTTGCCTTTTTTTTCAAATTTATTATTATTATTATTATTAGTAAAATTCATGCTTGCTTTGGGTGTTCTTCGCTTAACCAAGCTTCATCGTTTATGCTTCAACGTCCATGAACACCTGCTCTCAAGTGTTGGTGTCTCGATTTAAATTCTTTCATTTTGAGCTCCTTTTCTACGAACACCTATAAAATAATAAAATAAATAAATACATAATAAAAAACGACACGAAACAAATAAAAACATGACCAAATAGTATACAAAATACATAGGAAAAGAGATGTGTTTTGCAACACATCAAGAATGGAAGACAGATGATGCGTCTGTGAATTTGCAGCAGCCGCGAGTGCCCAAGGATTCGCATTCATTGCCTGTTGTTGAGCCGCTAGCGCCCACGGATTGATTCCGGCAACATTCGCTTGCATTTGCGCTTGTTGCATCCGTCGCACGTTACGCTCGGCTGAGAATTGCCAAGGGTTCGTGGGTACATTTGCCTTGGTTGATTCAGATGTCCCCACGGGTTTGCCATATGTTTAAGTTCGTCAAAAGTCCGATACTTAGTCAAATTTTCAGTTTCAGGTTGTTATTGGCGATTGGGAACTCTAATTGTGTGTTTATAGGCGAATAGGGATTTTCATAGGCAATTACAGTTGTAATCACTAGTATTACACGCGATTAGGGTGTAATTGCTAGTGAACAATTGAGCGATTACAAATTTAGAGGTGATTGGGACCCTTCAGGCGATTAGGGTCTATGCCACATAAGATAAGGACGAATAGAACCCTAATCGTGCTTCAGACTGGCGAATGAGCTTCTATTCGTGTATCTTGATGTTCTAATCGCCTATAGATAGGCGATTGGGAAGGAACAGGTATTGTAATCGCCTGATCTGATCTGTAACTTCACTTTTGCTCAAAAACCACCGTTTTTGCCTCAAAATCTTATCCAAATCGATGTGTTTAATCCCCAAATGATTAGAAAAGTTTCCAAAACACTTTTAGAACAAAACCTAATCAAAAACACATGTTTTCATCCATAAAAACACACTAAGAATTTGAAAATAAGGGTTTTTGTGAAAAACTCAAAGTTTCAAAGTTCAAAACAGGTTTTTGATTAAAACTCACAACTTTCACACAAAAACCTACCTATTTTCACTCGTTTTTGTTATCAAAACGCTCGTGATAAGAGCCTCGGCTCTAATACCACTTGTAGGATTGACGAACGTGTCACCCGACAATCATGAGGGTTATATTCAAGGTGCGGAATCCCTTGAATATGCTTTAATAATAGAAACAAACTTGAAACAATGATAAACGAGCAATTACAACACACAAACGGGTCAAAAGATTAACGTTTATATCATTAAAACAGAGCACGAGTGTTACAATGATCAAACCAAGCAATCTCAGACCTGGGGAGGGTGCTTGGAGAGTGTGTGTGGCAAAAACTGATTATTAGGGCAATGATTGGGCCTATTTATACCTCACGTACTCGTACAGGTAGTATAGGCGAATAGGAAGCTATAAGACATGCACCTATAGGCGATTGGGCCATAATCGCCTATAGGGAACCCCTAATCACGTGTACAGTAATGGCGATTAGGGTGTAATCGCCTATCACCATCTTATACTCGCCTATAGTCTCAATCACACCCAAAAACGCGTATAAACGTCTCCAAACACCCCGAAACTCGTCCAAACAACATATATACTAGCCTAGGGACATCATGCACTAACAGCCGAGTCAATGGTCTTAAATCACAAGTCCATACCATCTGGTCTAGACCCTGAGAACGATGAAGTTCAGTCTCAGTTAATTATATAGATTACTTGATTTACACCTTGATTTGTTTAGAAAAAATAAATATGGGGACGGGGATCGAACCCTTGTACATGGCCGGTCCCAACGTCTTAGAACAAAGGATGATACCAACTGACCAATTGATCTACAGATCAGTTGGTTAGAATTTAGTTTGTTTTAAACTTAAACAATGTCAGCGTTATACAATATCCCCAAATCGAACAAGATGAACCCTAGCCATCTAATTACGTCTAATAACAATCAATAGCCTCTGAAATGTTGGGGCTGTTGTTTGTTTATGGCCGACTAACAAAACCAACGAAAGAATTTGAACTTACAGTGTGTATAAAGCTATGAACGAGCCGGTCAAGAAAAAGTCAACCGAGGCAAAATTTGCAGTTTTGAAAGAGTTTAAGGATAAATTGAGTATGGGGGTTTGATTATCGGAGATATAAGCTTGTAAGGGTGTGATCAATTTATACTAATCACACCTAATCGTATGTTTGGAAGTTTGACCCGTATTAAAATCGTATACGCGTATAATACTTATAATTGGAATGCTTTAACTGTTAATTGGCATGAGGATTAAGCTAAATAGGTCGGTCCAATCATACCATAATAGAATTGAAATCAAAAACGCGGATTGGTGTAGTTTTGGAAAGGATTGAACTCTTCGTTGACTTCCAATAGTCAACTGATGAGTTTTAGGGAAGTGTTATCTCTATTTTGTTCGGTTTCAGATCACAAAACGGGTTGTAGCCCAGCTGGTTGATGTGAGTGTGTGTAGTGGGCCGGCCGTGGACGCGGGTTCGAGTCCCGGTCCACGCCTTTTATTTTTTGGCAATTAAAACACTAATATTTTATTATAATAACTTCATAATATCATTATATGAGTCCGAAAATGTCACGAAATATTTTTTTAAAACGTACCAAAAATATCGAAATGCGACATTTATTGATTAAATGATAGAACAATCTTAACGAAAAATGCGAAATGTTACAGTTTGAGTTATAAAACTTTACATTGAGAAACCTTCTCAACATAAAGGTAAGTAAGGTGTTCCATTTGATTAATAGCATCCTTGAAAGTTTGAAGGGCAGAAGCGTTGAAGAAATAAGGTGCTCCATTGGTTATCCGGCTTTACAAGCTTTATAACTAGTTGATACCATGAGCAAGCAGCTTGTTGTAAACATCAACAAGAGCCTGGTTAAACTCAGTTAAGTGAAGAAGGTAGGTAACCACTTGCTAAGCATGATTAATCAACCAATTGTTATCCACAGCAAGCCTATCAATTTTCACTCTTAGCCTGAACCAACGAAGACTTTAAGTTATCCTTCTCCTCAAGGAAGGCTTTCTAGGACACATCCTCAATATCATCGCTCAACTCAACATTGTCAAGCTTTGAAGCATTCGACCGTGCAAAAGTTCTAGCTCAACCGGCGAGTAATAGACTTCTCACCTTCAACCTTCACAAACTTAGTGGCACATCCTTGTAATTTCAGAGTCATAACAAACCTCTTGAGTACCAACCAACACACCCTCGCTATTGTCTAGAACAACCTTGGAGGTAAACACCACATCAGAAGTGTTATCAGACTTCACAAAATCTAAGGCACTAATATCTACAAACAATAATACGTAGTTTATTGAAGGTACAATGAGTAGGATAAAAGGTGACTGAACAATTATTTTCCTATAGTAATCTGATTGACACCTGGGGCATGAAGAATCTTCTGCAAGTCGAACTGATAAGTAAAAATTAGCACGGAGGGTAGTAAGAAATTCTCGGTTCCCAGCGCCCGCTACACCTCAACTTTTCCGGCGTAGTGCAATTTTTATTTCTTTTTTTACATTTTTGGTTTTATGTTACCCCTTAATTAATATAACGTTACCCCTCAATTTCTTTTAAAACTCAAAACATTCTGAAACTTTTAACATTAGCCCAAAAAAAGATAAAAACCCATAAATCATTACCTATTGATCCATTTTATCTATTATGTATAAGATTGAAGCCTATAAGGCCTAAGCCCATAAGGCCTAAACCCAATTAGTTTGTTTAACTTTGTAAAAAACTAGGGGTGTAAACAATCTGAACCGAGCTCGAGCTCTCTTAATTTATGAAAGCTTGAGGACGGCTGAATTCGACCTTTGATCCTAAAGTTTGAGCTCGGCTTGTAGATAGCTTTTTCAAGCATGAGCTCGGCTCGTTTATTCTTTATTAAGTAAATGGTATTAATTATAATTATTATTTTATATATAAATTATTTATTTCTCATAATTTTATAAATATATATTATTATTATTATTATGTAAATATATGTTTAATATACTAATTAAAATTTATATAAACAGTGGGCTTGTTTAGGCTTGTGAGCTGGCCGAGCTCGATATGCAATGCTCGGCTCGTTTTAAGCTTCGCCTCCCTACTTGGCGCTCGCGTCTTCGCCTTCTTTGTCCTGTGAGACGGTGCGACTTTTGCACAATACTTTGGTAGATATGATTGGTTAAAGTATAGCACTAAACAAGAAAAATCATATTTCTTGTCGTTTTACTTGTTTAATGAAAATGTTGGTAATCAAGGTGGAAGAGATATTTTTTTACAATGCTCTAATTTGTATGATCCAAAGAGAGACTTTTGATAAAGTAAAAATTAATGATATAATGACTCACTTTCAAAAACCAAAGAGGAGAAATGTATTAGCTATGTGTTTAAATTTATTTATTATCGTGTTTTTATTCTTGTTTCGTTTTCATTTTATTAAAGTACAGTAGAAAAAAAAAATTAACGTTACCCTGAACTTTTGGTCTAGATCCGTCAGTGGTTCCAGCTATGTGATGTGTGGCACCAGAATCAATCATCCATTATGAGTCAAGACCAGAAAACATACATGAGTGCACCGAGTTAGTTCAAGGACTGAGCTACTCTAAAGCAATAAATCATTCGAGCAAATCACACTCCTTGATACATGTAATGGTGTCATTTCTTTCGTTTCCCACTAAAATAAATGTAAATTGGCAAAAACAAGATTAGGTCGTGGCAACAAGTCTTGGACAAGAACAAACAGGTTCAGATACTGATAAAAGAATGATCTGGAAGGAGTTCAGAAACTGGAACACAGCTAGTCTAAAACAAATGAGAAACGGTTGTAAAAGTGCTTATGGTTTATTATTCTTGAATGAATCAATACAAAGGAGAGAATCATTATTTATAGATCCACAATAAAACAAACCCTAGCACAAAATAAGGAAAGAGATAAATCTAGAACAAATACAAAATCTCTCTCTAAAAATATATACATATCCGGTCTAAACTTATATCCGCTAATAGCCCCCTGCAGTTTGATCGGTCATCGGACAAACGGTCAAACTGGACCTGAAAGAGTGAAATAACTGTTGAGATAGCCCCTTAGTAAAAATGTCAGCGTATTGGCAAGATGAGGGCACGTGCAGAACTCGGATATGACCAATGTGCACCTTCTCTCGGACAAAATGGATATCTATCTCAATATGCTTCGTTCTCTGATGCTGAACCGGATTATCTGACATGTATACAGCGGAAACGTTGTCACAATAAATAATCGAAGCTTTTTGCAAAGGAACTTGTAACTCAAGTAACAAGTTTTGGATCCATGTGGCCTCTGCGACAGCATTAGCAACCCCCTTGTATTCAGCTTCTGCACTAGATCGTGAAACTGTGGGCTGTCGTTTAGAAGACCGTGAAACAAGATTATCCCCAAGAAAATACAATAGCCACTCGTTGTCCATCTTGATTCGGGGCAGCCACCCCAATTAGCATCTGAATACGCGGTTATAGAGTGCGTAACAGAGCGAACCATACGAATCCCATAACCCAATGTGCCTTGTAAGTAACACAAAATCCTTTTCATGAAAGCGTAATGGGAATCGTGAGGTTCATGCATAAATAAACAAACCTACTGCACCGCGTATGAGATATCTGGCCTGGTAAAAGTTAAGTACTTAAGTGCCCCTGCTAAACTTCTATAAAGAGTCCGGTCATGAAAGAGAGGGCCATCAGTAGCACTTAACTTTGAAGAAGGATCAACCGGGGTTGCACAAGTTTTGCAGTCTGTCATAGAAGCTCAAGCAATAATTTCCTTGGCATTTTGAGATTGATCTAAAAATAATACTGTGGGTCGACATGTTACTTTAATACCCAGAAAATAGTGCAAATCTCCCATATCTGTCATAGCAAACTCTCGTGAGAGTTTCTGAATAATATCATGTAAGAATGCATCTGATGAAGCAGTGAGGACAATGTCATCGACATATAAAAGGAGATAAGCAATAATATGACCATGGGTATAGATGAACAACGAGTTGTCACATACACTGGGAGAGAATATATGTAGCAAACCAGGTATACCAAGCTCGCGGTGCCTGCTTGAGGCCATAAAGAGACTTCTTTAACCTACACACAAAACCTGGATAACGCCTGTCAACAAAACCCGAAGGTTGATGCATATACACAGTTTCATTTAAATGTCCATGTAAAAACGTGTTCTTCACATCTAGCTGATGGATCGGCTAAGATTTAGAGACAGCCAGTGATAAAACAGTCCGGATGGTAGCCGGTTTAACTACCGGACTAAATGTATCCTCACAATCAATACCCATAGTATGTGATTTCCCATAACTACCAACCAATCTGTATATCTCTCCAAAGTTCCATCAGACTAAAATTTATGTCGAAACAGCCACATGCACCTGATAACGGGTTGATTCGTAGGCCGAGGAACTAATTCCCATGTCTCATTTTCCTGTAAGGCAGTAAATTCATCTTGCATAGCACGCAACCAATTCGGGTCAGTTAGGGCCTGTGAATAAGAGGTGGGAATGTATGAGATAGCGGGGCTGTGGGTAGTGGGGTGAATAGGTTTTAGTGTACCAGATTTGGACCAGGTTGTCATAGGATGTGTTGGGGGTGGTCGAGACTGAGAAGAGGGATCGGCATGCTACGGAGCAGTGGCCGGAGGAGCCACAGTAGACGGTGGCGGCTGTGGTAAATGGGCAGGATGCTATGCAGAAGGTATTGCAGGAGGTTTAGGTCGGGGGGTATAGGTTAGCGGGTATGGGGAGGTGGTGGTTAGGGCACGTGGCTGGGGTGGTGGAGTTGGTGCAATGGTGGATGGTGAGGGGACAGGTAGGGACCGATTGAAATAAAACCCGGGTGGTGGGTTATCCTCAAGGAAGTTGTACGAGGTGATAGGTGTCAGTAATTAAAAAGGAAAAGTGGGCTCGTCAAAAGTGACATGCCGAGAAATGGTGACTTTACCCGTGGTGGGGTCGAAACAACGGTACCCGCGAAAATCCGGTGGGTATCCAAGAAAAATACACCGGATAAAGCCAGAGTGGAGTTTATGTGGTTGGGTAGCAGAAGTATTTGGAGAACATGTGCACCCAAAAACTCGCAGATGGTCATAGGTGGGATGACGAAGGTATAGGGCGAAGGTAGGTGTATAAAAGTTAAGGCGTTTGGTTGGAAGGATGTTGTGTAAGTAGGTTGTGGTGTGTAAGGCTTCGACCCAAAAGGATGGTGGCAAGTGGGCATGGATTAAAAAGGAACAAATGCTATCGTTAAGGCGACGGATCATTCATTCTGCACGGCCATTCTGTGATGAAGTTTGTAGGCATGAAAAGCGAAACAGAAGGTCGTGTTGGGTGGCAAAGTTTTTGAAGGCAGTATTGTCAAACTCGCCTCTTAAGTCACACTGAAAAGTTTTAATGTTTCTGATAAACTGTGTGGCAATAAGGCGGTGAAATTTGACAAAGGTGGGAAAAGTTTCTGACTTGTATTTTAAAGGGTATACCCAAATAAAGTGTAAGTAATTATCGATTAAAACCATGTAATATGTCACACCCCACCAGGGCGGAAACACGGGGATGCGACTTTGAAAGGTTTTCAAGCACAAGGTTCATGCAATACACAGATATATTTAAATGAATACCATCGAAGGATGGATGATGTCATAAATTACTTAAAGTATCATAACATTGTTTGAATAATAGTAAATTGTCTCGAATTCATGACTCAAATACTGAAATAACGTGGAACTGACAAAACCCGATCCAAAATGGTACCACTCGGTGCATGCTTGAACCCCTCTCCCAAGTCTCCGCTTCTCATTGTCAATTACCTGAAAAACATGCATAAAAGATTTGTCAACAATAATGTTGGTGAGTTCATGGGTTTAAATGTACTAAGTAAAGTGCTTGTGTAATTCGTGTATGACCAATCATAGGCTAGCTAAGCGAATGATTACTGTGCAAACCATGAGTCCCGTAACCAAACCTCTTGACTGTTGTGCCTCGCGCATTGTACATTAAATGTGTAGTAGAATACTAACACTCTTTTGTATGTAACCGGTTAGAGCGACTAACCAAGACTGGGGGTGTCAACCCAATAGATCTATTAAAGTGTTCCATGGCTTACAATAGCTAATGGTTACAGTATAATGTAAGTACGAGGACTGTTGAGCTCATGAACCGAATGTCTCATGTTCCACATGGTAGTCACGATAGAATTAACACACAAACTGAAATTTGTACTAGATTTGTAGCATGTTTGACCCCCAAAAATGTAAAAGCAGTAAAATGGGGCCATGAAACTCACCTGATATCTAAGGATAAGGTCTGCTAAAGCGGAAAAATGAAATAGCTATAGTCTCGACAAATGATACCCCATGATCAGTATCAACATAGTAAGTTGTACGTTCCTGTCATTTATCATACAAGTTGTTCACACGACTTTGTGGGCCATGGTATTAGTGTATGTGGGCCATGTCCTTGTACATGTGACGTTCTATAGTTGATTTATATGTACTTGTAAAACATACGGCTCCGGAAATCCCGGGTGTCTCATTGTGAAGTGTCTTTTAGTGTGGACCGAACGGGCCCCACATGTTGTCATGGGCTTTAAATTGTTCCCAATCCAACACGTGTGGTTGGTGTATGTCAAAATGAGTAATTTAACACACGTCTAGGCGCTTGTAAAATCCAAGCTAGTATTAACATATGTTATAGTCTTATTAACATGTGTTAAAATAATAGCCAATTGCTTTAATGTAATATATGGTGTGAAATCAGATTTGTATTGAGCAAAATCGACTTCCATAAGCTTATTCATGATGGTGAATGAGGGTTTCGAATGTATAGATGTGTACATTACAAGTTCTCGTGTAATTTTATATATAAAAGAGTGGCGGCTTCATATGCATATTAACTTTGTGTTTTGAGTTTAAAAGTTGGATTTATTAACAAAATAAGATGTCGGTACACACATATATTGTTTGGCCATGGTGTGATCATTCCATATGTGGGCCGATTGGTATGTGTGTGGTCGTATGTATGTTTGTGCGTATTTATTTAAGTTTGCAAACAATAGCTAACACCTTGTAGACTAGTGACATTATAATACCATGTTTTGAGCTTGATCTAGGTCGATTACACAAGAACAAGGGTCGTGGGCCTGGTGTTAGATGTAGGCCGAAAGACTAATGGTTACAAAGAAACATAGAGGTTTAGATACCTTACCTAATCGAGATAATGTGGAGCCAATGGACCTTGAGTCTTGATCCTCCTCTTGCTTGCCTTGATGCTTCGGTTAGGGGTGGGTTGTTTTGGCTAATAAGCATCAAAGGAAAGGAAAGAATTGGTGTGTGAATTTGGTGAACTCTTGGGTCTCTTATATAGTGGTTCGAATGGGGTAGGGATAAAACAAAAATGGTATGTTTATCTTCCTTGATTGGAGCATTGTTTAGAGAAGTTAAACATCATTTGATGCAAGGCATGAGTTGTATAGTTTAATCAAGAAAGAGGTGTGTTTGACTTTTTTAGGGAATGAGATTAACTTGGCTTTTTGTCCAAATGAGTGTAAGTTATGACATCATTGATGCTCTAGCCGATTACATCATGAGCATGGGTGAGTTGGAAGTCAATATTTGTCTTATCATATTGGGTAGGATCGGCCGATTATGTGCATAGGCATAAGAATGATAGTAACCTTTCCATGCTCCTAGGTTTGTCATCATTTGGTGATTGAGATGTCATTATCAGCCGCAAGAAAGGAAAAGGGTATGAATGTTTGTTTCATTCTAAAAGTGGAAGTATATTAGTCTAGATCTTTGAAATAGAGTGATGTTTAACCAAATGTGTGTAAGATTTGGTGTGTTTAGGGTGATAGTGACTTGTGATTTCTTGGGATCGGCCGTATGTGGTTCAAGAGGACCTCTTTATTAAGTCATGATCACATATGGGGATATGTAGTGTCACATTGTAAGTTACCAAGATGGTATAAGTCATATGTTTGAAAAGGACCCTTGTTTGCTTGCTTAATGTATCGGCCGAATAAGGGAAGGGGCAAGGGAAAGTCTTTACTTCTTTTGTGTATGATCATGATCTAGTGATAGTGTGATTGTATAACAAGACTCCCTCTTTGAGTAAGTTAATTACAAGGCATACATTTATAATAGATTAATATACAACCATGTGTGTATTTGTGCATTTGTGTTGTGTGTAAGCGTATGTGTATATATATATACATGAGTATACATTCAGTTATTTATATATACAAGAGTGTAAACATGGTGTTGAATGGGAAGGAAAATCATTAGCTAGCATGTTATTTAGTTCGTTCTCTCGTACCAAGTACACGACTAGATTTTTGACCAGGTTGTAGAATACTCGATGACGATATTAACATGTATTAATGTCCATTAATTAAGAACACATGTTATTGATGTTAACATATGAATACATTTGTGATCCATATACATGTGTTAGTGAGGGATTACCAAGTGTTAGAGTGTGGTAACTCCCTAAAAAATGCTTTTGTGATTGCGCGGGTTTGTGTGGATTGTATAGCTTCCCATTCGGCCATTGTCACATGCACAGTTGTTTTGTATTATGTGGTAAACGGGTATCCGGTGATTTCTGTTGAGCATTTGATTCGCTTGACTGTTCAATGCCAATTGTTTTGTATAGTTCGGGTGTTGTATGCATAAATAGGTAACTTATTGAGTTTTCTTAATAAATCGTGCTTTACCAGACTGGGGGGTATAGTGTGTGCAGAATGTCTAATTATGCACATGAAATGACAATAATAAATAAAATGCGTCCTGGATCGTTGACTGGTGTCACATAATATTTGTACAGATTTGCTGAGTACAGGTGATGTCCACAAATCACAATGAATTATGTCAAAAGAGGCAAATGTAAAAGATGAAGATGCATAAAACGGTAAACGTTTACTGTTTGACAATTGACACGAATGACAAAAAGTAGACTGTTTCATCTTATTACATGGAAAATTAAAAGTACGAAAAAGAATGTCTAAAACATAAGCGCCAGGGTGTCCAAGACGATCGTGCCACGGCTGGGAGGTTGTGGTAAGAAAGCTTGCTTGGGCAGGTAGCTTAGGTTTGGTGATAGGATAGAGGTCCCCGATGCTATTGTGGCGGGAAAGGAGGCGCCCAGTTTGAAGGTCCTTCAAAGAGAAACCAAAAGGGTCAAATTCGATTGAAACATGGTTATCACGAGTAAAACGACGAACGAAAATTAACTTTTTAATAATTTATGGACAGTGTAAAATATTGGATAGGACATAGGTGCGATTGGGAAGGTACAGGTAACCTGTTCCAGACCCTTGAATTGGTAAAGACGTGCCATTACCTACAACAATTTACTGCAAACAGAAAAACTGTCAGGGTGTTCAATCATGTAACATTTTGAAAGTTTTGGAATTAATAAAATTTCCGTTTTTATTAATTCAAGTCCCATTCACATATATTTTATAAAATCAATATTTTCCATCCCTATAAATTTTAGACATCTCAAAGTTATTATTTCTTTTTTTTTATAAACACAAACCTTGCTCAATAAAAACTAAATATTTGAACCCTCTTTATTTTTATATAATAATAATAACAATAATAATAATAATAATAATAATAATTTTCAGATTTTATTTAAGTTTATAAAATTTTGTTCTATACAAATACCATCATCATAACCAAAATAATATAATCAAAACACTAATAATATAACCCAAGCCATTTTGTTTGGGCCTTTGACTGCTCCAGCCACCCCTGATCCCAAACCCGTAGAACCCGGCCCAAAAGAAAAAAAATGTTTGCTTTCAGCAGGTTTCGAACCTGTGACTAAGGGTCTAGAAATTTAACACAGACTGCCACCACCACTCCACCACTTGTGGTTTGGTGTTTTTATTTGGAAACAAATAGAAGTTAAACATTTTTTATTCTCTCCTTCCTAGACATGATCGAAGTCAAACACCCATTCGCAAAAATCATTTGAATTCCAATTATACACGCTTTAATCTGTTTTAGGGAATTATTTTGATTAATGATTGACTGAAATCGTCATCTTCAACAAGGAAAGTTATCAATTTCGGTTAATCATTCCTAATTTTAATCAATCATACGCGTCCCCCTTTAATACCTTGGTCAAATTTCCAATTCGACAAACCGAGCTATTATACTATAAATTGGACCTTCCTAGATGACCTCATAGTGCCGAAAAACAAATCCTCACCTTCAATTTCTGTTATTCACTCGTTTTCAATCTGTTTTGATCGTGGTATGACTTTTCTGTTGACCAACGTAATTGAACTCTACAACTCCTTATAAGTAGCGATCGATTACATGCTTTCATTCCTTGTTTTAGTCTGATCAATAACCCTATGATTACAGGGGTTATTGATTGTTGATTCGTTTAATTAGAAAAACTAGGGTTCTTAGCATATGATTGGGGAAGATGATATGAAGTCACATGGGTTTAAATTATTTTCTGCAACAAATTAAAACACCCATCTGAGGTAGATCAGATGGTTGTGATGTTTGCTGTCCAACTGCGTGGCCATGGGTTCGAGACCTGGCACGCGTATTTCCTTTTTAATTTACTTTAATTATAAACTAACTCAATTAACCTAAACCTACAAATGAATCCATATAAAGCTCGTTCTCAGGGTCAGGCCAGTTGGTCTGGCTTGTGATTCAGAGACTCGGGTTCGAGTCCTGGCACAGGCAACATTTTTTTGGACCTTCTCTTTTATATTCTTTTTACCCTTTATTTTTTTTTAAATAGTTTTAAAATACCAAAAGAGATTTATAAATTCTATAAAAATTATCTTATGTTATTCTAATGGTACCGTTTATGATACAATTTTTAGTTTTTCAAAAATCATTTATTTAATACATATAAAATATATTACAAGGTTATTCATTTATAAGTTAAAAATTATATAAAAATATCTAAACGATTTTATAAAACTCCACAAAAATTATTTTAAAATTATAAATCAATAAATATTGCAGAAATAAATTTTTATTTCAAAAAAACGCGTATTAAATATTTTTAATTAATTTTTACTATTTTAATCCTAAATAAATCATAATAAATTCATTTTTCACTATTTTTGTACCAAAATTTTATATAAATTATTTTTGTTCATTTAGAACAGAAAAACAAATTTTAATTTGAAACTTAATTAATTTTAATATTTTTAGACATTAATACTATATTTTGACGAATAAATATTAATATACTATATATTCGATAATTAAGAAAATAATTTTATAAAAATTATTTTCACATTTATAACATTCAAGTACAACCATACTTAATCAAGATTTTACAAAAGTCTTTCTATTTATTTCCCTAAATTTCTTTATTTATAAATTAATTAACAATTTATCTAAGGGGGTGTTTGGGATTGATTATTCAAAACAGATTATGCGTTTTGGAATGTCGAATGTGGTTTCATGAACGGTTGAATGAAGAAAGCTAAGGTCGAAGGAGAACAGAAGGTCGAAGGTAGAATATGATTTAATGTATTGCGTGATTCGACTACCATGTTTGGTCGAACCTGCACATTCGACCAACCCAAATGGGCGAATGTGCAGGCCTATATAAGGTCAAGTTCAGTTTTGCAATGTAACCTTTGACATTTTGTTTTCCCTCCAGTGTGTGTTCTCCCTAGGGTTTTGTGTCAAGTCTGTACACGTCAATTAATCATTATAAACATCTTTTTAACGTGTAATTGAATGTGTTATTGAATGAAATGAAAGCTTTTATGATGATTTATGTGTTTTGTTAGTATTATTATCATTTTGTGATTAATTCAGGGATTCCGCACCTGAATTGAACTTGTTTGATCATTCTCTTTGTTGTTTAGACGATCCTACGCGCATACAAAGTGGTATCAGAGCCATATGGATCAAACAACCAGAAACTGATAATATTACAGCTGATTTGGACCCTATTTTGATCAAAACTTTCTGTTTTTCATTGATAAATTGATTTTGGTGATAAATTGATTGATTTGAACTTGTTTTCATGGATAAAACTCATAATTCTCTTTGTTAAACTTGTTCCAAATCAAATCCGAGGCAAAATCTTATTAGAATCATCAAATTTCATCAACTTTTGAAAAATTTGATCAAAATTAACTGATTTTCAAAGAATAACCGTTTTTGAATCATGCATGGTCGAACCTAGGGAGACTGGTCGAAAGAGTGTGTTATTTGGTCGAACCAAGGTTTATTTGGTCGAACGTGGAGTTTTAGTTGGTCGAATCTAAAGTTTATCAGAGTTTATTTGTTCATTCGACCATATTAGGTACATTCGACCAATCGGGTGGTCGAAAGTGGGTGTAAACGGTCGAAAGTGATTTGAGTTGGTTATTTTCTACATTCGAACCTTGACAAACGGTCGAACGTGAACTATTTTGTACATTCGATCACACGATAATACCAAAGGGTCGAACGTAGAATATGTTATAAAATTTTTCTAATCTTTTCGTGTTTAATCATTTTCAGATTGATATGTGGAACTTTCCTACTACACCACGACCTAACACGACACCACAACAGCAGACAACCATGGATCCTTGGTCGGTAGCTGCTCAAAAGTCTAGTCTACCATCGCAACCGATTAACTACATGGCGATGACTAGTACTATTCCCCAACATGTTGCACAACCACAACCACAACCGATGGCTGATTATTGGGGAGTAGCAGCAGCGGTACACTCTCAGACTACAAATGCTATTTCAACTCTTATTCAAGACTTGTCTTCGAGGAGCGGAAGTCGTCCACCAAAGCTTATGGAGATGGTCGATTACAACACTTGGAAGACCAAATTCAAGATCCATCTTGAGGGAATGGGATTAGAGGGAACGGAAGCTTGGCAGATGATTGCAAAGGGCTATGTTGCTCCGATCTTGGAGAACACGGGTGAGCCAATTCCGTTGGAGAATCTTGCTGAGAATGAAAAGAAGAAATTTGCTATTGAGAAGAAGGCGTTTTCTCAAACGTCCCAGGCCATCAATACTGATCTGTTACATCAATTTGGGTCTTGCACAACATCTAAACAGTTGTGGGACATGTTAAAGAATCGGCATGATGGAAATGGGAAGACGAGGAAGTTGAGGATGGAGGAACTTCGAAAAGAGTTTGAGAACTTCAGCTACATGGGGAATGAGACACTGAAGGAGTTGATTCCAAGGTATTGTCATTTACTCACTGAGCTTTCAAGCTATGAGATAAGCATACCTATGTCAGAGTTGGTGGACAAGTTTGCTAATGCGTTGCCACCATACTGGAATCAACATATCGAGGTATTGAAAGAAAAGGATGCGTACCAATATTGGACCATCAATGAGTTTATTCAGAAACTTGAAAATAAGGAGATGGAAGAAAAGAGGAAGGCAAAAAGAGCACAAATTCCTTAGAATCCATAATTGTATCATGGTGGTACATCTTCTTCTCTTTCTAGTTCAAGTTCTAGTTCAAATGTTGCTCCCCACATCGCGTGCGTTTCTAACCATGTTGAACCAACCAAAACACCTATCAATTATCTTGCTCAAACTTCATCATATACCCCACCATCATATCCTACTACAACTTATATCCACCATTCTCACCCATGCAACAAGCAGCTTGTTATTCTGTTAATCTAAACCACCCTCAACAACAAACATACATCCCGCAAATGAACCCGATGCAAATCAACCAAAGTCAAACAAATCAGAGCCCGATTGTGATGGAGACATCGAACTTAAACAATGTTACTGTTGAAATTGCTCAACAACACGTAGCATTGGTGTCAGCTATGGTAGCATCTTATAATGGGTTGGTTGCGAGTCAAATTGGGAACAACAATTTGACAAGTGAAGACTACGCACAGATCGATAAGGAAGAGATTGAGCTCATTGATATCCAATGGGCATTTGCGAGTGTTATGAGAACAGCTACTTAATTCATCGAGAAGACCGGAAGAACTGATCTTTCTACTTCCCCGAACACCACATATGGCTTTAACAAAGCCAAAGTGACTTGTTTCAATTGTGGTGGGAAAGGTCATTTTAAATGGGAGTGCACACAGCCAGCACAGCAGGGGAATAGAAATCCTTTTAACACCAACTACCAAAACCGTCAAACCCAAAACCAGGTATCTTACCAAAGCCCTAATATCTCAAGCTTTCGACCACAAAATACCTACCAGAATCGTCAAAATACTTCACAAAACAACACTTCGAAACAATTCACAACACAAAACCAGAACCAAAACCAAACACCACAAAATCCAAACCGAACAATCATTCCTATTTCTACACCAAACACACAAACCCAAACAGATAATCAAAACCAAGCTTTGGTGATACAGAAAGACGAGGGGTTTGATTGGACAGGGATGCAGTTGGGTGTTGAGGAGATTACAACTGGGAATGTGGCGTGTGTTGCACAGCAGATGAATTTGGATGAGCCGGTAGAGGTTGAAGAGGAATTAGTGACTGAAAAGATGTCTGAGGTGAAAATAGAGGAGTTGAGTGAAGAGAGTGATGATTGTGGAGAGAAGAAATTTGGGTTGATTCTTGATTCGATTTCTGATGTGCCAGAGCAGTATGATTCAGCTTATTCTGATAAGGAGAGTGAGTCTGACTCTGAATCTAGTGTTAATTCACTGGATGATGATATTGACCAATTGCTTGCTGAAGCTGACTTTTTGATGACCCGGAAATCATGCATGGTGGATGATGCTTGTACCAGGATTGATTATTCAAGTTTTTCGCTGGGAAGGAAGCACACTTTGCATTGATGGCCATGACAGAACCTCCAAAACAGGTAAGTACTGAATCTACTTCAAATTCAAATTCAACCTGTGTTAAACATTGTGATGCTTGTGATAAATTGACAGAGGAGAATAAGCAACTCAAGGTTCATCTTGAGAGTGCTAAAATCAACTGTCAATCCTATCAAAAAGAAGCAAAAGAGTTTAACAGAGTACTTGATGGTTATAAGAAAGATGTTTCAGAACTGAAAAAGACTTTATCTTTGAAACAACTGGCCATAAATAATTATATCAATGATTTAGAAAACACAAAACTTGAAATGGCCACCATCAAGTGTTTTGCAGAGAAAGTTAATAAGAAACTTGAGAGTTATAAGCATATTGCTTATGTTGTTGATCATATAATAGAGGAGCCTTCACAGTCTAGTAGTGAAAACTACAAGGCAGTCCCATCTCCAGTGTTATTTGAAAATCATACTCTACATTCAATAACACCGGAGAGCTCAGTCAAATCTGAATCGACATCAGATAATGAGTCGAACACTTCTAGTGTGGGAGACCCAAATTCTGATGTTCGACCAGTTTTGGGACTAAACAATGAAGGTGTAGTTGCTGTAACCGATGATTCTGATTCTGAGGACGAACAATCTGAGAAGGCCCCTGAAAAGGTGTGTGATATTCCTGATGAAAATCACATAATCACTAACGAACCTGTTTCACCATCTCAGATTGTGCATCCCATGGCTAACGCTCATAGAAAGAATCAATCAGTTAAGTATGTTGAAAAGAAAAATGAAAAGAAAAATGAATCTTGTGACAAACCCGTCAAGATTTTCTATCGGATGATTGGATCCGATAAGATTATGTCTGATGAGGAATATCCAATTAAATTCGCCAATTATTCAAAGATTGAAAAGATTTGGCAGGAGAGTACCATTTGGTTCCCAAAGCATGAGCGAACAAATGATGTACCTCCAGAAGTTTTACAAAGAATTTACTTGGATGTTCCTAAAGAACCCAAAGTTCATGTCACGGAATTCATCAAACCAAAGAATAAGGAGAATAGTTTTCTTGAGCCGACTTACTCAAAGGACCCAGCTCCTGAGAGTTTAAGAAGAAGGTGTGTGGATGATCAATATCCTATCACTACTTATGCAAAGTCGAACGCCAAGAACAACTTTGAAGAGTACCGTGCGTGTTTTAAATGCGGGGAGAGAGGGCATTTACTTGCTCACTGCCCGTACGTTAGGCACAAGAGGCACGAGGTGGAAATGAAGCAGAAATATGAAAGTCCAGTCGATAATCATTGTTATCCACAAAGACGATTTGTTCCTCAACCAGCACCTTTTTATAATCAAAGCAGATATTTTCAAAAGAGGGAAAATCGTCCGATGACATATGATCGTCGTAACCGGATAGCAACTGAAAAATCCCTTAAGAAACCAATGGTGAACACAACTGTTGACAAGAAAAAGGTTCCTGTTAAACCTGTTGTCAAACCAACAGTTGGACCTGTCTCTGTTAAGTCAGGGAAGGTAACCAAGAAAGTGACTTTCAAAGACGAAATAAAGAAACCGGTTGAGACCCCAAAATCTCAAATCCGGATCTTGAAACGATCTAAACAATCTTGGTCACCAAAGGGTTCTCAAGGTGCTTCAACTTCACAACAAAATGTGAAATCAGAGAATGAAAAAGATTTGATTGAATAGAAAAAGATTAATTCAAATCTAACTGTTTGTGAAAAATCTGAATCTTTGAAACAAAGTGTTCAAAGACCCAAGACCAAGCAGGCTTGGGTCCCCCGAAAGAACTAATCTTTTTACTTGATATGTGCAGGGAGCTTCAGCTGGCCCTGTGAGCAGTCTTTGGATTGTTGACAGTGGAGCTTCTGGTCACATGACAGGGGATCTATCGCTACTGTTCGATATCAGAAATATCAATGGAGGTTATGTAGCGTTTGCTGGTAACAAGGGTGGTTACATTACCATGGAGAGTAGTGTTAGTAATGGAATAGTGAGTTTTGAGAAAATATCTTATGTGAAGCAAATCGATTACAATCTGCTCAGTGTCAGTCAGATTTGTGACAAGCAGTTTTTTGTATTCGTTGATGACAAATCTTGCTATATACTCAAGCCGGGATTCGTGTTACCAAAAGAGTGGGTGATGTTAAAGGCGCCGAGAGTGAACAACTTGTACATTCTCGACATGTCTAAAGCGATGACTACACAAGGCCAAGTCACGTGTTTTCTCTCCAAGGCTACTGAAAAAGAATCAATCATGTGGCATAGGAGGATGGGACACATTCACCTAAGAAAGATGAATCAATTGGTGAAGAATGAACTTGTCACAGGCGTAAATGTAAACATTTTCATTTAAACGACAAGTGTGTGAGTTGCAAGAAGGGTAAGCAGCACAAGCAATCCCATAAGCCAAAGAAAGTCAATTCTGTTGAATTGCCACTTGAACGTTTGGACATGGATCTGTTCGGACCGGTCAAGCGTAAAAGTCATGCTGGAGAATTGTACTGTCTTGTGGTGACTGATGACTTTTCAAGATTTTCATGGGTTATGTGCTTACACCATAAGAGCGACACATTTAATAATCTGAAAGTTATGTTCACACGATTGGAAAATATCTATGGTCTCAAGATCAAGAGAATTAGGAGTGATAATGGGACGGAGTTTAAGAATGCATAGATGGACGATCTTTGTGAAAACAAAGGAATTCATCATGAATACAGCGCTCCGTATACCCCTCAACAGAACGGTGTCGCCGAACGCAAAAACAGGACTCTAATAGAAACGGCGAGAACAATGCTTGCGGACTCAAATCTTCCAGTAATGTTCTGGAACGAAGCAATTTACGCAGCTTGTTATACTCTTATTCGTGTTTTAACGGTGAAGAAGTTTGGCAAAACTTCTTATGAGCTGTTGAATCGTCGAAAGCCGAATTTAGAGTATCTAGAACCGTTTGGAGCTCCATGTACAATGCTTAATCCATCTGAGAAGTTCGCACCGAAGGCTGAAGAAGGATACTTTGTTGGATATGCAACCCCGCTCAAACGGGTATTCAACAAACGAACTCGTCAAGTCGAGGAGTGGGCTAACGTTGAAGTGCAGCGGTATACTCAGAATGTATAGTGAAGCGGTCCAGACTGGATGTTTGATTACAAAGATTTCTTTAAATCATTCAACCTAGATAGCATGGTTGAAGAGGCTGTATTACGTTTATATTACGAGGTCGAAAACGCAGTGACATCACCGTTGGTGCGTCCGATCACCGTAAACCCCCAAGCAGCTTCTAATGATACCAATGTTCCTGTAATTGAAGAAGAGGTATTCCAAGAAGCTTCCACAACTCTTAATTCATCGGAATCTGAAGATGACGACAATGATGTTACAAGTGAAGCTATCTTAGATCATGCTACATTGACACCACTAGTGAACCCAAATCCAAATGGTGCTTCATCATCGAATGTGGGTAATTATCTGGTTTCTACAGAGAACTTAACTACTCAGACGGGAGTCCAAGTACCAGATTATCCGGAATCTCGGATACATCGAATTCACCTGATCGAGCAGGTTATTGGTGATCCTGGTAGCAGTATGATGACGAGAGGTCAACTGAGGATTGCTAACTCACCGAAAAACCTTGGCAATCTTGCTTTATATGCCAGAATTCAAAAATCAGGTTTTCAAAATGACTGGTCTTTTGCTTGTTATGTTTCGCAGGTTGAGCCGCGGACTTACAAGGACGCTCTTTTGGATGACGCTTGGGTAGAGGCTATGCAAGAGGAGTTATTACAGTTTCAGAAACTTGGTGTATGGACACTGACAGATTTGCCCCCAGGACGAAAGAAGATCGGAACTAAATGGGTATTCAAATGCAAGAAGGATGATAGAGGAGTGATCGTAAGGAACAAAGCTCGTTTAGTTGTACAAGGATTTCATCAAGTTGAAGGAATTGATTACAACGAGATTTATGCACCTGTTGCACGCTTAGAAGCTATCTGAATGTTTCTAGCGTTTGCATCTTATAAGAAATTTAAGGTGTATCAAATGGATGTTAAGAGCGCGTTTCTTTATGGTGTGGTCAAGGAGGAATTTTACGTAGGTCAACCACCAGGCTTTGAAGATCCTATTCACCGGGATAAGGTCTACGTTTTGAACAAAGCTCTCTACGGGTTGCACCAGGCTCCGAGGCAATGGTATGAGGAGCTAAGCACATATCTTCTTTCCAAAGGATTCAAACGAGGTTTGGTAGATTGCACACTGTTCACTAAATGAACAGGCGATGACTTGCTTCTAGTCCAGATTTATGTTGGCGATATTATATTTGGTTCTACTAACGAACATCTTTGCAGAGAATTTGAACGTGTTATGCAGGAAAAGGTTGAGATGAGCGCGATGGGAGAGATGCAGTTTTTCCTAGGCTTGCAGGTGGAACAAAGACCAACGGGGATCTTTATTCACCAGACGAAATACGTTTCTGAAGTCTTGAGCCGATTCCAGATGGATGATTCAAAGCCGATGGATACCCCAATACAACCTAATCACAGGATTGGAGTTGACGCTAAGGGGGAGCTAACTGACCCATTTACATACAGAGCAATCGTCGGATCTCTGATGTATCTCACCGCCTCCAGACCAGATATAATGTTTGCCACATGTCTCTGTGCACGTTATCAGTCGAAGCCAAAACAGAGTCATCTTGCAGCTGTCAAACGTATCCTTAGATACCTGAAGGGTTGTCCGTCGAGAGGACTATGGTACCCTAATGATGATAATTTTGACCTAATCGCTTTTAGTGATGCAGATTGGGGTGGCTGTGACAAGGACAGCAAATCCACAACGGCTGGATGCCAGTTTATGGGGAGCAGGCTCGTGACATGGCAGTGCAAGAAACAGACTGCAGTTACCTTATCCACATGTGAAGCAGAATACGTTTCAGCATCAAGCTGCTGCTCACAGGTTCTTTGGATACAACAACAGATGGTGGACTACGGTTTGCAATTTCTTAAAACCCCTATTTACTGTGATAATGAAGCCGCAATTGCATTAACAAAAGACTTAGTAAATCACTCAAAGGCTAAACATATCCGGATCAAATACCATTTTATCCGTGATTGTTATGCTAAAGAGTTGATCGATATGGGCAAAATCCACACTGATTATCAACGTGCAGATCTTTTTACCAAAGCTTTTGATAAATCAAGATTTGACTATCTTTTGAAAGGTAACGGTATTAAAGAAAAACAGGACTGATCACCACCTCAGTTTATCGCTTTTTAGTTTAGTTTTTATTATTTTTCAGAAAAATACAAAAATCCAAAAATATGTTTTACATTTTTAGATAGAATTTATTTTCAGAAAATTCAAAAACATTTAAAAACATCAAAAATCCATAAAAATTAGAAGAAAAAAAACCAAAATGATTTCCTGGAGAAAAAGGGGAAATGATAGTACATCAGTGGGGATCTGACACATTCTAAAGAAATGTAATGCAATATAGGGCGTGTGTCTGAGTCTGTGTGATGTGTTGATAGGCTTCGTAGACCTATTACTGCGTGCCTGATACATACATATCAAACGAATTGTTGTGTGGATGAACTCATCATGGGCATATGGTCTTAGTACCGTAATTTCGTTTGATATGGTATTTGTACAAAACTCGGAGGTTTCGGGTCGTTATGTTATTAGTTGTCTGGGGATAGCCTCTCTGATCTTCTGTTGTAAGTCATTACGGACCTAGATCAGATAGGGTGTCTTTATAAAAGAGCTATAATGCCAAATCCTAAAGTTACCGAATTGAGGAACTTTCCATGTATTATGATAATCAAAGATTATCTATTACATCGTATCCAATCATTGATGCAAATCATGATTGATATCAGCCCTCAACCTGGTAGAGTGCACATGTTACTTTGTTGCATTGATTTGTTGGCCTATATACCTCTGTGCCTCATACCTTGTAAATTACAGACGGCGAAAGCATAATCACGCTTTACAATGAGTCTTTGTGCATTTACTTCTTGATACGGGAGTATGTCGTGTGCGTGGGAACCACAGACAATTGAGTTTATACTATAAATAATAGTATCAGTATAAAGCACAGCACAAAAGTCTGCATGAGAGTTTATGTGGATCACAATATCAGCAGTTGCCAGATCACACATTGTCTTTAATGATAATAAATCATAAAGATCAACGGTGTGATCAGATTTCTCAATAACTGATATGATCCCTTTACCGGAAATTCCAAAACATTTTACTGCTTTATCTTTACATTTCCGCATTTTATATTTCTCGTCAAAATGCAAAACTCAAAAAGATTTTAGGTGTGTTTTAACATAAACTTTAGAAAATCCAAAAAGATTTTACATTTCTATCTTATTTTTGATAGCTGATGGTGGCTGATGATGATTTTCTAAAACTTGATGGACCATTTGAGCTTTGTAATCTTTAAATGAGAAATAATGACTGTCAGATGCTTAAAAGTTGAAAAATATTTTGAACGGGACTCGATTTTGAGATTTGGTAAAATTTTCAAAAAATCCATGTTTCATTCGCCCCTTCGTTGGGTCGAAGGTGGAATTTCATCTGCTCATTCGTATGTTTTAAACGGTCGAATGTGAGAGTTCATGTGAAAATTTCACATTCGAACACTTTTTCTACATTCGAACCTTTCAGTAGGGTCGAAGGTGGAAAAAGCTTCACATTCAACCTAGTCAAACGGTCGAATGTGGAGTCTATATAACCCTTATCTGCTCATTCGACCTCATTCAAAAAATTTCAAAAGTTTCTGAGATTAAGTCATCTTGTTGCCCGTATTTTCTAGATCATATCATTGCATTCGTTGTGATTCACTGATCATTTTCCACTAACATTTGCAGGTTTATATCAAGTATTCAGTATTTAATCGTTGTTTTTTCTAACCGTGCCCTAACTGATCTTAAACGTTGATTAAAACATGATAATTGGACAATTTTTTGGTCAGGGTTTCTTGATTATGTGTTTTAGGGGGAGAATGTCCAAAAACATTGGGTTAAACATGATCAGATTGCTCAATTGAGAGTTTAAAAGTTTCGAACCCTAGTTTTTGTTTGAAAACACATAATCAATGGTTGTTAAATGAAATTGATGATTGGCAATGCTTAATCGGTAGTGTTAGATGGTATTCAAATCAAAATGACAGTTTTAAACGAACAAAATTGAAATCTGATTTTCAAAGGAGATGAACAGTCTCCTTCGCCCATTTCAAACGGTCGAATGTGACTGTTTGGGCGAAGGTGAATGTTTAAATGGTCGAACCTGGAACAAATGGTCGAATGAAGAATTTTTTCAAAATATTTTTACATTCGAACCTTTGCAATTCCACATTCGAACCTATAATTTCTCATTCGAACCAACGACTGGTCTAATGTAGAAGTTGAAAACTAAAATTTTTCAAATTGTGTGTATTTTTCCGTTTTTAACATGTTTGTTTGATTTGTTTTGCAGTCTAACGATGTCTGAATAGGGAAGTGCTAGTGTTCCTGCTGGATCTTCTGAACAGGCAGCCGGGAAGGAATAGATTGTTGATTTACCATTCGAGTCGGCACACAATTGCTGTGCGTATCTAGGTGATGTGAAGAAGCATACAGAATTCGCTGGGATTATAGAGTTTTTGAAGAGGAGTCAGGTTATTGACGCTATTGCTACACCAGCTATCATATAAAGAGATCACCAACAGGAGTTTTGGACGAATGCGAAGATGGACTTTTGGGAAGGTGAGTCGTCACTTGTTAGTACGATTCAGGGGGAGTTGGTGATTATCTCTGAGAACGATATCAGAGAGGCGTTGAAGCTGGAGGATGTGAAGACAGATCCTAGAGAATTAAGTTGGACTGAGCAAAGGAAATACTTCCTACGGATGAAGTATAATGGACCAATCACTGACGGTTCATTACATAAAGGGAAGTTATGTCCTCAGTTTAAATATCTTGCTCATGTTATGATTCACGTATTCGGATCAGCAAGTGGAGGGTATGATGTGATGAGAAAGAGCATCAGTTCGTTGATGGTGGCTCTTATATTGAACAAACCGTTCAATGTGTCTGGTATGCTGTTAGAACATATGTTAGAACCTTTGAGAGGATTAAAGAGCAGGAAGTTTCTGTTGTATCCTAGATTTCTTCAAATGATCTTTGATTTGAAGTATAAGAATTTGAAGAGAGATCCTACACAGATAATTGTTCAGGATCACATGAATCTGAATACGCTTGCTAGGATGAAGGGTTATAAGGGTGTGGCGATGAATGAAAGACCACTGATGAAGAATCTTTTTGGTCACCTGATCAATAAAGATTATGAAGACCCAGGTCGTGATAAGGTGAGACATGCTAACAGTGAATCAGATGAAGACAATCCATTACATCTAGTAGACCCTGATGCTAAGAGAAAGCGTCAAGTGGTTAATGTTGGTGCGAAGAGTGAAAAGGGCAAAGAGAAACAAGATGAAGCTGAACCAGCTAAGAAAAAGGTGTCGAGAAGGAAGAAGATTATGGCAAAGAAAGGTTTGCACTTAGTAGACGAAGTGTCTGTGGATTCTGAAGAGACACAAGAGGATGAGAGATGGGACTCGGATAGTGAGACAGTAAAGAGCACCACGCCCAAGGCCACTGTGGCTGGTGAGTCTGTTAGTCTCAACAAATCGTTAGAGGAACAAAGTACAAAAAGCCCTATTCGTTTGGATGAAACTGATGAAGGATTAGGCTTGGGATCAAAAGATTTTGCTGGATCGCCAAAGCAAGGTGAGAAACAAAAGAAACCACAGTTTAAGAAGAAAGAAAAAGTTTTGAAGTCAATGGAGAAGAGAGCTAGAGACATTGAGACGTTGATTGCTGGTAAGAAACTGCCACCAGCATTTAGCTCAAAATCACCGATCACATCCCCAGTTGCTAAGAAGCAAAAGACATCATCAGGTACTTCTAAAGAGACTGAATTACCGGTTGATGAGTTTAATGATGCATTGGATAGAGTGCTGAAGAAGTTAAAGAAAGGGAAGATGCCTGCTGCTGAAGCTTCTACACCTAAGGTCACAGTAGATAGTGATGTTATGAATGCTGTGAACTAGAAGCTTGCTGACATGATGAAAATAATCAATCAGCAACAAGCAGAGATAGAACAATTGAGAAACAATGATAAGAAGATGTTAGACGTTGTTGAAAGATCTCATGAGAATCAGGAAGCTCTTGAAGCCAAGATTAAACAACTTCAAAAAGAAAACAAGAAGTTGTTGAAGCATGAACAGAGAAACACCGGGAGATATATTGCTTTAAAAGAGGAGAACAAGAAGCTGAAAGAGAGTAACAAGAACATGGATAATTTGATTAAAGACTTGTACTCTAAAGCTCCTCAATTGCAAGCTGGTGAAGAGGATAAGGAGCGTGATGAAGAAGAAGTTGACTTTGAACCATCTGATAATGAAGAAGAAGAAGAAGAGGAGTTAGATGATGATGCTGGTAATGCTCCTCAGAAGAAAAAGAAAGATGATGGTGACGATGATGGTTCAAATGATGATTCAGGTGAAGGTAACAGCTCTGCAAGTTCTGATAGTGATGATGATGATAATGATATAGACAAATATAAGTGTGAAAAGAGAGGATCTGGAAAAGTGCAGGAGAATCCAGCTCAAAGGCTCCTGGAGGAACTATTGATGATGATAGTGTCTTTTGGAATGAGAAGATAAGATCTTTATCAGAAGATGATAAAAATATGTATCGCCAGATGTTGACAGACAGAGTCTGGACGATAGAAATGACTGGCAGATTTCCTGAGATATTTGAATCCAGTGACATGAGATTTGAGTTGGAGTATAACGATCCTGATTTGGAAGATGGAGAAGTTTCTGCGGCTATGTCAAAAGAGATCTTAGAAGGACTGGCAAAACAAGTTGGGAAGACTTTAGAAGAGTTGTTGATTGATAATCAGATTCCTAACTTACCTGAGAAAGAAGCAGGTAACCATTCAGATGATAGAGATGTGCCAGTGTTTGAAGAGGTTGAGATTGAAGACATAACGAGTGAGGAATATCCAGAATACTATAAGAAAAATAAAGATTCTGGATTTCCTGAATTCACTGATGAATTGTTGAAAGAGGCCGAGAAACTTGCTCATGAAAAGAGTAAGAGATTTGTTGAATAAGTATTTCCAGATTGTGATAAGCCGAACACTGAACAATCTGACACTTTGAAGGAATTGTTGAGAAAACTGAAGGAGAAAGAAGCTAATCGTCCAAAGACAGAGATTCAGGGCAGCTTCTACAAGTTACATAACGAGTTGTTCAAAGGCAAAGCGTTGGGATGGAAGTTTGTGAAACAGTTGAAGTATGTAGCTGTTAAATGGGAGAAAGGGATACTGTATTTTGAAAGATTCCATGATCTGAAGACACTTCCATACTGGGCAATTCGTGATGTTTGTAGACATGAGATGACTGGGTCTGTAAACGATCATGTTGCTTATTTTGCTGATCGTATGTCTAAAGAAAGCAGAACGAGATGGAATCTATTTACTCCTCAGTATCCTAAACGGATTGTTCATAAGAAGGATATTGATGCTATAACTGGTATCCCTAAGGTGACGTTAAAGTGCAAACCACCTAAAGTGTTGAAACACATCCCTCTGATGCAGATCCCTCAACACTTTTCTAAGGATTTCATTTGGTGGTACTATGATTGGAAGACTTCAGAGGCTGTTATTGTGTTGAAGGATGGTGTGAAAGACTTCAAGAAGATTCATATATTTGATCCTATGTGGTTCATCAATTGTTCACATGAGGATATTATAATGCTATATTATAATCTGATTTATTGCGAAGCAAAGGATTGTGATCAAGCAAGCAAATACCAACGTGTGGTATTCTTATGCTTTGCTTATGATATCAATGTTGGATGTGATTATGATAAGAAACTGGGTAAGTTTGTGAAGGTTCAAGAAGTTCAGGAAGTCAAGAAGAAGAAACCGAAACAAGCTTATGAACCGGTGATGACCGAAGAACAGAAGAAGTTATTAAACATTAAGCTGATGAACAAAAGGATGGACGAAGAACGACGACTCAAACAATCCAAGCAATAGTCGAGGGGGAGTTTGTAGATGCATATTATGCGACTAATGCTTTGGATTGCATTTTGCATATGTTTTTGTTCTCAGTCGATTGGTCGAAGGTGTCTCTCCATGGTTGAATTTGGTTTCATGAACGGTCGAAGGAAGAAAGCTAGGGTCGAAGGAGAACAGGAGGTCAAAGGTAGAATAGGATTTAATGTATTGCTTGATTCGACCACCATGTTTGGTCGAACCTGCACATTCGACCAACCCAAATGGGCGAATGTGCAGGACTATATAAGGTCAAGTTCATTTTTGCAATTTAACTTTTGACATTTTGTTTTCCCTCCAGTGTGTGTTCTCCCTAGGTTTTTGTGTCAAGTCTGTACACGTCAATTAATCATTATAAACATCTTTTTAACGTGTAATTGAATGTGTTATTGAATGAAATGAAAGCTTTTATGATGATTTCTGTGTTTTGTTAGTATTATTATCATTTTGTGATCAATTCAGGGATTCCGCACCTGAATTGAACTTGTTTGATCATTCTCTTTGTTGTTTAGACGATCCTACGTGCATACAGCCTAAAAAACTGATTATCTACCTTTTCAAAACGCAATTCCAAACACTAAAAACTGATTATCTGTGTTTTCAAAACGTAATAATCTAAAAATCAGATTCAAAACGCAATCCCAAACACCCTCTAAATTAACGATTAATCAATTATCTATCCCCAAATTAGGAACCCTAGAACTACTTGTAGACTAGAAAACTTAGACTTTTAAGTTTTCCCATTACTCAATTATTGCCTTATAAATAGGGTGATATTTGGACACAAGAGCCACAAATATTCCATATCAAGGGATTCAATTCTAGCACTAAGGTGAGTTTACATAGCCCCTTTTTCTGTTTTACTCATTCTTACATTGTTGAAACTTATTGATTCAATTTGACTGTAACAAAAAGACACAGTACAATCATTAACATCGATCAAGCCGCCTGTTTAGATTACAGCGCTATAGGTCTGACAAACCCATCCCCCGCATAAATTCAGGGATGATCGATAACAGTTACACTTTTACTAACTTGCGAGTTAGGTCTCAGTCGACATAAGGTTTGATTGTACAAAAGACGCATTGTTACATGTTGGACTCATATTCTTACATTACTCATTATTACACTTCAACTATGATTGCTATACAACATATTGTTCTCAATTATATGCAAAACCTGTGTATTCTCACCAACTATTTATAGTTGACCCCCCATCTTTCCAACTCAACATGTTTCAGGGTTTATTTGCTATTGGAAGTTGTACAAGTCTTGGATCACATAGGGGCTTTGGACCTAGTTTATGTAAATCAAATTTATGTATTTATTAAATTGTATGACAAATTGTAAATTGTTTAGTAATATTCAACTTCCATTTAGTACCATGAGCTATTGAACAATCATCACTACGTGACACCTCGATGTTTCTGCCATCGGTTGGGGTGTTACAGATTGGTATCAGAGCCATGGTTATAGGGAATTAGGTTATTAGAAAAATAATCTAGTCTATAACCTTAGGATTTTAACCAGTATTTGCTTCTTTTACTTGCAACCCTACTTGTTTCTATTCTCTATCTTCATCCTACTTCTTATTCCTACCTTAGCCCTACAAGATGATCACTCTCCATCACTGGATCTACCCTTAGACTAATAGGACAAAATTCTCAGGTCCTAACCTGAACTGCCTTGTAAATCTCATTGAAGCTCTATATTCTAATAACGAACACATGCAATCTGGAAGGGTGAACGCCTGTATTCTGAGTTTTCTATCTAGGACTGGCATTGCGCATAAATCCCAATCAGACGAGGGACCCGGATGCCTACCTGGGAATTCTCGGGATGAGTGTTCACTTATAGGCTAAAGCATGTCTTCACTACGTTATTAGAATCTAGAAGTTTTGATAAGTCAACGTTTTCTTTTATTCGTTTTAATTAATGAATAAATGATTACACTCACTTTCCTTAAAACTAAGCTCTAAAATCTAAAAATTTTACACCTTAAATCAATCCCATTTCATAACCATCTATGGATTTCACAATCACACTTCACCTTACCATCTTAGCCACTTGTTTAAATATTTTCAACACCCTACCCAAATCATATTATGTTACTTATTTTCAAAACTATAATCTCATACCTTAGCACAACACTAAATATTTCTTAATATTGTCACATTTTCATCACCTATAAGCTATGGAAAATACGTATTTTTGTCAAAAGATGTCCTCAAACTTAATTTCTAAATTCAAATGTTTATTCATTAGCATAACAAAGGATTTTCGATATAATGTCACCTTGATCTATAAAACCTAATGTCATGTTAAAAATCTCCAACTAACTGGAATATTTTAATCAAAGCTCACTTAGTTTGTACTATTTAACAACTTTTGCTTCATGTACAAAACCAATTTTGAAAATAAAATCCTCCCATCCATAGGAAAAATATTTAGTCTCTAAATTCTCCATCGACACTCACTCATTTTCAACTTGTCCAAATTTTTACAATATTTGGCATATACCACAATCATGTTTTCTCATACACTTGATTCTAACCTTTGATCCCAAACCCCACAATTTACACTGCTACATAATCTCCTTACTATAAAATAAACTCTTTATCAACTATCTTCACATTCACTATCTCTCACAACCTTGATTCTGCTTCAAGATTTTTCACCATCCCCTCAAGAATTAGACTCATATCCTTCACCTTCTTAAACATGAACTAGTTACCCATGATAACCAAACTATTGAAACTTGATTGTGTGTTGCATCAAACTTAATCCTTAGTTATACATGAGGATTCTATTATCTACTATATTTGAACATTTGATACTTGAAATCATGGAATATGAACTATTTGTTATAATCGCACCTAGAGTCATTAACTTTGTCTAGGGAAACTCTATTACAACTCGCATGCTATACTTGATACTTGATTGCTTACATGCACATATTATCGATTTGCAATTTATGTGTGAAATAATTGGTACACTTAATCAAAAAACTGGTAGAGGATGAAGTACTTGCTCAACAGTTAGTAGAGTACCAAATAACCTACTCAACGATTGGTAGATGCCCTAACAACCTGCTCGACAATCGGTAGAGGTTCTTACTCACTGACTGGTAGAAGTCTGTTTCCTACACAACAGTTGGACTTATTTTTGGATACATTGTAAGATTCAATCACAAGGTTATTTTGCATTACTTGTTTTACATGTGTGTTTAGAGTCATAGAAGGACACAAAACCCTAATGTAAGGTAAATTGGTGATTGCGGTCCGGAACGTAATCATGAATTTACAGGTACGTTAAGGTAGTGTGAAGTTCTATCAAGATTTTTTGGTAGATAATCAATTATAAACTCTAGTAGTTCATTTAGTCTTTCTATAGTCAATCAACTCATGCATTTATTTTAGAATTCCTAAAACTTATGTTTAGTGTCTTGCTAGATTCTTATTCTCCTTGCCAGTTCGGACGAACCTAACCCAACCTTTAAAACTCACACATATCCAACCTCTTAACCCAAATTTTCCAAACCACAATTGCCCTAAATTCTACCCAATCACCCTCAACCCTGTATTTTTAATAACTTCGGGACGAAGTTTCTAGAAGAAGGGGAGACTGTAACATTTTGAAATTTTTGGAATTAATAAAATTTTCGTTTTTATTCATTCATGTCCCATTCACATATATTTTATAAAATCAATATTTTCCATCCCTATAAATTTTATACATGTCAAAGTTATTATTTTTTTATAAACACAAACCTTGCTCAATAAAAACTAAATATTTTAACCCTCTTTATTTTTATATAATAATAATAATAATAATTTTCAGATTTTATTTAAGTTTATAAAATTTTGTTCTATACAAATACCATCATCATAACCAAAATAATATAATCAAAAAACTAATTATATAACCCAAGCCATTTTGTTTGGGCCTTTGACTGCTCCAGCAACCTCTGAGCCCAAACCCGTAGAACCCGACCCAAAAGAAAAAAAATGTTTGCTCTCAGCAAGTTTCGAACCTGTGACTAAGGGTCTAGAAATTTAACACAGACTGCCACCACCATTCCACCACTTGTGGTTTGGTGTTTTTATTTGGAAACAAATAGAAGTTAAACAATTTTTGTTCTCTCCTTCCTAGCCATGATCGAAGTCAAACACCCATTCGCAAAAATCATTTGAATTCCAATTAGACGCCCTTTAATCTGTTTTAGGGAATTATTTTGATTATTGATTGACTGAAATCATCATCTTCAACAAGGAAAGTTATCAATTTCGGTTAATCATTCCTAATTTTAATCAATCATACGCGTCCCCCTTTAATACCTTGGTCAAATTTCCAATTCGACAAACCGAGCTATTATACTATAAATTGGACCTTCCTAGATGACCTCATCGTGCCGAAAAACAAATCCTCACCTTCAATTTCTGTTATTCACTCGTTTTCAATCTATTTTGATCGTGGTATGACTTTTCTGTTGACCAACGTAATTGAACTCTACAACTCCTTGTAAGTAGCGATCTATTACATGCTTTCATTCCTTTTTTTAGTCCGATCAATAACCCTATGATTACAGGGGTTATTAATTGTTGATTCGTTTAATTAAAAAAAACTAGGGTTCTTAGCATATGATTGGGGAAGATGATACGAAGTCACATGTGTTTAAATTATTTTCTGTAACAAATTAAAACACCCATCTGAGGTAGATCAGATGGTTGTGACGTTTTCTATCCAAGTGTGTGGCCATGGGTTCGAGACCTGGCACGCGTATTTCCTTTTTAATTTACTTTAATTATAAACTAACTCAATTAACCTATACCTACAAATGAATCCAGATAAAGCTCATTCTCAGGGTCAGACCAGTTGGTCTGGCTTGTGATTTTAAAACCATTGAAACGGCCAGAGACTAGGGTTCGAGTCCTGGCACAGGCAACATTTTTTTGACCTTCTATTTTATATTCTCTTTACCCTTTATTTTTTTTTTTAAATAGTTTTAAACTACCAAAAGAGATTTATAAATTCTATAAAAATTATTTTATATTATTCTAATGGTAAGGTTTATCATACAATTTTTAGTTTTTCAAAAATCATTTATTTAATATATATAAAATATATTACAAGTTTATTCATTTATAAGTTAAAAATTCTATAAAAATGTGTAACCGATTTTATAAAATTCCACAAAAATTATTCTAAACTTATAAATCAATAAATATTCCAGAAATAATTTTTTTATTTCAGAAAAACGTTTATTAAATATTTTTACTTAATTTTTACTATTTTAATCATAAATAAATCATAATAAATTCATTTTTCACTATTTTTATACCAAAATTTTACCTAAATTATGTTTGTTCATTTAGAACAGAAATACAAATTTTAATTTGAAACTTATTTAATTTTAATATTTTTAGACATTAATACTATATTTTGACGAATAAATATTAATATACTATATATTCGATAATTAAGAAAATTATTTTATAAAAATTATTTTCACATTTATAACATTAAAGTACAACCATCCTTAATCTAGATTTTGCAAAATTCTTTCTATTTATTTCCCTAAATTTCTTTATTTATAAATTCATTAACAATTTATCTAAATTAACGATTAATCAATTATCTATCCCCAAATTAGGAACCCTAGTACTACTTGTAGACTAGAAAACTTAGACTTTTAAGTTTTCCCATTACTCAATTATTGCCTTATAAATAGGGGGATATTTGGACACAAGAGCCACAAATATTCCATATCAATGGATTCAATTCTAGCACTAAGGTGAGTTTACATAGCCCCTTTTTCTGTTTTACATTTTTGGGGTGAAACATATTTAAACATTTTTATACACTAGCAATTACTCATTCTTACATTGTTGACACTTGTTGATTCAATTTGACTGTAACAAAAAGACACAGTACAATCATTAACATCGATCAAGCCGCCTGTTTAGATTATAGCGCTATAGGTCTGACAAACCCATCCCCCCGCATAAATTCAGGGATGATCGATGACAGTTACACTTTTACTAACTTGTGAGTTAGGTCTCAGTCGACATAAGGTTTGATTGTACAAAAGACGCATTGTTACATGTCGGACTCATATTCTTACATTACTCATTATTACACTTCTACTATGATTGCTATACAACATATTGTTCTCAATTATATGCAAAACCTATGTATTCTCACCAACTATTTATAGTTGACCCCCCATCTATCCAACTCAACATATTTCAGGTTTTACTTGCTATTGGAAGTTGTACAAGTCTTGGATCACATAGGGGCTTTGGACCTAGTTTATGTAAATAAAATTTATGTATTTATTAAATTGTATGACAAATTGTAAATTGTTTAATAATATTCAACTTCCATTTAGTACCATGAGCTATTGAACAATCATCACTACTACGACACCTCGATGTTTCCGCCATCGGTTGGGGTGTTACAAATCACACCTTGTTCATCGGTTGCATGACCACCAGCTCCAGAATCCATGATGGTACTGGGGTCATATGTCAGATTCATGGAGGCCATTGCAGCTCCATTGTTGGATGGGCAGAGGGTGTTGTAACCCTGCTGTGAAGTCGGTTGTTGTGGGCCGAACATTGTTGGACCTTGCTGTTGTGATGTATATGCTTTCTGGGCTGCAGTGGGCGTAAAGTAAGTCTACTGATATGGGTCGGGCTGCTGTGGGGGTGCGGACGGGTAGTGTGATGGTGGGCCAGATGTGTAGTGGGTTGATGGAGGAGCAGTGGGTTGCCGATAGGGTGGATTGGGCTTGTAAGTAGGCAGAGTTGGGTAGGGGCATGGTGGTGTAGACCACTAGGCCCATTGGGGGTAGGAGGTTTCTTGAGGTGCTCATGACTGGTTGAAAGGCTGATGTCCCTGTGTTCGTCCGGAGCCTAGACTACGACCGCTGATATACGTTAAAATATACATATATAAATCCCCGACTAAACTCCCAAATTATTCGTTTTCGACCACAATTGCACGAATTCGGTACTTAACTGCTTTATATTTTTATTGCAGGTCTTAAACGACGCCCCAAAGACAAATTCGAAGAAAACGGATGAAATCTGGACTGAACGGACAGTTGCTGCACAATCAAACGAATCTGGACCATCTGCACGGCCATGCAAGGTTTATGCACGACCGTGCAGACTCACTTGACTCGGACACAAAGAGCTGCAGTGCCAGTGCAGCTGCTCGTGCACACAAAGTTCCCGGGCACCCTAATCAGCACTCCCGTCCAACTGACCGTGAGACTCCCTTTCCTCGGTTGCACTGCCAATGCACCAGGAAGTGCAGCCAATGTTCTCGGAAACCCCTGATCAACACGACCATGCAGTATTCACGCACGACCGTGCAGTATTCACGCACGACCGTGCAAGACCCAAGATATTTTCAGGAACCAATATGTGACATCCGTCACCCTCGACTTTCAGTTAATTGACAATATTAGTCCTTTCAAATATTTCCTGTAACTTTGTCGTTTTCAAATTCAATAAAAGTGCGAGCTCAAGTTATATTATTTGCATTTATTATGGATTGTGATTACGATTTAATCAAACGCGTATGTAGTAACGTTATTCGGGAAAAGATATCATAAAAATTTCAAGTTATAAAAGTTTTAAGTTTAATTAGTTAACTTAGTTAGTTATTATAAAGGGAAAACTAACAAGAAAACCTTGAAACTAACTTAAGTTAAATAAGAGAGGTCAGTTCTGCCAATTCTTGATAGTTTCAAATGTTTTCTCCCGTATCCTTGCTTCTGTTCGTTCCGGCCAAACCAGTCGCCGCCGGCGACATTTCCGGCGAATGATAAACTGCCCAAAAACGCGTTTTATTCAACATTAACAGTTAGTTATTGCTGCTACATCATATTCGAACGGTTACTTGGGTTTTAAAGGGTCTTAAACGTGTTTAATCGTAGGTTTTAATCGGTTTTAATGGTGGGTAACCGTCGAGCTTTAAACCCGACTTTAAACACGTCCCTTTTAATCGTGTATATATATATATAGATGATTGCAAATGGTTGCTGCATCATTACACATTAGAAACCCACAACAATTTCCACATGAAAACGTCCAGGAAACTCCACCAAATCGCGTTTATACTCGGGTATTGAAGCTTCATTTGCGATCCTAAGAACGAGTTGTAAGTATACAATCTTACTTGCATTATGTTAGTCGAGCATCATAGGATAAAACCCCTCTATTACAGAGCTTTATTCATGTCTTAATCAGAGTAATTGAATGTTGGTTGAGGTTAGGGTTCTTGATTAGATGAATTGGGGAAGATGACACTTTTAGTTAACATTATAAATACAAATCGAGTTCAGAGGTATCAACAAAAGGCATTGATGGCCTAGTGGTTGGTGTGTTTGCTGGGTTGGGTAAGGACCCGAGTTCGAGCCTCTCAAGGGCCGGTTCTGGCCATTTTTTTTGTATTTCCATTTTGTTGTTTTGTTTATTGATTTAATTACTTATATATTTATATATAAAATCTTATATTAATCATAGAAATTTCATTTTTGTTTCAAAAATTATGAAAATTTAGACATAACATCTTGACACCTAAAATAAAATTACCACACCTTTATTTTCCGGAAAATGTCTCAATTTTATATTTTTATTGAATTTAATTGTTTTAATCATAATTAAATGATTAAAAATTCATTTTAAGTGATTTTAACCTCAAATTTTCTGGAGATTTATTTTTATGAATAATAAACTGTAATAAAATGTAATTTCCTATAAAATGATTATTTTTGTTGTTTTTTACTAATTTTTAATCATTAAAACACTGTTTAAACTCATTAAATATGTTTTAAGTACAAATAAATTGAGAGAAATTATGGAAATATTATTTTTAGTATTTCACACCATGACATAATTATTTCTCATAATAATATCATTTTGGAATCATATCTCGTGTTATTTATTCTATTTACATTTAAATTAGATATAATAAATTGTTTAATTAAATATAAATCATAAAAATCTATTTCATGATTATTTTTCTATAAAAGAGAAAATATTTCTATATGTGGAATACATAAGTGTTTTAGTCACTTATTAAATTAATCGTGGTGTATATATTTCAAAACTGTCGTTCAAACTATTACTAACAATTTCATCTTCCCTATACGAGTCTAGCAAGCCCTAATGCCTTAGATGTTGGTTGTCTTAGACTTTTAAGTCATTTTTCCTCATTTAGTATTTTATATATAGGTTGAGTTCTTCGGAATTCTTAAGCCTTTACGACGAACATTCTCGGAATTTATACCTAGCGAAACAGTGAGTATATCTTTCCCCTTTTTCATGTTTTACTCTTTTGGGGCTATTCATGTACATTATTATCAATGAAGACTGACGAATCTCAGTTGCGGTGCTGAATGAATCAATGAAGGCGACAGTCATGGAAGATGGAATGAATGTTATAGTCTTTAATACAATAAATCCAACACAACAACAAAACAACAAAAAAATGAAAACCGCAACTTCAAATGGAGGTTTATGACAAGTGTTTTACCCCAACCACGCAGAATCACATGTTAGCTCGTTAAATAATATGCAAACAAAACATTGTAAAAGCAATAATAATCATAAAATGGTAACCGCAAGTTGAACTTGCAGCTACAGCAATATAAATTCTAAAGTGGCATATTCTTACGTTTGCATATTCAATTTTCACTCACTCGAAGCAGAACACTCAATGGCCTGTGATTTCAAATATATTAATGTTGGATGGTCCAAAGGTTGTAGAAGAATCCATCCAGCTTCTTCGTTGCATCCCCCAACCACTGATTCGACGGCGGTGGCCGAGGAGGTTTTCCAGTCAAGACCCCTTTTTTTCATGCCATGGACCCTCTTATTTTTTGATCGATGTTACATTTGCATGAAACTACTTGGATCAATGTTACATCTGCACGTGGGCTAACGCGTGTAGATTGCAACTTTGGTATGGTTGTTTATAATACGTAAGTGGTGGTGTGCTTAGGTGATCAACCTCACCCTAGTTTTGCACCTTCTCATTACCTATTTTCGGTTAAAAGTTAGGTGGTTGGGGTGGGTCTGGCACCTAAGCTAGGTTGTTGATGGAGATCATGGTTGATGATGCCCTTTATTATTGTTGATAGGACAAATCGCAAGGGCGTCGTTGATCTTCTGTCATATCGTGGAGGGCGTAGATTCTTCGCTTATTGTTTAGATTTGCGCCCATGTTTCCCTTTTAAAGTTGGAATTGTTGTTCTCGGAAAAACGACATGGAGATGTAGCCTACATCTTGAATGATTGCAGGTGTTAGTTTCATCAAAGCTACTATTTTGAGATGAAACTTGAACACAATCTTTCCTTGTGCGCTTTCATCGCAAGGCCCTCCCATGACCAATGCATTTGGTAAATTCCTAAATGATTTCCCCAATCCATCGACAACGTCGTTGGAAATGTTGCACGTTTTGAGTTTGTTGCTACTGCTGCCAGGGTAACCATAGTTAGCATGCTGACTTGTATAATAATCTGGCTGATCATAGTTACCCTTATAAAGTTGGAACTAGTGTTCTCGGAAATAGATTGTTTTGTAACTCGGTAGATTGTATAGTTTGACTAGTTTGAAAAATAGTTGGTAAAATTGTATTATTTAACGTTTTGTCGCATAAATAAATTTAGTAATGTTTTTTATTTTGCAAGTACGTTACTGACATATCCGCAAGTTGATGATGCGGAATTTAAAATCATTGTCAATTATGCAACTTGAACTTGCGGAATAGTATCTTTTAATATTGCCAATTTCACCTATAAAAACAGATATATAATGTTTCATTATGAATCACCCAAAAGAAACGTTGGATCGTATGGAGAAGGATGAAGAGGTCAGTGCATATTTGTGGAGGATCATTTTGTCAAAAACAAGTAGTTTGATCAAACAAGTCTACCAATTTAGGTGCGGAATCCCTAAATCAGTTACGAAATGATAATAATATGAACAAAACACGCAAATCACCTTTTAAACTCCATTTCATTAATAAACAATATTGATTAATCTTACAAAACGTTGTTTACAATGAAATAAACACTTTTCAGAAAAGCTTAGAACACTAGAGAGTAGAGAGAAATACAGATCGAATGGGGAACACAAATGACAAAAGTTAACATTAAAATCAAAATTTCTATTTATATAGGCCTGCACATTCCCCCCCCCCCCCCCCGTAAGGGTCGAATGTGCAGGTTCGCCCCTCAAAATGGGTGAATCAGCACACTGCAATTCAGGCTTCTTCATTCAACCAGTATACTCCACCTTCGACCTTCAAATATCCACTTTCGACCCCACGTTTTTACCAAAACAGAATTGAATGTGCAATCCAATAGCACTAGTCGCAAAACGTGTATCAACAATATTTTTGTTCTCAACCAGTCGCTAAGAAATCAAAGTGGACGGATAATCTTTGGAGGTGTATGAAGAGGTCGTCGTCATTCACGAAGGCTGGGTCGTCTACGCAGATTCCGACCGAAAAGCCACCGGTGTAACACCCCAACCGATGGCGGAAATATCGAGGTGTCACGTATGAATGATTGTTCAATAGCTCATGGTACTAAATGAAAATTTAATGATATTAATCAATTTACGATTCATCTTACAAGTAAAGATTACAAAATTTGATTAATATAAACTAGGTCCAAAGCTCCTATGTGTTCCAAGACTTGTGCAACTTCCAATAGCAAATAAACCTGAAACATGTTAAGTTGGAAAGATGGGGGTCAACTATAAATAGTTGGTGAGAATACATAGGTTTTGCATATAGTTGAAAACAATATGTTGTATAGCAATAATAGTTGAAGTATAATAATGAGTAATGATAGAATATGAGTCCGACATGTAACAATGCGTCTTTTGTACAATCAAACCTTGTGTCGACTGAGACCTAACTCGCAAGTTAGTAAAAGTGTAACTGTTATCGATCATCCCTGAATTTATGCGGGGGGATGGGTTTGTCAGACCTATAGCGCTATAATCTAAACAGGCGGCTTGATCAATGTTAATGATTGTACTGTGTCTTTTTGTTACAGTCAAATGATAGAATGAGTAAATGATAGTGTAATTGAATCACAAGTTTCAACAATGTAAGAATGGGTCAATGATAGTGTATAAAATGTTTAAACATGTTTCACCCCAAAATGTAAAACAGAAAAAGGGGCTATGTAAACTCACATTGATCACGATGATGAGCATGCAAGAGATCGATTAACGAGAGTCGATATAGTTCCTAAAGCTTGAATCACATGTCAAGAATTCCTTCAATATTATCGTGTTTCTAAATCATCTTTATTAAGTAGATTTTGCAAGATTATTTTATTATTTTACTTGTAGGGTTCCGGCAAATAGGACTTTAGAAATTTATAGACAACTATCAAAATATCAATAGTTATAGTTATTCAATAAAATTCCTAGTTAGAGCTAATGACGTTTTGCTTGAGTACTCGAAATTAAATTTAAAATCCTTACATGAAACCCTTTATATTATAACACCTAATTATATAATACATGTTGAAACCGAGTTTCATTATGATTGAGTTTTAAAAAGAAAATACATATATGTAATGATTCTATAAACACCAATTAATTATAATACAACATCCTCTTTCTACTATGTCATCGCTTATTTGCATTTATATATAATTTAGCAACCATTCGATAAAATCTTATATGTTTAAGAAATATATGTGTGTACATATTATGTATGAATAAAACAGTGACATTAACTATCCAAATAACCCACTTAGAGAACTTGTTTAACCGTTCCACTTGTACCAATAAACCTTCAAGTTCCTAATGCCGGATCGGAAAAATCTAGTTTATAAATACTACTGATTCTTCCGTGCGTAAGTAACGAGAAAAAGAAAGAAAAACAATATAAATAAAACGTTACCGAAAATGAAAGGGAAATGGTTGTTTGGTGTTTGGCGGAGGCGGTGTTTGACGGTTGTGGTCGACTATAGCAAGATTGCGGTGGTGGTGAAGGGTGTTGGTCGATTGGTGGCAGGTTGGTTCGGTGATAGCAACAACGCTTCAAAGCAAATTTGTACGAAGAAACAGGGCTAGGATTTCGAAGGTTGTTTGTGGTAACCTTAAATAAAGCGAAGAAAAAGATGGTGGGTGAATAAGTCAGTTTCTTCTAAAATTTCATTGCATAAATAAGGAGTAAATGAGTAATCATCATTTAAATGCTCCTACGAAATTATGGGCATGGAGATGTAGTAACTTGGACCAAATTCACATGTTGACATATTTTCCATTATTTAGGTACATTTCCTTAATAAACGAAAATAAATGTCAAATAATTTCATAACCAGGCTTATGACATATTATTTTAAAGGTCAATGATCTCCAGCCCAGCTGGTTTGAGGTATGGTGGGTTTTCTCTTAGGGGTTCCCATCCTGGGGTAGGTCACATGTTCGATCCATGCACACCACAAAAAAAATTCCCCGTGACGGTTTGAGCTTAAGCAAGGAGGACACCGGTGTGGGTAGGGATTCGAACTTTAGACCGTTAGGTTAGGGTTGTATAGGGATTTCCACTAAACTAAGCCTAAAAAAAACATATTATTTTAAAGAAAAAGAAATCATCACGTACATGCAGTTGAATACCTATTTGCTATATATAGTATTGATATTATTATTATTATGTTCCTTACCTTCCAAGCCTTTATAAAACTTTAAAATATTTGCATTGATTTGTCTAACTTTCCAAAATCTATATATTTTTACATTTTTAAATTTCGATTAAAATAATAATAATAATAATAATAATAATAAATGAAAAATTTTGGGTGTTACAACCGGAAAAGGAACCTGAAAAGGACTATAGTCCCCAACAAAGATTCTAAGAATTGGTCCACAAATGTTTTAGAGTTTTACAAGAACGGGGACTCCCCATACTGCTACAGTCGTTTCATTACAAAAAAAAAAAAAAAAAAAAAACCTCGACATAACTTTATGGGGTGCCCTACTAGGGATTGAATCTGGCGGTCATCTGTCGTCTACGGTACACTTAACACGACATATTAATTTTTATATGTTTTCACGGGTTTACATACTTACACAACATATTAATTTCTAGTGTTTTTTCCTCTTTGCAGCATGTTGAAGCATGGACTGTAAGAATAATGCGTGTACGGCAGGCAATGCTCTTAGAAAACCCCAATATAAAATTCCGATGGACGGTGTTACCTCCTAATTTTTATTATTACATGCAAGATCATAAATGCACTACCCCCCCCCCCCCCTTTATTTTGCTGGACAAAAGGACCCATATCCTCTATTCTGGGAGGTTGACTGCATCTACCTTCCTTTGTGGATTGGCCAAACAGACTAGCTACTTGTCTGTCCGTATTGATATGCAGAGCATGGTGATTACTCAATACTAGACCGATAAAAGATGGAGAAATGGAAAACATCGAGAGGTAAGGAACTATATGGAGATGCTACAGTTATGTTTCAAATGGTTTCTAGAACGTATTCACTTTTGGTCAAAGACGAGGTACATAATAGAACGTGATATCTCCCTTGGTTTGGTTGAGACGGGTGTCCCCCGTGACGAGGGTAACATCGCTAACGCCGGGATTCTTTTTTGTATGATGATGGAGAAACTAGTTAAAAACAAATCGTTGATGATAAACCAAGAAAACACCGTAGAAGATGCTTGTGTGAACTACCGACGCCAGATGGCTGATGAGCTGTATAAGTGTCGTTGTGATAAGTTTTGGTGAGTTGTGTCAGTTGTTTTGTAATATTTCCTTTTTCATGTAATAAAGTCATGATTATTTATTTAGTGCATGATACTTTGACATCACCAGAGTCATCACGAGAGTAATACGACAACTTCATAACAAATAACATACAATAATCACGAAACTCAACGTACCAGAAATAGTAACATACAAAAATCAACGTACAATAATCACGAAACTAACACGAAAAGTTGATAAGAAATAACAAGAAACAGTACTACAAACATTAACATACGACAACCAACACACGACAATGAACACAATGAACATCACTGGCCACGGGAAGTACAACCTTTTTTGTTGTGCCCTGTCTTCTTACAAATACTGCATCTGCGGGGAGCATGTGGTTCGTCCTCATGCCTTTCATCCATCTCGTTATGGATCCTCCTCTGTTTCAACCTGCCACGTTTGACAGTAAAATGTGACGGGATACCACAAAGTCTCCAATTTGCTTGTGCCTACAAAGTTGTATGACCTAGGGTATAAAAGTGGCCGTTGTACTGAAGACGATATACAGAAGTATGATATCGTGGATCAACAATTTGATGAAGGTCCTTACGTTTCATGTAGCAAACCGCTATAGCATGCGAACAAGGCTGACGTTCGATTTGCCACTTTGCACACGAGCAACTTCTGTTACGGTATTCAACCGTGTAATCGTTCCCCTTGTCTTCAATTAGCCGAAGGCGAAACTTCACGTGGTACCGTTGTTGTGAACCATCATACAAACGTGCGGTATGTTCTCGTGATTTAGCATCACGTTCACATATCACCTTCCAGATGTGGGGGGGAAATATTGTTTGGCAACGCTTTACAATTCGGTAGTGAATGTTAAACTGGTCAACATCCCTTTCCAGCGTATGATGTATGGCTGTCGTTATAGGCATCATCCTTGCCTTTGACAACACATGGTTGAAGCACTCAGACATGTTCGTTGTCAGGTGACCCCACCGACGATTTTCTTTATCGTGCACCAACGTCCACTTAGAGAGATCAATGTCTCTCAAGTATCTCCACGCCTTTCTGTTAATGCTCTTCATTTCTCTGATGGTATACAGATACTTATAACTCTGTGATGTGCTACCGATAGTCCAACAAAGCTTTTTCAAAGTGGCGCTTTTGAATTTTGCGCCAAGATTGCTTCGTACGTGACGAAGACAATACCGATGGTAAGCGTTCGGCTCCCTCCATCCTGGCAATTCCTTTATCGCCCTTATTATTCCTACATGTCTGTCCGAGATAACACAGAGGGGGTTGCTGGCATTGTGTTTTGAAATATGCAGCCTAAACTGCTCCAGGAACCAACTCCAGCTCTTAATTGTCTCCTCATCCACAATTGCATACGCCACCGGAAGTATGTAGTTATTTGCATTCCTGGTGACCGCAATCAACATCTTACCCTTATACGTCCCCTTTAGATGAGTCCTGCCCACAGAGATGACTGGTGCCGAATATTGGAAGGCCTCAATTATAGGCCCAAAGGCCCAGAAAACATATTTGAACACCTTACAATCGGGTGGGCTCCTGGGATGATGATACCACTCGACAACGGTACCTGGATTTGTAGCCTGTAACCGTGCCACATAGGTTGGCAACTGCTCAAAGTTGCTCTCCCAGGTGCCGTAGACATTCTCAATTGCTTTTCTTCGGGCAGTCCATGCCTTAGAGTATGAGATATCGACATTCAGCGTCTGCTTTATGTAGGTGATGATTTGTTTCACCGGAAACGTTAAGTCAGCCTTCACCTGTGCAAAGATATGCGTTGCAACATCTGTTGACCTTAGTGCCCTGTTGTTGTTGCGTTCAACCGTTGAGTAGCACGTGTGTTGTGTTGACCACTTTGACAACCGCCAGAAGGTCCCCTCCCGGGCACGTGATGCCGTAGCAGCCCACATGCATGATGAGTTTTTATTTTTGCATTTTACTCTAAACGTATATGGCCTGCTTTCGACGACAAACAACTCTCTATTACATTGCACGTTCCAATACCGGATCGCTTTAATCACTTTTTCTTTACTTTCAAAGTAGATGCCCACACGGATATCAGCTATGTTTCCATTCCACATCTCCATGGTATCTTCATCGTCGTAATCGGGAAGCCGATATGCTTCTAACCCTTCATCTTAGTCGTCAATAGGTACGTCTGTTGGGAACGCAGGATTAAGCCCTTCATGGAATTGAGGATCTGTTGGGACAAGTGACGGTCCAGCTTTATCTTCTTTATCGGCGTCGGGTTCTGAATCAACGTTCGTGGGTTCATGCTCGCTTTCTCTGCTCTCTTCCGACGTATAACCTAGGAAGCAGTATTCAGTACTATTAGGATTAATAATCAATCAAAGTACTTTATTATTAATAAGAAAAACAATACCTTGAGACGCATCTGACGGTTCGTAGTTAAAATTTACAGGAACGTTGTCATCGTTTTCGTTTTCGTTTTCGTTATTGTTGTTTTGGTCGTCGTCTTCATCATTGTTCACAAAGCCTCGAACATCATCCTCTTCTTTTTTCTCATCATTATAACAACAGACATATTATAAGTACGTTAATATAATTATAAATATTAATAAAAATCTATTTACTATATAATTATAAATATTCTGCAACATCAATTTACTATATAACTGTTGTACCTTCATTGATATCGTTACCATGATGTTGTTCGTTGTCATTACGAGACAGATCAGCAACATACTCTTCGTTACAGTGAAAATCAGTATAATGGTAATCATCAGTAGCTCCTTGATATGAGGTTCCTGTGTTGTAGAACGATGACCCGAGATCCAAATTGGTTGACTGCCTATGCTGAGCTGGCGGAGTATGCAAAGTGTCATCTTCATAAGGCACCGAGGAAAGGCGTCCTAGGAGATCCATAGCACTAGTTTCTTGTATATAAACTATAGGCATGGTCTTGACATGTACGATTGCGACATAACGATGTATATGCTCCGCTAGATAGAACATCGTGGTCATACCATCGTCGCCGACGATGTACGCCCCCTCAGAGCAACCCTCAAAAGTGTAATACAATACTAAACTCACAGTATAACAATCCCTGTTAATTTGAGCGTTACGACAAACTGAGTCTACAAACTTAGTATATGACATTCTATGGGTCATAATAAAAGTAGTTGCAATGGTGTTGTCGTCGGTGGTAACACTACCGTTTATGTAGGTAATGTCACCACCCCAATAGAGTTTTACAATGAAAGGGTGAAAGTTGTCCATGATTTTTTTGGTAACACAAGATGGTGATGGTGAGTACTTCAGATTGCATACATATATATGAGCAAAAACCCGCAAGTTGAACTTGCGGTTTATCGAAAATAGTATTTTATTCACCACAAAAGGTCATGCAATAATAAAATACTATTTTCGATAAACCGCAAGTTCAACTTGCAGACTTCTAAATAAATAATAATAAAATACTATTTTCGATAAACCGCAAGTTCAAAATGCTTGGTCCCCCCGTCTAACATCAAGTGCATCCCCATCTCCGCCATTTCCTTCAAACAACATCGCAGAACGATGTCGTGATTGAGCCCATAGAAGTGCATTGTTGCGAGGACCAGGGTTTAGATATGTCATAATTTAAGTGAAATAAACTGAGTGTGAAATAAACTGATCAACTTTTGTGTGTGAGATGAATCTTTGAGTAATGTGAAATTTTGTGTGAGATAAACTGGAATATGCATTTGTTTTATAATCTTGGTAGAGTAAATGATTTGCATGCATTTTTGTTGTGTAGTATGTTGAAAGTCTAAATGCGTATGCATATAATTGTACCTTGATAAATATGTGTGGTTGAGGTAAAACACTTGTCATAAACCTCCATTTGAAGTTGCGGTTTCCATTTTTTTATTTTTATTTTTTTGTTGTGTTGGATTTATTGTATTAAAGACTATAACATGCATTCCATCTTCCATGATTGTCGCCTTCATTGATTCATTCAGCACTGCAACTAAGATTCGTCAGTCTTCATATCTATGTCAGGTAAGCTGTAAAAAATCGATTTTAATGATTGTTCCAAGTCCAAGCCAAGCTGTAAAAAATCGTCAGTCTACTAGAACTCTAGAACTGAACGGTTTGATTCTTAAAAAGTTAGAAAAATCTCTAATTAAACCACTGATATTCAATAAGAAAACAACAAAAGAAGCTTTACAAAAATAATACTAGCTTAGTTTTAAGTTGGGTCAACATCCCAAATAATTCTCACAAAATAATAAAGTAGAATATGTAATCATTGACGGAGATTTTGTTTAAGGATGCGTAAAAGAGCGTTGCTGCCTTGTGTTCTTTTTCTGCCATCTTCATTCTCATCTCTCTTTCCTTGACGATGCTGCTGCAAGTATGCAACTAACATTATGAACATATACACGCACACACGCATATGTATTTTAGCACATTTATAAATTATACAAGCATAATTGTATGTATGGACATGTTTGCGTATTGCTAAATAGAAAACCATTACTTTTTATGTAGGAACTACTTTTTAACCAATTTTCAATGGACAGTGACTTCACATTAGAACCACCAGATATACTTTTTAGCATTTAAATATAATACTATTTAGCATCAAGAAACAAACAAAATCCTCATTGTCACGATTCACATTTCACAGACAAAAAAGCGGTTTCTGTGGTTCATGATCATTTAAATGTTTTGCTTCAATACACATATGTTTGTGTGTTGTCTCTTATTATAGGTTGGACAATGCATCATCAAAGTCATGTTTCTTTTCATTTCAATACACGCACAGTGTGTACACGTTTGTTTATTGCCTTTCATAATAAGTCGAATTAAACAATGAAATATTATGTACCTTTGGCATTGTGGTTGCATCATCAAACTCTAATATGTTGATATTCTTGAGCATCACGGATGATGCAGGTCGAAGTCTCCTAATATTTTAAAAAAAAAAAAAAAAACAGCTATTGAAAATCTTTAAGAAAAAACATAACAGCTGCCAAATGCAACAAAATGTAAAAATCCATGTCTTAAAATAAACTGAATAATAAGAACTACTCTTGGCTGAATTTCAACCCAAAATAAGTCGGTTATTTTGTTTAAAATGGGTAAAAAGAATGAGAGTCACCCAAAGTCTATATTAGATGCTAACAACCTTGTGAATGGTTTAAACTTTAAATGATGTGTGTAGAACTAAAACTTTTGCTAATTAAAAAGGCCTTACCTTTTTGGTTTTGCGGCCATTAATGGTTTGGGCAGAACCAATTGTGAATCCTGGGCCTCCTAAAATCAGTAACAGCATGTTATAGATGCTATATTGCTCTCTGCTAATAATAAATCATGCAGTTCAAGTAAATTAGTTGAAATTTGAGTTGCTGCATAGAGGCATGGTAGGAAATGGACGAGTAGGGTAACGGCCAAGTAGGTCTTAATGTCTTATTAAATATGGGTCCAAAGTCCAAACGCTTAACAGAGTGGGTCTGGTTGAACTGACCCATTAGCATTTTTGTTGGCAATTTATTAAAAAAAAAAAAAAAAAAAAAAAAAAAGATCAATGTGTTTAATAAGATTGTAAAAATTCAACCGTTAAAATAATAAGCTGATTTTTAAAAGAAAACAATTTCGCCATTTAGGAGGTTAAGAAATTGAGTATACTTTGAACAATTTCAACCTGTTATAAAATTTAGTCATTTGACCCATTAAAGAAGAATACCACCCGAATTGATCAATTTGAAGGTAAATGAATTAAGATTGTCACATAATTCCAACAAACGCAAGTATGAACATGAATTCCGTACAGTGGAATCAATAAACTGCATGTTACTGACGGGCTTTGATCCCTCCAGGTCTGATGAAGAAACTGGGACTTTAACCTGGTCACGAGAACAAATCTTAACAACGGCAGGAAATATGTAACATGCTTACACTTCTTTTAACCAAAACACATCCATCATCATGGGACATAAGAAACAAGGGTTAGAAGCAATTAACTTGCCAAGTACAGTCTCCTTCATTGTTTCATAAGACTGCGTTGCTTTAAAAGTATGTCATGTTTTAAAAAAGATGCTACCATTATTCAATGACGAAACACCTATGCTATCTATGAAGAATCTTAACCAAACAAAGCAAGAGGTGTTCTGTAATTGCAATCTAATAATTACATGTTCTCAAAACATCCCAATCTCTATGCCTTAAAATGGGCTATGCTAATCTTAAATTGGTGTGAGGCGCTTAGGTCCCAAATGATGCGATCGCTTTTGGCCCCCATAAGCGTGCCTTTTACACCCACGGGAATCACACTCCAGATATTGGCAGATATTGGTAATACTTGTACTCCATAACGGGTCTAATGGTTAAACTAAACAATTAAACCAAAAAATAACCTAATGTCAAAAGAATTAAAAGTCATCCAAATCATATTCAAATGCATAATCGTAGGATTAAAAAAAACTTTGGATTATTGTTTTGTTAATATCATAGCATAATAATGTTTGACATTTTAACAAAATATAAAATAAAAAAAAAAGACAGGAGTGATTGTGAGTAAGACCAACCCGGTGCATTAAACTATATAGAAGTCCAAACTTTCATTACTGGAATAATCTAAAAGCTATGTTACCGGACACACAGATGACAAAAACTATCAGGAAAACAAAAAATTATACAATAATTTCAAAAGAAAATAAAGAAAAAACTAACCTCTTTTTCATCCTGTTCTGGTTGTACTTCCTCCAGAGAGGAAAAAACTTCAGCAACTACAGAAGCCAAACCATATATCAAACAACGGATGGTAAATGGGCAGCTAAGTACCAAGTCAAAACAAGCTCTGGTCCGACTATTTCTTCTTTTGATAATCATGACAATATAGATACACACGCACACACTAATTACATTACTGAAATCTACTATTATTGCTATAATTATAAATATAAAAAAAAATCAATTGATCATGAAAATAACAAGATATGGTTGGATCTCTAACCTGCCACGTCTACACTTGCATCTGTTTCATTAACTTCCTTGAATTCTTGTTTATCACACACAAGATTTGGACTTGAAACATCAATTTTCTGATTAATAATAAGGGTATCAGTTTTGGATGTTATGCATAGCACCTAAATAATTACTTTTAGCTATAAACTTTACCTCCTCACTGTGGTCTTCAAACATCTCAAGATCATCGTTTATTGATATGACTTCAACAAAACTTACTCCCTGGTCAATAGTAGAATAGAAGCAATTAACTTACCGAGTGCTATCTCCTTCATTTTTTTCATAAGACTCAGGTGTTGCTTTCAAAGTATATGTCATGTTTTAATCTATGAAACACACATGTGATCTATAAAGAATCTTAACCAGTCAAAGCAAGAGGTGTTCTATAACTGCAATCCAAAAATTGCATGTTCTTAATTCTTAAATCATCCTAATCCCTTCACATATACCAAATCCTAAAATGGGCCATGTTGATTTGCAATGGTGTGACTTGTGAGGCTTTCAGCCAAAAAGATGTGACCACCTCATCCTATTTTTTATCACTTTTGGGCTTTTGGCACACATAAGTAATGAGTGCAGCTTTTAAAACCAAGGGCTCATACTCCAGAAATTGGCTGATATTGGTAATACTTTTACTCTTTAATGGGTCTAATGGGTTAAACTAACCAATTAAACCTAAAAATAACCTAATGTCAAAAGGATTAAAAGTCATCCAAATCATATTCAAATGCATAATTGTATGATTAAAAAGAACTTTAGATTATGGCACTGTTAATATCATAACATAATAATGTTTTACCATTTTAACAAAATATAATACAAAAGAGAAGACAAGGGTGATTATTGTGGGTAGGACCAACCCGGTGCATTAAACTATAATTAAATCCAAGTTTTCATTACTGGTCAAGTGTGAAAGACTGAAAGGTACGGAACAGGGCAGACAGCCAGACAGAAGACAAAAACCAACTACAGTGTTACCCCATGTTTGTTCATTCAGATTTCAAATATTGCAGAAATTCTTGAATATGTTTTCCATGCACATATTGGTAAGCAGAAGCAAAACGTCTGTTACATGATAAAATATTCACCACATATTAATTTCAACAAGTATACATGAAACCGGTATGGAGTAAGGACAACTAGGTTCTTAGGTTTAGCTTTGATTTAAAGAACACATTTCCAACAGGAAAACACTACAACAAAAAATCATGCAATAAGTTCAAGAAAAAAAAAAACTAACCTCTTTTTGGTCCTGTTCTGGTTGTACTTCTTCCAGAGATGAAGAAACTTCTTCTACAACTAACAGAAGGAAAACCATATGTATTAAGCTACAGATAGGAAAATGGGCAGGTTAAGTAATAGTTCAGCACAAAAACATGTCAGACTATTTATCTGTTTTGAATATCATGATACTAATAAATATACTAATTGCAGTACTAAAAATTATTTACTGTTATAAATATTAACAGAATAATCAATTGATGAAGAAACATAAAAGATCTGGTTGGATCACTAACCTGTCACTTCTCCGTCAGCATCTGTTTCTTCAACTTCCTTGAATTCTTGGTTATCATACAGAAGATTTGGACTTGAAACATCAAATTTCTGATCAATAGAAAAAGTATCAGTTTCCGTTGTTATGAACACACCTAAATGATTATTTCTAGCTACTAAAGAATGTATTTGCTTACAGTCTCATCCAATATGTCCAGGTTCTCAAAACACTGAGACACACTGGGATCTGAAGATGGAGATTGCGCATTTGACTGAAACGAAGTGAAAAACAAATGAAATAATCGCATTTTGAAAATCAAACATCAATATTCTACAAATTAAAGCATCAAAATCACACTAGCATCTTCCTCGAATCCTCGTGTTCTCAATACAAATATATTTAAGAACTATGAAACCACTAAAGGATGTACTTGCTTACAGTGTCATTCAGTATGTCCTGCTTCTCAAAATACTGAGACTCGCTAGGATCTGATGATGAAGATTGTGCATTTGACTGAAACCAAAGTTTAAAATAATGAAAAATGTCAATTTGAAAACAAACGGTAGAATTCTAAAAATGGGAGCCTCAAAGATCAAACTAACATCCTCTTCATGTTGCCCTTGGTCTCCCTTTACAAATGAAGAATTTTTTGTTCCGTCTACGTGTAACTCTGAGTCACCAACAGCTGACTCTAGATTATCACAACCTACAATTTAAGCAAATAAAATAAAAAGCCACTATAACAAAACCATGTCCAGCATAACATATGAACTGTGTCAAGAAACAGTAATCACTGAACTTTTTGTTTATATTTTGTAGTTTTCGTAAAATTTTTCAAATGTATAAAGCAGAATAAAAACTAAAAAGTGTTGAAAGCCATCCCAAGTGTATAGATGAAGTCCATTGACATAATTATATTCCAACAACCACATCAATTACAACATTTTGTGATTTTGTCTAGTTGCAGTCCGAATTAGCAAGAATAAAATCACAACAGATGAATTTTAGCGAGTCATAAAATTATAACAATGTATATGTTTTGTTGAATAAAGCATGATTAAATCTTTATCTAAAATAAACAACCTTTCTTTTAATAGCTTATGACTTGCAAAGTGATGGGCTTCAGTTGGGTATTAAGTATTAACTGTACCAGACTGTTTTTAACGAGGCTCAAAACTTCGTTAGTGGTTGAAATTGGTTTTATTTTGGATCAGGATAAACTTTGGAACTGGAATCGTTTTGTCTTCTAACTGGACTAAAAATTACCAGGTTCATTAATTACAATACTTTGTAAAGTAAGGCTGAATAAACAACATAGACTGAATATCCCCCATGACCCTGTCGCTACTTTAAGTGATTAAATCAGCAATCAATTGATAATCATAATCATCAGAGAGCTTATAGCTCAAGAAACAAAATAACCACATGAAGAGTAACATAAGGTCAGGTTGGAACTCTAACCTGTTATTACTCCACCGGTCACTCTTTGTTCAGTTTCCTGGAAATCTTGTTTAACAAGCACAGCATTTGGACTTGAGACGTCAACTTTCTGCTTCATATGACAACAAATTAATCAGCTTTGTTAGTGATGAACAGCCCTTAAATAACCATTTCAAGCTATAATAATTTTACAAAGAAACAAAACCACAGGCCTAAAATATACCTCTTTAAACCGTTCAAGATGACTGCCCTTCAACGTTACTTGAACAGGAGTAATTTCATGATCAATTGTAACCTGAGCATTATCAATAGTTTTCAGTTAGGGTAGGAATTCTTCATTGGAATATAAATTCATAGTAAGCAAAATATACATCATGAAATAACACAAAATTAAGCATAAATTATGGGATCCAAAAGAGAGTAAACTTAATGTAATATAATATAATATATATTTAAAAGTAATATTTGCTTACTGTGTCATGCAATATGTCTTGCTTCTGAAAGCACTCTGAGTCACTAAGAGCTGAAGATGAATCTTGTGCAACTAGCTGAAATTAAAGTGAAAAACGAATTGAAAATATTGTCATTTAAAATAAAGAATATTCTGCAAGTGAGAAACTAATAAGATAAAACTAACCTCCTCTTCCTCATGTTTCCTTTGGTCTCCCTTCTTACAGCTTTCTGATTCACTGAGATATGAAGATGCTTCTTGTGCAACTAACTGAAATCAAAGCGGAAAACAAATGAAAACGGTTGTGCATTTGACAAAAACAATAATATTCTGCAATAAGAACGCTAAAAAGATCAAACTAACCTCTTCTTCCTCGCGCTTCCTTTGGTCTCCCTTTGTTAAGAAACGGCCTTCATGTCCATGTAAAAGTAATAAATCACTAACACCTGCATGTAAAGTATCATAACCTGCATTGTAAGTAATAACTTAAAATTTTAGCATAAAATAAGTAACCAACCTACCACATGAATAAGAAGGAAAAAAAACAATATAACAAGAAACAATCCAAAATACTATGAATAGTGTTTATAAACAGAAAGAAACTAGAAAGCAAGCACTGAATTTTCATTGATTTTTCGCTTTTGTTAACAATTTTTTGCCGATGACAAGGTTGTGTGCCTGTATCTCCATTATACACTGTATCAACATGCGTTTTAAAAAAGTGTGAGCCACTCTTTGGCAATGGGGCCCCCAGAGCCAAAGAGAGGTGAGGGCGCACTCATACACAGGTAGAAAGTATATGTGGCTTCATCAAACAGACTATGCATTTACATGTATTTGATAACATGATGGAGACAGCACATCGGATTGATATCCTTTAAAGTTGAAAGAGACATAGGCTTAACGTTGCTTAGGTTAAAAGGTTTTTAACGACATCGACTTTCAAATCATTTGGTCTTTTTTATAAAGATGCCGTTTATTCCATCAACAGACTACGAACTAAAAAGGAAAAGAGCCAAGAAGATGTAACGGACAAATGCACAAAAACGTGTGATACTAAAGATCCCTAAAAGGCCTTCATTTATGCTCATCGCAGCATCACCTTGCTTAACATGATCCGACCTCCTCCTTTCAATGATGCACCTCGGCCTCTTTTTAAAAGTAGAGCCACAAATGTATCAACTAAATAATGGTAATGAGCTAAAATTGAGAATCCAACCTGCGTCATTGCTGAACTCTGTGTCTCCAAGTTCTGGCAAATCTTCTTTATCAAATACAACATATTCGCAGGAGACATTGTTTTCCTAATTATAATAATGATAAACTTGTAAATTCAGAGTTGCTTTATACAGCATAAAATTAATACCATTTTTAATTGTCTACTTTATCTACTATAAAAACCACCACCAGTAGAATATACCTCGCTATGTTCTTCAAAATTTTGAACATTTAATGATGTTGATGCTACTTCAACAGAGCTTGTATTCTGATAATTATCAAAAAGAACTGTCATCGTCTCAAAAAAGGACGCATAAAACAAACTAGATGTGGCAATATGGTGGACGGTTTGGGTTGGGTAGTGGATCAAAAAATATCATTTTGTGTCAAGTTGAGGTGATTGAAAACACTTTTTATTCCAAAATTTTAGACATATGATGATGTGTAAGCATCAACATTACACTTTAGGGATTATTTGACCTTATTTGCTTTTGAGCTGCTTTTTTTTTATTTTTTTCCCATTTGACCAAAACATGACCCAAATCAACTCCTTTATAAGTCAAGGGGTCAGAATCGCCACCTCTTACAAACATAAAGCTACAACAATGTGTGTGCCCTTACATGGATGCTAGATACCACCCTAGTGTCCACATTTTCTTCACAATGAACCGAACAAGACACTTGTGCATTAACCTGAAGCAAAACAAAGATAATAAGATGATATATTAAAGAGGCAGTGGAACAGTTGAGGTGACCTGAACGTTAAATTTGATTCAGATCACTTGAATTAAAAGAAGCCCATTACAAACACTGAAATGAAAACGAGTGTCTGCTTACAATATCAGTAGTTATCTGTTTCTTCTTAATGCACTCCATTTTGATGGAATGTGAAGATGCTTTTGCATTTGACTGAAAACAATGAATAAGAAAGTAAGAAATAAATGGTAGTTTGTTAACAAAAAAATGAAAATAAAATAACATAAAAAAAAATTGTGGTTGCATGAATAGGTAACTAGGGTGGTGTTTGGTCATTTGGTTTGCCCCACAAACCATCGTGAGTACAGGATAACAAGATAGATGGGTAAGGAATTCCACACACACCCAACTATTTATATCAGCATGACAAACTCTAACTTTATGGATATCAACCCCATTCCTCAAACCCATACCCTTAAACTAAACACATACCCTCAAACCAAACACCGCGTAACTCATAAAAATACCGTACATAAATCTCATCCTTTTCAACTATGGGAACCTTTCCACATGAGCATGAAGCTTTAATGAGGTTTAGTTCAAATTCCAGTGCAGCACACCGTTCTTTTTCAGCAGTAAGGCTATGTCTTAAAGTATCAGCTTCATTTTCACTTGCCTGCCATACATATTTATAACATTACCAACAGATGAACTATATGGCAACGCAAATAAAAATATCATACATAAATTTTATCATTTCAACTAAGTAAAGAAGATTACCTCTAACTTGTTCTTGTATTCTTTCAGAACTTTCCACAAGGCTCTAGAGAAGTTAGAAAGAATCTGATTCTCTCTAGCTTTCTTAGCTGGATCAGTGATACTTCCCTTGATAGATTTGTTCTTGTTTGTTTTGTTATTAACAACGACTGGAAACTGTGCTGATGAACCACTGGTTTCAACTGTGTCTGGTTCTAGAATAAGCTCTGTCCCAACAAGCAAAACAACCTTTAAAACAATCAAAATAAAATGGTGCCAGCAATACAAACATATATACATATATACACACACGCGTATAGATAGAGTCAGCTATATTGTATAGCAGAACTGAAATAGCACATGACAAAGCAAAAGCATAACTTTCATCTATTTTTTGTGTAACCTTCTTTATGGGACCCATGAAGAATACCGCTCTTCGATTGATCATCCTGTAAAAAGAAAGTTAGCAATACTAAAGTCAAATAGTATGCAATAACCATTTAAAAGTTGTAAGCCATCAGACATTAATATTAGGTTAAAATAAAGAAAAAAAATACCATGCAGGCAGCATTACTATGAACTTTCATTCTTTTAGCTTGTTCTGCTTTTGGCAATGTCTGGGTCCGTCTTTTATTGCCTAATGGCTGTTCTTCAATATTCTCAAACCTAAAACAGATATATAGAATTTGAGATGTTTAGCTTAATGTATCCAGAAACAAAAAAAGATATACACGAAAGTTTTGTACTTTATATTCATAAATGGTGAAGCTTGTCTCAATAAATAGGATGTATCTTGGTAGTCTTCTTCCCCGGGTTTGGCGGTTAAAATCTAAAACATGTAACTAATTAGCAAACAAATTTGGTTAAGAAATGGTACTAGAACACAAGTAAATGAAAATCAAAATAGCATGAAATATCAAATTGTTCGATCAACCATAAGGTCATATTGAAACAAAGACACATACCAAGGCCATCCTCTTCTTTCCTTCTAAATAATCTCGTAAATATTTAGTTAACTGACAAAAATAAAGATCGATTGTGTCACAAAAGCAATACAAAAAAATAAAAGCAATAAAAACAAAATTTAGGGAAAAGAAATATGCTAAGAGCTCACCAGTGAATTTTGAAAATGCTTTTGTAAAGGTTTTTTTGGGTTCTTTTGGTGCTCTAATAAAGACTGCAGATAAAATTTAACAATTAGTAAATCATAAATTAAGATAAATATTTTTATCAACATATAAAAATGATCCGTGGCGATTTATAAAATGCACATATATCTGGGTATAGACATGTATAACTAAAGTTCTGATGCATACCCTCAAACATAATCCAAAAACCATAGATGTGTTGTTGATAAAATTGCTTTCTAGCAATCTAGCTCCCTGTCAAGAAGTAGTCAAGATTGTAAATAAAACAAGCATAAGCAAAGATAAAACGAACACAACACACACAACAAAAACACTAACAAAATTAGTTATGCTCAGAAGAGGCGTATCTATAACAGATGAGCATATGGCAATCACATTCCAGTCCTCTTTTCTAATATGTGAAATAACAAAACTAAAAGCAGTAATAATCAGCACCTGATTTCCGGTCCTCTTTTCTCTTTCAGCTCCCGCAAGATCAACTATGGTCAATATTGCAGTACAAAACTGATCTTCATCAAGGTTATCAAAGTCACAACGAATGTTTATAATGCACTGTGAACGGCTGGAGAAATATAAAAACAAGTAAAAAATACATTTATATATTTACTACAGAAAATAGAAATAAAACTACTTCCTAACAAACAAACAAGAACCACAGTTCTAAACAAATGAGAATACACCGACAGAGGCTAGTGAGACATAATATTAAACCAAGTGACCATTTGCCATGTACCTCGACTGAATATTGGAATTTGTCATAGCAGTAGAACGCTTTAACATTCCACTTGCAATCAAAGATTCAGCATGTTGAACATCATGAATGACCTCCTGTATTTCATTATCAAAAAGATCTAAAACTTTTAGCATCAGTAATCTATTGAAGATAGATAAAAGAATGATGCATAAATTCATGAGATGAATAAAAGAGATTAACAATATAAACTAGAGAAGTTGGACAACCTCTTTGAGACCTTTAATATTTGACTGTTGTAAAGATAAATCACCACCTTGTGATAAATCCGTTATCTTCTCTCCTTTTCCTCGCTCTGAATATATTTCAAACATAGATAGATAGAATTTCCTGCACCAATATAACAAAATAACTTTTGAAATGCTTTAGTTGATGGAGATTCTAAGTTTCTAACTTTACTGAAGATAACCATAGAGAGTTCACAATATGATTTAAGCGTTTTGACAGCTATGCTAGGCCAAGCCGCTAACGAACTTTTAGGAAAGCAATAAATAAAACTGGTTAATTTGGTTGGGTCAGCTAGACCGTCCAAAACGGTGTGAGTTTGGTGGTTTGAACATGTTCTTTTTAACTGTTTCCAAATCGTTAGTTTGAAATAACCTTCCTAAAATGATACATAATTGCATATTCTAAAAATGAAAATAATAAAGGTTAAATGTTCTGTTCTGTTTACATTGGTGTTTCCAAGTTCTATACGATTGGCCGAACCATTAAACAGCCAAACAGATTGAACCATCCGACTTGCTTCGGCTTTGGTCGTCCGTGGTCGGTTGGATTTTACTGTTTATAAACATGTCTACAGTCTGGTGAGTGTCCAGTCGATAATTGACAAGGCCCTAACCATGACTTTACTCATCAATAGAACATGAAAAAAAAAATCATTTAACTAATGACCTTGAACATCTGGATCTATCGCTCTCCTTTTGTGAAAAGATATGGCGAAGAGCAAGAGCAACCATACCAGGCTGCCTAGTACTTCCAAAAACAGTATGTGTTTTACCAGATCCACTAGGCCCCATGGCAGCAAGCATCCCACTCTTGCCCTTTAAAAAGTCCACCACTAGTGGATTCATCATCCTCTCGTATACTTCACCCTGCCAAAAAACAAACTAAAATCAAAACCACAAAAAAAAAAGTAGTAACTATAACCTAAATACCTAATTATTATAACAATCCCAACGATGAAGGAAACATCAAAATATCACAGAACAAACTAAAATCAAAACTACAAAGACATTTGATCATTTCACTATTCCATATCTAAAATTGACCCGATTATCAAGGTACCCCAACAGTTAACAATCCCAAAAATGAAGAAACATTCAAAATATCACAAACAAACTAAACTCATAACTACAAAAAAAACATTTACTCATTTAAATATTCCATATCTAAAGTTGACCTGATTATCATATTTGTCATATAACCACAACAGGGTTATCAGTCCCAAACATGAAGAGAAACTCAAAATACCACAAAACAAACAACATTTTCTCCTTTCAGTATTCTATATCTAAAATTGACCTAATTATCATACTTATCTTATCACAACAGTTATCAGCCCCAAAAATGAAGAAAATTCAAAATAACTATTTCGTCATCCTCCTATATACTTCACTCTGCCAAAAACAACGTAAAATTTAAACTATTTTATATCTAAGATTGACCTTGTTATCCTCAAAAATGGAAAAAAAAAACCCTCAAAAAATCAATAAATCTAATTTAAAAACAACCTTATCTACTCACAACACATCAAAACTAATATAAATCAACGTTTATAAAAGTAACCTGAGTCGACTCATCACAAAACACATGCGAAAACCCTTCGTAAACCTCCGACTTCACCCTTCTAGCATCCGCCAAGCTCTGAGGCACACAGAGCGTGACAGAATGCTCGTCATTCACTTTCAAACACGTCTCAAGCTTCTTCTTCTTCTTAATATTATTATTATTATTCCCCTCATCCTTCACCGTCCTCACATCACCTCTTTTCCTAGGGTTTTGCGGCCACACATTCTTCTTCCCTTCAACCTTCACTGATCCTCCCACTTTCTGAGTTAAAATCGGCCTTATTCTTAAATAAACCTTGAGTTTGTTGCAATCTGAATATTAATCGGAATAATAAAAATAAAAATAATAATAACAACAATAATAACAAGCAAAATAATAATAATAATAATAATAATTACTAATTTTAGTTGTTCAGAACCTGAAGGTGAGTCGGAAACAGAAGGCTTTAGAAGTTCCGCTTTATCTGATATGTGGATGTAGAGATTAATAATAATAATAATAATAATAATAATAATAATAATAATAATAATAATTTGAGTATTTTTAGAACCTGAAGGTTGTGGAAGGTCTGGTATGTTAGGAGGGATGTTGATGGAGAGGATATCGTCGATTGGGAAGGAGCGTATAGCGGAAGAGGGTTTGGATGAGTGAGGTTGTGATGGAGGTGCGGCGGAGTATGGTGTGGGTCTAGCTCGCCGGGGAGGGTTACGGCGGACGGTGACGGTGGTAGGGCACGGTGGCGGACTCTTTATGTCTTCCATGTTTTGGTAATCGGTGGGAGATGGGAAGTGAAAGGTTTCGTTGTGTGTTAACCGGGAAATGTTTGTGTTTGAATTTTGATTTGAGCTATGATATGTGTATTTGTAGAGAGTGTTTGGACCGTTTGACCACACGAATACTTGGGCACTTTTTTTTCTTAACGGCATATAAATTTTTTAAAATAAATATTTATGTTTACATCATTTTTCAATATTTGTTCTATAACTTCAAAATTAATGAAAATCGTCTTTTATGTTGTAAAATGTTGCGAGTCTTTTCCTTTAAGCATAACCTGATTAGTTTTTTTTTTTTGTTAAGTTACATCACGTGAGGGTATAAACGACATTTCACCTTCTGTTTTCATTTACCCTCTTTAAAAACACATCCCTAATACCCCTCGTCCTAATTCCGGCAAATTAGGGTTCCAAAATTTAAGGTCTTTAAAACGAGCAATGGTGGGCAAACCCGTTTTCTATGAATGTGGGAAACAAGCAATCATTCTCACATCCTAGACTAGTGAGAACCCAGGTCGTCGCTTCTATGCATGTCCTAGTCAGGTAAATAACAACTCAATTTCTGAAATTTACCTAAAATCGAATATTGATCCAATGGTGTATTTAAATTACGGTTCGGCATGTAGATTTATTGGGCAGTATGAAGACAACTGCCAAAGATGTGTGGACATCATACCTGGTTTGTTACGAGCCAAAAACAACTTAGAAGTGAGTAACAACAATCTAACAGTTGCAAACAGGCAGCTTTAAAAGAAAGTCAAAGCTAGTGAAGATGATGTTATCAAACTGAAAAGGCTGTTGATTATTAGTTGGATAGGATTCTTGGTGTATGTGTTAATGTATCAGCAGCCATGATATTGTATTAGCAGTTAATGTAAAAATATTTTGAAAGTAATTAAATAAGGCAACATGATAATGTATCAGCAGACATGTTTTATAATAATCTTTTATGGAAATGAAAGTGCATATAATGCACCTTTTGGTATTAATATGTTCATGTTCAGTTTTATCTAAATGATAGTGTGTAATTCTGATATTGTCAAAAAGCAAATGCACATAATGTGTTGTTAAAGAAAATCAAATGCACATAATGTGCAGATTTGTGTACATGATAGTGTCAAAAAGTGTCTAAAAGCAAATCAAAAGCAAACATCCATAAAACGGGCATGATCCAAAATACATCATTACAAACCATAAACATCCATAAACCATACTCTATTCATTACGAACCATAAACCATATATATCCAACCATTAACTAAAGGCATTATCCAAAAATCATAAACATGATCCTAAATACACTAACCCATACATTAACCATTAACCTAAAGTAACCAAGCCTTACCACCCTGCCCCTTGTCTTTATTACCATGCACCTGGCTTGACTTAACTCCCACATTTGGCTTCTTTCTACGCTCATATATTTCTTAAACTCGAAATCATTAGACAAGACCTACACTCATATTTTTCTTAAACTCGAAATCAAATGACAAGGCTACCCTGACTTAACATCAGTTTTTAACATAGTTAGTGAAAAGGACGAAAATAGCAAGAAAATCCAAACCTCAAGGGTTCCATTGCAAAAAAAAAAAAATATTTTTTGTACTGAAGTGGCAAACTGGATTAAACCTCAGGGACGAAATTGACATTTAACTCTTTAACACTTATGTAACTTCCACCATTTACTTTAGTTTATAGCTTCTAGTTATGAACTTAGGATACTATTATTCATGTTTATTCCTTAGTTCACATGTCATATTATTTCAATTAAGTCTATATATTTACTTACTTCGCATTTTCAAGGTATATCGTTATTTAAAAGTTAAACCTCAAATTAAACTAGACATCCTAAGTGTGTTAGACCATAAACCCTATACTTATTTTAAGTCCAAACACTTATACATATACCATACTTTTAGGTTGAGACTTCGGGATTTGTCAATTCACGCATACGACGCTTTAGTGACTTAACTATTTAGCGAATGTGAGTATATATTTATCCCTTTTTTTCATTTTTACACTTCTGGGGGTGAAACATGTACACATATACAAACTTACACATTTACTTACACATAATCTTTTATATATGTTTACAGTTCATATACGTGTCTCGCTATTTTTGTCTGTTATGCTATACTTAAGCGTAGTTTACTTACATTGTTTGCTTGAAATCGTTATCTAGACTTAAATAAAGTTAGAGTGCTCAAATTTACGTAATCTAGGCCACGGTGCTCAAATGCTCAAATTGGCGTAATTTAGGTTATGGTGCTCAAATGCTCAAATTGACATCATTTATGTTACAATGCTCAAATCAACGTAACGCATGTTACGGTGCTCAAATAATCTTTAAACATGTTAGGATGCTCTACGTGAATCATATTTGTTTGACCTTATCAAGTTTTTTTTACTACGTGTTTACATAATGCTTTGATAAATCTTAACACGTGAATTGTAAAACATTTCTTTAAACTTTTATTATACGTATACAATATGCTTACTAACATTATTTATGTTGACAAAATTATTTTCGTACATGTTTCAGGTTGATTATTGAGATACTTCATGTAGGACATTTAGACTTAGTAAAGGCTTAATCCAAAAAAAACGTGTGGAATTGTATTTGTATTGGATGATATCTGTAATTGTAACTTGAAGCATTGAATAAAATATTTACACTTTAGTACCATGAGCTTTTGAACAATTATCATTACATGGTAACTCGATGTCACACCCTCAAATTTCCACTTGCGGGGTTTTACCGCAAGGCGCGTGACAAACAAGGATCCAAGTCAACGGTCACAATAAAAACACTATATGAAATACGTAGACTCAAAAACATAATTTTTATATCAAACAGCTGTAGCGAAAGCATTCTCAAATTACAAACCAAGTATCAACGTGCTCAAAATGTTTATTTAAAAGCATGAAACTAAGCCCTAGATGCCATGCAGACTCGTGTGCCTAGTCCGTGTGTTGCTACCTTAGCGACCTGAGAAAAACATGCCAAAACGACATCAACATATAATGCTGGTGAGTTCACAGGTTTGTATAAAAATGTTACCAAGTGTTACCAAGTCCAAAACCTGTCAATATTATAACAATGAAACCAAAGTACGCTAGCTAGGCGTATGTTTTATTACTACTACAATTGAAAAACCATTACTGGACATGTTTAGCAAGTCTAGCATATGTTCAGCCCCAATAATGTTCAGCAAAGTTCGAGACAACATGCACCCGTCCGACCTCCAGTCGACGAGTGGGGCAGGTCAAGCCCAATAGATCTATCCATATTTCCCCCGTTGTGCATCCCCGCACATTCATGGTTTCCCCCGGGACTTCCAAAGATCGTATAGCAACTCAAAAGTAGATCATAGTATGACATATGTTACAAAATATAAGTTTAGCGCATGTTTTCTCCCCCAAAAGTAAAAGCAGTAAAGTGGGCCCGTGAAACTCACCTTAGGTTGTGTTTTCTTCAAGTTAATAAGAAAAGCTAAGCCCTTGATAATCCCAACTACCGGAGATCTATCAAAATGTTCACGTAAGTGTTCTGACTAATAACCATAAGGTTATCTAGTCCCTGATTGTCCAGATCGTGACCAAGTATGTTTAAAAACGTGTTTGACTGTTCAACCGACACACTAGACTGACCCGACATCCTGTTGGTGACCCATTACATAAACTAATCAAGCATACATAGATTACAAATAAGGTTCAAGCATAAAACACTTAGTTTGCATCGAAAATCGCACATACGGAGTTGTAAGGTCGAATCAGCATTCAACAAGTCCAGGTTCGACCCATTTGACCTTGGTTCGACCCCTTTGGGGTTCATTCGATCTATACACAAGTTCATGCAACCTAATACAAGTTCATTTGGCCTTAACACATGTTCATTCGACCTTAACATGTGCTAATTCGACCTAAATCAAGTTCGTTCGACCTAACTGAACCACATTCTACCAACATACTGCAGGTTCGACCCCTGGATCCCACATTCAACCCCACGTGGGTTCGAATGAGGGCCAGGTTCGACCCCTGCAATTCCAAGTTTCCTAAAACGCATCAAATCGCATCAACACTATCCGAAAACATCATGAAACACTGCAATCAAGTATGATTAACATATCCCTACGAAACCTCGCCAATTTTACCCCAAAATCAGTTCGTTTTAACACTTACCCAAAATGGTAAAATTATGGAAATGTCATATCATGCATGAAAACTTTACCCAATTTGGAAACTTTTCGAAATGCTTTTCATAATCATCTCAAAATTCGCAGTTCAATGTGTGTATGAAAACCCCCAATAGTTTAATCAGTAATAACAACATGCAACAAGCCCTTGATTTATCAAAAATCCTTAATCTAGACATAATATCATCGTCCATCCAATTGTAACCTAAAACAATCATAAACCAACACCAATAGCAGCCCTATATCATGTTTTTATCATTTGTACAGCAGCAAATCATTAAACAACACATAATATCACATAACACACCATTAACATATGTTTATTGATATGAAACTCATGTTTAATGATAAGGTTTTGCTTAGAAAGATGTTTGAAAGGTTTTTAATCATAAAAACACCCTTAGAACAGATCTGGACATTTGGGGTTTGATGAAAACGAATCAAAAATGCATTAAAAAGGGTTTTGGATTAAGAACACACCTTAGAGTCTTGATTAGATGTTGTTTGTAGGTTAGATTATGAAAAACGAGAGCAAGAACTCCTTCCCCAGTGATTAAAATCGTAAGAGAGTGTTTAGAGGCGACTAGGGTTTGTGAAATGATGAAAAATGACAAAGTGTGGTATTTATACCAAGGCCACATTCGACCCCTACAGAAGGTCGAATGAAACTTTGTGGGGTCGAATGGCTTTTATGTTGATTCCTCATCTCTGGTTCGACCCCCCTACAGGTCGAACCAATACTTGTGTTTTCCAGATTTTCCAGTTTTGTCGTTTAAACGCGTTTTAGCACATCCTAACACATGAACATGCAATCCTAACATATGTTAAGCATATACAATCATGTTTACACCTTTGAAGCACGTATTTGCACATTGTATCACACGTATGTATCAATCTACATATCTTACTTAATTCAATTCATATAATTTCACCAACAACGGGACCCAGTACTAGTGTATTCCCAAGACAACTCCCAATGATCCTCCAGATCATTGAACCCTGGACAATCCTAACTTGACCCGACTCAACTAACCCAATTAAGCCCGTTTATAAATGTTTTTCACTAAGGTAGACTTATGTTTTAACAAAATGTTCAAGTCGAACATGCCGGGTGTCACACTCGATGATTCCACCATCGTTTGGGGTGCTATATCTGGCCCTAGGTGTCAAAAGTCCTTGTATGTTCTCTATATCTTTCAAAACAACAACAAGCCTCCTCATACAATATTTCCAAATGTACTATAGTGCATGAATAATTAGCTTGTCTCTGCCTTCCAATATATTGCCATTGAATGTTTCACACATATTGTCAAGTAACACGTAATTTGTCCCTTACATGTGGTAAATTGTATATTATTCTAATGGACTTACCAATCTAAACAAATACTTAATGTAGAAAAAGAAGTACATACCAGAAAAGTGAAACCTACTCCAGTGCAGGGGTGAGATGTCACACCCTGACTTTTCCCTCGTCGGTTGCGACGTTTGGTGCCTTTGCCAACGCAGCGGAAAGTTGCATCTAAGACTCTTATTTCCTGAACGCCATTACTAACCCTCTAGGATCCCCGATCCCAATACGTCGACTACTCCAACCGTGCCGTTACCAAAGTTTAAACCTAAAAGACATACTTAAAAAGTCAGCATAAAGCTGGTGAGTTCATAAGTTTTGCAAAAATAATTCCAGAAGTTTTTATAAAAGAGTTTCCGTAAGCCTGAAAAGATCATTCCCGTTAATACTATGTTATAAGAACGTTAGCTAGACGTTAAGTATCGTTACTACTACGAGTTGGAAACCATTACTAACCCGTGGATCCGTGATATGTATGACCAGTAAGTAGGAACCACCGTCATCATCGGTGGCTCCAAGTAATTAGAGACAATATGCCCCCGCCTGGCTCCAAGCCGTCGGGTGGGGTTTGTCAGGCCCCAATAGATCTATCCATATTTCCCCGATATGTGTTTCCACATACTCATGGTTTCCCCCCTGGGACTTCCCTGATGAAACGCCCGTATAGTAAACAACCATAACCATAGTATAACATGATCTTTAAAACAATGTAAGTAGTACGCATGTTTCTTCCCCGAATGTAAAACCAGTAAAAGTAGGGCCGTGACACTCACGCACCCATTTCATTTTTCAAAAACTTGTTCGTTTCGAATTCCTCAGGTTTTCATAAAAGAAGCATGTCTTCCACCCCGAAAACATTTATAAAATAGTAAAAAGTGGAGTCATGAACTCACCTTAATTTCCTTGCTAAGCTAGCAAACAAAGCCTGAATCCTCGACCGACTTCCTTGTGCCCTAATACAACAAAGGACACCTTAAAGTCTTAACACATATAAACCTAGCCTATTATCCGGCTAAAAGATAGTTTATCCAACTATCTAGACTTGTGGGTATTAACCCAAGTCTTAAGCATTTTAACTCGTCGAACCGATCGTGACTTAAATATGTTTTCTACGACCTAGTACCCAAGTTACTTACTTGTCACTATTCGTGTGTAAACCATGTTGGACCGATATTATGAAACGTATAACTTATCCTGAGCCGTAGCTCGTCTTATAATTACATTTTAGGAAAATACTCTTTGATAAAAATATAAGTATAGTTATTTAAATCCGATTAATAATAATATCGCTTCTTTTCCAAATCCGAACATTTAAGTTATTCAAAACTTTGCTTTTTGTAAAAATAGTTCCCAAGTAAAATGTATACATATTTTTAAATCCAAACAATAAACATTATTTAGATACCGAAAACCTTTCGAAAACTCGTCATACTTGACGTTCGGCGAAACTATATATATATATATGTTTTGAAAATATTGTCCCGGATTTACTTATTATTGTTAAACATATATTTTGTCAAAACGTCACTATTTTGCATAACTACACTTATCATGACACTTAGAGAACTTCATTTATAAAAATATGTGACAATTCTATTTTCGTTGCGCCGTGGATTTTATAAAATTTCGGCAGAGTTTCCTCTGTTTTTCGTACAAACCAGACAGCAAAGTCGTCTACAATTTTCCCAAAACAATTTCCAAACACAAGGCGACAATTTGTATATCCGCAATTCCCAAACAAACGAGACTTATACGTTTCGACGCTTTTATATGAAAACTATACTTATTTATATAAAGACACAACAATGTATATGTATATACATAGTCCAACTAGTTTAGTCCGAGGTCCAATAATACCAAGTCACACTTTGTATACTTATCAATAATAATATTGTCGGTTCGTTCGCGAGGTAACAATATTTATATATATTAGTATTTATATATAAATATATTTGTTTATAACTACAATCACAAAAATAAATACGAAAGATTTAGTTATACCATAATCGCTCGCACGTGCATCCCGACACAGCGTCTCGAACGACGCGTTGACTGTTTGACCATAGTTGACCAGCCTTGACCGCGTGTTGACCAGACGCGAACCAACCAGATCTGACCCATTGACCATGTTTGACCGAGCCCGAACACGAACCCAAAACCGAATCTGACCCGATCAACTACACCCGACTAGAGCCAACTTTAACCGGACCAAACCCGAGTTAACAAGACCCGAACCCGACACTCCAAATGAACCCGAGCAAAAACTGTTCCGGATCGGACCCGACTTGAACCCGCATCTGGAGCTCGAGGCGACCACCATCAAGAATCAACGAGCCCGAGACCAAAACATAACCCGGACCCGAGCACCAAGAACCAACAATAACCACTCGACTCGGACCGAGCCACAACCAAAACTAAACCGAGACCCCGTCCCAACCGAACCCATCTTGACCCGAGCCCCTAACCAGACCCGAAACCACCGCCGCTACCTTCTGCAACCACCACCATCTCCGGCCAACCACCACCAAGGTCTGACCCGAGACCACCCTGCACAACCTGAACCGGGTCTGACCGACATGTGCGACCCAAGACCCGAGATAACTTGACCCGAACTAAACTTGCTTCGACCTTGAGTTCCTAACCAAACTTACCTGGTCCCTGAACCCGCCGGATCTGAACCCGCCTTTCGCAAAAACACCACGCCGCCCCACCTTTGAACTACGAACCACCACCAGCTGAACCATCCTGCACCACCACCGTCGTCTCTTACAACAGCAACCACGACCACCTCCACTTCCGGCCAATAATACCACCGCCGCCGCCTTCATCTTGAACCACACAACCATAACCGGACCACTTCGTCGGGCCTTCCCTTTTCCCGACCATAACCACCACGCAGCCACCACCAAGAGTGGTGGTGGTCGGCTGCAGCAAGGAGAGGCAGAGAGAGGGAGATTGTAGAGAGAGAAAGAGAGTTTTATAGAGAGAGTAGAGAGAGAGAGGAAGGGTTGCGGCTGGTGAAAATGAAGAGGAAGAAGAAGAAGTGCCCCTTTTATACCTAGGGTTTAGGTAGGTGGGCTTCTACCGCGTATCGAACCCGTTTTAAAACGTAAACGTCTCGGTTTCTATTTTAGGCATGATAATTAATTATAAAAGTAGTCGGTTTTGTCCGAAATACAAAACCGAGCATAAATATAAATATTTTCGATGTCCGACGCGTGTTTCCAGAACACGCGTTTAAATCGCGTTAATTAAATCGGTCGCGGTTTCCATTCTAAAAACGGTCAGTAAACTTTCGAAACTTAATAATTAACAATATTTGTAATAAATATTTATTTTTAAGTCATAAAAATTACGTCAGTGTAGATCGGAAGTTGCCGGGTGTCACATGAGATTTTTTATAACCACAAATGTGCCTCCTTGTTAACAGCTTTCAATTCATTCATTGCAGCTGTAAATTTAGGTACAGTTGTTGCACTAACACACTTCCACAACAAATCTTTATAAAGCTTGCCTCTGAAAGTTGGCATCATATTCTCATGAATGTGCCTGAGACAGTACTTGTGCTCAACACAAGGATACAACTTTGAAAGTGCAGGAATAAGGCCCTAGTAAGCATGCACAAGGCTTATGTCAATTATTAAGTAGAAATTATGTAATGCATATCAGTGAACTTGGCTCTCAACACCTTTAGCTTTCATCTCATGAATAACCAAGCAGTCACATTAATCTTAATTCAAATTGATTGCCATGAATTTGAATGGCTACATGCATTTAGAATACTTATATTCAAGGATACTTAAACGTACAAAAATGAACAAAACAACATAATTTAAAATGCATTCAACTATTAAATCATAATAAATAAATGTAGTTGATTGTTGAAAGCACCAAATACTTAATAGATAAAAAACACTCTATAGCAATCCTTAACCCTATCTTATCTGCATGCTCTTTATGCCTAGCCACAAACATTGGCTTAGTGAAAGGGTCTGCTAGATGTTGATATGTATGAACTCTGTTTAACAAGATGTTTTCACGTTTCAATATTTCTATAATATAATGGAACTTCTTGAGTATATGCTTTGCTATGTGGTGTGACCTGGTTTCCTTTGCTTGAGTTATAGTGCCAGTATTGTCATACAATATCTATATGGGTTCCGAATGTTGGGTACCACGTTGAGATCTGATATGAACTTCTTCATCCACGTAGCTTCCTTTGCAGCCTTACATGCAACAATATACTCCGGCTATGTGGTGGACTTTGCAACTACATCGTGCTTGGAACTCTTCCAAGTGATTGCACCACTATCCAGAACTTATACGAATCCTATTTTTGATCGAGAATCATCTCGACCGGTTTGGAAGCTCACCCCAGTAAAACACCTTACTGATAGCTTATCTTCCACTCCTTCATAGACCAGGAACATTTCCTTTGTCATTTTCTGGTATTTGGGAATATTCTTTACAACTATCCAATGATAATTTCCTAGGTTCTACTCATACCTACTTGTCATACTTAGAGCAAATAACACATATGGTACTCTTTCCATCTATTTTTTCTCTGTATCTGATTTAGGACATTGTTCCTTGTTCAATGTTGTTCTATGTACCATACGTATAGACCCATTATTGGAATCAATCGTATGGAAACGTTGAAGCACTTTATCAATGTAAATACTTTGATTAAAACCAATCAGCCTCCTTGAACTATCCCTATAGATTTTGATTCCCAACATATAGGCAGCTTTTCAAAAATTCTTCATTGAGAAACATTTACCTAGCCATGATTTTACATCATTTAGCATAGGAATGTTATTCCTAATAATTAGTATGTCATCCACATATAGGATCAAGAAAGTTATGAGACTCCCACTCACTTTCTTATATACACACTCATCATCTTTGTTTTTTTATAAAAGCAAACTCTTTGATTTTTAACTCAAAACGAAGATTCCAACTATGAGATACCTGCTTCAATCCATAAATGGACTTGTTCAGCTTGAAACTTTCCTAGAACTCATTGGATCCTCAAAACCTTCAATTGCACCATATATACATCTTTAGTAAGATGTCCATTTAGAAATGCAGTTTTGACATCCATTTTTCATATTTTATTGTCATAGTATGTTGCTATGGCAAGCAAGATCCTAATCGATTTAAGCATTGCTATTGGCGAAAAGATTTCCTCATAGTAAATTCTTTGAGTCTGAGTAAGCCCTTTGCCACGAGCCTCACTTTAAAAGTTTGCACTTTCCCATCCATGTCAATTTTCTTCTTGAAAACCCATTTATTTCTCACTGTTCGACATTCAGGAGGGACATCAACTAAGTCAAATAAATAATCCCATTTATTCTTTTTTCTCTTTATTCCACTCACAATCATCTATAAAATATATTAAAATACATATGAGAAATGAATAGTCAAATAAAGTTAGAGGTTGGTTTGTTTCCTCAAATATAAAGACGCGGATAGAGAATAAAATGCAAACGTGTTTTCTATGTTTTTCTTAAAGGTGCAAACGAGCTGAAAGGCTCGTGAGCTACTTGAAAAATAGCTCGAAACAAGCCGAACCTTATCAAGCTCGAGTCAAACTTGAGCCTAAAACAAAGCTCATTTATTTATCGAGCTTGAGCTTGGTTTGCGAAGCTCATCGAGCTTTATCAAGCCTTAATGTATAACATTAGGTTTATTATTTAATAATGTTTACCCCCCATTTAAAATTATTTAGTAATCAAGCCGTGCTCGAGCTTCAATTATCGACCTCGCAAGCCTAACCGAGCTTATTATTTGTTTTATTTTTATCTAAATTATTAGATAATAAATAATAAATTAGTTGTACTTGAGCTTGAGAAACAACTAACAGGCCAAGCTCGAGCTTTCAGAACTCCAATGAGCTCGAGCTCAAAGATGGCCAAACTCAGGCTTGATTCGGCTTGTTTGTATTTTGTAACCTTAGGGGGAAAGGGGTGCTACCCCGGTTTTTTTTTCACTTCACTGATTTTAACCAATCCTATACTGCCACATCACTTCACTGATTTCCTTCACTAAAACAATTTTTTGAAGACAACACTCCACTGATTCTTTACCCCACAATCAATTATTTTTCACACATAATAATAATAATAATATTAAAAATTAAAAGTCTTCATTTTTATTTGAGTAAACTGTCATTTTCGTCCTTGAGGTTTGGCACTTTTTTCCAGTTTCATCCAAAAGTTTTTTTTTTCTCAACTGGATCCACTAGTTTTCCAATTTTTGCTCGTTTCATCCAACTCGTAAACGACGTTAGTTGAACTCAGTTAAATAAGGGCAGTTTTGCCATTTTATCTCTTTTAAAATCCTAACCCTATTTAAACGTCCCTAAACTCAGAAAATCATCATTTCACCCACAATCATCCCCAATTCAACCCAAACCCTAAATTATAAACCTGATTATCATAATGATTGGAGATTGGCAGCTTCGAAAGCCTGATTCTAGCTTCAATACAGATGACGAGTATGGTATGTTACACAAATCCGTTTACTTGATTTTTGGTTTTAATGTTTTATTTTCTTGAGCCCTAATTAGAGATAATGATTAATGCAGCTAATGAAGTTGAAAAATTTTCACTCAAATTCCACCATGGTGGACAGTTTAGTCAGCCTCCTGAGCCAATGGTGTATCTTAATGGTAATGTTGATTTCATAGACAACGTTAACTCTGATCTTTTCTCTGTGGTAATTTTGTATGATATGTTCTTGGAACTGGGGTACTTGGAGGATGATGAAGTTAGATTTCATTATAGGAAGCCAGATGAAGAAGACTTAGAATTAGGGTTAAGGCCATTGATGAATGATTCAAATGTTTTAGCTTGTATAAAATACACTGCAACTGTTAAAATTATTGAGGTATTCATAGAACATATTTCACCTGATTATGAAGAACTAAAAAACAGAGTGATTGACAAAAAAACTGAATTAGAGGACAGTGGTGAGGAACATGAGGGTAGTGACTCTGAGGATATTGATTATGAACCTGTGAATGGGGAGGGATCTGAGGACAGTGAGAGTGAAAAGAATGAGGGTTCTCATAAAAGGAAAGCTAAGGTAAATGATAGTCAAAATACTGAAGAAGATTCAGACTTTATTGTAGATTTAGATAATGAAATTCAGGACTATGATGTTGACATGGATGAGTTTAGAGCTGCTGTAGATTTTGATGTAAGTGAGGATGATTTAGGTAATGAAAAGGAAGGTAATGAAGATGAAGAAAATGAGGATGTTGAGGTTGATTTAGAGAACTTTGATAGCTTAAGTGATGAGGATAATGATACTGAGTTGCATAGGGCAGTGAGGGCCACAAGAAGAAAGCAGAAAAAAGCTAAACAAAGTGGTGATTGTCCATTTTATTTGTCTCAGACTTTTAAGACTAAAGAAGACATTAAGGCACTTGTGAAGACTCATGCAGTAGAGAGTAGGAGGCAATTGATGATAACAAGGAATGATAAAGTAAGGTTTAGGGTGGTGTGTCAAGGTGTAAACCCAAAACTTGTTAGGTGTGAAAGTAATGTGGACAAGACAAAAGATGGTGGGCCTCATGCAGTGAGCTGTTCATCCACTAGAAAGAAAAAATAGAGTAACAAAACAAGTGGGTAATTCATCAACTAAAAAACAAAGCAAACCTAAAAAGGAGATTCCTGAACCCACTTGCCCTTGGGAACTATACATAGCCAATAGCAACCAAGAGGGTACTTGGGTTGTGACAACACTATTCAAAGAGCACAAATGCCTTCAGATAAGGGATGTTAGGTTATGCAACATCAGTTGGTTGGCTAAGGAGCTTGAGCCTATGATTCAGATAAATCCTAAGCATACACTTAGTTCTTTGCAAGACACAATCCAGAAGAAGTTCCAGGTACAAGTCACAATACAACAGATGTTTAGGGCTAGATCTATTGCAACTCAGAGGATCCAAGGAAGCTATGGGGCTCAATATGGGATGCTTAGGGACTACTGTGAAGAGCTACTCAGGTCTAATCCTGGGTCAACAATAAAAATAGATGTTGAGAGGGAACCCAATCCAAATAGTCCAACTAGGCAGTTTAAAAGGATTTATATATGTTTAGGAGCTTTGAAGGCTGGTTTTAAGCTAGGTGGTAGAGATATTATGGGTCTGGATGGATGTTTTATGAAGGGACCTTATCCAGGACAGATTTTGACTGCTGTTAGTGTTGATGCAAACAATGGGATTTACCCTGTTGCTTATGCTTTGGTGGAGTCTGAAACTACATCCTCATGGATGTGGTTCTTGATGAATTTAGGAGATGACTTGGGGCTTGACTGTAACTCATCTTTCACATTTATAAGTGACAGGCAAAAGGTAAGTATTTTTCACCATTTATTTGTATTTTGTGTTTGACTCCGTGTTTTGTTAAAGCTAACATTTGATGTTTTTTACCAGGGTATAATACCAGCTATACATAGGCTCTTTCCAAATGATGAGCATAGGTACTGCTTACGGCATATACATGAGAATATGAAACCAAGATGGAATACACAACTGTACAAAGAGTTGTTATGGAGCTGTGCAAGTGTAACCACGCCAATTGGCTTTCAAAAGGCTATGAAGGCAGTACTCACTCAAGATAGTGCATTACATGACTGGTTGAAACAAATTCCCCCAAAGCATTTTTCAAGATCCCATTTCAGTGGTATGTTAACTGCATTACTTGTTTAGTGGTATGTTAAGTCCTTATAGTTTTTAGCTAATAATAGGCTGTTATGCAGGTAGGGCAAAATGTGACATCTTGTTGAATAATATTTGTGAGTGTTTCAACATGCAGCTGGTGAATGGTAGGGACAAACCTATCATCACCTGCCTAGAGTTTATTAGAGAGTATCTAATGAAAAAGATAGTGGTGGTCAAAAAGTTGATTTCCAAGTGTGATGGCCCTTTAACCCCCTGCTGCAACCACCATCTTTGATAAAATCAAGTCTGAGGCCTCACAATACACTGTCATTTGGACTGGTGGAACAAAGTATCAGGTGAGTGGACCTAACTATGACCAACGGACCTTTACTTGCAACCATCATACAGCCATGATAAAATCAAGTCTGAGGCCTCACAATACACTGTCATTTGACCAACGGACCTTTACTTGCAGAAAATGGGACTTGACTGGCATGCCCTGCAAGCATGCAGTGGCATGTATATGGAATTTGGCTATGCATGGAGGTGATGATGGTATACCAGAGAAATGGGTTGATCCAGCTTACTGGTTGGATACTTGGAAAAAAGGTGTATGAATGTACAATTGAACCCATCAATGGCATGGACTTATGGCCACAGTCAGCTTGCCCAACCACATTAACACCCCCAAAGCATCACAAGCAAATTGGTAGGCCAAAGAAAAAAAGAAAGAAATCTGCTGAGGAATTGGTTGAGGGCAGTCAAAGTCAAGTTAAAAGGATTCCTGAATCTGGAAAATTGCCAAGGTCTGGTGGGACAGTAACCTATGTTATCTGCAAGGCCAAAGGACATAACAAGAGAACCTGCTCACAGAACAAGAAGAAGAAGGCTGCAAAACAGGCTGGTGGAAGTCAAGATGTTGGAAGTCAAGCTGCTGGAAGTCAAGCTGTTGGAAGTCAACAGGGTTAGGTGTTTGTGTGTCTGGTAGTTTGTTTGGTCTTTTGGTCTTTTATTATGTATGCAACTTTAGTCATGCTTCTTTTGGTCTTTTGGTTTGTTTATTACTTGGTCTGTTATGTACTGGTTGAACATGAATTAGCATGGCTGTATGGTTCATTATGGTTTTAATGTATGGTTATTATGGTTATTAATGGTATGGTCTTATGGTTATTAATGATCACTTGGTATGGTTGAATATGGGTCAATAGGGTATGAATGTTGAATATGGGTCAGTTTGGTATGATCAGTTGGTATGGGTCAATAAACATAATGTTGAACACATAATGCCTTTACTATTATCAAAATTTATCACTTGCTATGGGTTTAGGGGATCAGTTGGTATGATCAGTTGGTATGGGTCAATAAACACAATGTTGAACACATAATGCATTTACTCTTAACAAAATGTATCACTTGGTATGGGTCAAACACAAAATGTTCATTTCATTCATCAACTTCAACATACATTTCATTCATCAACTAAAACATACACCCGTACATTATCATTCATTTTCACCATTACATCCTACACTAAGACCCACATTATCATTCATTTTGACCATTACATACCATCTCCACCACTAACAACAACATAGTACAGTAAAAAAACCCCAACTGAGACACAAACAAAGCTTCAATATCCTAATTTGATCAGTCACTGTTTTCATCTCCTGATTGTGCCTGTTGACGAGCCTTTCAACAATTGCAGCTGTGTTTTCACAATGTCCAGCCTCGACCCAGCTAACAAACCCACAACCCCTTCCTTGTCGATTACAACAGTAAAAGCGTCGTCCAGGGTTTTCAGCTGTCCACGATGTTCTTATTATAGTTTCTGATCCACAAGAACACAACACCATTGTTCAATTTTGGGTTTTGATTTATTAGGGTTTTTGGAAGAAGATTTTGAAGAAGATGATGATTTGGGGTTTTTGATCTGATTTAGGTTTTATATAGATGGAGTCAATAAAACAAACGAATTGACATAAATGCCCTTAAGTTAAAAGATAAAATGACAAAACTGCCCCTTATTTAACTGAGTTCAACTAACGTCGTTTACGAGTTGGATGAAACGAGCAAAAATTTGAAAACTAGTGGATCCAGTTGAGAAAAAAAACTTTTGGATGAAACTGGCAAAAAGTGCCAAACCTCAAGGACGAAAATGGCAGTTTACTCTTTTTATTTTTAGTCAAACCTTTCCTTCTCAAACCACCTTCTTCTTCTTTCTCAAACCTTCTTCAAACCTTCTGTCCTTCTCATTCTCAGAAGACTTCATTTTTATGTGTCCATCTCAAACCTCCTCCTTCTTCTTCATCTTCATCATCTATTGAGATCTATGGTTTCACAGCTGGCAAGGGACGGTGAGATACAAAAAATAATATTTTATTCACATTCACAGGTTCCAATCCGTTAACTAGAACCAGAAAAAGGTCCACGGATCCACTACCAGCACGGGTGGCGGCGGTGTTACCGTGCTGGTAGTGAGGTGCCCGTGACCAAATCTGGTAGCGCCCCGTCCCCCCTTAGTTTTTCTTTTGTCATTGACAATTTGACATAAGACCATGTGTAGTGGAGGGGGTTATTTATAACGCCCCTGATTCTGATTGGTCCACGTGGCAGCTGAGTCAGCATGGTGAAATGAAGTAAAAAATGGGTGTAGTGGTAGGGGGTTATTTATAATGCCCATGTTTCTGATTGGTTGTTTATTTTATTATTTTTTTAATTAATAAACTCAAAATAATTAAAATAAAAGACAACTAATATTAAAAAAAAAAGTTACAACTAATATTAAAAAAAGGTACAACTAATATTAATTTAAACATTACATATTCCTAAATTACTTATTTAAACACTAGATAATCCTAAATTACTTAGTTAAACATTACATAATTAATCCTAATTTTCTCCTATATGGAGAATAATTGTCCCAGTCATGGAGTGTGTAGTACGGCGGGGACACAAAACGATCGCTATCGCGACCGTCGGACCTCGCATCCGAGGGGATGCAGCAGTACTCATGAGGAGGGGAAAAATTGTTTCGTTCTTCTTCTATAGCATCCCTTAAAGCTTCCAGGTCCTCCTCGGTTGGCTCCCGATCAGGGTGGGTTGGGGGTGGGGGTGGGGTTCGGGTGGTTCTCCACAAACTATAGACGCCCCAATCCCCTCTCAGCAATAACATAATCTACACACCACATAATATCCTCTGCAGTGAAATCAGCATCTGGGTGTGTGGGAGTGTATCAAGGGAGTGGAGGAATGGAGGGGAAGGGGTTGGAGACACGTGGAGGAGGAGGAGGAGAAAAAAACACTTGTTGAGAAGGAGGAGGAGGAGAAAAAAACACTTGTTGAGGAGGAGGAGAAGAAAACACTTGTTGAGGAGGAGGAGAAGAAAACACCGGTGCACGACGTCTCTGACGAGCGTATCGCCGGAGATTGGACGGCTCGTCAAGGTCATTTGGAAATCCACCACCCATAGCTGGTTTGTAGTGTAGTTTTTATAAAATTGTAGTGTGTTTGTGTAGTTTGAGTAGTGTGTTTTTTAAATGTTTGTGTAGTGTGTTTGCGTGTGTGTATATATATATATATAGTAAAAATAAATAATATAACCGTTCAAATGGAAACTGTGACGACCGGGAAAAAATTTTCTTTTATCACTTCGTTCTCTTTTACTTCGAGAAATTTTCGGGACGAAAATTCTTTCAACAGGGGGATGATGTGACACCCGTTAGGTTAACATTTTATAAAACACATAAGTCTACCTTAGCGAAAAACGTTTTCAAACATAGTTAACTAGGTCAGTTGAGTCGTTATGATGCTGAATTTTGCCCACGTAACGAGGTCAAGAAATTAGAGGACGAGTTCCACACCCTTGCTCAGGATAGTGGGGAAAACCTTGCTTATAATACCCGCTTCCATGAGCTCAGTCTGTTGTTGCCTCATAAGGTCACTCCTCTACCTGTAGCCATTGAGAAATATATCGGTGGTTTACCCATGCAGATTCAGGACACGGTATGGGGAAGGAACCCAGCTACCCTCGAAGAGGCCAAACATCTAGCAGCTACCTTAACTGACAATCACGTAAAGAACGGTACCTTAGTTCGGAAAGGCGAGAAAGCAAGTATTGTAGCCGCGGTAACTACTGAGAACCAGAAGCGTAAGGCCAGGAATCCTGATGTCAACCTCACTACACAAGCTTCTAACAAGAAACCTTATATAGGAAACTATCCATTGTGTAACACATGCAAACGACATCATCCCATTGCTTCAGCGTGTCGCTTGTGCACCAATTGTGGTAAGTATGGCCATCTAGTCAACACATGTCGCAAGACCCCAAACCCTAATGTCAACCAACCCACCAACCCTGCTCAGGCTGCTAATCCTAATCGATACAACTATGGTCAGTGCTACGAATGTGGAGACCCAAATCACTTCCGTAACCGATGCCCTAAACTAAACCGAGATCAAGACCCTCCAACTACTTAACAGCAAGTCCCACCATTTGAATGTTGTTTGCTTTTTATTCTATGTATTGACGCTATTCGACTCAAGTAATAAAATTCTAGTATCGAAATTTTTATCTGAGAGTTGTTCATAACACTTGGATGCATGCTTGTTTGAATGTGAACTAATCGCTATATCAATATCTAAATCTATACAACTACAACTCATGTACTATACTCGTATTATCTATAAACTTGCTTGCATAAACATATTATCAATTCGCAATTTATGTGTATAATAATTGCTACACTTAATAGAGGATAAAACTACTTGCTCAACAGTTAGATGAGTACCAAATAACCTACTCAACGATTGGTAGAGGTCATCATGTCTTTTCAACAGTCGGGAGAGGCCCTACAACCTGCTCCACGACTGGTGGAGGCTATCGAACCTGCTCAGTCGGGAGAGGCCCTACAACCTGCTCCACGACTGATGGAGGCTATCGAACCTGCTCAACAATCGGTAGAGGTTCCTACTCACTAACTGGTGAGAGTCTTTTCCCTGCTCAGCGATTGGACTCATTATATACAAAGGTTCAACCACATGATTATTTCTGCATTACTTACATGTGTGTTTCGAGTAATAGAAGGACACAAAACCCTAATGTAAGGTAAATTGGTGATTGCGGTCCGGAACGTAATCATGAATTTACAGGTACATTAAGGTAGTGTGAAATTCTATCAAGGTTATAAACTCTAGTTACCTGGTAGTTCATTTAGTCTTTCTATAGTCCATCAACTCATGCATTTCTTTTAGGATTCTTAAAAAGATTCTTATTCTCCTCGCGATTCCAAGACACACCTAATCCTAACCTTAAAACCCACAGATAACAAACCTCTTATCCAAATTATTCGAAACAGATTATTCACCTTCATGCCGTGACTTAAATGTTCCAAATCACAGTTTCTACCCAATCACCCTCAACCCTGTGTTTTAATAACTTCGGGACGAAGTTCCTAAAAGTAGGGGAGACTGTAACATCGCGTATATATATATATATATATATATATATATATTTTTAAATCGTCACTTTAATTATATTAAATTCTTGACTAGCCATGTCTAAATCATACTTATTATAATAATAATAGTATTAATAATAATAATAATAATAGTATTAATAATAATAATAATAATAGTATTAATAATAATAATAATAGTATTAATAATAATAATAGCAAAAATAACTATACTGATTTACACAATGTTGAACTATAGCCCACCTTTCATTTTGTTTTAAAAATTTCGGAGCCCACTCCACTGTCAGCCCAGACTAATGTCCAGCCCAGAAACAAAGCCCGACCCACATGCTTTTCTTCCTCCCTTTGCTTGCCTGCTACCCGATCACAATTCCGGTAAGTCCCGGAATTTCCGGCGACTTACCATAACCATCTATACGCGACTTTTCTTCTATTGACCATTAACCCGCACGTTTTAAAGCACACCCCAACAGATTATTAGCCATAATTATCTTCAATTAACATGAAATCGCGATCCACAAATCTCGGGTCTTTGACCAATTAGTCAACCTGCGCGTTCCTAAAGCTTGTGTATAAATAAGGCCACCTATCAAACCAAAGCACTCGCAGAAGCATTTCCCAACCCTCAATTCCACCTCCACTGCCGTCCCCGTCGTGCTCCTGTACTCGCCGGAGCCGAGTTTTTCGGCCACTACCTTCCCCTACGATTTTCATTATAATTCGTAAGTGTTTTTATGTCTATTGATGCGTAATCATTGAAGGGTTAAAAGCCCTCTGTTTAATTGAGTTTTTGTAAACTAAATCAAGCTCAATTGGTCATAGATACAATTAGGGTATAGATTGGGGAAGATGACTCATAACACCTACAAGATAAGTATTTTTTATCTTTGGTTTTAAATTGTTCTCAGGGTGTGGCTCAGTTGGCGAGCCACACTTGTGATAAGACTTGAACCGGCCAGAGGCCCAGGTTCGAACCCCAGCCACCACAACTTTTTTTTAAAAAAACCCTTTTCTTTTATATTGTTGCTATTTTCTTTTAAAATGATATTAAAATACCAAAACAACTTTATAAATCCTATAAAATTTATTTTATGCAATTCAAATGGTTAAGTTTATTATCCAACTTTTAGTTTTTCAAAAATCATTTATTTATTATATATTATAAATATTATAAGTTTATTCTATTTTAATTATAAAATTCTATAAAAATATCAAAACGATTATATAAATTTCCACAAAAATTATTCTGAGTTTATATAACATTAAACATTTCTGAAATAATTTTTATTTCTGAAAAATCATTTATTTAATATTTTTAATCAATTTTTGTTAGTTTTAATCGTAAATAAATCATAATAAATTCATTTTTCAATATTTTTGCACCAAAATTTTATATAAACTATTTCTATCCATTTAGAACAGAAATACAATTTTTAATTTAAAAATTCTTTAATTTTAATATTTTTAGATATTAAAGTTATATTTTGACAATTTGAAATAAATAGATTTAATATTCTATTTCTAAGAAAATAATTTTATAAAAATTATTTTCATACTTAAAACCTTGTATTGCGACCATCTTTGATTTAAAGATTTACAAAAAGACTTTTGTTTATTTATTTATTAAATTTCTCTTATTTATTAAACATTTTATTTATTAATCCAACGAATACTTATCCCCAATTCGAAACCCTAGAATATATTTGTAGACTAGAAAGACTTAGACATATTTATTACCTTAATTATAGGGTAATACTTGGCATCATTGGGCAACAAATATTCTATTTCACGAGACTTAACATTTTGCTAAGGTGAGTTTACATAGCCCCTTTTTCTGTTTTACATTTTTGGGGTGAAACATGTTTAAACATTTTATACACTATCATTTACTCATTCTTACATTGTTGAAACTTATGATTCAATTACACTATCATTTACTCATTCTATCATTTGACTGTAACAAAAAGACACAGTACAATCATTAACAATGATCAAGCCACCTGTTTAGATTATAGCGCTATAGGTCTGACAAACCCATCCCCCCGCATAAATTCAGGGATGATCGATAACAGTAACAACATTTAACTAACTTGCGAGTTAGGTCTCAGTCGACACAAGGTTTGATTGTACAAAGACGCATTGTTACATGTCGGGCTCATACTCTATCATTATACAACTGTGATTGTTGTACAAACTATTGTTATCTATTATATTCGAAAACCTATGTATTCTCACCAACTTTTGTTGACCCAAAATATTTTCAAACTTAACATGTTTCAGGTTCTACTTGCTTGAAGATTTGAGTTAATGCTTGAAGATGTGTACATAGAATTATCCATTTTGATGTACGAATTTTTGTAGAACAATTGTATGTAACTTATTTAAATCATTTAATGAAATTTATTATTCACCATGAGCTACTGAACAATCATCAATACGTAACATCCCGATGTTTCCGCCATCGGTTGGGGTGTTACAAGTTGACCTTCCTAAATGCATGTATGATAGTTTAATCACATGTAAGTTCATGTGATTACGATCCTAATCACTAGTTGACCATCCTAATCACCAGTTGACTTTCCTAATTGCATGTTTGATTCCTAATCGCGTGTGCTGCTGTTATATGTGTATTTTAACATCCCGGAACACGGTCTGACACCTAGGAACATGTTAGGAACCCCGTGACATGTCTAATAACTTGGTAACACGTGTTCGGACTTGTTTACGCGTTATTTGAACTATGTGCTAGACTTAGTGAACCGTTGTGCATGTTAAGTGGTTAATTGCATATGTTGCATGATATCTTGTATGTGGCTAACACGTAGGATGTTGGGTCACCAATGGGATATCGGGTTTTCTCTGGTTTGGTCGGTTTAACGTTTAAACATGTTTTCAACATACACGGTCACGGTCTGGACAATTGGGGACTAATTAGCCTTCGGGTTAGTAGTCGTCACACTTATGTAAACTCATTGATAGGTCGCCACTAGTAGGGACTATCACACACGTTTCGGGTTTCTATTTTACTGAGGACGCACTCTAAGGTGAGTTTCACGGCCCCACTCTTTTACTGGTTTTACATTTTCGGGGGAGAAAACATGCTGTGTTCTTTAAACGTGTGTCAATTGTGTTCGCAAGTTCATTACGTTTGGGAGGGTTCATTTGGGTTCAAAGTATTCATTTATGTTTAGTATTATATGGCCTATGTTGTGGCAGTTCGTTAGCCGCGATGCGGTAGTTCGTTAGCCCATATGTAGCAGTTCGTTAACCCCTATGTGGTAGTTCGTTAGCTATGATATAGTAGTTCGTTGACCATGGGATGGTAGTTCGTTAACCGCGGTGGGCGATAGTTTGTTTGGGAGGTTCGTTATGGAGTTCAAACGTTTAACGAGTATTTTCGTCGGTCGGTAGTATCATGATGGTCTTTTAAAAGTTCATGAAACGTTTTACTTAAAAACCTGTGAACTCACCAGCATTATTTGCTGACGTTCTTTAGCATGTTTTTCTCAGGTCGCTAAGGTAGCAGCTATTGGTAGGCGCACGGAGTCTCACGGCGTCTAGGATTCACTTGCACGTCTTTTAGTACTTTCAGACTTTTTATGTTTTACTTTCGGTTGTAATAAAGTTTACGCTTCCGCAGCAATAATTAGATTTATGAAAACTTAATGGGCAATTTTCGTTGTTTTCATATCATTTAGTTGTCGTTTATTGTGACCGTTGACTTGGATCCTGGTGTGTCACGCGCCTCGCGGTAAAACCCCGCACGTGGAACTTTGAGGGTGTGACAGAAACGGTCGTTTTTTTAAATTTTGAATCTTTCACCTTGCCACGTGGCAAGGTGTGATTGGTCAGTCAAATTGTGTAGTAGCGTTATGTATATAACGCGTGCCCTGGTTTTTGCAAAATAACGCCCCCGTAATAACGTGGGGTGCGCTATTTTTGGTTGAAACGCCCAATAACATCACGACTACATATAGTCTAACATTTATAACTTTTTAAAAGCAATTTTAATTGCTTGTTACAAACGTAGTGGATGAACAACGCAAAGTTAACTTTTTGTTTGATTACCAGGGCCGTTTCTGAAAACGTAAAAAAAAAAAAAAAAAAATTGGACCTTGGGCAAAAAAGAATTTAGGCCCAAAATTTTGTAAATAGGAATGAATTATAAAAAAAAAATGAGTATAGTGCTAGAGCCAGCCATGATTACAAGTACATAAATAATTATATGTAAGCAATATATAAAATTTAAAAGTAAATAGACTATATAGTACACCACTATAACTATTAATGAATTAAAATCCATAGACATAGATATAGACTAGCACATAGATTTGATATGCTATTAAAAGCTCATGTCCTTGGAACCTTAAGAAGATGTCATCACGCATCACATGTGTAATAAATAATATAAGCTTGAGTCGATTCAAAGCTTTCACATAGTATAACATATCAAGCAACAAAAACAAAAGTTGCAATTCATAGAGACCTTAATTGCAACCCGTACAATGTCCGTTGCACATTTATATTCACACAATTTATTCATAACAAAACACCAAAAAGTTACTCCTGTACATTTTAAGACCATGTTCGCGTAACGCTTAACTAGTGAGTACGCACGGTTGGTGAACAGGCGGGTTTGTTAGCATGTGAACAACTTCCCTCATGGTAGGCCGAGCCGTGCTATCGTCGTCCACACACATCATTGCAATCTTGAACATATTGACTACACTCGAGAGAATGTAACCGTGGAGCCTTGAATCCAACACCGATAGCACAGCAGCAGCATCCGATGGCTCGGGGATCTCTGAGATGGTCTCTCTAACCCACCTCACAATATCCACCCCATCACCAAACTGACCCACCGGTTTCTTGCCTGCGATTAGCTCGAGAAGCACGACTCCAAAGCTATAGACATCACTCTTTTCATCCACCTTTAAGGTGTAGGCATACTCTGCATGAAGCATAACGTTTAAAACAATTAAATTATTATTAAAAAAATTAAAAATAAAATAAAACCTACCATAGTTTCTCATTTTTTATGAGAAGAAAATCACCAACTTTAACATATTATAATAAAAACTTGTCAAGGTAAACATGAAGAACTTAAAATAATACATTGTTACCTGTTGCAGATAAAAAGGAATTTTATAATGTTCAAACAATAATTTCTCTAAATAATGACTTGTTACCTGTAGACTAAGCAAGATTTGATAATATGCAAACTAACATATTAATCTCTCTAAATATGTGTAAAAATAAACATAACTACAAAAACTTGATAATGTGCAAACTTAGTCTAAAATAACAATTCTAAAGTAATGATTTCTTACTTCTCAAACTAACCAAAATCTGAAAATGTGCAAACATGGGACAACTTTTGATAAATTTATATACAAATATGTTTGGTCTTAATGATATCAAACCTAATGAAACGTTTTAACAAACAAGGTACAACTATTGATGCACAATGTACTAGACCTAATGCATAAAAAGTCAATCATCTAATAGAAGAAATGTACCTGGTGCAATATATCCATATGATCCAGCAATAGAAGACATGCACTCGGAACCACCAGCATCCCTCAAGAACTTAGCCAACCCAAAGTCAGCAACATGAGCTTCATAATCCGAATCCAACAGTATGTTGTTCGATTTCACGTCTCGATGAACGATCAACGGGGAGCAATCATGGTGGAGGTAACACAACCCCTTAGCAGATTCCACTGCGATTTTGTACCGCGTCTCCCATTGCAAATGTGCCCCTTTCGACCCGTGCAAAATCTCACCCAAACTCCCGTGCGACATGTACTCGTAGAGTAGAAGATTTGTTTCCTGATTCGACACATAACCGAGTAACCTCACAATGTTCCGATGTTTAATCTGCCCCAAAGTTTGTATCTCTGCGTCAAACCCATGATTTTTCCCAATCAAGCGTTTGATCGCGACATCAACACCATTCGGCATTGATCCACGATACACAATCCCCGCTCCGCCTTTACCAATAACATTCTCGTCCTTCAAACACGCGATCACATCATCGACTTTAAAATCCAGCCTTTGAAAAGCGGTCAGCTTCCACATTTTCGATTTCTCGACACGTTTCCTCCTTTGGATGTGGATTAACGCAATGGCGACGAATGACGCTATCGAAATCACGCACACGATCGTGATCACGAATTTCGGTCGTATCGATCGTCTTTTCATCCGCGACACCGTCGGACAGTGAACCATGTGTGGCGAACAAAGGTCCGGGTTTCCAGCAAACACCGAGTCGTTAAAATCTTTTAACTGTCCATCCGATGGGACTTTACCCGAAAATCGATTAAACGAAAGATCCAACACCGTCAAGCTCTTCATATGACCTAACTTACTCGGTATCTCACCACTCATCTTATTCCTAGACACATTAAGAATGTTCAAGTTCAACAAACTCAAAACACCTCTAGGAATCTCACCATCCAACTTATTCCTACTAAAATCAACCGAAGTAAGCTCCGAACACCTCCCGATCGAACCCGGAATCTCACCGGTTAAACCATTCCCACTCACATTAATCTTATACAACTTTTTCAACTCCAACATCTCCTCCGGTATGCAACCGGTTAAATTATTATCCTGCAATGAAACAGTAGTTAAGTTCACCAAACCGCCTATCGCCTGAGGTATTTCGCCCGTTATCCGGTTGTTCGATATCGAAACGCTTTGTAACGACTCACTGCGCATTTCGGACGGTAGTTCGCCCGAGAAATAGTTGTCGTCGAGCTCGAGCATTGCTAGTAACGGTAAGCTAAAGATGGTTGAAGGAATTGTTCCATTGAAGAAGTTTTTCATGATTCGAATCTTCGTTAAAGACTTGCAATTGCCAAGGCTTTCAGGCAATGGTCCATAGAAGTAGTTTTCCATTAGTATCAACACCTTTAGCTTCCCTGCAGTCAAAGAAAAAAGTCAACGGTTTGGTTTTGTGTTACGCATCTATGACTTGTAAATTATGCATATTTAGTTGTACAATATAAGTTTCTTTAAACTTAGAATAAACTGATAACTAGTGTTATGACTTATGATCAAATAAAAGTAAATTTCATGGTGTGAAGTGTACCATTCGACATAAATAAAAGGTATACTTAGTTGTAATTGTAACAATATTAATTTTTACATTTTATAAAAAGGTTTTGAAAAAAAAATTATTGGGTTATAAAAAGGTTTTGAAAAAAATTATTGGGTTATAATGAAATACATACATATATGTTTTATTATTTATTGAGTAAAATGAAAGAAAACAAAAAACTTTCACATTTTTTATTTAACTAATGTAACTACAAATTGAACTAATCTGCTTCATCTTTGCTGTAGTTTACTAATTCTACAAAATTTAGTAAAAACGTAATTGCTATTTTTTAAACGGAAAACTAAATAACCGTCAGTGGGTTAGCACCAGACAAATGCCTACTAGGCAACCCAAGTCCACCAACCAACCAAATTGGGGAAAAACTCATTACCCAAATGCCCCCTACGGTAAAAACGCTCTAGATCGGATTCAAACATAAAACCAGATGACCTCAAGCTAGCTCTTCTCTTCATTTCCTAATACTACCCCACCAAACCGTATTCGTCTAGTTTGATTTTTTAACGGAATAATAATTATTCTAGTTCTATTCATATGCTAAAAGCTATTTATAACCAGTTCTTCGTACATAACTTTTCCATGTACCCGATCCTCGTTTACTTGCAACATAACGCATACTCGGTTGTAATAAATGCCTCAACATTTTTTATTTTTATTTTTATTTTTTTTCAAAAAAAAAATAGTAATGAGAATAATAATCTAATAATAATATTACCTCCTTTGCATAAATTTTTCGGTATACTTCCAGTAAGGCGGTTACCAGTAACATCAAGCGAAATCAACCTCCCATTGTGGCCTAAATTCTCCGGCAAAGAAAGCGTAAAATTATTCTGCCACAACTGAAGCACTTCAAGATGCGGAAAATCACCAATAAAGCGAGGAAGCGGACCAGCAAAATGATTCAAAAACAAATTCAACAAAGTCAAATTCCTCAATTCCGAAAAACTTTCCGGTATTCCTCCCGTAAGATTATTATTCGACAAATCAAGGGACTTCAAACTGACCAACCCTGATAAATCCGCTGGTATCTCCCCTGTCAAGTTGTTACACTGAAGAAACAGTGTATGTAACATTTTCAAATTTCCTAAACTTTCTGGTATCACACCAGTGAGATTACTCCCTCCTATGTCAAGAAGCTGTAACGACTTAAAAGAACCAAACTCTGGCGGAATTCCGCCAGAGTAGCTATTATAATATCCGAGCCAGAGCTGTTCTAGATACGGTAACCGTGATAACCTCCACGGTATCGTACCGGACAACCCGTTACCTTGCAAACCTAAGTTTATTATACTTGGAAACTCCGAGTAAGCTTCAGGTATTTCTCCTGAGAAGAAATTACCACCAAGAAAGAGTGTTTTTAAGTTTTTTAACTTAACAAACTCCATCGGGAGGTTCCCGCTGAAGTTATTATTATACGCATCAAAAACTTCAAGCATATTCATTTTAGTTATAATCTCACCGGGGAACTGCCCGGTTAACGAGTTAGTTGAGAGGTTGACAAACCTAACCTGGGTTAGGTTTGCCATCTCTACGGGCAGTTCACCGGTGAGTTGGTTACACACGAGTGTAAGATTGATGATATTGTTCAAAATCCCTATCTCAGGAGGTATGCTCCCATACAGCGGAACGTTGGAGATTGTTAATGAGGTGACACGTGCGTTTTCGTCGCACGTGACGCCTGTGAAAGAGCAATGTGAGGTTGAATAATTGGTTGCGTCGTTTGCTAGTTGCCAGTCGTCTAACCCGGACGTTGCTGGTGGTGCTAGCATGGATGATTTGATTTTCAAGAGTGCATCTAGATCTGATATTGCTTGTGTGGAGGTTATGAGGATGAATATGAAAAGATGAAGAAGAAGATGATGGTTTTTCATGTTTTTTTATTATTTTTTGTTTGTTTGTTTGTTTGTTGTACAATGGAAGAGATGATAGGGGAGTGAGTAATATAGGGAAGGAGTAGGGTGGGAGTAGAGAGGGGGTGGTATGATATGGGGTGGAAAATATTGGAAGAATCTCTGTAAGGATCCACATTGATTTGAATATAAATCAGAAGAGAACATCACCGCCGAAGACATGTTCTTACTTACGAGGTGACTATTTTTGGGATTTAAAAATTTGTTAAGGATAATGTAATTTTTTAAGTTTTACTGTCCAAACGAGTCCCTGTATGGAGCGAGTTACAAATCACATAAAAAGGGAAATACAAAATTACATACAATCACCATTGAATATAATTGATACAGCTTAATTATTTGCCAATTATTTTAATGAGCACTAATGGTGGAATATTCCTTCTAATAGTCCCCGCAGTTTGAGCGGGAGGTAATCGGACGCTCAAGCTAGACCTGAATTATTCAAGCAACGTACGGGGTAAGCCTTTGGTAAAGATGTCCGCGTACTGAGAAGATGAAGTAACGTGTAAACTTTGATGTGCCCGAGGTGAATTTTCGCGAACGAAATGTATGTCAGGTTCAACGTGTTTGGTGCGTTGATGTTGTACCGGATTCTGAGACAAGTAAACTACCGAGATGTTATCAAAGTAGACTACTGTTGCTTTGGTGATGGGCACATGTAGCTCGAGGAGGAAGGTTGCGAAGCCAACAGGTCTCTGCAACAGCATTTGCGACTGCTCGGTACTCTGCTTCGGCACTGGATCGGGAAATGGTGGGTTGTCGCTTTGATGACCAAGAGACGAGGCTGTCGCCTAAGAATACACAGTAACCCGAGGTGGATCGGCGGGAGTCGAGACAACCTCCCCAATCGGCGTCGGAGTAGGCGGTCAAGGAAAATGATGAAGATGCCGATAGCTTGAGACCATAGTCAAGGGTACCCTGAAGAAAACGAAGAATGCGTTTTAGAAAGGCAAAATGTGGTTCCCTTGGAGCGTGCATAAACAGACAGACTTGTTGCACGACATATGTGATGTCGTGTCTGGTGATCGTGAGGTATTGTAGTGCACCCGCGAGACTCCTATATAGTGTACCATCTTCAATTAACAAACCATCCGTAGCACTAAGTTTGGAGTTAGTGTCACATGGTGTTGCACACGGTTTGCATCCGGTCATATTGGCTCAATGTAGGATGTCATGGGTGAATTGAGATTGATTTAGAAAGAGTCCATGTGAGTCACGTGTGATAGAAATCCCAAGGAAATTATGCAAAGGCCCGAGATCAGACATAGCGAATTATGTGGCTAGCAAATGAGTGATCGTCTTTAACAATGATGAGTTTGATTAAGTTAGAATGATATCATCCACGTAGAGAAGCAAATAGGTGATGTGTTGACTGTGCCTGTATACGAAGAGTGACGTGTCACACATACTGCTTTTGAACCCGTGAGTTGTAAGAAACGTGGAGAACCGAGTGTACCACGCCCGTAGGGCTTGCTTGAGACCATATATGGACTTTTTGAGCCGACATACATAATCCAGATGTTGAGAATCAACGAACCCCAGTGGTTGGTGCATAAAAATTGTTTCCTCCAAGTGACCCTGAAGGAATGCATTCTTGACGTCTAGTTGGTTAATGGGCCAATTTTTAGAGATGGCTAAGCTCAAAACTGTGCGTATGGAATCCGGCTTAACTACCAGGCTAAAAGTGTCTTGACAATCGATCCTCACAGTTTATGATTTGCCATTAACCACTAGTCGAGCTTTGTATCTTTCAAGTGAGCCACCAGCTTTGAACTTGTGTCTGAATAGCCACATACATCGTATAACCGGTGGTCCAATTGGTTGAGGAACAAGCTCCCATGTCTGATTAATGTGCAAAGCATTAAACTCATTGTTCATGGCATTTCGCCAATTAGGATCCGATAAGGCCTTAGAATAAAGATGTAGGGAGAGGAGAGATGACTGAGGTGACATTAGGTGTGGTTAGGTTGAATTTCGGGTTGGGTTTTGAGATTCCGGCTTTTGGCCCGAGTGAGCATGGGGTGATGGTTGGGAGGTGGGGAATGATGGTCGGCTTTGGCCTGATTGTTTTGTGGGTGTACAGGCTGGTTTGGTGTGTGGTTGGGAGCAGAAGCGGTTGTGGGTGTAGTGTTTGTTTGTGCCAAAGGGTTGGGGGGTTGTTAGTCTGCTGTGAGTGGTGAATGTGTTTGGGCCGAGGTAATTGAAGGTTGGGACGGAAATGGTGATGTGGGTGTAGGGGAGTTTGGCCCGAAGTATTGTGGTGGAAGGGGATGGTCATCGTCTAGAAAAGTATAAAAGTGGGTTGTAGTTGGGTTTTGGAACGGGAAGTCATCCTCATCAAAAATAACGTGACGAGATATGTGGACACAACTTGTGGTGGGGTCAAGACACTAGTACCCACGAAAATTTGGTGGGTATCCAAGAAAAATGCAACTGATTAAACGATTGTCTAATTTATGTTGTTGGGATGCGGAGGTGTTATGGTAGCATGCACAACCAAAAACACGGAGATGGTCATAGGTGGGGTGTCTATGGTAAAGGTCAAAGGCGGGTGACATTTGATTTAGGTGTTTTGTGGGTAGTATGTGTCACACCCTCAAATTTCCACTTGCGGAGTTTTACCGCGAGGCGCGTGACACACCAGGATCCAAGTCAACGGTCACAACGAACAACAACTATATGTGAAAAGTTACGTAAACCAAACCATGCAATAGTTTCAAAGACTATGATTCGAAACACAACGGAAGCAAATTTAGTTTTACAAAACTGAATAACGATGAGACATAAGTTTAAAGTTTAACAATCCAAAACGTGAGAGATGATCCTAGACGCAAGTGCGACTCCGTGCGCCTAAACTCAATGCTGCTACCTTAGCGACCTGAGAAAACATGCCAAAAAGATGTCAACATATAATGCTGGTGAGTTCACAGGTTTTAAGTTCACAAAATGTTTCAAGCGTAGAGAGTTTCATCTCAAAAGTACCAAGAGGAAAGATTCCGGGAAATGATGGACGGGCATATGGAAAACCTGCTCCTAATAGAGGAACCAGTCTATGAGGAACTCACCCTCGAGTTCTTCTCCACATTGCACTACCAGAGGCCGCGAAAATATGACCAGCCGGACTTCCAAAGTAGCGGTAAGCGCTTTGGATTACAGTTCCGTCTGTGCGGGGAGTGGCGCGACATTTCAGTCGCTGAGCTTGGTGTCCACTTAGGAATCTACACGGACGAGGAAGTTGAGGATGAGAGCTTCAGCGAACTGATGTACAAATTCCCGAATGACAACGTTCTGAGAGACTCTTTTTGGGCACAATTAACGGGGGAGCAACAGTATAACCCCCAAGGTGCCAAAGCAAGCCAGCTCATTGACCCACTGCTGCGGGTTTTTCAAAAGGTCCTATGCGGGACCGCTGCTGCCAAAAAGGACGATTCAACCGGCTGCCCCACACCTGATTTGTTATTTCTATATGCTCTAGTAAGTGGTGTTCAAGTTAACCTTGCTGCACTTGTTGCTTCTTTTCTTAGTACAGCATCAGGTATGAGACCCGGGAGCATGATATACGGGGGGGAGTACGTGACAAAAATCGCAAAGGGGATGGGCATTTTGAAGAATGTGCGAAGGGGACTGACCAAGGTTCCCGGCGACTCGTGGGTAAACATGGATGTCCTCAGACACATGAGGATTGTCCACGAGTACGCAAGCGGGGTAATAAGGCTAAAAGGTAAAAATAATACGATCTGGGACCCGCTGCCAGCAGTGCACATGCCACCTCCCGACCAGCAGCAGCCAGAGCAGCCACCGCAGCCACAGCAGCCACAGCGGCCACATGAGCACATGCCACCCCCGCAGGAGCCTCTACTGCCTCACCAGCAGCAGTACTACTACCAGCATCCTCAAAGCTTCTATGATGAGTTTGGCGCGTTCCGAACAGAAACGCGCGACACTTTATACCAGCACGGCGAGTCCCTACAGCATCAAGGGGCGACCCTAGACTACCTTGTCTCTGAATTTCATGCTTGTTTCCCAAACCATTTTGGGAATCCCCCACAGAGGGGACATCCGGGGGACAAGCGGAGGCGAGGTGGTGATGCAGCGGGATCATCAGGGACTCGCCATGATGACGAGGATTGAGAAATTGCTGGTAAGATGGTACTATTTTGTTTATGTTATTCCTGTTGGTACTGTATATGGGTGCAAGCACCCATGGATTTATTTTGTTTTTTGTACTTGAACTATTTACTTTTCCGCATTTTAATTTTCATTAATGTTTGGTTTGATTGAATAAGTGTGACGATGAATGGGTGTATTTGATGAGTTTGTTTTGTCAAGAATGTTCATGTTGCAGGGAACTGGCGAGCACCGTTATCGGGGCTCATGCCGTCCAAAAACCCGGGCGTTTCTTCGATACCAGGGGAGTATTATTCTCCTTTTTCCCACTATAGATAGCTAATTAATAAACGCTTTCTATTGTCACATTGGGGACAATGTGAAGTTCAAGTGTGGGGAGGGATTATAATCTTGTTTGTCCTCTTGTATATATATAGATATATATATATATATGTTAAAAAAAAAAAACCTTTAAAAGTACATATATGTATATATTCTCATATAAACATCAAGCCTAACTAAATTTTGATAAAGACAACTCGAGGCGCGACAAACAGATGAGATACGAGCGTGTTATATTCGTACACTTGCACCCATTTCCCTCCGGTTACGTGAGCGTTTGAGCCTTAGAGTATATTATATTTCTTTGACATGCTTGCGAGTGAGCCGGATGTTTTGTGCAGTTTAGAACTTGTCACTAGTATACTTGTTTAGACCAGATACGTGTGAGATTGTATGAACATGATTGAGGCAATTAGGATACCCTTTTGATTTAGCCCTTTCTTTTCGTTCTATCTGTTTCCCGCACCAATATATTATCCACTAGTTAACCATGTTGAACCTAATCCCGTGTTTTTCTTATTTACCACACCATTTCACCACTAAACCAAATAACTTTTTTCTTTTAAACCTTTTGTGTTAAAACTCGGTTTAGGTTATTGTTCTACTAGTTTATATGTTGTAAATAGTTCATGTTCGGGTTTATATGTTTAGAACCCGTTTGTCGATTATATAATCCGTTTCAGTTCATTATATATATCATAGATATATATATATTAAAAAAAAAAAAATCCAGAAAAATAGAACACCCTAAAATAGGGTGAATTACCAGTATTCGAGCAGTTTGTAGAGCTTTAAAGTTAAGAATTATAATTTAGCTCGATTTAAAATAAAAATCGCCTATATTAGCATTTGTGTTGTACAGTTGTAGTAGTTGCTATTATTTAGACATAAACCGCCGAGTTTTAGCCGATTTGTCACTTTAAATATCCATTCCGCACCCTTACCTTTGCCTAACATTACAACCCATAAAAGACCTCTTGATTTGTGCTTTTTCACACGTTAGTTGGTGAAGACTATATCTTTTGACAAGCTTATGATATTGCACGATTCATTGTCTTGGCAATGGAGCGATTTACACATACACATTACACGTATGTATCGTAAATAAAACCGAGTGTGTGTGAACATTGTGAGTCGTGTACGGGTTAGCGTGCTTGTAAGATCGGAAGTGAGTCGTTGCTTTTTAGTTATCTTATCACCTGTTTATAAATCTTTGTTGGCTTGTCTATTATCGTCTGTACAGGCTATATTTTGCCTTTGTTGCCACTTGGCGAGTTTTTCAGTTATTTTCTGTTTAAGTGTTTGCTTGAGGACAAGCAAAGTTCAAGTGTGGGGAGGTTTGATATACGTTAAATTACACATATAAAAGTCCCCGTTTAACTCCCTTTTTCATACGTTTTTGACCTCATACATAGGAATTGGTACTTATTTTGGTATCTTTACGATTTCAGGTCTTAAACGATGTCCCGGAAACACAAGGAAGGAAAAAACGAAGAGTTCGGCGCGAAAACGGGCCATCAGGCCCTTCGAGCGGCCGCTCCAAGGCTTCGCGCGGCCGCGCGCCCCTCCCAGATATTTCTGGGGACCTTCCAGAAGGCCTACGTCACGTCTGCAGCAATTGGTCCACTTGTTGATAAAGCGAGTGGCCGCTCCAAGGCTTCGCGCGGCCGCTCGAACCCTCTGCTCTGCTATAAAATCCCCATTTCAGCTCACTGATCAATATTGGGTCTTGAGGGAAGCTTTTCTGGGCGATTTTTGGACGATCCAAGCTGCTGGAAAGCCGTTTAACAAGCTCGGAAGTCCATCCGTTCCATCCTTCATCATCCGATCCATCTCTTTAGCATTCTTATGGTTTGATCCTTGAAGCTTTTTATGATTCAAATCTGATTTTTGTATGCTATTTTGATGTTATTATAGTTATTCGTACGCCTACGGGCAAGAACAATAGTATTTAGTACGTAAAACAATCGTTTAGTATGTAATCATGTTTTGTATAAATTTGGCGTTTTTCACGTATTAGATCTTGATGATCATAGCGCAACCTTGTTTCGTTGTTGATGGATTTGTAGCTGTATTTGGATGACTTTAGCGATTGTCGAATGTGTTAGGCGGATACATGTTGAAAAACCGTCCGTTTAATCGTCCGGTAGTAGACTAGTTAACTTGTTAAATAGTTTATGCCATGAAACTGTAACCGGGTATTGGTTTGGTTAAAGTCAGTCGAATAACTGTTAAAAATGCTTACCGGCACGTAAAAGGGTTTAAAAAGCCTAATGGTGCCGTTACTAGTCTTTGACACGGTTAATGATCTTTGGTAGTTATTTTGGTAAAAATGGCGATCTTAGTAGATCTGGGGTCAAAGTTGGTAAAATGGAATAGGTTGTGAAATGCTCTACTTTATGCTAGTTTAGGTGGCTGTGTTGTGTATTCGGTATCGCTTCCCTAAATTAGTGAGGTTAGAATACTCTTAACGGATGACTAACTTATCTTTAGAAGATCTGCGTGAGATCATATCAGCTGCTCGCTAATGAACGACTTGAAGCGGTTAACGTGTGTATTCGTGTTAGCTTTCTGTATAGTTGTCATGTTAGGATGCCCGAAAGGGACACTAACTGTCGGAAAATGGGAATGTTGATCACGCGCCTATATTACTTATTATATTTAGATAACATGCTAGGATTGGCAAAAATATAGTTTATATAGTTATATTTTCTATTTGGAGTCGTAGTTAAGTTATTTATATATTTTAGAATTAATTTAGTTTTAAACAAAACTCAAACTTATCTTTTCCTACTGGTAAATCGGGGACAGAGTTTTAGTACAATTGCTCCGCGCGCGTCCATGGATCGATACTTGGTTCTTATCTGTACTTACTACATATATGACAGGGTACACTTGCCCTAGTGTGTGTGTTTTAATATGAAGGTCGAAACCATTTTTATAAATATTAAAGCAAAAACGTGTGTTAAAATCCATTGTAAAATATGTATAGTTACGCACACGTCAAGTTTTTGGCGCCGTTGCCGGGGAGGCGACGAGCTTTAGGAACGAACCGAGTCAACTTTTTACCAGTGTACATGCTTGTGAATACTTGTTTATACTTCTTTGATTCGTTATTTCATTAATTTATTTGCATATATGATTATTTAAATTTTTATTAGATTTATCTGTCTGTTGATATATTGGATTAATTTTAGATTGGTTTTTAGGTTGCATATAGATTCGTTCATTTATCTACTTATAGGATTGTTTGATTTGATTTTTCGTTCATTAGGATGTTGATAGATTTAATTTATTGAATATTGGATTAATTGGTTTGTCTTTGAATTTGATTTGTTCGCTATTTGATTGATTAGATTTATTTGTTCGTATTTGGACTTATTATTAATTTCATTCTTTGTATAGTTTTAGGCTTAGTCTGCTTAATTCTGTTCATTTTATTGATTCTATTTGTTTATATTTGATTATCTTGAATATATTTGCGCTCAGTTATTTTTGCATGAATTTATTGATTCTTTATTTCATTTATTTATTTTTCCGTCTTTTATCGCCTTTTTGGGTTTGTCATATATTCGCCTGTTGCAACTGTATCATTCTTACATGCAGGTTGATGTCCACAAACCCAGGGTCTTCTGGTGATCTTTCTGACGAGGAGCTAAGGCGCCTGAGGAGAAGCGAGCGGATTAGACTTCATAAATTGCGTCTTGTTTCTGATATTCTTATTGCTGCTCCTATTGTTGAGGTCCCAATTGAGGAGGCGAGGCACGATCTGGCCGACGACAACGGGTCGGACGCCCACAGCGACATTATCATGGCGGATGACGACATTCCGCTGAATGATAGTGGTCGTCCAGGAGGAGATGGACTCGCGCCGAGTATTGTCCGTCCGGCTATTTTGGCGGACCATTTCGAGATCAAATCTAGTATCGTGAATATGATACAAAACTCGGTGCAATTCGGTGGACTGGAGCACGAGGATCCAGGCCGACATATTGCTGCATTCTTAGAGGTTTTAGCCACCTTTAAGATGACGGGCATCTCCGATGATGCTATCCGTCTCCGACTCTTCCCATTCTCACTGCGGGACAAAGCCCGGACTTGGCTTCTGTCACAACCCGCAGGGTCGATCACGACTTGGGCAGAGTTGTCACAACAATTCATGCAGCAGTATTTTCCTCCTGAAAAGACACAAAAACTGAGGAATCGCATCATGACATTTCGTCAGGATGACGATGAATCATTGTACACGGCCTGGGAAAGGTTTAAAGACCTACTCTTGAGTTGCCCGCACCATGAGCTTTCGAAAAGGCATTTGGTGCAAACTTTTTATCAGGGACTCGGGTATGCGTCTCGGGAACGCCTTGATGTATACGCTGGGGGAGACATCGGAACAAAGTCTCCTAGGGAAGCGTGGAGCATTATTGAGAAGGCGTCCCTAAAATCTAAATCCCGGCAGAATGATAGATCTAGGTCTTCATCTGCCAAGGCTGGTGTGCATGCCGTGGATAACTATACGGCGATTTCGGCACAGATAGCGGCTCTAGCTACGAGATTCGATAACTCTCAGCAACACGTAGCACAGTCCGATTGTTTGTGTGTGGAGTGCGGGGTATCTCACGAGCCTGGCTCGTGTGCTCAGGGGGTGATGTATACAGGCCACGAGGAAGTGGACTACATGGGTAATCAAACGAGACCCCAGAATAACCCTTACAGCAACACTTATAATCCGGGTTGGAGAAAACACCCGAACTTCGGGTGGAGATCTGGTACTTCCAATCAGAACCCTCTCGGATTCCAGCAGAGAGCCGCCGCACCACAACAGTCCTACCAGTCCCAACAGCCTTACCAGTCCAACCAACAGTCCTACCAGTCCAACCAACAGCCATACCAGGGTCGTGGTCAATCGTCCCAGCAGAGACCGAACCAATACCAGAATCAGGGCGCCGGGAGCAGCTCCCAGCAGCACGCCCCTCATGGTATGTCTAAGCTGGAGGAAATGATGTCTCAGCTCCTTACCAACACCTCTAATTCCAATCAGATCGCTGAGCAGCGCTACCAGCAGCATGAGGAGCACTTCACGAATTATGAGGGAGAGATGAGGGGCCAAAAGGCGTCGATGCAGGCCATAGAGAACCAGGTTGGCCAGATGGCAAAGATGATGTCTGAGAGACAGCAGGGTGGTCTTCCAGGCAACACTGAGCCGAACCCAAGAGGGCATGTTAATGCCATAATGACGAGGAGTGGTAAAACCACGGGACCTGACACATCGGGCTCACCACCGATCACTGAGACGGTCCAGACTGAGTCTTCGGACGAGGTGCACGCTAGGCGAGTCCCAGCAAGTACAGCACAGCTACCGAAGCCAGTCACTGACTACACTCCTCCTGTTCCATATCCTGGCAGACTTAGGAAGCAGAAAGACGAGGCGCAATACGGGAAATTTCTCGAGCTGTTCAAGCAGCTACATATAAACATCCCGTTTGTTGAGGCCTTAGCACAGATGCCTAAGTATGCCAAATTCTTGAAGGACATCCTCACAAATAAGCAAAAACTTGAGGACCTGTCCTGCGTTCTGTTGAACGAGAACTGCTCTGCAATTCTGCAGAATAGACCGCCCATGAAAATGGGCGATCCTGGTAGCTTTACCATCCCTTGTCTGATAGGTGATATGACTGTCAGTAATGCACTCGCGGACTTGGGGGCCAGCATAAACCTTATGCCTTATAAGGTTTTCGAGAAGTTGGATCTGGGTGAACCTTCACCCACCAGGATGAGTATTCGCCTCGCTGATCGTTCGATCAAGTATCCACGAGGGTTTGTAGAAAATATGCTTGTCAAGATTGACAAATTCGTTTTCCCTGTGGACTTTGTTATCCTAGATATGGATGAGGACTCTAAAGTCCCTTTGATCCTCGGACGTCCTTTCCTTAACACGGCAAGGACGATTGTTGACGTGGCTGCGGGCCAGATCACACTCCGAGTCAATGATGAGCACGTGACTTTTGACATTCAGAGGTCGATGCGCCATCCTGAGAGCCAAGACGATACACTATACTATCTTGATATAGTAGACCAGTGTGTCAGCTCTCATATCAGAGGTGCTTGGGAGAGAGATGTTTCGGACACACATCTGTTGTGTGGGAGCCTTGATGGCATTATGCAGGAGGGCCATATAGATGAGCAGCCGATCTATCAGATCGGTGATGATGGTTCCCAAAGTCCGGAGCATTTTTGTGGAAATTGAGCGAGAGGAAGAGGAGAAGGCGAAGCCGTCTGTTGAGGATCCACCGTCTCTAGAGCTGAAGGAGCTCCCGCCGCATCTCGAGTATGCATTTCTGGATGAGGAGGGGCGTCTACCGGTGATCATATCGTCTTCATTGACTGTGGAAGAAAAGAGCGAGTTGTTGAGGGTTTTAAAACTTCATAAACGGGCAATTGCCTGGAAGATCGTAGACATCAAGGGGATTAATCCCTCTTTCTGTACTCATAAAATCTTGATGGAGGATGTCTACAAGCCTTGTGCGCAGCACCAGAGGCGTCTGAACCCGAACATGCAAGATGTTGTTAAATCCGAGGTAATTAAACTGCTTGATGCTGGATTGATATATCCCATCTCGGACTCTGTTTGGGTTAGTCCTGTGCACGTCGTGCCCAAGAAGGGTGGCATGACGGTGGTCACAAATGATAGGAATGAGTTAATTCCTACGAGGACCGTCACGGGGTGGAGAGTTTGCATTGACTATCGCAAGCTCAATGACGCCACCCGCAAGGATCACTTCCCGCTTCCATTCATCGATCAGATGTTGGAACGACTGTCGGGGAAGTTGTATTACTGTTTCCTTGATGGTTTCTCTGGATACTTTCAGATCCCTATCGATCCTGTGGACCAGGATAAGACGACCTTCACATGCCCTTTTGGCACATTCGCCTACAGGCGTATGCCATTTGGGCTGTGCAATGCGCCGGCGACCTTCCAGCGTTGCATGGTTGCCATTTTTCATGACATGATCGAGGACTCCATGGAGGTGTTCATGGATGATTTTATCGTTTTTGGGATTTCGTTCGATCAATGTCTGGGGAACCTGGAGCGGATGCTTCAGAGGTGTGAGGAGACCAGTCTTGTGCTAAACTGGGAAAAATGCCACTTCATGGTGAAGGAAGGAATAGTCCTCGGGCATAAGGTCTCCCAAAGTGGGTTGGAGGTTGATCCTGCCAAAGTAGATATCATCTCTAGGCTCCCTCCACCCTCCTCTGTCAGAGCGATCCGCAGCTTTTTGGGTCATGCGGGATTTTACAGGCGATTCATCAAAGACTTTTCAAAGATCGCCCGACCAATGACCCGTTTGTTGGAAAAGGATGCACCGTTTGTGTTTGGTGCAGAGTGTGTGAAGGCATTTGGCCTTCTGAAGCGTTTGCTTGTTGAGGCCCCTATATTGGTAGCACCTGACTGGGAGCTACCATTCGAGATTATGTGCGACGCGAGTGACTTCGCGATAGGGGCGGTCTTGGGACAGCGGAAGGACAAGCACTTCCACCCGATCTACTACGCGAGTAAGACTCTACATGATGCTCAGGAGCATTACACCACGACTGAAAAAGAGCTTCTTGCTGTAGTATTTGCGTTCGACAAGTTTAGATCATATTTGGTGCTGTCGAAGACCATCGTCTATACGGACCATGCAGCGATCCGATACCTATTCAGCAAACAGGACGCGAAACCGCGCCTGATTAGGTGGATCTTGCTGCTGCAAGAGTTCGATATAGAGATTCAGGACAAGAAGGGTGCCCTGAATGTTGCTGCTGATCATCTGTCCAGGCTCGAGCATGATGATGCCGAGAACTGCGCGTGGGATACCATTAATGACAACTTTCCCCACGAGTTCTTGATGAGCGTCGAGTCGGTGGAAGATGTATCACCATGGTTCGCGGATTTTGCGAACTACCTCGCGTGCGGGATCCTCATCAAAGGATTGTCGCACCAGCAAAAGAGGAAGTTCTTCGCGGACCTTAAGCATTACTTCTGGGATGACCCATTTTTGTTCCGGGTCGGGGCGGATCAGTTGATTCGCCGTTGTGTGTTTGGGGTGGAGGCGGCGCAGATCTTGCGCGATTGTCACGAGGGGCCTACCGGAGGTCACCATGGAGCGAATTACACTGCTAAGAAAGTGTTAGACTCCGGGTTTTATTGGCCCACACTCTTTCGTGACGCCCAGATACTGGTTGGTGCTTGTGATTCGTGTCAGAGGGCGACGAACATATCGGCACGCGACCAAATGCCGCAAAACCCGATTCAAGTCTGTGAGGTCTTTGACATTTGGGGCATAGACTTCATGGGACCGTTCCCCTCCTCACGGGGCAATAGATATATACTCGTGGCTGTTGATTACGTATCAAAGTGGGCCGAGGCGCAAGCCTTGCCCACAAATGATGCCCGAGTTGTAGTGAGGTTTGTTAGGAGCTTGTTCTCACGGTTTGGTGCCCCAAAGGCATTGATTAGTGACCGTGGCACGCATTTCTGCAATGCACAACTTGATCGCGCGTTAGCACGTTATGGTGTCCACCACAGGTTATCCACCCCGTATCATCCACAGACAAGTGGACAGGTGGAGGTCACAAACCGTGGATTGAAGCGAATCCTTGAGCGGTCAGTTAATCAAAACCGCAAGGATTGGGCGGACAAGCTTGATGACGCGCTGTGGGCCTTTAGGACGGCTTACAAGACGCCTATTGGGACGACTCCCTTTAGGCTTGTCTATGGCAAAGCGTGTCATCTCCCAGTCGAGCTGGAGCATAGGGCATTCTGGGCTCTTAAAACGGCAAATTTGGATCTGAAGACCGGCGGTGAGACCCGTTTCTTGCAGATTCACGAGCTAGAGGAGCTTAGGCAACAAGCCTATGAGAGCTCGATGTTGTACAAAGAGCGCACAAAGAGATTGCACGACAGTCGCCTCAAACACCGAGAAGATTTTCAGGTGGGCGATTTGGTCCTGCTTTATAACTCACGCCTGCGTCTCTTTCCAGGAAAGTTGAAATCCCGATGGACAGGACCGTACACTGTTAAGGAAGTATATCCTTACGGAACTGTCTCGATTGAAAATTCAGAGGGTGTGACTTTCAAAGTCAACGGTCATCGCCTGAAAGTCTACATTGACGGGCCAGTTGACAAATTTGTGGAGATGATCGATCTCTACGACCCGCGCGCCTAATAAGTGTGGGGAAGTGAGTCTAGCTAGCGACTCGTTAATAAATATAGCACGGCGTGTATGGGCGCGCCAAATAGTATATATGTTCATAGTGTAGTTTAATTTGTAGTTAAGTTGTTTAATTTTAACTTGTTGTTGTAGTTTGTTTTTAGTCTTTGCAGGTTTGATTCGCGCCTTGTGATTGTGTGGATAGTCGCTTCAAACCCATGGTATTATGCTAGAAAGTGTCTAAAAACAGGTATGTTGGTTGTTCGGGTCAAAACGGATAAGTGCAGGTATGTTTGGGTGAAAAGTGCAGGAAAAATGCACATCAGTAGCTTCGAGCGGCCCGCTCGGATATTCCGAGCGGCCCGCTCCAAACACCCAGTAAAAAAAAAAAAAAATCCGAGTGGCCGCGCGAAGGGGCCGAGCGGCCGCGCGAGGCTCCTGAACAGAAATTCTGCAAAGGGCAAAAGGGGTATTTCACCTAAAAACTGAAAAATTAAAACCCTACATCATGTTAAGCGGCCGCTCATTCATAATAACCCACCATTTTTTCCACTTTGCTCTCAAGAACACCAACCAAACCCTTCAATTCCACCTTCAAATCTTCAAGAACAAGGTATGAATCTCTAGTTTTCTTGTAATTTCTCTTGTTCTAGTGTAAAATAGTTTAGTTTCTTTAATCTTTTTCTGAATTTTTAGGGTTCTTCCATAATGTTTAACAAACCCTAATGTTCTTGAATGGATTGTTTGCTTGGATAATGTAGATTAGTGGTTGATTATTGTTCAAATCTTTGAGTTTTTGGGTTTTCTTCATAAGGTTTAAATAAGGTCCGAAATTTTTTAAGGATTTGAATGATTTTGTAGCCTCTTGTTTGGTATAGTTTAGTATGTTTGTAAATTAATTTCATTATAGGATTGTATGCTAGTATATATGTTAATGTAGTTAGGATTGTTGTTGAATTTTGGGGACCTTTCATAATTGTTCAATCAATCCCCAAATTCATCATGTTTAGGTTATATAATTGTATTGTTTTCTTAATTTTTGGGGATTCTTCATAATGTTTAACAAATCCCCAAATTTTAAAGATTCTAGTTATTAGATTGTAGTTTAAAGTTGGGATATTCATGAGTTTTGGGGCGTTCTTCATAACTAAACAAACGCGCCCCAAATTCGATGATTATGCCATAAATGTTTGGGCTTTAAACACCTTGCGCTAAATGACTTAAAGTTAAGGTGATTTGCAAAGTGAAGGCGCGTAGGTGTTAAAATCCCAACATCACTTTACAACTTCATAATTGCGCAAGTTCGGACATTCAAGCGCCAAAGTTAATAATTTTTCAAAAATCAAGTGCTTGAATGGCCGCTTGTGGAGTGCATTTGGCTAAAACACTGGAAACCGGGCAAACGCCAATGCACAGGATCGAAAAACAGGGCTGCAGAGCGAAAATTGGCGGGCAGACCCCTTCGAGCGGCCGCTCCAAGAGGCCGAGCGGCCGCTCGAACTCTCTGATGTGATTTCTTACTTTTTTGTTTCGCGTGTTTTGGGTCCGGGTCTTATTCCTTCGATTATAACTGACATATTTTAGCATTTTAATGCAGATGGTGCACCGCTTCCTTCAGTTTAATCCCGCGGACCCGCGAGAACGCGGGTGCATAGAGACCGTTACAGAACTGTGGGGGCGCAGGCGTTCTATCGCCACGCCTAGAAGGATTTGCTTTGATACATTAGCTGAGCTCAACCAAGAGGAAAGATTCCGGGAAATGATGGACGGGCATATGGAAAACCTGCTCCTAATAGAGGAACCAGTCTATGAGGAACTCACCCTCGAGTTCTTCTCCACATTGCACTACCAGAGGCCGCGAAAATATGACCAGCCGGACTTCCAAAGTAGCGGTAAGCGCTTTGGATTACAGTTCCGTCTGTGCGGGGAGTGGCGCGACATTTCAGTCGCTGAGCTTGGTGTCCACTTAGGAATCTACACGGACGAGGAAGTTGAGGATGAGAGCTTCAACGAACTGATGTACAAATTCCCGAATGACAACGTTCTGAGAGACTCTTTTTGGGCACAATTAACGGGGGAGCAACAGTATAACCCCCAAGGTGCCAAAGCAAGCCAGCTCATTGACCCACTGCTGCGGGTTTTTCAAAAGGTCCTATGCGGGACCGCTGCTGCCAAAAAGGACGATTCAACCGGCTGCCCCACACCTGATTTGTTATTTCTATATGCTCTAGTAAGTGGTGTTCAAGTTAACCTTGCTGCACTTGTTGCTTCTTTTCTTAGTACAGCATCAGGTATGAGACCCGGGAGCATGATATACGGGGGGGAGTACGTGACAAAAATCGCAAAGGGGATGGGCATTTTGAAGAATGTGCGAAGGGGACTGACCAAGGTTCCCGGCGACTCGTGGGTAAACATGGATGTCCTCAGACACATGAGGATTGTCCACGAGTACGCAAGCGGGGTAATAAGGCTAAAAGGTAAAAATAATACGATCTGGGACCCGCTGCCAGCAGTGCACATGCCACCTCCCGACCAGCAGCAGCCAGAGCAGCCACCGCAGCCACAGCAGCCACAGCAGCCACAGCGGCCACATGAGCACATGCCACCCCCGCAGGAGCCTCTACTGCCTCACCAGCAGCAGTACTACTACCAGCATCCTCAAAGCTTCTATGATGAGTTTGGCGCGTTCCGAACAGAAACGCGCGACACTTTATACCAGCACGGCGAGTCCCTACAGCATCAAGGGGCGACCCTAGACTACCTTGTCTCTGAATTTCATGCTTGTTTCCCAAACCATTTTGGGAATCCCCCACAGAGGGGACATCCGGGGGACAAGCGGAGGCGAGGTGGTGATGCAGCGGGATCATCAGGGACTCGCCATGATGACGAGGATTGAGAAATTGCTGGTAAGATGGTACTATTTTGTTTATGTTATTCCTGTTGGTACTGTATATGGGTGCAAGCACCCATGGATTTATTTTGTTTTTTGTACTTGAACTATTTACTTTTCCGCATTTTAATTTTCATTAATGTTTGGTTTGATTGAATAAGTGTGACGATGAATGGGTGTATTTGATGAGTTTGTTTTGTCAAGAATGTTCATGTTGCAGGGAACTGGCGAGCACCGTTATCGGGGCTCATGCCGTCCAAAAACCCGGGCGTTTCTTCGATACCAGGGGAGTATTATTCTCCTTTTTCCCACTATAGATAGCTAATTAATAAACGCTTTCTATTGTCACATTGGGGACAATGTGAAGTTCAAGTGTGGGGAGGGATTATAATCTTGTTTGTCCTCTTGTATATATATAGATATATATATATATATGTTAAAAAAAAAAACCTTTAAAAGTACATATATGTATATATTCTCATATAAACATCAAGCCTAACTAAATTTTGATAAAGACAACTCGAGGCGCGACAAACAGATGAGATACGAGCGTGTTATATTCGTACACTTGCACCCATTTCCCTCCGGTTACGTGAGCGTTTGAGCCTTAGAGTATATTATATTTCTTTGACATGCTTGCGAGTGAGCCGGATGTTTTGTGCAGTTTAGAACTTGTCACTAGTATACTTGTTTAGACCAGATACGTGTGAGATTGTATGAACATGATTGAGGCAATTAGGATACCCTTTTGATTTAGCCCTTTCTTTTCGTTCTATCTGTTTCCCGCACCAATATATTATCCACTAGTTAACCATGTTGAACCTAATCCCGTGTTTTTCTTATTTACCACACCATTTCACCACTAAACCAAATAACTTTTTTCTTTTAAACCTTTTGTGTTAAAACTCGGTTTAGGTTATTGTTCTACTAGTTTATATGTTGTAAATAGTTCATGTTCGGGTTTATATGTTTAGAACCCGTTTGTCGATTATATAATCCGTTTCAGTTCATTATATATATCATAGATATATATATATTAAAAAAAAAAAAATCCAGAAAAATAGAACACCCTAAAATAGGGTGAATTACCAGTATTCGAGCAGTTTGTAGAGCTTTAAAGTTAAGAATTATAATTTAGCTCGATTTAAAATAAAAATCGCCTATATTAGCATTTGTGTTGTACAGTTGTAGTAGTTGCTATTATTTAGACATAAACCGCCGAGTTTTAGCCGATTTGTCACTTTAAATATCCATTCCGCACCCTTACCTTTGCCTAACATTACAACCCATAAAAGACCTCTTGATTTGTGCTTTTTCACACGTTAGTTGGTGAAGACTATATCTTTTGACAAGCTTATGATATTGCACGATTCATTGTCTTGGCAATGGAGCGATTTACACATACACATTACACGTATGTATCGTAAATAAAACCGAGTGTGTGTGAACATTGTGAGTCGTGTACGGGTTAGCGTGCTTGTAAGATCGGAAGTGAGTCGTTGCTTTTTAGTTATCTTATCACCTGTTTATAAATCTTTGTTGGCTTGTCTATTATCGTCTGTACAGGCTATATTTTGCCTTTGTTGCCACTTGGCGAGTTTTTCAGTTATTTTCTGTTTAAGTGTTTGCTTGAGGACAAGCAAAGTTCAAGTGTGGGGAGGTTTGATATACGTTAAATTACACATATAAAAGTCCCCGTTTAACTCCCTTTTTCATACGTTTTTGACCTCATACATAGGAATTGGTACTTATTTTGGTATCTTTACGATTTCAGGTCTTAAACGATGTCCCGGAAACACAAGGAAGGAAAAAACGAAGAGTTCGGCGCGAAAACGGGCCATCAGGCCCTTCGAGCGGCCGCTCCAAGGCTTCGCGCGGCCGCGCGCCCCTCCCAGATATTTCTGGGGACCTTCCAGAAGGCCTACGTCACGTCTGCAGCAATTGGTCCACTTGTTGATAAAGCGAGCGGCCGCTCCAAGGCTTCGCGCGGCCGCTCGAACCCTCTGCTCTGCTATAAAATCCCCATTTCAGCTCACTGATCAATATTGGGTCTTGAGGGAAGCTTTTCTGGGCGATTTTTGGACGATCCAAGCTGCTGGAAAGCCGTTTAACAAGCTCGGAAGTCCATCCGTTCCATCCTTCATCATCCGATCCATCTCTTTAGCATTCTTATGGTTTGATCCTTGAAGCTTTTTATGATTCAAATCTGATTTTTGTATGCTATTTTGATGTTATTATAGTTATTCGTACGCCTACGGGCAAGAACAATAGTATTTAGTACGTAAAACAATCGTTTAGTATGTAATCATGTTTTGTATAAATTTGGCGTTTTTCACGTATTAGATCTTGATGATCATAGCGCAACCTTGTTTCGTTGTTGATGGATTTGTAGCTGTATTTGGATGACTTTAGCGATTGTCGAATGTGTTAGGCGGATACATGTTGAAAAACCGTCCGTTTAATCGTCCGGTAGTAGACTAGTTAACTTGTTAAATAGTTTATGCCATGAAACTGTAACCGGGTATTGGTTTGGTTAAAGTCAGTCGAATAACTGTTAAAAATGCTTACCGGCACGTAAAAGGGTTTAAAAAGCCTAATGGTGCCGTTACTAGTCTTTGACACGGTTAATGATCTTTGGTAGTTATTTTGGTAAAAATGGCGATCTTAGTAGATCTGGGGTCAAAGTTGGTAAAATGGAATAGGTTGTGAAATGCTCTACTTTATGCTAGTTTAGGTGGCTGTGTTGTGTATTCGGTATCGCTTCCCTAAATTAGTGAGGTTAGAATACTCTTAACGGATGACTAACTTATCTTTAGAAGATCTGCGTGAGATCATATCAGCTGCTCGCTAATGAACGACTTGAAGCGGTTAACGTGTGTATTCGTGTTAGCTTTCTGTATAGTTGTCATGTTAGGATGCCCGAAAGGGACACTAACTGCCGGAAAATGGGAATGTTGATCACGCGCCTATATTACTTATTATATTTAGATAACATGCTAGGATTGGCAAAAATATAGTTTATATAGTTATATTTTCTATTTGGAGTCGTAGTTAAGTTATTTATATATTTTAGAATTAATTTAGTTTTAAACAAAACTCAAACTTATCTTTTCCTACTGGTAAATCGGGGACAGAGTTTTAGTACAATTGCTCCGCGCGCGTCCATGGATCGATACTTGGTTCTTATCTGTACTTACTACATATATGACAGGGTACACTTGCCCTAGTGTGTGTGTTTTAATATGAAGGTCGAAACCATTTTTATAAATATTAAAGCAAAAACGTGTGTTAAAATCCATTGTAAAATATGTATAGTTACGCACACGTCAAGCTTTACATCAATTAGTCATGCACATAAGGTTAACACATAAGTTTCAAGCATAAAACACTTAGTTTGCATCAAAAATCGCATATACGAAGTCGTAAGGTCATATCTGGAGTTTCCTGTGTTTGGTTCGCCCACAAGGGCTTCTGGTTCGACCCATGGACCCTTGGTTCAACCCTCATGATGTTCATTCAACCTATTCACAAGTTCAGTTTCCTGTGTTTGGTTCGCCCCCATTTGAGCCACATTCGACCCTTTTGAGCCACATTCGACCCTTTTGAGCTACATTCGACCCCACGAAGGGTCGAATGAGTTCCACGTTTGACCCTTTGCTGTAGAACTTCATAAAACGCACCAAAACGCATCTAAACGGTCCGAAAACATCACGAAACATCACTAATCACAGCAGTCAACTATCATTAACATATTCCTACAAAACCCTACCAATTTTATCCCGAAATCCGTCTGTTTTATAAGTTACCCGAAATGACAAATTATGGAGATGTCACATCAAACTCATGCAATCTTTACCCAATTAGAAAACTTTCTGAAATCAATCAATAATCAATTGTAACCTATCACTATCATCATGAACAAGCCCTAGATCTAACCCAAAATCCCCAAAATGAGCTAAGCATCATCAATAATCAATTGTAACCTATCTCAATCATAAATCATCATCAATAACAATCCTAGATCATTGTTATAACATCTATACAACAATCAATCATCAAACAATACATAACACCACATAAAACACCATTAACATATGTTAATTTGTATGAAAACTCATTGTTTATGAATAGGTTTTGTTTAGAAAGATGTTAGGAAGGTTTTTATCCATGAAAACATGTTTGAATCAGATCTGGACTCTTGTGGTATAATGAAAACGAATCAAAATGCTTTAAAAAGGATTTAGGATGAAGAACACACCTTAGATCTTTGTTTAGAAGATGTTTGTAGGTTAGATTATGGAAAACAAGAGCAAAAACTCCTTCCTTAATGATTAAAGTTGCTAGAGAGTGTTTAGAGGCGTTTAGGGTTTGTGAAATGTTGAAAAATGACAAAGTGTGGTATTCATACTGGTCCACGTTCGCCCCTTGTACACGGTCGAAGGTACCCACGTTCGCCCCCTGTACAAGGTCGAATGAACCTTTATGTTGTTCTCCCTTCCAGGTTCGCCCCCACGCTGGGTCGAACCAAGGCCCATGCTAGGTTCGCCCCCCACGCTATTAGTCGAACCATGGCTTATGTTTTTCCAGATTTTCCAGTTTGTCGTGTTTAACGCATTTTAACGCATCCTAACACATGAACATGTAATCCTAATCTATGTTTAACATATATAAGCATGGATAATCATCTAAACATCGTTTAAATACGTATCTGCATATAATCCACCACATAAGAACCAATCTACGCATAACACGTAATTTAGTTTATGTAATTCACCAACAACGGGACTCGTAACATGTGCGTGTGTGATTAACCCAATGATCCTCCAAATCATTGAACCCTGGACAATACGGACTGTGTTCTGACTCTACTGACCCCGTTAAGTATGTTTAATAAACGTTTTTCGCTAAGGTAGACTTTATGTGTTTATAAAATGTTGACCTAAACATGCCGGGTGTCACATCATCCCCCTGTTGAAAGAATTTTCGTCCCGAAAATTTCCCGAAGTCAAAGAGAACGAAGCGATAAAAAGAAAAATTTTCCGGGTCATCACATCATCCCCCTGTTGAAAGGAATCTCGCCCCGAGATTCACTCTTCAACAATAATGAGTGTCAACCTAACCCAAGTAACGTTTCCCAGAATGCAAACGAAAGGATAACCGTGAACGAAGAATGATAGCAACGGATACTCTATGCCGGGGAACCGCCCTCCCCAAAGTGGATGCAAGACAAGTGACTCCTCCTGATCGAAGACCTACTGGAGACTACTGTGATCGGTATAAACGACACACCGGTGCCGTCCAAGTAGCATCTCCAAAGGACCCACATCAGACCCATGAATGCAAAACGATGACTAAGTACCAAACCGAACGCATATAATGAATACGAAACGCCAAACAATGTGAATGAGAATGAATGCGAGCATAACGAGAATCAAGAAAAGAATACTCACGAGTAACAATATCAGGATCCTCCTGGTTCTCCCTTGCACCAACGACGTAAGCATGAGCACGAGTGGCTCGACCGTCGCCCTCGTTGTTTCCACCGCCACCTGCAGTCCCTTGCTTCAGCTTAGGATAGTCCCGTTTGAAGTGCCCAGTTTCCCCAGAGTTAAAACACCCATGGTTTCCCCGAGGAGCAGGAGCGGGGACAACCGCTTGAGTCTGTTTTGGCTGCAGATTGACCCTACAATCCTTAGCCAAGTGACCGACTCGCTGACAACGATTACATCGAAACTCATCACAACCCCCAATATGATGATACCCACACGTGTTACACTTCAGGCTCTTACCAACATAATCCCCAGTCTTCTGTTCAGATGCCGACCCTGCGACATCCTGCCTCTTCGCCTGTGGCTGGGACGACCCAGCGCTCTTCCCAGCACTCTCCCACTTTCTCCTGTTGTCCGCAGGGGCTTTCACAGCCGCACTCTGTGTAGATAGAACGCCCTCAGCGACCTTCAAGTTGGTCAGCTTGTAAGCTGCCCGAACAGTGGCCAACATAGTAGTGTGATCCACAGCAGCAACATGCCCAGCAATCTCTGGCACCAACCTAGCAACGTAGTGCTCAATCCTCCGGTACTCCGGTGTAGCCAAACCGGGGCACATCACAGCCAACTCGTTGTGCCTAGCAGTGAACTCCTCAATCTCGGACCCAACCATCTTCAGATTCCAAAACTCGTGCTCCAACTTCATAATCTCATCCCTCGGGCAGTACTCCGCTCGTAACATCAGAATAAACTCAGACCACGGCATAGCATTGGCCTCCCCCAGGCCAAGGTTAGCAGTATTAGAGTTCCACCAGGTCAACGCATGTCCCTCCAATGTAGCAGAAGCATACTTGACGCGATCAGCATCGGGACAGTTACACATAACAAACACCGATTCGATCTTCTCCAACCATCGAAGTATGTACATTAGAGCATACAGGGGAGATATCCAAATCCAGGAAAAATCTCAAAACTGTGCCAAAGCCACCCCAATGTACACTACTGCCAAGTATAAGCGATAAGCCCATTCATCTTCAAACCCGAAGAAGAAGATAGAACCAAGGTAGGAATAACAAAAAATAGATAATGTGATACTCTGTGATGAGGACACCGACACCCCGACAAGGTTAGTATGTTTACCAAATGACACGACTCGTAAATATGTGTGACCGTCTAATGTGTGTGATACTCGGCTATAGACTAGACTCTACATGCAGTCCTAGTTCACTATAACCATTGGCTCTGATACCAATCTGTCACACCCTCAAATTTCCACTTACGGAGTTTTACCGCGAAGCGTGTGACACACCAGGATCCAAGTCAACGGTCACAACGAACGACAACTATATGTGAAAAGTTACGTAAACCATACCATGCAATAGTTCGACCCATGGACCCTTGGTTCAACCCTCATGATGTTCATTCAACCTATTCACAAGTTCATTTGACCTAACACATGTTAATTCGACCTTAACGTATATTAATTCGACCCTAACACGTCTTAATTCGCCCCCGGCACCCAGATTCGACCCCAGGCACCCACCTTCGACCCCCAGACACCCACATTCGACCCTATGGTGCTACATTCGACCAATTTGAGCCACCTTCGACCCATTTGAGCCACAATCAACCCTTTTGAGCCACATTCGAGCCTTTTAAGCCACATTCGACCCCACGAAGGGTCGAATGAGTTCTACGTTCGACCCTTTGCTGCAGAACTTCATAAAACGCACCAAAACGCATCTAAATGGTCCGAAAACATCACGAAGCATCACTAATCACAGCAGTCAACTATCATTAATATATTCCTACAAAACCCTACCAATTTTATCCCGAAATCCGTCCGTTTTACAAGTTACCCGAAATGGCAAATTATGGAGATGTCACATCAAACGCATGCAATCTTTACCCAATTAGGAAACTTTCTGAAATCAATCAATAATCAACTTAATATACTCAGATTATCATGAACAAGAAACCCCCAATCATATCCCTATCACTATCATCATGAACAAGCCCTAGATCTAACCCAAAATCCCCAAAATGAGCAAAACATCATCAATAATCAATTGTAACCTATCTCAATCATAAATCATCATCAATAACAATCCTAGATCATTGTTATAACATCTATATCAATCATAAACCTTATCTATCCTAATAACATCTTACTACACCTATTTCAGTCATCAATCCGTACGTTTTACATACTAAAACAAATCATTACCCAAAATGGAAAATTATGGAGATGACACATCAATTGCATGTGAAATTTATCCAAAAAGGAAAGTATTAAAATAACATCATTTCCAGATCATCAAGCATAGATTAACTTACCCTTATGAATCCCTAATCATATTATTATCGTTATGCTCATGTTACAAACCCTAGGTTTTTACATAAACCCCAAAAATGGATAAAAGTTCATAAAACAACTAATAATCATTCATACATCAATATATCATGTTCCAAATCATTCCTAAACCATCTAAACATCATCCACACATCATTTCATCAATACAAAACACATAAGATAGTCACCAATATCATTTACACTTGGGTTTTTATAAGAAAACTTATTATTTAGGTCTAAATCTATTTTAGAAAGATGTTAGAAAGGTTTTTATTTAAGAAAACTCTTTATAATCAGATCTGGACACACATTGAATCTTCACTTGATATTGATATAAAACTTGTTTTGGCTTTAGGATCTAAGAAATAAGGGCAAAAACTTGTTCCTACAAGTTGGGATTTGAAAAAGAGCACTTGGGGCGAGTTAGGGTTATGAAATGATGAAAATGAGGCAAAGTGATGTATTTATAATCTGCTTTCATTCGCACGGTTAAGTATGCGAATGAGCAGATCATCATGCGAATGGTTTTTCAAATCCTCCATTCGCATCCTCATTTATACGAATGAGGACTTTCCGCTTCCCATTTGTATCCACGACCCCAATTATCATTTCTAACATACGTTAACACATCTAATCACATAAACATGCATTTTTAAGCTACCAATTGATCGTAGAGCATGTAATACTTTATAAGTTATATTTTTACCAATGACGGGACTCAAGACTCGTGTGTACGTGTGTGTTTTCCCAATGATTCCCCGAATCATTTAACTATGGACAATTATAAACACTATGCAAGTATGACCCAACTCCCGATGATTACCCGAATCATCGAACCGACTCAACTAACCTAGTTAAGTACGTTATGTAAAATGTTTTGCTAAGGTAGACTTATATGTTTGTAAAAAGTATTAACCTGAGTTTGTCGGGTGTCACGTAAGTTTTTACAAACAGTTCATGAACACTTACCAAACAAGATTTTCTGTTCGTGTTCGTTTGCTAAGAAAACACACTTGTTCGTGTTCGTTTGTTAATTTTGTTCATTAACGCATACGAACATCAATGAACACAAACAAGTGTTCATGAACAGAAACAAACACAAACTGAAATATATTAACTTTCGAATAAGATCGAATTCACACACATTAAGACATAATTAGCTAAATCCACCCAAAATATAACCTAATAATGCCTTGTTCGTTAAAGAAATTAAGTGTTTACAAACAGTTCATGAACACTTACCGAACAAGATTTTTTGTTCGTGTTCGTTTGTTTATTTTGTTCATTAACGCACACGAACATTAATGAACACAAACAAGTGTTCATGAACAGAAACAAACACAAACAGAGATATATTAACTTTCAAATAAAATCGAATTCACACACGTTAAGACATAAGCTAAATCCACCCAAAATATAACCTAACAGTCCAAACATACTTAATACTTAACATAATATTGGGTGTGGATGGAAGAGGGCGTCGGGGGTGGATGGTAGAACTCGTCGAAAGTGAAGGGCATCAACACTGGAACGTGAAAATATAATGAACTTGGATACTAAAAGTAGGTTTATTAATGTCATGTAGTCATATGTTTACCTCACGTATATTATTTATTTGTTTATGTAGATAAAATAAATAAAAAATATATAAGAATATAATACTTTATAAAAATTAAAGACCCTAATAAACTGTCAACACAAATGAACATAAATGAACACGTTACCAAACATTTACGAACATAAATGAACGCAACCTCTGTTCATATTTGTTCGTTTAACTAAAACGAACAAAAATGAACTTCCCACCAAATGGTACATGAACCGTTCATTGAAAGTTCAGTTAGTTTGCAGCACTAGGTCGCGTTTTGACTTAAATTTTTTTTCTTTTCGTAAATTTTGAGTTTACCCATTTACATACCTTTATTTAGAAAAAAACTATTTTTTACGTGCAAATTTTTATATATGTGTCGGTATAAATACGAGTTGATTTAATTTTTGACATCAACTTTTTTTTTCTTTTGAAAACGAGTTAAATAAAATATAATACGTTTTCGTGCTTATTTTATGTGCGCTTCCAGTTGTTTCACGTTTAGACATAAATTTTGTTCCGAACTGAGTTAAGTTAAGCATTATGTTTTACACTCATAGTAATTGTCTTTTACACATTGTGTTCTACGAATTGAGTGTAGCGCATTGTGACTTACTCTTTGTGTTTACACTTCCTATGTTATTGCATGGTTCAACACGTCGCGCATTGCCGTAACGCACGGTTTGCAAAATACTAGTTCTATTTACTTTAAATTTTTTATTTAGTTTTGTCACGCATTTCGTTTAAATTGACATTTATCATATATATATATATATATATATATATATATATATATAAATTCCAAACTACTAAATCCTACATGATACTCAAATAGGTCACCCTCCTCCCTTGAGTGTGCCATATGGCACTAAGTATTCTTAAAAAAAACATATATAAAGCATCTCATTCTTTATTTTTTTAATTTTTGCAAATCCTAACCAAATTGACTCAAAACCCTAGCATAACAAATCGTTCTCCATCATCTGCACTACCTCAAACCCTAACATGAAACAATGATTTACACATCTTCAAGGTACTATATTTCTCATATATCTTTGTATCATTCTTTTGTTTCGTGTTTTGCTATACATGTTATTTGTTTCTGTTTTAACGATTCACATCTTCAACGATTTACACCATAATGTTTTACATCCTTCTATTGACCCATTCCAATCTCCATCTTCCATCGTTATCCTTTCCAGATCTCTTCAATCTCGTGTTAAAGCTTTCAATCAACAAGGCCAGTTTTGCTAAATTTGTGCTCTTCTATAAATTTTTTAGTAAATCGTATTTGTTTATTGTATGAATTTGAAAAGATTAGGATTTGTGATCCTGGATTCAGATGCTAGGGTTTAAATGTTGTTATGGGCTTATAATTTTCTGCAACCACACACACGCGAGGTGAACTCAAGCCCTAATCTGAAGTTTCTTCCATCATCCTTCTTTATTATCATCCCCAACCAATATTATCATATCATATTATCATTGTATTTGTATATGGTCATAGAGATGGAGTGTGTGACACAGTTTTTGATGAGTAACGTTGGCATCGAGCCTAGAAAACAATAGCGTATTGGATGGGATGTTGTTCATCCCACACCACCTAAGGTATTATTATATCCGCTTATGTTTCTTCATATTTTTCTGATTTTTTGGTATTTTGATTTGTATGTTTTATTTCGCTAGATCTTATCTAAATCTGAAAAAGAAGATGATGATAATGATTCACCCTGTTCTAGTGTTGCTGGGTTTGGAAAGAAAGAAATAAAGGGTTATATAAATACATGTCAAGAAGTATAAGTAGTAGAAGAACAAGAAAATAGTAGCTCAAGCTCTGATTTAAAAGAACATATCACTAGCTTTATTGATTTATCTACTCCTTCTTCTGTAGATGGAAACAATAACAAGAACATGGTTGAACTCACACGTTCTAAAGATTCAGACAAATTGGAGAAACATGGGTCAGCGGGTCTCTCAAGTTTGTTGGTTTGTTAAATTTCTACTTTTTAATGATTTTTCTTTTGTTTATATTTGATTTGGGACTTTTTTTCTATGTGTTTATTTGTTGGTTTTTGTATTTGATGTGAGGTTTTCTAGGCGTTTGATGAAATGTTAATTGTGTTACAAGTGAAGCAGTTGTTAAGTTTTCCTTTGTTTTATGATGCTTACGTTTGCCTTTGATTTAAGGCTTTTCCTATGTGTCTACCAAATGTGTTGCAGGGTGTTTGGATGTGCAATTTAGAATTGAGTGATAAATAATCACTTTTAAACCCACTTCCATATATTAGTTTATAAGTTTATAAGTTTAACAATTCCCAGTGGTTAGTATCACCCTGCCATTGTTAAAAAAAAAACAGTTGAAGCTCGCGCCTTGAAGTAAGGCACTATTTACTCTTTTCGTTTGTTTACTAATCTAGTTTTTCTATATTAAATATTAATGCTTTAAAAATGAAAGCTCAAAAAATTTCTTTTAACCAAGACGTTTCAAATTTAACGGCCTACGTAATTTTGACACACTCAGAGCATTCACATCCTATCCTCCATTTCAACCCCATTCTTAAAATTTAAGAAAATCATATAAAAACCCCACTCTATCCCATCTCTCATCCTCATACCCCATACTTAAATTTTAGAAAAATCTTTTGAGAACCCTCATATTTAAAGGCTTCTATGCTTCTCTCATTTTTTTATATAAAAGAAAGTTATAATAAAAGAAAATAAAAAATAATAAAAAAAACTTATAAAGGATATGAATGGGGAATGAGACGTAGAGTGTTTTTAGAATTTAAGAAATCAATTTAGAAAATAATGATTTTTTAGAAAATTATATAAACAAATATGGAGGATGGAATGTGAAGTCTCACCTGAACAAAATGTATTTGTTCTTTATGAGAAAGGTATATGTGAATGGAAGTAAATCTAGAATACTAGTTGATGGTCTCAAATCAACAATTTAGATTATTATATTGTTTTTGGGAAAAGCCTATGAGATAAAAATGGATATTTTAAAGGAAACTTTCGGAAAAAAAAATCATAAAACTTATTTAAATTAAACTTGAGAAAATTACACAAATTGTCTTTTAGTTATTAGTGAAATTGCATTATCTGCTCTTTATGATAAATTTTCACTCATTCTGTCTTTTTTTTTTCTTCTAAATTTGCTACACTCTCTGTCATTTAGGCTAACTTTCGTTAAAAACCTGGTTATCTTTAAAACTAATTTACATTTTTAGCCCCTATAAAATAATAACATTTTATTTTGTCTAGTTAGAGTTTCTATTATACTAGTTATTATTTTATAAGGACTTCAGTATAAATTTGTAAGGTGACAGAGACGGTGATGAGCTTTGGAGGTAACGTGGCGGTCGAGGAAACGATGACCATAGCCCTCAACCTAATGTATAGTGTATTCGCGAGTTACTCCAATATTAATATTAGTGGCCCGCCTGATGTAATCCTTGCTAACAAGTTAAAAGGTATTAAAGATGCGCTTAAAACTTGGTTCTTGCAGGCACGTGATTCTCGTGAAGTGGCCAAGAAGGATGTCTTGGCTAAGTTGGCTGTTTTGGACGATACTGTCGAACGTCGTCTGTTAACAGAGGAGGAACAGGGGTGCTGGACAGATTGTAAAGCAAAGTTAGAAAATATCAACATTGAACTCGCAAAGGATTTGAGGCAGAAAGCGCGTATTAAATGGATGATCGAAGGGGACGAAAATTCCTCCTTTTTTCATGGTTTTATCAACAACAACGTGGTCTCAAACCGGGTGAACGAAATTGCAGTTAATGGAGAGTGGGTGGTCGATCCAAACAGAATTAAGATCGAGGCAAGGAAGTTTTTTGCCTCCAAGTTCAGCGAGCCCATGCTTCTTCTCCCATCCTTTTCTTGCCCGAACATTCGCCAGTTGTCTTCTTTTGACGCGAACAGTTTGGTGCTGCCTTTTTCAGAGCAAGAAATCAGGAACGCAATTTGGGATTGTGGTGGGGACAAGGCCCCCGGACCGGACGTCTTCACGTTCGCCTTCATAAAACACTATTGGGACTCCTTAAAAGGCGACTTCTTGGCGGTTTTCAACGAATTTTATGAGCAGGGAGTTATCAATAGAGGATGTGGATCGTCCTTCATCACCCTCATTCCCAAATGTGCTGACCCGAATGACTTCAGCGAGTTCCGGCCCATCAGTCTCATCAGGGTGATCTCCAAAACTATCTCTAAAGTAATGGCAAACAGGTTGAAAGCTGTAATTGGGTCCTTAATTTCGGAAGAACAATCAGGATTCTTGGGCGATAGAAACATACTCGATGGACCGCTTATGGTGAACGAATTAGTCTCATGGGCAAAAAAGGCACGGGCGCAAATGTTTATACTAAAGGTGGACATGGAAAAAGCCTACGATAGCATAAGTTGGAGTTTTATTCTAGAGGTCCTACGACAAATGGGTTTTCCCGTGCGTTGGATCCGGTGGGTGAAAGGCATATTAGAATCCTCCCGTGCTTTGGTATTGATAAACGGCTCCCCGACTTGGGAGTTTCAATGCTTCCGAGGGGTTCGGCAAGGTGACCCACTTTCGCCATTCATTTTTATTCTAGCAATGGAAGCTCTTACATGTTTTATTGGGAAGGCAAAGGAGGCTGGTTTGATCCGAGGGGTTCGTTTACCGAATAACGGACCATAAGTCACCCACTTTATGTATGCCGACGACATAGTACACTTGGGGGACTGGTGCGAGAACAACATTCAGAACATCATACGGCTGATGCGATGCTTCCATTTTATTTCGGGCCTAAAACTGAACCATCAGAAGACTAATCTTTATGGTGTGGGTGTTCCCGAATCCATTATCGAATTGACGACTTCGTATATTCACTGCAAAGTGGGTAAGTTTCCTTGCAGGTACTTGGGGCTCCCGGTCGGTGTCAACATGAACCAGACCAGATTCTGGGCTGATGTTATTAAGAGCTTCACTAATCGTTTATCGAAGTGGAAAGCGAAGAATTTATCCTTAGGGGGCCGGGTCATCCTGCTGAAATCGGCTTTGGATTGCCTGCCATTGTATTTTTTTTCTTTTTGTATAAAGCACCCAAGGGTGTCATCGACAAGCTTGAAGCAATCAGACGAAGATTTTTTTGGGGCGGTGATGATGAGAACTCGAAGACAAACTGGGTAGCATGGGAAAGGGTTATTGGGCCAGTTGAAAAAGGAGGGTTGGGTTTGGGTTCGCTCAAGACGATGAACGATAGTTTACTCATGAAGCAGTGGTGGAAATACAAGCGAGAAAAGGGGAAGTTGTGGCACCGAGTGGTCACAGCCATACACTTTAATCCGAATGCCTGGTCTTACATGCCGGTTAAGGCTGGGATTTCGGGTTCTTGGAATGCAATAAACCGACTTGAGAAGGAGTTATTGGAACAGAACCTCGATATCAAATGTCTCATTAAGGCCAAGATAGGAAATGGTTTGTATGCTCGGTTTTGGGTGGATTGGTGGGTGGGGACTTGTCCGCTAATGATGAAGTTCCCAAATTTATTTGTAATCGAGTCCAATAAGAATACCCCAGTGGCTGATAGAGTATCAGTTTGGGATTGGAAGAGAGCACCCTGTAGTGTCGAAGAGGTGGCTGAATTGCAGCAGCTTTCGACTTTAGTGCAGCAAGTTGTACTCGGGAACCAGGAAGATGAATGGGCATGGGCTGACAGCCCTACAGGTCTGTTTTCAGTCTTCGAATTCAGGAAACTATTAACGTGTAATGCAGTCCCTTTTTATCCTTTCGAATGGGTAAAAGGCGTGCCAAGAAAGGTGTGTGTTTTTGGGTGGCGAGCGATACAGAACCGGATACCGACTCTACTAGGCTTGAAGAAGAGGAAAATTGTTCATGGTTCTACATTATGTAGACTTTGTGGTGATGTCGACGAAGAAGATGACCACTTGCTTACCGGTTGTCTGACCGCGGCGCAACTTTGGCAGAAGGTGAGTAATTGGGTTGGATGTCCACCGATTTATGCCTATAATGTGAAAGAGTTACTAGAATTACATAAGAACATGAATGTATCAAAGGAAAAGGGCAAACTAATAAGGATCGTTATCTTAGCAACATGTTGGGTGATTTGGAAGGCACGAAACGATTTAATCTTCAGTGGTAAAAGAGTACATGTGGGGGGAGTATTTGGTGAAGCACAAGCCTTGGCTTTCTCGTGGATCAAGCACAAGTTGAAACGCTCGTCATGGACATGGGAGAATTGGGTTACTTTCAATGTACCAATCACATAATGGGCTAGTGTAATGTCAAAGGCCGAGGATGTATTTGGGTGTGTTTTGATTTCTCGCTTGATGCAATCTTGTAAATATTTTGGGTGAAATGAAAAGTTGAAGTTTGCCGAGTAAAAAAAAATTAATATTAGTGGCATCTTAATTTTAGGGTGGTGATATTAAAACCCCCCCACTTCTATTCCCCCCCCCCCCCCCAAAGCGCCTCGCTTTGGCCAAAGCGAGGCGCTTTGGTTACTTTTTTAACTACCTCGGTCTGAGGTAAGTTATTCTGATTTGACCCCAGGCGCCTCGCTTAGGCCTAAGCGAGGCGCTTGGAATCCAGATTTTTTTTTTTGGTAAATTTTGTGTTTTGGTGGTTTTAATTGGTTTTTTATTTTATTTTTTTAATTTTTAATATAATTATTGTAAAAAAATTATAAATATTAAAAACAAAATAATAACTTACCTCGACATTTAAGCCGAAGACACTTTCCATCCAACACAGGGTTCACTAACAGTGGTGTGGTCTACCTTTTTGCTTATGATCTAACACCAAATCTCATTATCTGTCAACGATGAAGGCAACCTGAAAACAACCGGATGGTTGGTATCTATAGGTAAGAACATTGTGGATGAGGATTGTTTATCTTCCCATTGATTTCAAGTATGTTGCCTTCATCGTTGACAGATATCTCTCTGACAACAACTGAAGGCAACCTGCAACTAAGTGATGGCCATACCGACGTGAGGGTAGTCCATTGGTATTAATGGCAAAGTGATTTGTAAGGGAAGAAGAAGAGAATGTTATATATGTTTACCTTCCCATAGAAACTCTGAAGACCCTAACGGAGGTTCGCCAGAGGGTCATTGGTCTTCAGAGTTTCCAACCCCTAATACACATTTATCAAAGGATATTCATGTGAGAATGCATAGTACAAAATTCTTTTGACAAACGTCTGCCTGATATCCAGCTGCTGGAATTGTTTACCTTCCCATTGATTTCAAGTATGTTTACCTTCCCATGGAAACTCTGAAGACCTTTACGGAGGTTTGCCAGAGGATCATTGGTCTTCAGAGTTTCCAACCCCTAATACATTCATCAAAGGATATTCATGTGAGAATGATTTCGTACAAGATTCCTATGCAAGCAAGTCAAATTCAGTTGTTGGACCAACTTGAGATATGAGTTTGATTAGCTTGAATCTCTCTGATCCATGGTATCCACTAACCGTAGCGATCATCGCGTGTCATGGATCCTTTGAAAGTGGATACCATGGATCAGAGAGATTTAAGCTAATCAAACTCTTATCTCAAGCCGGTGCAAGTTATGAAATGACACATGCAGAATGTAATGTCATGCACAATGTGTACTCACAGTGACATCGAACACTTTATATGAGTAAAACGATCGCTTTACAGTGCCGAAAACGACTATCGTCACTCTGTATGGGTGGCTTCTTAGCGCCGATCCTACTGTCGATTTCTTTCCACAACCATTGCTCCAACATAACTTATTAGTTTCAGGTTTATAACAATCTCACTCTCTCTCCCTTCGTTCTTCTCTAACCGAGTATCTTCTTCCCCAACTTCAACACCATGAACCCTAATCTTCTAACCTTCATAACTTACTCAAATATTAACTATGGTGATTCATAAGCTGGGATTATGAGAAACAAGTGGACTTACCTAATGATTATGATACTGCAGGAAAATGGTACAATCTGATGATTAACCATGTGGACTTACCTGAAGAAGGATTTGTGCTATTTCTTTTCAAACCCTTCCATCTTATGGAAGTTGCTAAAATAGTTAAAAATATGTATTTGTGAATAATACATTCATCAAAAAGACCATCTCTTTGTCAGAGGGTCACTATTCATATACCATTGTTGTTGTATGTTCATGTGAGAATGCATAGTACAACATTAAAGAAGGACTTGTGTTATTTCTTTTCAAACCCATCCATCGTATACCTAACACACTACAATTATTCAGTATTTTATACATACAACACACCTTCATCGTTGAACGTACTGTTCTTCTTGATCTTGATCTTCACACTTGCTTTTGACAAACGTCTGGCTGACCTGAAGTTCCTTTGCAACCAGGTAGAAAGGAACTAGGTTGCAAATATAAAAATCCATCACATCACGATTTGCATCCTGACAGAGTTCGTTGTACTGGCTGTAATGATCAGAAACATTCCAAATAAATGTAATGATTGCTACGGTTGCCTTCATCGTTGACCGATATCTCTCCGATAACAACCCTTGTTTGATTATACTCTTTATGTATGAATAGTGACCCTCTGGCAAACCTACCTCTGTTTTGAATTTGTTTCTTCCATAGATAAGTTATCAATCTCACTGTAATGATCAGGAACATTCCAAATAACTGTATAATTTCAGCTTTTCTTTAACTATTTTAGCAACTTCCATAGAGAAGTTATCAATCTCACCGATTATACTCGTGTTCAACCTTTATCAGGTTGCCTTCATCGTTGACCAATATCTCTCCGATAACAACTGAATTCATCTTCCTTGTCTTAAAACCCTTGACATCGCTGTTTGATTATACTCGTGTTCAGCCTTTATCAGGTTGCCTTCGTCGTTGACCGATATCTCTCCGATAACAACTGAATTCATCTTCCTTGTCTTAAAACCCTTGACATCGCTGTTTGATTATACTCGTGTTCAACCTTTATCAGGTTGCCTTCATCGTTGACCGATATCTCTCCGATAACAACCCTTGTTTGATTATACTCTTTATGTATGAATAGTGACCCTCTGGCAAACCTACCTCTGTAAAGCGATCGTTACTGTAATGATCAGAAAAATCCAAATAACTGTAATGATCGCTACGGTTAGTGGATACCATGGATCAGAGAGATTCAAGCTAATCAAACTCAGGGCAACCCTTGTTTGATTATACTCGTGTACAGCCTTTATCAGGTTCTTTTGGCCACAGGTACAGAAAGGTTATAAATGTTCATATCGTTTCAGGTTGCCTTCATCGTTGACCGATATCTCTCTGATAACAACTGAATTTTACTTGCTTGCCTGAAAAGTTGTACCGGTTATAGAGAGAAATCAACAGTCGGATCGACTGTTGATTGGTATATAGAGAGCAAACCGATGATCATTCAAAATTTAAAGTTACCGCTAACCTCTGCGCCATCATCGACTACAGCAAACCGATGATCTTCCTCCACGGCACTCCTAATGGGCCTCTCTTTATTTCACGGTACGATTTGTGTTTTTGTTGCTTTTTAAATAATAAGTTTTGTGTTTATCAAACCTAACGTCTGAGCAATGATTTATTATTATTTTATTTATTGTTATTTTATTTCTGTTTTGAGGGTGTAATGATGATGACGGTTATGATTTTGAGCATTAACCATGACTATATTACATTATTATTATTATAATTATTTATTATATTTGTAACTTAGTTCCTTTGTTTTATTATTATAATAATTTATTATTATCAAGAATCGAAAATTAGTAAAACGATTTATGAAAGTATCAATAATTGGGAATTAATAAAATGATCGGATGTGACTTCTGAAAACCACAAACGATCAATTAACCAATTACGAAACGCGTCAAACAGAGACCGGAAGTCCAGCATGTCGATTAGACATGCAAAAATCGTGTTTCGAAAAAATATGGGTATCGACTGTATAGTCGGAGCACCAAGTAGAATGATTCATGAAAGTTGAACAAACTTGGATGTTTCAACCAAAACACACAAACGAGCAATAAACGAGCCGTAACGCCTCAAATGAATTTTATTGTATTGGGAACAACTAAAACCAATTTAAAGTGACTAAAAATTAAGTTTTAATCAATAACAACTATTTAAAATGAATTAAAACATGTTAATTTTTATTTTTTTTAAAAAAAAGGCCAAAGCGCCTAGCTTTGGCCAAAGCTAGGCGCTTTGGCCTTTTTTTTTTAAAAAAAAATTAACTTGTTTTAATTCATTTTAAATAGTTGTTATTGATTAAAAATTAATTTTAATTCATTTTAAATTGTTTTTAGTTGTTCCCAATACAACAAAATTCGTTTGAGGCGTTACGGGTCGTTTATTGCTCGTTTGTGTGTTTTGGTTGAAACATCCAAATTTGTTCAACTTTCATGAATCATTCTACTTGGTGCTCCAACTATACAGCCGATACACATATTTTTTCAAAACACGATTTTTGCATGTCTAATCGACATGCTGGACTTTCGGTCTCTGTTTGACGCGTTTCGTAATGTTTAATTGATCGTTTGTGGTTTTCAGAAGTCACATCCGATCATTTTACTAATTCCCGATTCTTGATACTTTCATAAATCGTTTTACTAATTTTCGATTCTTGATAATAATAAATTATTATAATAATAAAACAAAGGAACTAAATTACAAATATAATAAATAATAATAATAATAATAATAATAATAATAATAATGTAATATAGTCATGGTTAATGCTTAAAAAAGTCAACCTTTGTTGACTCATAGGAGTCTTGAAGACGAAGTGAATTTTACAAGATACTTGAAACAAGGTATGGATATGGAGAACATGCAATGAGATGATTTCGTACAAGATTCCAATGCAAGCAAATCAAATTCAGTTGTTGGACCAACTTGAGATATGAGTTTGATTATCTTGAACCTCTCTGATCCATGGTATCCACTAACTGTAGCGATTATCGCGTGTCATGGATCCTTTGAAAGTGGATACCATGGATCAGAAAGATTTAAGCTAATCAAACTCATATCTCAAGCTGGTGCAAGTTATGTTAGTGATATATGTCATCTTCTTCTTCTTCTTCAACCGGATGGTTGGTAGCTCTAGGCAAGAACATTGTGGATGATGATGATGATGATAATAACTTCTCTTCAGCTGTTAGCTCACTTAAATCAGGAGTTATGGCTCTGTTCAAAAGCAGCTTTATTGCTGCCTCATCAAATTCTCAAAACCAGGCTTTAATCAACAGTAACAAGAAAATGGTTTTGCCTGATTTTGTTTCTGGCGGTTCCATAGGTGGAGATGTACGAACTCCCTCTGCCACCAGTTCTCAAAGCTTGGCTCCCATGCCAGCTGGTTGGTAGCTCTAGGTAAGAACATTATGGATGGTGATGATAATAACTTCTCTTCAGATTCTAATTGCACCGGTGGAATTGGAATTGGAATTAATGTTAGGAATTGGAGTGGACAAACCGAGGCCTAAGGTGAATCCGTTTGGTGATGGTAAACCTAGAGAGGTTTTGCTTCAGGAGAAAGGTGTGGATTATCGGAATTGAATACTTTGAGATGACACGCGAAGCTTTAGACTCCAAGCGGATCCCTTGATCATTCACTTATTTAATTAAATTTAACGCGCATACCGCATTCGACTATACGGGGTTTTTTTTTATTTTTTCTAAAAGTAGAAAAAACTATAAAATCATTTAACAACTAACAAAAAATATTGTACAACAAAAGAAGAAACTGTTCCTCTCTGTTACCAAGCATGTCAAGAAATGATAATTTTCAAATATTGCAGATCAATGTCTGCGTTAGTACTTAACTGAATATATTTGTTAAAATATTTGACTATACGTGGTTGATGATGTCAAGTTTAAGTCGTTGATTCATTTGGAAATCGAAAACGCCTATATAGACGTTTGATTAGACTTAAGACCTTTGTTTGTGGTTGATAATGTAAAGTTTAAGTCGTTGATTCATTTGGAAATCGAAAACGCCTATATAGACGTTTGATTAGAGTTAAGACATTTGTTTTTTTTTTTAACTTTTTAAAATAATTATATTAAAAAAAAATTAAAAAAAAAATAAAAAACCAATTCAAAACACCAAAAAATACCCAAAATTAAAACTCTAATCTAAAGCGCCTCGCTTTGGCCTAAGCTAGGCGCTTTGGATCAGCTTTTTCTGCCCCCTGCCACCTCGTACGATTTGACCACAAGCGCTTCGCTTTGGCCTAGGCGAGATGCTTTGAAGGGTTTAAATAGAAATAAGGGGTGTGGATAGCCGGGGCCTAATTTTATATTCTATTGAATTCATTATAAGTTGTGGTTACCAAGAAATAGTAGGCTGGCTATTCCAAAATGGATTTAAACAGGGATAGAAGTTTACCCCTTATTTTCCGTTGATGGAAAGCTGATAAACGGAGATTTTAACGTAGAGTTAACGGAGGTGTGTTTTTAAGTAGGGTGCTTAGACTGTACGGTTCTGTGACGGCGAAAAGACTGCACACTTTCAGTGACAGCCTACTTAAAGTCTTCCATCGCAGTCGACTTAACATTTACTTGCTTTTATATATGTAATGATGTATAAACGTGTGAACGATTTTTCAATGTTTTTATGATCAATTTAGATTTAAATAAGTATTAAATTAAATAATATTCCTATAGCAAAATTACACAATCAAAATTTTGTTATACAAGAGAGTATGAGACCCAATGTTTTTCAATGTTTTTATGATCAATTTAGATTTAAATTAGTATTAAATAATATTCCTATGACAAAATCATATAATCAAAATTTTGTTATACAAGAGAGGGTATGAGACCCAATGCTCCGGCGATGCGGACATTTTCCCACGTTAAACTAAGTGAGATCTGTTTTATTTATTTATTTTTTACGTGTGACAGAGATGTTGCATTAACTTTATGACGTGATAATAAATTAAAATGAATTAACCTATTTTTGTTTTAAACGACCAACGAATCAATTCCGAGCATTTTCGGACACCCTTTTGGCGAATCAGGTACTCGAGAGTACCCGAGCCACCAATTGCCACCAATTCCCGGGAAAACCCGACCACTCACCCGCCCGAAGGCACGACGGTGAAATAGTCGGTAAAACCGGCCGGGATCAGGACTCGAACCCAAGCCAATGGCCGGGTCATCCCTCATTTCCCCTCCACCAATGTTCTCCAAATGTAGCTAGTGGGAATTGAACCCAAGCCTCCCATAAAAAACTTTAGGCCCTCAACCAACTGGGTTACAAGTGTTGTACAAATGAATTAACGTATTACATATAACCGGTGGTAACTGGCAAGAGAGCATATGTAGTAAATTGTTCTAAGTTTTTACTTTTCTTAATTTATTATTTTACTTAATTTTTTTGTTTACTTTATTTATTGATTTTAATATACTAATCTTCCTTTGCATATGTTAACTCTTTTTCATCCATGTGTGTAATTTTTGTTTTATTTTTTTTTATGTACATGCATATTTTTAAAGTAATATATAAAAGTATACTAAACTTGATGTAAGTTATTATTTATGTAAGGAACACCCAAACTAATATTTTAATAATATAAAATGTATTGAACAGGTTGAACCTACTCTAAAGGTTGGGGTCATGCTGCCCTAAAAAAGTAGTGTATTTTGTAGGTAACAATTGTCTATAGAACATGTGTTGTGAGAGACTTTATTTATAAAGTCTCCCTTTCTGATTGGTCTATATGGAGAGAGAAAGTGAAAAAGGGGTGTAGTGGTAGAGGCTTTATTTATAAAGCCCCTATATCTGATTGGTTGTTTATTTTATTATTTTTTTAATCTTTTAACTTAAAATAATTAAAATAAAAGACAAATAAATATAAAAAAAAATTACAAATAATATTAAAAACACACAACTAATATTAAAAAAAAAGTTACAACTAATATTAAAAAAAAAAGTTACAACCGATAGTATTATAAAAATTATTTTATGTTTTATGCCTACCAAACTTTATAAATCATAAGTAACAAATGCATAAATTGTTAAAATAAAGACTATTAATACTATAAATAAAAAAACACGATTAAAACCTTCTCTAGTCTGGTTGACTAATTTGATATAATTATTATATAACACATAAGAATATTCACCTTCTTCTTCAACCTTTCTCACACCCACCACCACCACCACCACATTCTTCATCTCTTACACATCCACCACCACCACCACCACCACCACCACCGTACACCATCACCACCATAGATCTGGCCTTCTTCTTCTTCTTCTTCTTCTTCTTCTTCTTCTTCTTCTTCTTCTTCTCTCTCTCTCTCTCTCTACAGATCTGGTTGCACTTGATGATGTGTCAAACATTTATTGGTTGTGGGTTTATGCATTCAAGCGCTAAAAATTTAACGCCCTGGACTCTTTTTCACGTTTAGCGTCGGGGTGTGCCGGTGTGTCAGGCGCTATTTAAAAAAAAACGCCGAGTAGCGCCACCACTACACCCGGTCTTAGTTTAAGTGATCTAATATAGCTAACCGTCATGGCAACGGTCACTGTATTCGACAATTGATCATCTCCAACGAAAACCTTATTATTCGCTCATGTCCTCCTTTAGGCTAACCGGTATGGAGACACAAACTGTCACACCCTCAAATTTCCACTGCGAGGTTTATACCGCGAGGCGCATGACAAACCAGGATCCCATAGCCATAAGTCACAGGAACGAACTCTAAATGCCCAAACCATTTAGTTCGTTTTCGAAAACCAAGTTTAGTTAAGCTGCGGAAGCGTAAACCAAATTTAAACCTTTTTAAAAACTATGCGCAAAACAATGCGCCCAAATTAAAACCATACGAAAGCATAATATATAATTTATGTGTATGCCCGAGAGCCCAAATGCAGTGAAGTGTATGGTGCTTTCTAATCCTGGCACCGGAAGCTAACTACCTGCAAAAGCATGTAAATCGTGTGTCAACATAAAGCTGGTGAGTTCAAAATATAAGTAAGCGATGTATATAAAAGTGTAGGTTCTCAAAACCCCAAAAGTCAAGTGTACAGCGTTGGTCTCTCAGACCCTGTAAACAATAGCTAATTCAAATGTCAGGGGTAGCTAGCCCACTCATGATAACTAAAATCGGCGAATACCGAACTACTAATGAACAAGTTCCCATAACCGGGATAAGGATGCCTTGCATCATTGTCCATCGACAATGATTATGTTTGAAGCTAATAGTTCACATCCGTGCTCCCAGCACGATGTGAGGTTTGTTAGACCTAATAGCGCTATCAACTAATTAACCCGCTTGCCCAACCGGCAATTGATTCGGTATTTTGAAGGACTTAAAAGATGTGTTTGGTTTAGTTCATCAAGGACATATATATGAATTAGTAAAAATAGATTCACCACGTGAACCATGCACCCCAAAACCCGGGATGTGAAAAAGTAGTCCCAAACCGGACTAGAAACGTTAAGTAAGTTGTCTCAACCCGAGACGCATGCTTTTGAGAAAAGAGTAGTGAAACTCACCTTAGGTTGCAAGCAAGAATATCCAAACTTCAACGTGATAGAGACTCGCTACCGACTCCCTATTATATGTGTCACTATGTGAGTACACTTGCATAACCAATATACCACATAGCACTTTTATTCGATTCTTAAAAGTTTCAAAATCGTGTAGTGACACCTAGTGACTCTACATGCACAAGTATGTCCTACGTATCCCGTTGGTGATCGTGGTGACTATTATAAGTTTAACGCATCAAACACATCTCATACAAGTTTTCACACAAGTACATGTCAATTACACACCACATAGAACTCCAAATAGCCACTTAAAGACCCCGTACGCAGTCTGTGTTTTTAGGACAGATTGTGCGCTGTGAAAAACAATTTATTTAAAATACTTAACGAATGAATTAGAGTCCCAAATTTTTACTAAATTTTATTTGGGATTCACTCAACAATACCTATTTTTTTTTGTCTTAATTCCAAACACAAAAATTATAAATATTCGTACAACACAGCAGTGTTCAGAAAATCTCCTCAACAGGTCAGTTTAGTAGGAAAATTCTTAAAATTTGTGTATTCATCCAAACGAGATGAATCCACTTGGAAAAGCTCTATTTTTCCAGTATTGACCTACTGTAAAAATTTCATAACCTAACTCCTTGTAAATCTCAAGTTATGACCATTTAAAGTTAGCCCAATTTACAAATCCGAAAATCTGATATGACCCCTAATCAATTAAAATTCCAAAAATGACTCAAACGACGTCCAATTTCGATGGTTTTGCCCATTATGAAAAGCTAAGACCTTGTACATTACAATCATGCAAAGAATCGATCAAACCAATTATTTTCAAGCCACGAAACAGACCCTACAAGTCGACATTCAGAATCTGTCCAGATTCTAATCATGCAATATTATCAATTATATCAAACCCTAGTTGCATATTACCAATCAATAACACCTAATAATCATCATACAACTTTAGTAAGAACCACATCTGATCAAAACCCTAATTATACATCACAACCATCATTATTCACAAACCCTAGAAGTCTAAAACATCAAGAACATGCATAATCATGCAAAACATATAACATTCATTATGTAACAATGTGGTTGACCCTTTTAATCTTCGTAATCATCATGTTTTAACTTTTATAAAATACTTTCAGACCTGGACAAACTTGTTATATGATTTTTAATAGTAAAAACATAAGGTAAAAGCGTAAGAAATCATAAGTTATACCCTTAGCTCTTCAAATCAATCAATCGCGCGCCTTGGAGCCTCCCAATTGATGATCTTGAGCCTTAGCAGGAGTTTTTGGAGTGAAATATTCGTGTGGGGCAGTAAGGGGGCGATTAGGGTTGAGTATGGGGGTTGCATGGGGGTTTAGGATGCTTAAATATGAGTTTGAGGCGGTTTAGACCCGTCAGGGATGTTCGAGCGGCCGCTCGGAGCCTGTGAGCGGCCGCTCACAGGTCCGAGGCGCGCGCTTTTGCTTCGTTTCGCCTCCCGACGCGTTATCCATCGACGTTTTCGTTATTTCGGACCGTAACAAGTGTAACCCCATGCGTTAAGACCCTAATCAACCTCATGCTCCACTTTTAATGATTTTTATTAACGTGTTCGGTTTAGGTTCACATAATCACGTATGGTTTTCACATAAGTTTATTATTCACCAACGTTCGGGATACAGGACTCATGTGTGTGTTAAACAATACTTATCCTATTTAACACATATGTTAATAACCTCTAACATGTGTTAGGCCTACTTAACTACCCCTAGTTAAGTATCTACCCATGCACAACGTAAGTTAACTAAAATGTATCATGTAAGTTAACTAGAGTTCAGTGAAAGTATTAACCTGAAAATGCGGGGTGTCACATCATCCCCAAGTTGAAAAGAATTTCGTCCCGAAATTCAGCAAGTAAACAATAAAGCCAGCTATAAAAATGTGTGCTTGGTTCCCGGATGTCACATCATCCCCAAGTTGAAAGGAATTTCGCCCCGAAATTCACTTTGAAAGAGCTGCTTTTTGTTTAGCGTTCGATCGATGTTCAGGTTCAGGTTTAGAAAAGAGGTGTGGGTATTTAAGCCGTATTTGATCCATGCGTTCCCACGTGTATTCCGGTCCTAGACGGGAATTCCGTTGTACGTTAATAATAGGTATAGTGTTCTGTTTGAGTTTCTTGACGCCCCGCTCAAGAATCTCCACTGGTTCTTCCATGAACCGTAGCCGATCGTCCACCTGGATCTCCTCCAGTGGCACCATCAGTGTTGTATCCAACAGGCATTTCTATAGATTCGGTACGATATGTGGGATACATCGTGTATCCTACCAAGTTTGTTAAGCAGGTTTAACCTGTAAGCTACCAGACCAATCCCATCAACCATCTCGAATGGTCCAACGTTTCACGGGTTCATCTTCCCCCGTTTTCCAAAGCGTGTCACACCCTCTCAAGGTGACACCTTTAATAGTACCTTGTTCCCATTCCGGAGCTCTAAAAGTTTCTTACGCTTATCAGCGTAGCTTTTCTGTCGCTCAAGAGTAGCAGCCATCCGTTTTCTGATTGCACTGTCTTCTCAGAAGTTTGGTGCACAAGTTCGGAACCTGTCAGTTGGCTATCCCCAACTTCAGTCCAACATATGGGGGATTTGCACTCCCGTTCATAAAGTGCCTCAAAAAGTGCACACTGGATCGAAGTGTCATAACTATTGTTATAAGAGAATTCAATCAAAGGCAAGTGCTTGTCCCAACTGTTTCCAAAGTCCACCACGCACGCTCGCAGTAGATCTTCTAGTGTTTGGATGGTACGTTCACTCTATCCATCCGTCTGGGAGTGATAGGCTGCGCTCATGTCCAAATGAGTTCCCAAAGCATTTTGGAGAGTTTCCCAAAAATGGGAAGTAGATCGCGCGTCGTGATCCGATATGATAGAAGTAGGCATCCCATGCCTAGAGAAAATTTTCGTAATACAAAAGCGGCTAGACGTTCCAACATGTCCGCCTCTCTAATTGCCATGAAATGCGCTGATTTGGTCAAACGGTCAATAATGACCCAAATCATATCGTGCCCGCTGGGCGTTTTAGGAAGTTTGGTGATAAAGTCCATGGAAATACCATCCCATCTCCACATGGGATTTTCCGGTTGCTGAAGTGGGCCCGAAGGTTTCTGATATTCAATCCTAACCTTGGCACATGTTAAGCACTTACTAACATAAGTGACTTTCTCAGCTTTCATGTTTGGTCACCAGTAAAGAGTTTGAGATCTCGGTACATTTTATCCGAACTAGGATGTACCGAATAACGAGGGGTGTGTGCCCCATCGAGCACTAGTTGTCTGAGATCTCCAACACGTGGAATCCAGACTTGATTCATGAAGTGCTGAAGACCCTATGTCCTCCATTCCAGGTGCTTATCAGCACCGTGCAAGGTTTCAAGCCCGATGTTTTCCCTTTCAAAGCCACGCCCTGGGCTTTACGTATCTTAACATGAAGATTAGATTGTAGGGCAAGTTGCAAGGCTCGCACTCGTTTGGGTTTTGTTTCCTTACGACTCAGGGCATCTGCTACTACATTAGCCTTCCCTGAATGTTACTTGATGGCACAGTCATAACCATTCAGGAGTTCGACCCATCGGCGTTGTCGTATGCTTAGCACCCTCTGGTCGAATATATGCTGGAGACTTTTATGATCTGTGAAAATCGTGCACTCTGTCCCGTAGAGGTAGTGCCTCCAAATTTTGAGAGCGAAGACCTCCGCTCCCAGTTCCAAGTCGGGAGTGGGGTAATTTTTCTCATGAACTTTTAGTTGTCGTGAAGCATATGTGATCACCTTTTCGCGTTGCATTAAAACACACCCTAGACCTTGGATAGATGCATCACAGTACACCACAAAGTCCTCCGTACCCTCAGGTAGTGATAATATTGGAGCACTGCAAAGTTTAGTCTTTAGTAACAGAAAAGCAGGTTCTTGGGCATCTCCCCACTTGTAGGTAATCCCCTTCTGTTTCAAAGCAGTGAGGGGTTGAGCGATTTTTTTTTTTGAGAATCCCTGAATGAATCTGCGATAATAACCTGCAAGGCCAAGGAATTGTCGGACCTCCGTGGGAGTCTTAGGGGCCTCCCATCTTTTAATCGCATCAATCCTAGCGGGATCGACCTGTATTCCTGCCTCGTTCACCACATGACCCAAGATTGGACCTCACGAATCCAGAAGTCGCACTTGGAGAATTTTGCATATAACTGCTCACTTTTCAGAAGTTCCAAGATCAGTCGTAGGTGTTGCTCGTGCTCTCCCCTACTCTTGGAATAGATCAGAATGTCGTCTATGAACACTATGACAAATTTGTCTAGATAGGGTTTGCACACACGGTTCATGAGGTCCATGAACACAGCTGGTGCATTGGTAAGCCCGAAGGGCATTACCAAAATTTCATAGTGCCCATAACGAGTTCGAAAGGCTGTCTTTGGCACATCCTCCTCTCGGACTCTCAGTTGGTGATACCCCGACCTCAAGTCAATCTTGGAATAGAAACTCGACCCCTGGAGCTGGTTGAATAAATCATCAATACGAGGTAAAGGGTTCAATTCCCGGTAATCGATACACATACGGAAACTCCCATCCTTTTTCTTAACAAATAAGACTGGAGTTCCCTAAGGTGAAGAACGAGGTCTAATGAAACCCCTGTCCAATAGCTCTTGGAGTTGGGTGGATAGTTCTTGAAGTTCGACTGGTGCAAGGCGGTATGGTGCACGCGCAACTGGGGCGGCTCTTGGTGCACGGTCAATTTGAAATTCCACTTGTCGAACAGGTGGAAGTCCGGGTAATTCCTCTGGGAAGACATCTGGAAAATCCTGAACTACAGGGATGTCCTCAATTTTTGTTTCAACTTCAGCTCGAGTATCAGAAATGTTAGCCAATATGGCTGGGTAGCCCTTCCGAATACACCTCTAGGCTTTCAGGAAAGAGATGATGCCCATCGTGGCACCACCAGGATCACCCTGGACAGATAAGAATTCTCCACTAGGGAGAGGGATACGAACAATCTTCTCCTGACAGAGAATTTCAGCGTGTTGCTTGGACAACCAGTCCATGCCAACCCCGAGATCAAAGCTTCCAAGGGTGATAGGTAGAATGTTGATGGCAAACGATTGCCCATCCAACTCGAGCTTACAGTCACGATGAATATGGGTTACCTCAACAGGCTTTCCATCAGCTAACTCCATGTTGTACGGGGTATTAAGAAAAGTAGGAACCATCCCTAGTTGTTTGTTAAGTTTTGATGACACAAAACTATAGTCCGTACCAGTATCATAAGAGTGTCGTATCCGTCACGACCTTGTTATCAGTCCTAGCTTCCCTAATGCCAATCACGAATGCTTTCCCACGAACCCCATTGTTGTTGTTCCCGTTGTGGTAGTTGTTGTTGCAGGACTTATACCTCACATTATCCCACGTTCTCTTGCTATCACCAATAGTAGAAAATGAAGCACCATGCTTCAGAAAAGTACCATGATCGGCAGTCTCATCTGTGAGTTTGCGAGTCAAGTGAAAGATTTGTAGGTGAGCTGCAGTGGCCAAGCCACGAATCTGAGGGGCCCACCCTTTCGGTATAAAGTTCGATCCATTTGTAAGGTAGGTTAAATAGATTTGAGCCTATAGTGGCTATCTCCTATAGCCTGGTAGTGTAGGCGTCGATCTCAGACCCATCCGTCTTTATATAACAAAATTTCTGGATTTCACCACAGGGTGCTACGTTCTCCATCCAAGTATTTGTAACTCATCGAGTGTGCATGTAGCGTACATTACTCCATCCTGCCTGGGACAAATGCACATGGCAAAGACTTATACTATCGAAGCAATCAGATGGTCTCCTTCAGTTCCGTTGGAGTTATCGAGGTTTACAACCAATAAAAGGCTTGAAAATACGATGTGCGTTCAAGGTATAAGAAAGTTCAAATGTGGAAGTCAGGGGAAAAGAATGATTTAGCAAAATAGATCTTTACTAGCTTGGAAAGATGCGAGGGCCTCAACCACCCTATCGTTGATCATAAAAACTCAGTCTTATCTAAGTTAACAAGGGGAATGAAAGAAAAGATAGGTAAGAAAAGGTAAGAGCCAATCGTCCCCATGCTCTGTCTAGATAGTAGAGCCTTCATCCTCACTTCCATGTGCTCGTCCTGCTCAGGTTCCCCTTTCATCTCTTATCCTTCCTCTTTTGCGATGTCAGTGTTATATGGTTCTCATCACGTACAATCTCCTTTTCTAGTCCTATGTGAACCAGTTTAGTGGTAAGCTGTACTACTCGTTCCTCCAATCGTGGCTATCAGCCATTAGTAGGTTTCATCCTCCCTTGTGATGTTGCATTACATCGCAGGCTTTACGTAACTCCCCAAGAGTGTGTGTAACAAGTCCCGATCTAATGTGTTCCCATGAATCTACCATATACTTATGAGTAACAGGGATATGCAGTCATACGTCCGCCCGCTCATACTAGGCGTAAGGTACTAAGGTAAGAAATAAGTTCTATATGCGTAACCTAGTCCCGTCTGAGTTTCGAATGGGAGTAAGAAAGATCAAGTAGCAAGGAACAGAAACTAATTGTCTCCTTGCTAAGTGACAAAAGATAAGTCTCAGCATTCGAATTCCTTCATAGTTGATTTAATGGTACCACGTCATGCGCATCGTGCAGCTTCCTGTGTACGTGCGCCATAACGCTCGCAAGGGCTCCCTCCCTTGTACTATTGTTGTCTCCTCGTCCATGAGGTTAGTTAGGATATTACTCCCAGTAATGCGCCACCTGGTGTAACCCTAGGTTCCCACCATTGACGTGTTAAGAATTAAGTCTAGAACTAGGAGATAACATATCTCCCGAAATCATATGTTGTAGATATATGTAGCTAATGGCTAGTTGTGCACTTAAGTTGTGAGTGTACTTATGCTATGATGATTATAGACTAGACTCAACATGCAGTCCTAGTTCACTATAACCAATGGCTCTGATAGCAATCTGTCACACCCTCAAATTTCCACTGCGGGGTTTATACCGCGAGGCGTATGACAAACCAGGATCCCATAGCCATAAGTCACAGGAACGAACTCTAAATGCCCAAACCATTTAGTTCGTTTTCGAAAACCAAGTTTAGTTAAGCTGCGGAAGCGTAAACCAAATTTAAACCTTTTTAAAAACTATGCGCCCAAATTAAAACCATACGAAAGCATAATATATAATTTATGTGTATGCCCGAGAGCCCAAATGCAGTGAAGTGTACGGTGCTTTCTAATCCTGGCACCGGAAGCTAACTACCTGCAAAAGCATGTAAATCGTGTGTCAACATAAAGCTGGTGAGTTCACAATATAAGTAAGCGATGTATATAAAAGTGTAGGTTCTCAAAACCCCAAAAGTCAAGTGTACAGCGTTGGTCTCTCAGACCCTGTAAACAATAGCTAATTCAAATGTCAGGGGTAGCTAGCCCACTCATGATAACTAAAACCGGCGAATACCGAACTACTAATGAACAAGTTCCCATAACCGGGATAAGGATGCCTTGCATCATTGTCCATCGACAATGATTATGTTTGAAGCTAATAGTTCACATCCGTGCTCCCAGCACGATGTGAGGTTTGTTAGACCTAATAGCGCTATCAACTAATTAACCCGCTTGCCCAACCGGCAATTGATTCGGTATTTTGAAGGACTTAAAAGATGTGTTTGGTTTAGTTCATCAAGGACATATATATGAATTAGTAAAAATAGATTCACCACGTGAACCATGCACCCCAAAACCCGGGATGTGAAAAAGTAGTCCCAAACCGGACTAGAAACGTTAAGTAAGTTGTCTCAACCCGAGACGCATGCTTTTGAGAAAAGAGTAGTGAAACTCACCTTAGGTTGCAAGCAAGAATATCCAAACTTCAACGTGATAGAGACTCGCTACCGACTCCCTATTATATGTGTCACTATGTGAGTACACTTGCATAACCAATATACCACATAGCACTTTTATTCGATTCTTAAAAGTTTCAAAATCGTGTAGTGACACCTAGTGACTCTACATGCACAAGTATGTCCTACGTATCCCGTTGGTGATCGTGGTGACTATTATAAGTTTAACGCATCAAACACATCTCATACAAGTTTTCACACAAGTACATGTCAATTACACACCACATAGAACTCCAAATAGCCACTTAAAGACCCCGTACGCAGTCTGTGTTTTTAGGACAGATTGTGCGCTGTGAAAAACAATTTATTTAAAATACTTAACGAATGAATTAGAGTCCCAAATTTTTACTAAATTTTATTTGGGATTCACTCAACAATACCTATTTTTGTTTTGTCTTAATTCCAAACACAAAAATTATAAATATTCGTACAACACAGCAGTGTTCAGAAAATCTCCTCAACAGGTCAGTTTAGTAGGAAAATTCTTAAAAATTGTGTATTCATCCAAACGAGATGAATCCACTTGGAAAAGCTCTATTTTTCCAGTATTGACCTACTGTAAAAATTTCATAACCTAACTCCTTGTAAATCTCAAGTTATGACCATTTAAAGTTAGCCCAATTTACAAATCCGAAAATCTGATATGACCCCTAATCAATTAAAATTCCAAAAACGACTCAAACGACGTCCAATTTCGATGGTTTTGCCCATTATGAAAATCTAAGACCTTGTACATTACAATCATGCAAAGAATCGATCAAACCAATTATTTTTAAGCCACGAAACAGACCCTACAAGTCGACATTCAGAATCTGTCCAGATTCTAATCATGCAATATTATCAATTATATCAAACCCTAGTTGCATATTACCAATCAATAACACCTAATAATCATCATACAACTTTAGTAAGAACCACATCTGATCAAAACCCTAATTATACATCACAACCATCATTATTCACAAACCCTAGAAGTCTAAAACATCAAGAACATGCATAATCATGCAAAACATATAACATTCATTATGTAACAATGTGGTTGACCCTTTTAATCTTCGTAATCATCATGTTTTAACTTTTATAAAATACTTTCAGACCTGGACAAACTTGTTATATGATTTTTATAGTAAAAACATAAGGTAAAAGCGTAAGAAATCATAAGTTATACCCTTAGCTCTTCAAATCAATCAATCGCGCGCCTTGGAGCCTCCCAATTGATGATCTTGAGCCTTAGCAGGAGTTTTTGGAGTGAAATATTCGTGTGGGGCAGTAAGGGGGCGATTAGGGTTGAGTATGGGGGTTGCATGGGGGTTTAGGATGCTTAAATATGAGTTTGAGGCGGTTTAGACCCGTCAGGGATGTTCGAGCGGCCGCTCGGAGCCTGTGAGCGGCCGCTCACAGGTCCGAGGCGCGCGCTTTTGCTTCGCTTCGCCTCCCGACGCGTTATCCATCGACGTTTTCGTTATTTCGGACCGTAACAAGTGTAACCCCATGCGTTAAGACCCTAATCAACCTCATGCTCCACTTTTAATGATTTTTATTAACGTGTTCGGTTTAGGTTCACATAATCACGTATGGTTTTCACATAAGTTTATTATTCACCAACGTTCGCGATACAGGACTCATGTGTGTGTTAAACAATACTTATCCTATTTAACACATATGTTAATAACCTCTAACATGTGTTAGGCCTACTTAACTACCCCTAGTTAAGTATCTACCCATGCACAACGTAAGTTAACTAAAATGTATCATGTAAGTTAACTAGAGTTCAGTGAAAGTATTAACCTGAAAATGCGGGGTGTCACACAAACACCCCCGTCCCTACACTTTATGCCCCGTCCCTCGTCTCAACACCGCCCCCCGGGTGTGTCTCCGTCTCTCCCGTCTCCCCAAGGACACCAGGGACGAACCAATGAGGAGCATGCATTTATTTTTTGGACCATTGCAAGAGACATGGAGTTTTGGTGTCTTCACACCCCACTCATGTCTCAACCAAAAAAAATATGGAGGTGTTCTAGGTGGCAATCTAGGTGGCATGAAGATATAAACTTTTTCATGTCTCTACACCCACTAGCCTTAAGACCATTTTCTCGTGAAAGTGATCATGAAGCCATATGAAATCATAAGGAAATGGGTTCATAAAAAAGCTGGTTTGTCGGAAAAGTTATGAAGTTAAAAAAAAAACTAGAAAATGGGTTAACTATGAATTTATAAGTAGAGTGTATATATATATATATATATATATATATATATATATATATATATATATCTATACTATATTATAAAGCATGTGAGGAAGATACCTGGCAAATTTAAGTAATTACAAGTGAGATTACTTAAAGTACAAATAGTTGATGCATTTGATGGGGGTAAATTAGACTTTTAGTCATAAATAGAGAGGTTAAAGAGTGTTAAATTGGAGAATATGAAAAGATGTAATAGTTATAAATAGGGAGTTAGAATGTGTTAAATTGGAAAATATGAAGAGAGGTAAAAACTCCTTAGTATACACAAAGTCTTGCAATTCATTTCAATTGAATTATGTATTCAATTCAAACTTGAAGTAATCTTGAAGCTCTTCATATGACCTGGTTGTGTATATATATTCAAGACTATGCGGTGACTTCGTCATTCAAGCTCCGTAATTCGAGCCCCATCATTCCTGCAAAGAAGAGGAGCCGAACAACCCACCGTCTTCTGTTCACTTTTCTTTTAACTTCTGTTTCAGCCAGTTTCATTAAGGTTTTATATGTGTTTTCTTAATTTTCCTTAACTAAAGTACATGATAAAGGATGTGTGTTTTTATGTGTAATTGTTAAATCTTTTAGTCCTTCATTTTAGTCCTTAATTTTCTGTTAATTTTTTTATTTATGTTAATTTGATTGTTTACTTCATGTTGTAAAAACAAATTTTTTTTACTAATCTAACTAATTGTTTTCAAAAGATGAGAATACATAAGGGAGCATAATGAATACATATAGTTTGTTGTATTTATTTGTTATTTGATATATCGATTATGTAGTAAAATTTAAATGAATTTTGCATCCTAATGAATACATATAGTTTGATGCAATTTTTAGTCCCGTAGCAACGCGCGGGTTACCCATTAGTATACTCTAATACTCATAAGAAAACACTCAATATTATGTTATTTAAGACATATATGTAAAAAGACGTTATGAATGGATTAATTATGGAAACTAGTCGTCTAGAATTTAATATGGCAAAAAGATAAAAGTCTATATGTTTTTTTGGTAATTAGGATTCATATACCACCTATTTAGGATTCATACACCCTGGCCCACATCACATACCAATAAGAGGCTGCCACATACCCCAAAATGTGATGTCACACCCCCAAAATGTGATGTCACATGGTGTATGAATCTCATAACCCTTTTTTTGTTGGTTTATTCCTAAAAGGTATTTAGAACTGTATCGTAAAACTTAATCTAGAAAGAGTATTATTAAAAGTGATAAAAAAAAAACAAAGAAATCATATGTACACGTAGAGATGTAGTGTTTATAAAATCAATTAAGACACTAAGCATATAAAAAATAATAATAAAATTTACATATAAAACTATATGTTATAATATTTAATTTATACAAAAATAATGGGTACATTTACATGAACAAAACAAAAAAAATCATGTTTTTATATATATCACAATAAATATTGACCTTATTTACCACACACAAATATATATAAATAAATGTTTGACTTATATTAGAAGGTTTACAGTCTGGTTTAACTAGTTTAACAACATTACTAGAGTATACTAGCAACTATGTTTTGGTTGGACTGGTTGAAAACGGTTTAGTTTGGTAGTTGAAAAAAATTTTTCAAAATTTTCATTGAAAAAAATTAATCACTCGGTTCTTAGGGGACGGGGCGTGATGTATTGTAAAATACATATATTTCCAGTGTAAAGTTTGTATAATTTTCAAGTTGTTTAGATAGTCTTTTTATTAGTTTTAGGTTTGTACTGCTCTATTTTATTTATTATAGCGTTTATTAGTTTTTTTTATTAGTTTTGAGTCATTTTTAGTACTTATTTATTTATTTTATATTTTGGTAGGTGTTCGTGTGGACGTTGGAGCGTAAACGAGCTACTTGGTCGAGCCAAGAACACCCGAGTTAAAAGCACGGAGCTAAAATGCTATATATAATAATAGTACACAATAATAATAAAATATAAAAAAAAAGAAAAAATAATAATAATAGAAGTAACTTGGGCCGTAGCCCAAGTCAAATAACCTACAATTCACTCAATGTCGGTCAAAACAAAATGTGGAGATATATATTGTGAAGTTGGACGGCTACTTGATTTTTGGGGGGGATGATTATTATTAATTGCACTTCGACAGAAACATTCATACGGAGGAACATTGAATCGCACGACCAAGAAGCAGGTCTAGGCAAGAAGGCTGTGGAGGGGAGAAGGTCCCGGGCACGTTAAAGATTAATATTCAAGAAGCCTCGGGTTTGGTTTAGTTTAGTTTTCGCTCTATATTTTTATAGACATGATCAACACTATTTTTATTTATTTTGTGATGATGTTTCTAAATATTATGATGAACTAGACTTTTATGGTTGCTTAGGTTTATGAACTAGACACGTAATATGCAGTTTTTAATGATTTCTAGTTTTTAGTTTGATGTGTAGAATTACATGACTTTAATTTTATTGTTGGATTTGATATATGTGTGTTGGTGTTAATTTTATTTGAAGTTTGTTTATTGGTTTTGTGGAGCTAGGCATTTAGAGATACCCCCTAGGTCTTGAAATCAATCTAGTTCGTCAACTTAGGTTAGCGTGCTAGTATTTGGAGTTGGAGTACGACACAAGTATAACAAACTAATATAATAGATTAACTAAGACGTGCAGTCCATTCTTGAGGGTGAGAAATCTAACTCGAGATTGCTAGGTAACTAACTAGGCATTGTTCGGTAGTTGACAAGCGCTAGGGCGGGAGTCGCTACTTGTCCATGTTTAGAGTTTTCCTAGGTTTTCTTTAGTAGAGTTTAAGTCTGCTTCATAGTTAGAAGGTTTTAATCCAGGAGAGGTTTTGATCTGATTTCTGTGGGATTTCGGTACGCTAGGGCGATCCGGATCCATCTTAGCATTTCTACACTTGTCCCGCCTTAAGTCTAGTGAGCTATCTTTGACAGGAGGTTTATTAGATAAGAATAGGGTCTCAAGTTAATTACCAGATTCAGGATTTATTGCTAGTGTCTAGGGATTTTACCTAAGTAACCAGCCTTCTTCCTATCTGATTTCTCCAAGTTCCAAGTTCGTATAAGCAGTCGAGGTTATTTTATTTATATTTAGTTTATTCTAAGTTTATAATTATTAGTTTAACCCCCCATATATTTATTTAGGCTAGTATTCGGTAGAGGTTGTGATCTAGATTGCATTCGCGTCTTTGGGTTCGATACTCGGTCTTATCTGTTTACTGCTTTGCGACCGGTACACTTGCCGTGCGTGTGTAGTTTTTAGGTGAGTCGTTTTAATTAAAGCTTGTGTTATTTTTATATATACATTTACACACATCAAGTTTTTGGCGCCGTTGCCGGGGACGCAATTAGCACTCTTGAGAATTATCCGATCCGTTTCTGGTCTACTATTTTGTGAATAATTTTTGTTTTTTTTTTCTTTTTTCTTATTATTATTATTATTATTTTTTTTGTTCTTAATATATAACTTTTTTTTATCATGTGCGAGATCTGCGGAGGACCCCATTTTACCATAAGATGCCCTCATTCATATTCATCGGGGTATTCCGCAGATTACTATGCTAACACGTATTTGCAGCCGCAGCCATATCAGTCATACCAGCCTTCATACCCACAGGCTAACCGGTGGTTTAACCCTGCAACATCTGAGTCACTAGATAGAATAAAAAGTCGGCCTGATTGTCTACAAGCTGAGATGTATGAGGAAAGGCATGGTGGTAGCTCGTTAGAGTATCCACCTAGCCAACATTTGTATCCGCATCCCGATTATCGGGATGTCTCGTCTCACACTAGGCCCGACTTTGCCGCCTTTCTTGCTAATCGTGACACCTTCCTTGCTAATCAATAGCACATGCTCGAGGATATGCATTCTTTGCTATCCGAGCACACCGACTATTTGAGGGAACAAGATGCGGCACTTGAAAGGCTACAGGCTCAGGTGGATGAACTGAAGACCATAATGGACGTTGAAGTCCCACCTCCAGTTCAGCAGGTTTATTTCACATATGATGACCCAGACGAGATGGTAACACTTACATTACCTGATTATATTAGGCCCGTTGCTGAAACTGTTTGTCCTTACTCATCTGATTCTGTGCATGATTTAACTGACACTTATGATTCTTTACACTTGTCTTGTGAGGATGATATTTTGCAGGATTCAGGGTTAGAGCCAGAGACCATAATGGACGCCTTAGTCCCACCTTTGGTTCAGCAGGATGAGCAGCCTTGCTAGATCTCTAGTTCAGCAGCATATCCTTGGGGGGCAGATGTCTGGAGGGAGGCTGAGGAAGATACGGATTTTTCAGAATCCACAGGCTGGCTGTTTGAGGAAGAAGTGGTAAAAGAGGAAGACACCACTGGCCTGCTTGAAGAAGTAGCTGATGGGGAAGCAGAGTTTGGTGACGAGTTAGTTGATTTGTCAGCTCCAGAAGTGGACAAAGATTTTGAACAAGTGTCACCAAACAAGGAAGATGAGAAAGAAGCAGTGGTGGAAGAAGAAGAACACCACAGCCGGCCCGTACAGGCATTGGATATTACACTGCTATTAGTGCCACCACCATGGCCACCACCACGGGAGAAGGCGAAGAGGCACCTGGACCGACACAGGGTGAGGGTCAGGAGTTGCAAAGACAACAAGTCCCCTCATTACATGCCAAGAATCAGGTTTGGTCCAGGTAAATTTAAATATTGGTGGCCCGACCCATTTAAATTCGATAAAATATTTTTCAATTCCACTAATGTAATTTTGCTAAATAATATGGACCGGGTGGAATTAAACGGGTTGGATCGGGTCCAGATAAAAGAGAAGCCCCCTGATTAAGTTTAAGTGTGGGGAGGCTCTGTAGAGTTTGTAAATTTATATTTATACCTATTTTTTTTCTAGCTTTTCATTTTTTTTTATTTGTGGTCCGTCCTTCGGTAGTGGTTCAAAGGATTTTATCTTTCTATTATATCTTTGTTTTTTGTGTCTTTGAGTCAGTTAGCAGGTTTGCGTGTTTGCTTAGGTAGAGGAAATTTCACAATGAGCGGATCCCATGTATTATCTTTATATATATTTTATGAGTGGGAGTTTTGGTAAAGGTTTGGGTAATAAAAGAGATTTTTTCTTAAAAAAAAAAATTAATTAACTTTCTGTGAAAAAAGATTTTTCACGTAATGTGAGGAGTCTGGGCTGACCTGTTCGCCTTATGCGACCAGCTATTACCCCGGAAAGTTATATTTTTTTCTCTTGCAACGCGTGTTGTGATCACCAGTGTCCTTCACGTTGAGCTATATTTTTTTTTTCTTTTCTACCGATTTGGTTCTACCACTATTCACCGCCATTTTGCCAAGCAGGTACGTTTTCTTGTTTGTTGTTAAATTATGAGTCTAAGTTAGTAGTTTGAGTCTTTTTATTTTTGTGTGGTTCGGTATTACGCTCGGGTTTTGTTTGTTTTGTTTTGCGCAGGTTTGGATTGCACCACCCGTACTCAATCTCCATTCGGGTGATTCCGAAGCTGTTTATCATTTATCAAGGAAAACCCGGAGTTTATTATTGTGTCAAAGCCGATAGCGAATGAAATGCTATACGATCGAGCTGGATTGGACTAAAGTTTTAGAGCTTACAAAGAAAAATGAACCAGCTAAGTCCTTTCCAATTTGCCCTCGTCTTTTCATTTTTGTATTCGGAATTTATTTTTTGTTTTGAGTCATTTTCTATTCCTACATTGAGGGCAATGTAGAATTTAAGTGTGGGGATGGGAAACTGTCGTTTAGTCTGTATACAGAGTCGTTTAAATAAAAAAAATTAGAAAAAAAAACGAAAAAAAATAAATTGAAAAAAAAAATGTCCCTGATTTTGAAGTTTGCATTATATAAAATATGGAAAATGATAGGTAAAGTTAGGTGTTCGGTTTTCAAATAGTATGTATAATAAGAGATTAATATTGATTGAAAACGTGTCTGATTTGGGATATGTGGGTAGGCTCGGCCGGTAGAAAAGTTTCCTTTGAAAAGTAATAAATTAATTATGTTAGGCTATTTTGTGGGTTCTCATATAGGAGAAACGGGGAGACCGAAACCGCCAAAATAGTATAAGAAGCACCGTTATAAGTAGAAAACCGTTAGAATTTCTAATCACTAAAAAAATAGAAATCAAAGCAAAAATGCTGAAGCTTAAGGTGCCTGGCCACTGGGATAGCGACTTGGATTGGTCACACCCTCTGAGTTAAGTATGCTGAGATGAAAAAAAAATGCTGAAACTTAAGGTGCCTGGCCACTGGGATAGCGATTTGGATTGGTCACACCCTCTGAGTTAAGTATGCCAAAAAAAAAAAGTGATTTTAAATTCTCTTGGTTTTCTACATAAGACGTTTGGGAAATGGTCAATTGGTCGTTCCTTTAGCTTCATAAGCTTGAGGCGAGATTAGGAGGAACTGTGGCTTCCTTCGAGTGAGACCCTAGATAGACTAATCAACATGAACTTAACATAAATAAAAAGGGGCTTGGAAACCGGTGTGGGTTTAAGAGGATCAATATACCTGCAATCGCAATCAACACGTTAGTAGATTATTAATTAAGTAACCTATGTTTTGAAACTGGATGTAAACCTAACTGTGTTTCCATAGCATAATTCTTTTTCAGGGACGAAAAAGAGATAAGTGTGGGGATATTTGATATATTGTAAAATACATATATTTCCAGTGTAAAGTTTGTATAATTTTGTATAATTTTCAAGTCGTTTAGATAGTCTTTTTATTAGTTTTAGGTTTGTACTGGTCTATTTTATTTATTATAGCGTTTATTAGTTTTTTTATTAGTTTTGAGTCATTTTTAGTACTTATTTATTTATTTTATATTTTGGTAGGTGTTCGTGTGGACGTTGGAGCGTAAACGAGCTACTTGGTCGAGCCAAGAACACCCGAGTTAAAAGCACGGAGCTAAAATGCTATATATAATAATAGTATACAATAATAATAAAATATAAAAAAAAAAGAAAAAAAAATAATAATAGAAGTAACTTGGGTCGTAGCCCAAGTCAAATAACCTACAATTCACTCAATGTCGGTCAAAACAAAATGTGGAGATATATATTGTGAAGTTGGACGGCTACTTGATTTTTTTTTTTGGGGGGGGGGGGAATTATTATTAATTGCACTTCGACAGAAACATTCATACGGAGGAACATTGAATCGCACGACCAAGAAGCAGGTCTAGGCAAGAAGGCTGTGGAGGGGAGAAGGTCCCGGGCACGTTAAAGATTAATATTCAAGAAGCCTCAGGTTTGGTTTAGTTTAGTTTTCGCTCTATATTTTTATAGACATGATCAACACTATTTTTATTTATTTTGTGATGATGTTTCTAAATATTATGATGAACTAGACTTTTATGGTTGCTTAGGTTTATGAACTAGACACGTAATATGCAGTTTTTAATGATTTCTAGTTTTTAGTTTGATGTGTAGAATTACATGACTTTAATTTTATTGTTGGATTTGATATATGTGTGTTGGTGTTAATTTTATTTGAAGTTTGTTTATTGGTTTTGTGGAGCTAGGCATTTAGAGATACCCCCTAGGTCTTGAAATCAATCTAGTTCGTCAACTTAGGTTAGCGTGCTAGTATTTGGAGTTGGAGTACGACACAAGTATAACAAACTAATATAATAGATTAACTAAGACGTGCAGTCCATTCTTGAGGGTGAGAAATCTAACTCGAGATTGCTAGGTAACTAACTAGGCATTGTTCGGTAGTTGACAAGCGCTAGGGCGGGAGTCGCTACTTGTCCATGTTTAGAGTTTTCCTAGGTTTTCTTTAGTAGAGTTTAAGTCTGCTTCATAGTTAGAAGGTTTTAATCCAGGAGAGGTTTTGATCTGATTTCTGTGGGATTTCGGTACGCTAGGGCGATCCGGATCCATCTTAGCATTTCTACACTTGTCCCGCCTTAAGTCTAGTGAGCTATCTTTGACAGGAGGTTTATTAGATAAGAATAGGGTCTCAAGTTAATTACCAGATTCAGGATTTATTGCTAGTGTCTAGGGATTTTACCTAAGTAACCAGCCTTCTTCCTATCTGATTTCTCCAAGTTCCAAGTTCGTATAAGCAGTCGAGGTTATTTTATTTATATTTAGTTTATTCTAAGTTTATAATTATTAGTTTAACCCCCCATATATTTATTTAGGCTAGTATTCGGTAGAGGTTGTGATCTAGATTGCATTCGCGTCTTTGGGTTCGATACTCGGTCTTATCTGTTTACTGCTTTGCGACCGGTACACTTGCCGTGCGTGTGTAGTTTTTAGGTGAGTCGTTTTAATTAAAGCTTGTGTTATTTTTATATATACATTTACACACATCAAGTTTTTGGCGCCGTTGCCGGGGACGCAATTAGCACTCTTGAGAATTATCCGATCCGTTTCTGGTCTACTATTTTGTGAATAATTTTTGTTTTTTTTTCTTTTTTCTTATTATTATTATTATTATTATTATTTTTTTTGTTCTTAATATATAACTTTTTTTTATCATGTGCGAGATCTGCGGAGGACCCCATTTTACCATAAGATGCCCTCATTCATATTCATCGGGGTATTCCGCAGATTACTATGCTAACACGTATTTGCAGCCGCAGCCATATCAGTCATACCAGCCTTCATACCCACAGGCTAACCGGTGGTTTAACCCTGCAACATCTGAGTCACTAGATAGAATAAAAAGTCGGCCTGATTGTCTACAAGCTGAGATGTATGAGGAAAGGCATGGTGGTAGCTCGTTAGAGTATCCACCTAGCCAACATTTGTATCCGCATCCCGATTATCGGGATGTCTCGTCTCACACTAGGCCCGACTTTGCCGCCTTTCTTGCTAATCGTGACACCTTCCTTGCTAATCAATAGCACATGCTCGAGGATATGCATTCTTTGCTATCCGAGCACACCGACTATTTGAGGGAACAAGATGCGGCACTTGAAAGGCTACAGGCTCAGGTGGATGAACTGAAGACCATAATGGACGTTGAAGTCCCACCTCCAGTTCAGCAGGTTTATTTCACATATGATGACCCAGACGAGATGGTAACACTTACATTACCTGATTATATTAGGCCCGTTGCTGAAACTGTTTGTCCTTACTCATCTGATTCTGTGCATGATTTAACTGACACTTATGATTCTTTACACTTGTCTTGTGAGGATGATATTTTGCAGGATTCAGGGTTAGAGCCAGAGACCATAATGGACGCCTTAGTCCCACCTTTGGTTCAGCAGGATGAGCAGCCTTGCCAGATCTCTAGTTCAGTAGCATATCCTTGGGGGGCAGATGTCTGGAGGGAGGCTGAGGAAGATACGGATTTTTCAGAATCCACAGGCTGGCTGTTTGAGGAAGAAGTGGTAAAAGAGGAAGACACCACTGGCCTGCTTGAAGAAGTAGCTGATGGGGAAGCAGAGTTTGGTGACGAGTTAGTTGATTTGTCAGCTCCAGAAGTGGACAAAGATTTTGAACAAGTGTCACCAAACAAGGAAGATGAGAAAGAAGCAGTGGTGGAAGAAGAAGAACACCACAGCCGGCCCGTACAGGCATTGGATATTACACTGCTATTAGTGCCACCACCATGGCCACCACCACGGGAGAAGGCGAAGAGGCACCTGGACCGACACAGGGTGAGGGTCAGGAGTTGCAAAGACAACAAGTCCCCTCATTACATGCCAAGAATCAGGTTTGGTCCAGGTAAATTTAAATATTGGTGGCCCGACCCATTTAAATTCGATAAAATATTTTTCAATTCCACTAATGTAATTTTGCTAAATAATATGGACCGGGTGGAATTAAACGGGTTGGATCGGGTCCAGATAAAAGAGAAGCCCCCTGATTAAGTTTAAGTGTGGGGAGGCTCTGTAGAGTTTGTAAATTTATATTTATACCTATTTTTTTTCTAGCTTTTCATTTTTTTTTATTTGTGGTCCGTCCTTCGGTAGTGGTTCAAAGGATTTTATCTTTCTATTATATCTTTGTTTTTTGTGTCTTTGAGTCAGTTAGCAGGTTTGCGTGTTTGCTTAGGTAGAGGAAATTTCACAATGAGCGGATCCCATGTATTATCTTTATATATATTTTATGAGTGGGAGTTTTGGTAAAGGTTTGGGTAATAAAAGAGATTTTTTCTTAAAAAAAAAAAATTAATTAACTTTCTGTGAAAAAAGATTTTTCACGTAATGTGAGGAGTCTGGGCTGACCTGTTCGCCTTATGCGACCAGCTATTACCCCGGAAAGTTATATTTTTTTCTCTTGCAACGCGTGTTGTGATCACCAGTGTCCTTCACGTTGAGCTATATTTTTTTTTCTTTTCTACCCATTTGGTTCTACCACTATTCACCGCCATTTTGCCAAGCAGGTACGTTTTCTTGTTTGTTGTTAAATTATGAGTCTAAGTTAGTAGTTTGAGTCTTTTTATTTTTGTGTGGTTCGGTATTACGCTCGGGTTTTGTTTGTTTTGTTTTGCGCAGGTTTGGATTGCACCACCCGTACTCAATCTCCATTCGGGTGATTCCGAAGCTGTTTATCATTTATCAAGGAAAACCCGGAGTTTATTATTGTGTCAAAGCCGATAGCGAATGAAATGCTATACGATCGAGCTGGATTGGACTAAAGTTTTAGAGCTTACAAAGAAAAATGAACCAGCTAAGTCCTTTCCAATTTGCCCTCGTCTTTTCATTTTTGTATTCGGAATTTATTTTTTGTTTTGAGTCATTTTCTATTCCTACATTGAGGGCAATGTAGAATTTAAGTGTGGGGATGGGAAACTGTCGTTTAGTCTGTATACAGAGTCGTTTAAATAAAAAAAATTAGAAAAAAAAAACGAAAAAAAATAAATTGAAAAAAAAAAATGTCCCTGATTTTGAAGTTTGCATTATATAAAATATGGAAAATGATAGGTAAAGTTAGGTGTTCGGTTTTCAAATAGTATGTATAATAAGAGATTAATATTGATTGAAAACGTGTCTGATTTGGGATATGTGGGTAGGCTCGGCCGGTAGAAAAGTTTCCTTTGAAAAGTAATAAATTAATTATGTTAGGCTATTTTGTGGGTTCTCATATAGGAGAAACGGGGAGACCGAAACCGCCAAAATAGTATAAGAAGCACCGTTATAAGTAGAAAACCGTTAGAATTTCTAATCACTAAAAAAATAGAAATCAAAGCAAAAATGCTGAAGCTTAAGGTGCCTGGCCACTGGGATAGCGACTTGGATTGGTCACACCCTCTGAGTTAAGTATGCTGAGATGAAAAAAAAATGCTGAAACTTAAGGTGCCTGGCCACTGGGATAGCGACTTGGATTGGTCACAGCCTCTGAGTTAAGTATGCCAAAAAAAAAAAAGTGATTTTAAATTCTCTTGGTTTTCTACATAAGACGTTTGGGAAATGGTCAATTGGTCGTTCCTTTAGCTTCATAAGCTTGAGGCGGGATTAGGAGGAACTGTGGCTTCCTTCGAGTGAGACCCTAGATAGACTAATCAACATGAACTTAACATAAATAAAAAGGGGCTTGGAAACCGGTGTGGGTTTAAGAGGATCAATATACCTGCAATCGCAATCAACACGTTAGTAGATTATTAATTAAGTAACCTATGTTTTGAAACTGGATGTAAACCTAACTGTGTTTCCATAGCATAATTCTTTTTCAGGGACGAAAAAGAGATAAGTGTGGGGATATTTGATATATTGTAAAATACATATATTTCCAGTGTAAAGTTTGTATAATTTTGTATAATTTTCAAGTCGTTTAGATAGTCTTTTTATTAGTTTTAGGTTTGTACTGGTCTATTTTATTTATTATAGCGTTTATTAGTTTTTTTATTAGTTTTGAGTCATTTTTAGTACTTATTTATTTATTTTATATTTTGGTAGGTGTTCGTGTGGACGTTGGAGCGTAAACGAGCTACTTGGTCGAGCCAAGAACACCCGAGTTAAAAGCACGGAGCTAAAATGCTATATATAATAATAGTATACAATAATAATAAAATATAAAAAAAAAAGAAAAAAAAATAATAATAGAAGTAACTTGGGTCGTAGCCCAAGTCAAATAACCTACAATTCACTCAATGTCGGTCAAAACAAAATGTGGAGATATATATTGTGAAGTTGGACGGCTACTTGATTTTTTTTTTTGGGGGGGGGGAATTATTATTAATTGCACTTCGACAGAAACATTCATACGGAGGAACATTGAATCGCACGACCAAGAAGCAGGTCTAGGCAAGAAGGCTGTGGAGGGGAGAAGGTCCCGGGCACGTTAAAGATTAATATTCAAGAAGCCTCGGGTTTGGTTTAGTTTAGTTTTCGCTCTATATTTTTATAGACATGATCAACACTATTTTTATTTATTTTGTGATGATGTTTCTAAATATTATGATGAACTAGACTTTTATGGTTGCTTAGGTTTATGAACTAGACACGTAATATGCAGTTTTTAATGATTTCTAGTTTTTAGTTTGATGTGTAGAATTACATGACTTTAATTTTATTGTTGGATTTGATATATGTGTGTTGGTGTTAATTTTATTTGAAGTTTGTTTATTGGTTTTGTGGAGCTAGGCATTTAGAGATACCCCCTAGGTCTTGAAATCAATCTAGTTCGTCAACTTAGGTTAGCGTGCTAGTATTTGGAGTTGGAGTACGACACAAGTATAACAAACTAATATAATAGATTAACTAAGACGTGCAGTCCATTCTTGAGGGTGAGAAATCTAACTCGAGATTGCTAGGTAACTAACTAGGCATTGTTCGGTAGTTGACAAGCGCTAGGGCGGGAGTCGCTACTTGTCCATGTTTAGAGTTTTCCTAGGTTTTCTTTAGTAGAGTTTAAGTCTGCTTCATAGTTAGAAGGTTTTAATCCAGGAGAGGTTTTGATCTGATTTCTGTGGGATTTCGGTACGCTAGGGCGATCCGGATCCATCTTAGCATTTCTACACTTGTCCCGCCTTAAGTCTAGTGAGCTATCTTTGACAGGAGGTTTATTAGATAAGAATAGGGTCTCAAGTTAATTACCAGATTCAGGATTTATTGCTAGTGTCTAGGGATTTTACCTAAGTAACCAGCCTTCTTCCTATCTGATTTCTCCAAGTTCCAAGTTCGTATAAGCAGTCGAGGTTATTTTATTTATATTTAGTTTATTCTAAGTTTATAATTATTAGTTTAACCCCCCATATATTTATTTAGGCTAGTATTCGGTAGAGGTTGTGATCTAGATTGCATTCGCGTCTTTGGGTTCGATACTCGGTCTTATCTGTTTACTGCTTTGCGACCGGTACACTTGCCGTGCGTGTGTAGTTTTTAGGTGAGTCGTTTTAATTAAAGCTTGTGTTATTTTTATATATACATTTACACACATCAAGTTTTTGGCGCCGTTGCCGGGGACGCAATTATATATACATTTACACACATCAGGGCGCTTACCGATTTGGTCACGGGTACCCCATTACCAGCACGGTAACACCGCCGTCCCTGGTGCTGGTAGAGGTCCCGTGGACCAAATTATGGTTCTATTTAACGCACGGTAAGCAAACATGCGTAGTGGTTTTGTGTGTGAGGTTTTTTGTTTTTTATGGGTTTGGTAGTTCAGGGTAGTGCCGCCTTCAAAAACGTGTTTCAGTAAAGTGAATCGGTGAAGTGATATGACAGTGCAAGATTGGTGTTAATCAGTTAAGTTGAAAATGTTTTAGTGGAAAACCCCGTCCCCTCTCACTTTTTAACTAACAAGAGTACCAAGACCAACAAAGTAGTTGTTTATTAAAGTAATTGATCTAAATTTAGTCCAACACTTGTGGCCCAGTTGGTTGAGGGCCTAAGTTTCCTATGAGAGATTTGGGTTCAATTCCCACTAGCTACATTTGGAGGACATTAATGAGAAATGAGGGATGACTCCTAACTAATGGTTAGGAGTTCGAGTTCTGATTTCGCCCGACTTTTACCGGTTCTCCACAGCGGGTCTTCGGACAGGTGGGGATCGGGTTTTCCCCGGTTCGGAAACCTCGTGGGCAAGCCTGGCTACCCTGGGTAGCCCCTTGCATAGTCCTAGGAGGGTTCTTGGGTTCGCCAGTTTACAGGTCCCTTGTGTAGTTGGACAGAAACGTTTCATTGGCCGTTAAAAAAAAATTGATCTAAATTTAGCTTAGGTGAGCTAAAACAAAGATAGCTAGCTAACCTTTATTCAGAAAAAGAATAATTACTGATTTAATGCAGTAATTCTATCAAAACCAACCGAGCCAGACAAATAGACAATAACAAAATCGAAGGCCGTTAAAAAATAATAATTAAAGACGCATTATAATATGTAAAGTAAATAGCATAAATGGTTATTGTGATATGCAGAGCCGTTCCTGAAAATTTAGGTGTTCGGGCTGAGACGCGAAATATGTGTATCTTAGTCTTAGGTCTTTTAAGTAATGTTTTCATAACCGAAGCGGATGTTGAACCGCTGTCCTTACCGTTCCCTAGTCGGACTGGTCGAACCGGATATAGAAATAAAAGTGTCGTAATAATTATAAAAATTAATATATTTGGCTAAGTGGCTCATAAAAAAACAACAATTTCTTAAAATTCCATAATAATGTGAAGGGTCATTATCTTTTATGTCTAGACTTCAAAAGTTCTTTAATAAAAAATGAATTTGACTTGCACTCTGTGCAAAAGCGTGAGACAATTACAGTTTTATAGTAATACTATCTATCTATATAATAAATCAATACACTAGGGTTGAATCCTAGCATTTGAGAGGGTCTCCTTGGATCCAAGTTAAAAATGGAGCTCCAATAGTAGTAGTATAAAAACCTCTTTTTCATTTTGTTTTCTCCATTTACCATCCATTCCAATATACCTAAAACATTCTTCCTCCTTCCTTCCTCATTTTTCTTTTCCATAATTTTTCTAAGGTATGTTGTCCATCTCATCTTTGATTTATCATTAGACTACATCAATTCTTCTACAAAATACATTCGCAATATTCTATGTTAAAAACGTTTTTCCATTATCAAACGTATTTTGTATTTATCAATCAAAGTCGATAGCTTTTTAATAATTGTTGGATGCGTAAATTATTACGATCAATTGTTATGCCAGATTACGATCAATTGTTATGGCCGTTAAACCAATGAGTAAAAAATCATAACAAATAGCGAGTATGCTCAAACCTATTTGTTACTAAGACAATTGTTTTTCGGGAAAAATCTAAAAATTTTGTCTTGAGTTTATAATTAATTTAACATATATTCGTTTTGCATTTGAAAGACAGGATTCCATTAGAAGAAAGAACTCGACTATGGCTTATCACAAGGGTGACACATTCTTCAAGGTTATTCATGACCCTTCCGCACGAGTTTTGGTATGAATCTTTATATTTTTTTTTAAATAAAATTAATTATTCCATTTTTTAATGTTGTTTTTTACGTGTTCATCCAGACATTGCCGAAATCCATGAACATGTTTTTGTTATCTAAACACATACACAACAACAACATTAAAGTTTCAACATACCATGGTCAATCTTGGTTTGTTCTGTTAGAATTTATAGATGATGATTTCTGTTTCACAAATGGATGGTCAAAAGTTGCACATGATTTATGCTTCTCGATGTTTTACGTCATTTTCGACTTTATTGCTCCAAATACTTTCATGATGAAGAATGATTGTAATGCTTGCATGAATTGACGACACCTATGGTAAACATCATTAACTTCAATAATTTATATTACATGTTTTTTATATCTTAATTGTTCATATTTTTTTATCGCTAATTTTGCTTTCAGGTTATACCTTATTCCTTTATTAATAAGCAGTATCCCGATGGCATCCCAAATGTTCCAATCACTATGTATGTAGATGATGAACATCAATGGAACGTGGCAATAGAAAAGATTGGTAGTGATTATTGTTTTTCTAATGGTTGGCTAAATATTATAAGTGATCTTCGTCTCCAGCTTGGTGATCTAATTTGTTTAGAAAAAAAAAACAAATTGACGTGTTTAATGTTATTACTTTCAACAAGAATGGTCGCCAAATGAAATTATTCAAAGTTTTGACTAACAATTTGTTAGATGAGGATAACAATGTTTTGCAACAACCAGTTTGTCCAAATAAGCAAGAAATTAAAGTTTGCAACTACGATGGTTTACCTGGTTTTGCGTGCTCTGTTACAAATGAGTTGGTACATTTATTTTTTTTATATTGTTATTGCCTAATAATCTTTTTTTCGTATGCCACCTACAATTTTGTTTACCTTATTTAATTATTTTGACTATGTAGATAATTCCTAACTCGATTGTTGAAATGGCGAATTTAAATCAATCATCGAAGATCAAGATTAAATTTACCAATGGGTACTTGTGGTCTCCTATGGTGCATGCAGAAGTTCATTCTCAAGTCGCTAGGTTTGTTTTCTGCAATTCCAAAATCTACGTTTTCAATGTTCTTAATTTATATTGTTTTACCTCTTATATATATTTTGTATTTTTAATTGTTTTCTTAAGGTTTACTGTCATTGGATGGGATGACTTGCTTGAATCAGAAGATATTTCTGTTGGTGACTATTGCGTGTTCAAATGGTGTTCAGACCAACGTAGGCTGTTTGTTACCAAGGTTGACACACAAGAAATTATTAATATATGAATTTAATTCGTGTTGAATGTATTTATTGTTGATTCCATTATGAACATTTTCAATAAATTCGTTAATTATACATTTACTTGAGACAATTGACTTCCTTTTATACTTATTTTAATTTAACTTTCCTGTCTTATTAATTTCAAATTGTACTTTAACTTGGTTATAAAATTCGAATTTGGACATTAATGTGAATTGAATGTGACTTCCTTTTAAACATTTTGACTTCCTTATATAATTATATGACTATAAATTTAATTTGAATTTAACGTATTTAAAACTTGGATCCACTTAAGAGGATTTTATTCGACATTAAATTCGAATTTTATTAATAAGGCAGTCAAATAAGGCAGTCAAATTCGACATTAAATTCGACATTAAATTTCGTGAATTTTAAATTGATTCAATTTAATTAGAAATTTACCGCCTTATTAATTATAGGTTTGACTATAAATTTAATTTGAATTTAATGTATTTCAAATTTACCTTCCTTATAAAATTCACGAAATTTAATGTCGAATTTGACTGCCTTATTAATTTCACATTTTACATTGAGTTGTTTATAATTTTCGCCATTTGGGCATTAATGTGCATTTAATTTGACTTCCTTATAAATGTTTATTCTTCCTTATAGATATGTAACTAACTTTATACGGAAAACATGTAATTATACAATTGATTGTAAATTGATTCAAATTACTTTTTAATTGGTTGCCTTATTTATTTCAAAACTTGACTTTGAATTGGTTATAAGTTTCGATTTTAGACATTAAAAAGTACATTTAATTTTACTTTCTTATATGAATACGAATTGAATATCTAGCTACATATTCGATTTTTGTCATTAATGTATATTTTGACTTCTCTATAATTATGAGCCGACATTTATAAAGAACATATATGAATACTAATTGAATTTATAAAACAAGTCAATGCAATTGAATACGAATTCAATGTCCAAAATCAAATGGTATCCTTATTTATGGAGTAAATGTAATTATACCATTGATTATAAATTGATTAAATAAATTTTAACGTTTTACTGCCTTATTTATTTTAAATTTGACTTTTAACTGTTTATAAGTTTCTATTAATGACATTAATGTACATTTAATTTTCCTTCCTTATATTACTACGAATGACCCGACATATTATTGACATTACTACATATTATTAAATTTAATATGTATTTACATATTCATCGGTTTTGTCATTAATGTATTTACATATTCGGGGGTTTTGTCATTAATACATATTATTGAATTTAATATGTATTTACATATTCATCGGTTTTGTCATTAATGTATTTACATATTCGGGGGTTTTGTCATTAATACATATTATTGAATTTAATATGTATTTACTGTTTATAAGTTTCTGTTATTGACATTAATACATATTATTGAATTTAATATGTATTTACAGATTCGGGGGTTTTGTCATTACTGTATATATTGACTTCGTTTAAAAAATGAGCCGACATTTATAATTTATAAAACATATATATCAATACGAATTGAATTTATAAAACAAGTCAAAGTAATTGAATACAAATTGAATGTCAAAAAATATAATGGTATCCATATTTATATTTCACCAATTGCATAAGGAAAATCAATATGTGATGTACTGCATTATATCATTAATGTAGGTTGTAAAATCTGACTTTGATTAACTTGTAAATTTGACGACGATCTTGAATATGAATTTTGTATCAGCCATTTTAGTTTTCGATTTTAATACGAAATCAGTTTAAAACTTGTGTTACGAATGTTATTTCCTAATTATATTCCATAATTATCTACAATACCATTTGAATTTTTCAATTTAATATACAAACAATTTTGTATATGCATTTTATGTTTCAATTTGAAAATGAACTAAGTCTAAAACTATGTAATGAATCTTATCTCCTAATTATACTCATAATTATTGCGGTCCAATTTCATACATAAAAAGGCAAAATTATATATCCTAATTCTACTCCATAGGTGAAAGTATTGCAAATAAAATGCAAAACTTTAAATCCCAATTTATAACAATATGCTAATGATAATGCTAATTTCACTCCACCATTTCATCCATTCCTTAATGGATCGAATAACTATATAAACACATCAAATCAATGCACATACGATTATCCTATGACACGTTTCTTGCACTTTGATTAATCGCATATATATATTCTTAGATATTTTTTGTTTCTCATCTTTAAATACATAAACATTATTTTTTTCGATTTCTTATGAATCAATAGATTAAATTGATGTTTTGCATACATTCTGGTCAATCAATCCATACATGTATGCTGCTATACATTCGAAAAATAGCCTAAATTTAATATAAGTTTCAATATTATTGATTGAATTTAATTTTTTATATTATGACTTTATTTTAATCAATTCTCATTAAATGATAATCATCAAAATCATTTCCTTTATATTATGACTTTCATTTAATTATTCTTAATATATTTTTATTATGTTAGAATTAATTTTATTTATGGACATTAATAATAATTGACCGAATTTAATGTTATTTATTATGATTTTTTAACCTCATTTATTTATATTACTATTAATACGAAAGTATGTTTAATCTATTTTTACGAAATTATGTTTAATACTATTTATTGACATTAATAATAATTGACCGAATTTAATGCTATTTATTAAAATTTTTAAGCTCTTTTATTTATATTACTGTTTTTTCGAATTTATGTTTAATATTATTGACCGAATTTAATTTTGTATATTATGACTTTCCTTTAATCAAATCTCATTAAACGATAATCATTAAAATCATTTCAATAATAATTGACCCCTATCAATGTTATTTATTTCGATTTTTAATCTCATTTATTTATATTACTATTTTACGAAATGATTTTTAATCTATTTATTTCTTATCTACCGAATTAAATTACAAATATATTACTAATACTAAAACTAATATTACGATTTTAAATTTTATTTTTAATCTCATTTATTTCTTATCTACCGAACTAAAATTTTCTTTTACGATTTTTACGAATATGTTACTAAAATATATACAATTTTCAAAATAATTTTCAATTATATTAATAAATTAGTAAATAATTTTAATTGTTAAGTTAACTTTTGTCATTTATTTATTACTATTAATAGTAATAATTATTACAATTATTAACATAAAAAATAAACGTAACATCAATATAAAAAATCCTCATTTGTTATGAAACCCTCGACCATTAACAACGTTCAAATTATTTCAAAAGTTATAAAAAAAAAAACTCAATTAATGATAACAGAAAGATTTAAGTGATAATTTGGTAAACAAAATGTATTTAATAAATACAATTTAAATCTATTCTTTTAATAATAAATATAATTTAAATCTATTTAACAATTTCCTAAAATATATAATATATTCAAAATAATTATAAATGATAATTCTAATAACGACTTTCATTTTAATATTGTTGATCGATAAACATAAAAACTTTTTACGTTTGTGTTACTTTGATGGATATCAATTCTTTGACTTTATTTATTTTTCGTGTCTTAAAATACACTTATTAGCAATTAGTAACAAAATTAGTAATGAAATATCATTTTACGTTATCAGTAACAACATTAACTAAAAGGTGATTCAAAACATTAAAAAACTTCATTTGTCATGAAATCCTCCATCATTAACTACATTAACTAAATATCGTTTCAGTGATACTAAGAATAAGAATATTACGTCTTTCATTTAAATATCTTTGACAGATTAACGTTATCATATTATGTTTACAAAGAATTTTCCTTTAATCAATTGTCATGAAACGCTAACCATTATCATGATTGCAATAATTGTGATAATTTTAAGCGCCGTTGACCAAATCACGTAAATTACCAATCCTTCCATTTTTATAATTCAACTATATAAATAAATCCGACTGATTCAATCAGAATTGTTCGAGTTCCTCATGTGGGTTTAGTATTGATTTTTCACCGTGGTTTTAGCTTGATTTTTTGTAACAACCGGCAAAATTAAGGTAATTCCGTACTAATTAATTAAACGCGATTAACGTAATTAAACGTAATTATGTGCTGATTGTTTAACTGAGGCCTTAGAAAGATAGAAGTTCCCAAATAATGCATAGGAATGCATAAGTTTAATGGCAAAGCATGATAGGATCGTGCGCAAGCAAATCTATCCGGTATGGACACTGGCGATTACCCGGTAAAAATTTAATAAGCGAAACGAACCCCGGACACCCGGAATATAAAATAAATAATATTTTCACAAAATATAATGAGTTTTGGAAACCCAAAGCCATACGTGAAAGCTTATTGTACAAATCTCCCGGTAACGAATAAAGTGCGCGTACCGCACCCGATACGCGCGTAACACGTAATTTCACCCGGCAAAAGCCGAAATAAATTATCAGTAATTTAACTGGGCAAAATTTAAGGAATATTAATGGTATTTTAATATTCGGGTGACACGCGGTTAAAAACCCAAGAATACCCGGACGGTACCCGAACAGAGTGACTTAAACATAACATTGGACAATATTTGGCAAGGTGGACCCCACCCAAGAGACCAAGGGGCCGGCCTAGGGGGCCCACCCAAGGAGTGAAACTCTTAATAATCCCCTTTAACCCTTCACCTCCTTAAAAACTCAATGATTAGTGAGATACACAATAATATTAATGCATGGATTAGCATTGGATAAAAATTGACAAATCCCCTCCTCTCTCTCTCTTAAACTCGGCCCAAACACCCTCTAGATAATCTTCCACAAATCTTCCCATATCCTACATAATCCCCACTTGATCTTACACAATCTAAGAAGATATTAGGTGATCTTGGAAAGATTTGGAAGGGATGTTATATACAATCTAGTGAAGCATACTTGAATCAAAAGCCAAAAATTTCTTCTTCTTCTTCCTCTTGGCCGTAACATTGCACCCACCCACAAACATTGTTCTTTCAATTTTTGTATCTCCAAATCATCTCTAGATCATCATCCTTCAAAACCCCCTTTGTGTGTTCAAGAGCTTGGAGCTTAACCCATTGGAAGAACACACTAAACCTCACCCAAATCCAAGATCTTTGTCTTCCCTAGCCTTGAGCTAGTAGTAAGTATTACCTTGTTTTATTCTTAGATGTTCATGTTTTGTGCTTTTGAAAGCAAGTTGTACATTGATGGGTAATAAAATGGATTTTATGGAAATGATGTGTTTTGTTAGATTAAAAATGGAAGAATGATAATAACTTAAATGAATCTTGGATTTATATTAATAAATGTAATATTTGGAGAAAATGTGATGAAATGTACATACACTTAAGAAAGTTGATGATTTGGGTATGATTAATGAGAAGGACTTGAATGAGATGGAAGATGATTTTAATCATCATAAGATGACTAGTTAATGTCAAAAATATATTAAAATGGGTTAGATAATCATAGGTGAAAAAGTTTCATGTTCAAAGTCCACTCACTTGAATAAGTGAAAAGTTGATGTTTTGGATAAGAATATGAAACAAACATGTTAATGACATCTAGGATGGATTATAAGATTATTAAAAGTGGAATGAAGTAAAAACAATCAAGCATTAAGAAAATGGGTCTTCAAAGTCCACTAAAATGGAAGAGAAACACTAACCTTGCAAGATGAAAGGAAAAATGCAACAAAGATAAGTTAAAGGACAAATATTAGAACTTGGAAAGTCAAGGGACTAAAATATGTATTTTAGAAACTTTAGTCCAAAAATGCATTAACAAAGAGTTCGGTGTCGAAAGCATAAATAATAGCTTTCCAAGTGTAGTTTTTGACAATCATGAGAAACTTACTTGTGTAAACTAAAAGAAGCATTTTTATAAAGATGGGAGTTTTATAAAAATAAAAGAAGTAACACAAGGATTTTATAAAAATAAGATTTTATAAAATATTAGTAAAGACTTGGGAAAACTTGTACAAAAATGGATACTTTTATATAAATGGGAATATAAAAGTATCGGAAACATTTTTGGGTTACAAGTTGGACAAGTTGGGCTAAACATACAAAGTATATTTTCCATAAAAAACGCGCAATGGAAACAAATACGAAAAACGCTAACTAACGAACTTAGTTACATGAGCTAACGTAAACGGACGTATGAGAAAAATGCCATTGCGGCAAGATGAAAATAAATAAATATATATTTTAAGAGATAAAATATATATGACAAGGGTGAAACGTGCGTAACACTTTCCTAAGTGTAGAAAGAATATTCGTGGGAAAGGAAAAACACAACGTAACGAATTAGAAACACTAAAACGACACATGTAGTATCCACGCGATGGTATATGTACATATGCTCGTTTTCGACGAAATTCTAGTATATCTATTTGAATGGGAAAATAGATATGCGAGAAGGAAAACCGAGACGAGTAGGTGAAATATATCTACGAACGTGTGAATACCGACAAAATCCTAGTACAATTATTTAAATGGGAAAATAAACGTACGGTGTGGTGAGTCTAGTCGGGCGTTAAGAATATGTTACCGAACGACAAGAACTTAGCATATCTATTCGAATGGGAAAATAAATATGTGGCAAAGTGAGTCGGGTCGGATGAAAGAAATCACATTATATCGAGCGAAACGATCCTAAGTATAATTATTTAAATGGGAAAATAATTATACGTTGGGTAGAATCGTGTCGAGAATAATAGTGTACAAGTCACAAAGAATATTAATAAGAATAATATACGACTTACAAGGAAAGGGTAATCCATCGCCATTGAACCTAGGATACGAAACTATTAAACGGGAATTGGGATAAAGACGTGGTCGGGAAGTTGGGTGTACAACTTGCCAAGGCACATACACCATAGGTGTAGTGACTTATACGCCTAGAAACATTTGTAGGTGCGGAATCACAAACTTTACTAGTTTCTTCTTTGAGCCGAGCACAGTTACAGGTGAGTCTCACGGCCCCATTTCTAAACTATTTAACGTTTTTACGGGGGAAAGATATGTTGGGATTTGTTTGACGGGTTGGACACTTGAGTTGTGATCGCCACTCGGGGTTGAGTCCTCCCCACTATAATCATTAATTCAGGAAAGAGAAACCAAAGGAATATTTGGATAGTACTATTGGTGCCTGACAAGGCCCACCCCTAATCGATAGCGTCGATTATGCATCGGCGTATGCCTGGGGTGCACGTATTCTGAAATCAAGTCGTAGGAATACCGAGTAACGACTTGGGGCGGGGGCATTATTAATTGTCTTGGTTTGGTTATAGGCTCAAGTGAATTGTAGGACTTTGCAACTCCTATAAATGTCATAACAAGGATATTCCCACTTAGTAAAGTTTTATTAAATCAAAACCTGTGAACTCACCAATATTTATATATTGACGATTTTCAAACATATCTTTCAGGTAATTGACTGATGAAGGTTAGCGTGGCAAGCAGGGTCGGGGGAATCTCCAAGTCGGGCGTTGGATGTCATGAAGGGGTCTCATCTCTCTATCCCAAGGACTTCGGGATATAGGGAGGAGCCTCCCTATTTATTTCAAAAACAATTTTAAGATTATGTACGAATAATTTGACATGATTTTCGGCGTTGAATAAATGCCCGTTTGTTTAATTAATATTGTGGTTTGCATTATTCTTGGCTTAATCCTCTTGAACCGTCGCGCCACGTGTTTCCGCCATAGGCGTGGTGTGACAGAAAGTGGTATCAGAGCCAAGGTTATAGCGAATTAGCATTTTTAAAATCTAAACTATAACCGGATTTGGTTCAAAAGATAAAGCTTTCAAAATAAATGCGAAACGCAATAAATTAATTTTTTCCAACGACCATTTGAGTATGTGGAGATTCCGACCAAGCTAGCCATGGGTAAGAATACGTGTTATTTTAGCATTAGATGGTTAGGAAGAAGTACCGTAGATGTGTGCCTTAACTGTCTAACGAATAATACTTAAATATTAGTACGGTTCTTTTGCCAGGATGTCAGACGCAGGGAGCGTAGCACCGAGCTACGACAGTAGCATTCAGATCATCCCAGCACCGCCAGCAGAGCCGATCGAGGTTGTGGTACTCGATCCTGAGGATGACGACATGGAGGTTGACGCCGCCATAGAGGGCGCAGACGGAGACAGCTCCGACGAGACTGACCCGAGCGAGGACCCAGCGTGGGCCCCGCTGGAGGCGACGTGGCCGCCGTGGCCGACCTACCGATGGCCGAGGCACCACAGGCTGACTTGCCTCTAGTGCCATTCCAGGCAGCACCACTGCCAGCACTTCCCCTCCGAGCCGTCAGGGACTTCCCTGTAGGCTGTGCAGGTCCATCGAGGCCTGTCCCCACACAGTCGGAGACCGTTGAGTCTCCATACGACCGACATGCACCTGTCGATCGTGAGCCCTTACCCACCCCACTTATCCCCGTTCCCCCGGGCATGAGGCTCGTGCCCGTTTGCCGAGGACTCAACGGGTGGATCTCGGATGACTCCGATGATGAGTCGACCGCATCGGTAGAGCACATTGATGTGCCGATCCCACCAGCAGACCAGGAGGAGCACGTCGCTCCGATGATAGGGCATGCCACCACTGCCCCAGCCGCCCTACCCGCCATACCCGAGCCCGTACCACAGGATGGGCCAGCCTCTACTGGGCACATCCTTGAGGGCAGCTCAGCCCGTAGCTCTGAGCTGCACCGAGCAGGTTTGGCAGCTCACGCCACTGCTAGCCCTCCCACCCCTACCACCGTGATATCCGCTCCAGAGTGGGTCGCTGTCACACAGCCCCTCATGGTCCCACTCGCCGAGCTTATAGTCCCCTCACCAGTATCCATGACACTACCTATCACCACCTTTCCCACACTACCACCCCTACCCGAGATGCTCCCTACACCACCACCTGCACCATTCACTATGGATGCAGGAGCCCCATTTCTGATACCCCCACTTGCACCGTATACTCTAGGTGCGGGAGACCCATACCAGGTACCACCCTATTTCTTCACCGGATTACCGGGCTTTGCCCCACCCTTCACCCCCTACCTATACCCGATATAGTCGGCCCATCCCAGCCGACGTATACTGACATCCCTGGGCCGTCGCAGCCCCACGGGATGGCCCCACTGTCGGGACCGGCATGGTCCACAGTGATCTCTTTGGAGAGAGACTTTCAGACTCTCACCGACACGGTGCAGCGCACCGTGAGTCAGATGGAGCAGCAGGCCCAGCTCATGTGGGCCAGGATCATCGATGCCAGAGACGCGCTGGCGCATTATGCTGAAGAGTTGCTGAGCATGGACGCTCATTGTGGGATTACGGGCGACGCACACTTTGCGCATCGCCAATTCTTGTACGATCGCATTATGGCGATCAGTATGACCATTAGCATGTACGCACCCCAGTATCAGTACCCGCCGCCGCCGCCACCACAGTAGCGATACATCAGAGACGCTTGGGGGATCACTTACGGACATAGTAGTAGTAGTAGTATGATAGCACAGTAAGGGTTATAGCACCCATCTGCATTTTTGCCTAGCCGAGCGGGATTGTGCCGGTATATGACATTATATTTCTAGTGTACTTCAAAAGAGCAATGTATGAGGAATGTATCCTCGGTTTTTGTTATTATGAACAAATCATTGTACTCATGGTATTGAAATTAATGAAAAATTTTGTTATGGTAAAATATGTGTTATGATTGTCTACGATTATTATTACCTGTTCTGTATATATTGTGATTGTGTGATGTTGTTATGGTGATTATTGTGTTCGTGTGTTGTGTTGTTATTTATACCTTATGTATGACGATATTGTATGAATGATCGCCAAATTAACCTTTGATAATGATTATTGAAGAAAAATGGCACCAGCCACCCGAAGCAACAGTGGAAACGAAAGACTACCCACAACACCCGAGGAGCTTGAAGCCCTAGTTTCGGGACGCATCGCCCAAGCTCTCGCGGAACACAATGCCACGCGCACCGAAAGGTCGCGAGATCGAACAGGGAGCGACCGACGCGAAACCTCCCCTACCGGTAAGAGGGTTTCGAATGTATGCAACAGGAGTGTTCGTAAAACTCCTACCTCATAATAACATGCTATTTTATTATTGCAGAAACGGCCTCGCGAGAGCGTGGCTGCACGTTCAAAGCCTTTCTGGACTGCAAACCGCTCAACTTCAGTGGCACTGAAGGCTCTGTCGGACTAGTCAAGTGGTTTGAGAAAACTGAAGCGGTGATTCGTGTCAGCAGCTGTACCCCGCGACAAGCTGTCATGTACGCCACTAACCTGTTTCTGGACCAAGCTCTAACATGGTGGAATGACCAAGTGCAAACACTGGGAGACAATGCTGCTTACTCCTTGTCATGGTTGGAGTTGAAGGAACTAATGATCGCCGAGTACTGCCCGGCAAGCGAAGTGCAGAAGTTAGAGACTGAGTTCTGGAACCTCACCATGGTTGGATCGGACGTAGCTGGGTACACGTCCAGGTTTCATGATCTCTCCCGGTTAGTGCCTCGCTTGGTCACCCCGGAAAGCAAGAAGGTGGAAAGATACCTATTCGGACTGGCGCCACAGATACGCGGCATGGTCACTGCTTCCAAACCTACGACCATGCGCGAAGCTATCGACCTTGCCTTAAGCCTCACTGAAGACGCCATCCGAATGGGCACCCTAATCCGAAAAGCATCAGGATTGAAGCTCACCGAGTCCAGCAGTGTTGAGGGTAAGAATCTGGGTACGAGTTCAGCCGTTAGGTCAAGCGAACAGGGAAATAAGCCGAGGTTTGGGAAGCGTAAGCGCGATGAGAGGAAAAAGGATGGATCATCAGGAGGTTCAGGTAAGAAGGGGAAAGGGTATGTTGCCACTGGACGTGGGAACAATGGGAAGCAAGGTTACCAGGGCAAGAACGAAGTGATCTGCGGTAAGTGCCGCCGTTCTGGGCACAAGACAGAAGACTGCAGGTCAGGAGCGCCAAAGAACGGAGGAGCGAGGCCCTGCTTCTCATGTGGATCGCTCGATCATTGGAAGAGGGATTGCCCCAAACTCAACAACCAAGCCCGTGGACGGGCATTCGTGATTGGTGCCGGTGATGCACGACAAGACCCTAATGTGGTCACTGGTACGTTCCCTCTAAATGGTCATTATGCTTCAGTATTGTTTGATACTGGCGCCGATTTTAGCTTCGTATCTGTCGAATTTAAAGGATTACTTGGACTAAAAACTAGTAAGCTAGACACACCATACTCTATAGAACTGGCTAACGGTAAGACTGTAGAAACTCGAGAAGTAGCGAAGGATTGTAAGTTGGATCTCTGTGGTCACGAGTTTGGCATTGACCTGTTGCCAGTCGTGCTGGGTAGCTTTGACATAGTTGTTGGCATGGATTGGCTATCCGCACACCGCGCCGTCGTTGTTTGCAACGACAAAGTGATTCAAGTTCCCCTCGCAAGCGGTGAAACCCTATCGATCCAAGGGGAAAGGCGTGGAACACCGTTGAGAATTATTACAAGCATGAAAGCCCGAAAGTGTCTAAGAAAAGGTCTCGTAGCATTCTTGGCGCACGTGGTAGTTAAGAAGGCCGACGAGCGAAAGTTAGAAGACATTCCAATAGCCAGAGACTTTCCAGATGTGTTCCCAGAAGATTTGCCGGGATTACCACCACCCCGACAAGTCGAGTTCCGCATCGACCTGGTTCCAGGAGCTGCACCCGTAGCGCGATCGCCATATCGCTTAGCTCCATTTGAGATGCAGGAACTATCTGGTCAACTGCAAGAGTTGTTGGACAAAGGTTTCATAAGACCAAGCTTCTCACCCTGGGGAGCCCCCGTCTTATTTGTAAAGAAGAAGGATGGCACTTTTCGAATGTGCATTGACTATCGGGAACTAAACAAGTTAACCATTAAGAATCGCTATCCTCTCCCCAGGATCGACGATTTGTTTGATCAACCTCAAGGATCCAGCTTCTACTCCAAGATTGATCTAAGGTCCGGCTATCACCAGTTGCGTATCCAAGAAGAGGACGTGCCGAAAACAGCATTCAGGACTCGTTACGGGCACTACGAGTTTCTGGTTATGCCATTCGGTTTAACCAACGCACCAGCTGTTTTCATGGATTTGATGAATCGCGTGTGTAAGCCTTACTTGGAAAAATTTGTCATTGTCTTCATTGATGATATCTTGATCTACTCACGCACTAAGGAAGAACACGAGGATCATCTTCGGTTAATCCTCGAGGTACTACGCAAAGAGAAACTCTATGCTAAGTTCTCGAAATGTGACTTTTGGATTCGAGAGGTCCACTTCTTAGGCCACGTAGTGAATGAAAAGGGTATACATGTCGATCCCGCCAAGATCGAGGCAATCAAGAATTGGGACGCCCCTAGAACTCCTACTGAAGTACGACAATTTCTTGGCCTTGCGGGTTACTACAGAAGGTTCATCGAGAACTTTTCTAAGATAGCACAGTCTTTAACCATGCTAACCCAAAAGGATAAGAAGTTCGAATGGACGGAAAAGCAAGAAGCGGCATTTCAATTGCTAAAGGATAAGTTATGTGGCGCCCCGATACTATCACTCCCTGATGGTACGGAAGACTTCGTGGTTTCTGTGACGCCTCTCATCAGGGATTGGGTTGTGTATTGATGCAACGAGAGAAGGTCATAGCATATGCTTCCAGACAATTAAAGCTCCATGAGAAGAATTACACCACACATGACCTGGAATTGGGAGCCGTGGTATTCGCGCTCAAGATATGGAGACATTATCTATACGGAACCAAGTGTACAATCTTCACCGATCATAAAAGTTTGCAGCACATCTTTGACCAAAAGGAATTGAACATGCGACAACGGCGATGGGTCGAGTTATTGAACGATTACGATTGTGAGATAAAGTACCATCCCGGGAAGGCGAACGTTGTAGCCGACGCCTTGAGTCGCAAGGAACGGGTTAAGCCATTGCGTGTCCGAGCCTTGGGTCTAACCATCCACACGAACATGACTGACCGGATTCGTGAAGCTCAAACTAACGCTCTTAAACCCGAGAATGTCAAAGGTGAAAGATTGCGGAAGATGGTTGATTCACTAGAGCCAAAAGCGGATCAAGCCCTGTATTTCATGAATAGAATTTGGGTACCAGTGTATGGTGGATTGCGTGAACTAGTATTGGCCGAAGCTCACAGTTCACGATATTCGGTTCACCCTGGTGCAGACAAGATGTTTCACAATTTGAAAGAATTTTATTGGTGGCCAAATTTCAAGAGGGATATAGCGGCATATGGTGCGCGATGCTTGACTTGCGCGAAGGTCAAAGCCGAGCATCAGAGACCATCCGACTTGCTCCAGCAACCGGAAATACCGGAATGGAAATGGGAACGGATTACTATGGATTTCATTACCAAGTTACCCAAGACAACAAGCGGCCATGACATGATCTGGGTGATCGTTGATCGATTGACAAAATCTGCACACTTCCTCCCGATTCGCGAAACGGATAAGTTGGAGAAACTGACCCGTTTGTACATTAAGGAAGTAGTGTCGAAGCATGGTGTACCTATTTCCATCATCTCCGATCGAGATAGTCGTTTCACCTCAAGATTTTGGGAAAGTTTGAATGAAGCCCTCGGTACTCGCCTTGACATGAGTACCGCATATCATCCACAAACCGATGGGTCAGAGTGAACGGACCATCCAGACTTTGGAAGATATGCTACGAGCATGCGCAATCGATTTCAGCGGTAATTGGGATACACACTTGCCACTGGTAGAGTTTTCGTATAACAACAGTTACCACACGAGCATTCAAGCTGCACCTTTTGAAGCTCTATATAGACGCAAGTGTAGATCGCCTCTATGTTGGGCTGAAGTTGGTGAAAAGCAACTTACCGGACCCGAAATTGTTCAAGAGACAACGGATAAGGTCTTTCTGATAAAAGAACGTCTCAAAGCGGCACGTGACCGGCAGAAAAGCTACGCAGATATGAGGCGAAAGCCTTTGGAATTTCAAGTCGGAGACAGGGTCCTACTGAAGGTGTCACCTTGGAAAGGTGTCGCGCGCTTTGGGAAGCGCGGGAAGCTGAACCCACGGTATGTTGGACCGTTCGAAATCCTGTCCAGAGTAGGCCCCGTAGCGTACAAGCTCAAGTTACCGCAAGAACTTAACGGTGTACATGACACGTTTCACGTGTCGAACTTGAAGAAGTGCTTATCCGACGAAACTCTCATCATCCCCGCAGACGAAATCCGCATTGACGACAAGTTACACTTCATCGAAGAACCAATCGAAGTAATCGATTGGAAGGTCCAAAAGTTAAGACGCAGCAAGATCAGATTGGTCAAAGTGCGTTGGAATGCCAAGCGTGGACCGGAGTTCACGTGGGAAAGGCTGGATCGGATGAAGCAAAAATATCCCGCCCTATTCGAGAAGACCCCTATACCGGAAAGCTCGAAGTGAATTCCGGGACGGAATTCTCTTAACGGGGGGAGAATGTAACAACAATATTAACATAAAAAATAAACGTAACATCAATATAAAAAATCCTCATTTGTTATGAAACCCTCGACCATTAACAACGTTCAAATTATTTCAAAAGTTATAAAAAAAAACTCAATTAATGATAACAGAAAGATTTAAGTGATAATTTTGGTAAACAAAATGTATTTAATAAATACAATTTAAATCTATTCTTTTAATAATAAATATAATTTAAATCTATTTAACAATTTCCTAAAATATATAATATATTCAAAATAATTATAAATGATAATTCTAATAACGACTTTCATTTTAATATTGTTGATCGATAAACATAAAAACTTTTTACGTTTGTGTTACTTTGATGGATATCAATTCTTTGACTTTATTTATTTTTCGTGTCTTAAAATACACTTATTAGCAATTAGTAACAAAATTAGTAATGAAATATCATTTTACGTTATCAGTAACAACATTAACTAAAAGGTGATTCAAAACATTAAAAAACTTCATTTGTCATGAAATCCTCCATCATTAACTACATTAACTAAATATCGTTTCAGTGATACTAAGAATAAGAATATTACGTCTTTCATTTAAATATCTTTGACAGATTAACGTTATCATATTATGTTTACAAAGAATTTTCCTTTAATCAATTGTCATGAAACGCTAACCATTATCATGATTGCAATAATTGTGATAATTTTAAGCGCCGTTGACCAAATCACGTAAATTACCAATCCTTCCATTTTTATAATTCAACTATATAAATAAATCCGACTGATTCGATCAGAATTGTTCGAGTTCCTCATGTGGGTTTAGTATTGATTTTTCACCGTGGTTTTAGCTTGATTTTTTGTAACAACCGGCAAAATTAAGGTAATTCCGTACTAATTAATTAAACGCGATTAACGTAATTAAACGTAATTATGTGCTGATTGTTTAACTGAGGCCTTAGAAAGATAGAAGTTCCCAAATAATGCATAGGAATGCATAAGTTTAATGGCAAAGCATGATAGGATCGTGCGCAAGCAAATCTATCCGGTATGGACACTGGCGATTACCCGGTAAAAATTTAATAAGCGAAACGAACCCCGGACACCCGGAATATAAAATAAATAATATTTTCACAAAATATAATGAGTTTTGGAAACCCAAAGCCATACGTGAAAGCTTATTGTACAAATCTCCCGGTAACGAATAAAGTGCGCGTACCGCACCCGAGACGCGCGTAACACGTAATTTCACCCGGCAAAAGCCGAAATAAATTATCAGTAATTTAACTGGGAAAAATTTAAGGAATATTAATGGTATTTTAATATTCGGGTGACACGCGGTTAAAAACCCAAGAATACCCGGACGGTACCCGAACAGAGTGACTTAAACATAACATTGGACAATATTTGGCAAGGTGGACCCCACCCAAGAGACCAAGGGGCCGGCCTAGGGGGCCCACCCAAGGAGTGAAACTCTTAATAATCCCCTTTAACCCTTCACCCCCTTAAAAACTCAATGATTAGTGAGATACACAATAATATTAATGCATGGATTAGCATTGGATAAAAATTGACAAATCCCCTCCTCTCTCTCTCTTAAACTCGGCCCAAACACCCTCTAGATAATCTTCCACAAATCTTCCCATATCCTACATAATCCCCACTTGATCTTACACAATCTAAGAAGATATTAGGTGATCTTGGAAAGATTTGGAAGGGATGTTATATACAATCTAGTGAAGCATACTTGAATCAAAAGCCAAAAATTTCTTCTTCTTCTTCCTCTTGGCCGTAACATTGCACCCACCCACAAACATTGTTCTTTCAATTTTTGTATCTCCAAATCATCTCTAGATCATCATCCTTCAAAACCCCCTTTGTGTGTTCAAGAGCTTGGAGCTTAACCCATTGGAAGAACACACTAAACCTCACCCAAATCCAAGATCTTTGTCTTCCCTAGCCTTGAGCTAGTAGTAAGTATTACCTTGTTTTATTCTTAGATGTTCATGTTTTGTGCTTTTGAAAGCAAGTTGTACATTGATGGGTAATAAAATGGATTTTATGGAAATGATGTGTTTTGTTAGATTAAAAATGGAAGAATGATAATAACTTAAATGAATCTTGGATTTATATTAATAAATGTAATATTTGGAGAAAATGTGATGAAATGTACATACACTTAAGAAAGTTGATGATTTGGGTATGATTAATGAGAAGGACTTGAATGAGATGGAAGATGATTTTAATCATCATAAGATGACTAGTTAATGTCAAAAATATATTAAAATGGGTTAGATAATCATAGGTGAAAAAGTTTCATGTTCAAAGTCCACTCACTTGAATAAGTGAAAAGTTGATGTTTTGGATAAGAATATGAAACAAACATGTTAATGACATCTAGGATGGATTATAAGATTATTAAAAGTGGAATGAAGTAAAAACAATCAAGCATTAAGAAAATGGGTCTTCAAAGTCCACTAAAATGGAAGAGAAACACTAACCTTGCAAGATGAAAGGAAAAATGCAACAAAGATAAGTTAAAGGACAAATATTAGAACTTGGAAAGTCAAGGGACTAAAATATGTATTTTAGAAACTTTAGTCCAAAAATGCATTAACAAAGAGTTCGGTGTCGAAAGCATAAATAATAGCTTTCCAAGTGTAGTTTTTGACAATCATGAGAAACTTACTTGTGTAAACTAAAAGAAGCATTTTTATAAAGATGGGAGTTTTATAAAAATAAAAGAAGTAACACAAGGATTTTATAAAAATAAGATTTTATAAAATATTAGTAAAGACTTGGGAAAACTTGTACAAAAATGGATACTTTTATATAAATGGGAATATAAAAGTATCGGAAACATTTTTGGGTTACAAGTTGGACAAGTTGGGCTAAACATACAAAGTATATTTTCCATAAAAAACGCGCAATGGAAACAAATACGAAAAACGCTAACTAACGAACTTAGTTACATGAGCTAACGTAAACGGACGTATGAGAAAAATGCCATTGCGGCAAGATGAAAATAAATAAATATATATTTTAAGAGATAAAATATATATGACAAGGGTGAAACGTGCGTAACACTTTCCTAAGTGTAGAAAGAATATTCGTGGGAAAGGAAAAACACAACGTAACGAATTAGAAACACTAAAACGACACATGTAGTATCCACGCGATGGTATATGTACATATGCTCGTTTTCGACGAAATTCTAGTATATCTATTTGAATGGGAAAATAGATATGCGAGAAGGAAAACCGAGACGAGTAGGTGAAATATATCTACGAACGTGTGAATACCGACAAAATCCTAGTACAATTATTTAAATGGGAAAATAAACGTACGGTGTGGTGAGTCTAGTCGGGCGTTAAGAATATGTTACCGAACGACAAGAACTTAGCATATCTATTCGAATGGGAAAATAAATATGTGGCAAAGTGAGTCGGGTCGGATGAAAGAAATCACATTATATCGAGCGAAACGATCCTAAGTATAATTATTTAAATGGGAAAATAATTATACGTTGGGTAGAATCGTGTCGAGAATAATAGTGTACAAGTCACAAAGAATATTAATAAGAATAATATACGACTTACAAGGAAAGGGTAATCCATCGCCATTGAACCTAGGATACGAAACTATTAAACGGGAATTGGGATAAAGACGTGGTCGGGAAGTTGGGTGTACAACTTGCCAAGGCACATACACCATAGGTGTAGTGACTTATACGCCTAGAAACATTTGTAGGTGCGGAATCACAAACTTTACTAGTTTCTTCTTTGAGCCGAGCACAGTTACAGGTGAGTCTCACGGCCCCATTTCTAAACTATTTAACGTTTTTACGGGGGAAAGATATGTTGGGATTTGTTTGACGGGTTGGACACTTGAGTTGTGATCGCCACTCGGGGTTGAGACCTCCCCACTATAATCATTAATTCAGGAAAGAGAAACCAAAGGAATATTTGGATAGTACTATTGGTGCCTGACAAGGCCCACCCCTAATCGATAGCGTCGATTATGCATCGGCGTATGCCTGGGGCGCACGTATTCTGAAATCAAGTCGTAGGAATACCGAGTAACGACTTGGGGCGGGGGCATTATTAATTGTCTTGGTTTGGTTATAGGCTCAAGTGAATTGTAGGACTTTGCAACTCCTATAAATGTCATAACAAGGATATTCCCACTTAGTAAAGTTTTATTAAATCAAAACCTGTGAACTCACCAATATTTATATATTGACGATTTTCAAACATATCTTTCAGGTAATTGACTGATGAAGGTTAGCGTGGCAAGCAGGGTCGGGGGAATCTCCAAGTCGGGCGTTGGATGTCATGAAGGGGTCTCATCTCTCTATCCCAAGGACTTCGGGATATAGGGAGGAGCCTCCCTATTTATTTCAAAAACAATTTTAAGATTATGTACGAATAATTTGACATGATTTTCGGCGTTGAATAAATGCCCGTTTGTTTAATTAATATTGTGGTTTGCATTAATCTTGGCTTAATCCTCTTGAACCGTCGCGCCACGTGTTTCCGCCATAGGCGTGGTGTGACATTTTTAGGTCATTGGTTATGAGTCAAACCGTCAAAACAGTTCAGCGTCTTTTGGATATATTTACCTTAAATTCTTGATGATAATACAGTTAAAATGCCAAATGTCTTTCTTTTCCTCACCAGAGTTTTTTTTGGACAAATTTTACTGTTTTGTTATTCTAATGGTTCAGGAATCCTATATGTGGACATAAATTCTTTTCAAAGTTCCAAATCGTCTTGCCATATCAAACCGTTTTATAGAAGATAAAATAATTTCAGTGCGTAACATTGGAATGCGAACTTTTATCCAAATAATTAGGCTGTCCGCATTTGATAAGAAGATTCCTTTCAGATTTAACAGAAGACAATTCACTCTTACTTTATGTTTCGCAATGACAATAAATAAGAGTCAAGGACAAACCCTATTTAGGATAGGTATGTATTTGAAAGATCCTATTTTTACACATGGGCATTTGTATGTCGCTGCCAAGTGACAAGAGTAGAGATGGCCTGAACATACTAATATTGGATAAAGATGACAACGTTAATAATAAATAACAAATGTTGTCTATAAAAAAAATATTTTGAAGTTTGTGAATAAGTATGCGATCATATTTTGCGTAAATCGTTTTTTTATAATTTTTTGGTTGTGTGATTTGTTAAACTACATTTATTTACTTTGAATTTAATCTTCATTTGCATGCCGTTACAATAAATATATGTTTATTCATTTCATTATTTGTTTTTAAATCACGTCTATTCAAACATTTGTTGATTCATATATCTGTTATTGGGTAACATTAAACTTTTTTATGATAATTTACAATCAACCAAAATTCATACGAATTGTATTACGTAACTTTCAATAAATAAAATTTGTATACTGCGATCTTTATAGAATTTTTTTTTCATTTTACATGAACATGTACCGCGTGTACACGCGGGGCTCAAACCTAGTATATTAAAATTTACTGCAAAGACTGCACAACTACTATACCACAACACAAATCTTAAGTAACACACTTCAACTTTTTTTTTTAAAATCTGTCGTATCCTTCAAATCTAGTTTTTCATGTATGACTCATCTTCTTCCTTATCTACTCTTCACCCTCTTGCGTTTATATCCAGTGATGTTCAGGATGAAATCTTTTTTTTTTTTTTGGTCGAAAACAGAAAGAAAATACTTGCAGAAAGAAAACACTCATCGCCGCTCAAAGTGCCCCTCTAGAAATTGGGCCCGGGCCGGGAGTCCTCCCCGCACCCCCTCATCACCGGCCCTGGTGATATGTATTAAGTTATAAATTTATATATTTAAAGTCGTACACATTATTAAAAATTAAGAGGGTGTTTGAGATTGCGTTTTGAATCTAATTTTTAGATTATTGCGTTTTGAAAATGCAGATAATCAGTTTTTAATGTTTGGGATTGCGTTTTGAAAACGCAGATAATCAGTTTTTTAGACTACCAAAACGCAATAATCTATAAGCAGCTTCACCCCTGCTTTTCCAAAACGCATAATCTGTTTTGAATAATCAATCCCAAACACCCCTAAATAGCGTTCTCTTTCAGTCTTTGTGCAAGCTTGGCAACGGCAAGAGTGAGTCCAAAACATCAAACAACTAGAATGCATAAATCCAAGTTTCACAATAACTAACTCAAAAAACTCAAAGGCATAAAAGATCATTATTTAGATTTGTTTCCACTTAAAGGTAAAGACAAATTGAACCACATATTTTGAAGTTTGTTATGGGCATGGCTGACTTTTAGAAAATTTATATATTCTTTCATGTTTAAAGTTTAAACAACCCCACCAACTTTGACTCGACAAATTTAATTTGGATGTAAAGTCTTAATCTTAAGCAAACAAACGTAGTAGCAAGTCACGAGAATACAATATCCGTTTTTGGTACTTTTATAATTATTAACTAGGTTTGAGACCCGTGGGGACCCACGGTGCAAACCATAGTAAATAAAAAAATTATATTAAACTAAGAGTTGTATTGTTCAAGTTTAGTGACTACAAACGTAAAGTGTTAAAAATAACGGTTAGCTTGAAATATTTTTCTTATATAAACATCATGCGTTGATATTAAATGAGTATTAAAAGTAAAACTAACATATAACTATGGTTTTCATGTCAAAGTGGATATTTTTTATAAGCTATAAGTAACGTTAGTAATGAAAACCGATTACCTATTATGATCAGTACTCAACCAAAGTATAAACTTTTGAAAAAAATAACAAAGGTATGAATACATTATGTTTTTGTAAATGACTTTTTATCATATTATTATTTTTAATGTAATTGTAATTAGTACATAACTTGTTTTATTGACAAAATGCAACGCACTGTTCAAAGCACACAAAAAAAGTTTAAAATAATACTTTATTATTGAAGTTGTATATACATAACGTCAATAAAGATAATTAAAAAATTGCATAAAAATTACTCACATTATTCATAAATCCTGAAAGACTTCTTTGTACACAACGTTTGATGTTTTGTTCGTCAATTCACCATTTTCATCTACTATAACAATCTTAAGTCCATCTTGACTTCTGACCCTTGAAAGCGCAACATACAACTGCCCATGTGAAAAAACTGGATCCTTCAAATACAACCCAACTCTCGATAAGGATTGTCCTTGACTTTTGTTTATTGTCATTGCGAAAGAAACAGCAAGTGGAAATTGCCTTCTGTTAAATTTAAAAGGAATTTTCTTATCTGAGGGGGATAAAGTAATTCTTGGAATAAAAGTTCGCATTCCAATGTTACTTCCTGATATGATTTTCGCTTCAATGACACGTTTTCTCATTTTAACAACTTGTAACCTTGTCCCATTGCACAAACCACTTTTCTGATCAATGTTTCTGAGTAACATTACGGGAACGCCAACTTTCAAAACCAAACGATGGTTTGGTATTCCAGAAAACTTAAGACCATTAAGGACATCAGGAGAAACTAATCTTTCATCAACCTGTTTGTTCACATCTTCAGACTGGCAAACACTATCCGAACTTAAATACTCAACTTCGTCACCGGGAAACATTGAAAGTAATATATCATTAATTTCATGAACAACTTCATTCTTCGGTGCCAATATAGCTCGATCTTGAAAATAAGTCGGAATGTGGATGTTATCCAAAAGTGAAGGATAAACAAAGGCTATCAAATCAGAAACAGGATCCGAAGATTGAGAAATAAGTAAGTCATCAGGTATCAAAATAACATCTTGATCATCACTTATTGTATCAACCTTTCCTTCTCCTATGTCCAGAAGCCAGGATGCAAACTTTTTAGTTTCCTCAATATCAGAGCTGCAGCTTCCAAAAGCAACCGCATATTTTTTGTTAACTCTAAAACAATGCATTTGTGCCAAATGTATGATGAACTTAAAGAGGCATTAACAATGTCATGCCTAGTTCCATTTGGTACAACTGGCAGAATTTGCCTAAAGTCACCGCCAAACACAACAACCTTTCCACCAAATAACAAATCAGACGACTCATCAGCATGTACACCAAATACATCTTTTAAACTTCGATCTAGTGCTTCAAAAGCATGTTTATGAGTCATGGGTGCTTCATCCCATATAATCAAGTCAGTTTGTTTAAACAGCTGTGCAACATCACTATTAGGTGGTATGTAGCACATAGAATCTTCAGTTAGGTTTATAGGAATACGAAACCTGGAATGTGCTGTCCTACCACCGGCCAATAGCAAATAAGCGATACCACTCGAAGCAACATTCAAAACAATCTTTCTTTTACATCTTATGGATGAAGATAGAGTCTTCCATAGGAATGTTTTACCAGTACCACCATAACCATAAACAAAAAAAACCCCTCCTTTTTTTTTCCTCAACAGATTTAATTATACAATTATAAATATTTTTTTGTTCATCTGTTAAAGAAGAGAACTGAGAATCAAATTCTTCAACCAAACTGTTTGAGTCATAGCCCAACTCCTCACAAATAAGACGATTGTCTAATAATGATAGAAACTCATTCTCAGGATATGGCATGCCTATGAAATGTCGTAGACTGCAACTATTACGCAATAAGAACTTCTCAATATCTAGCAAAGCTAAATTCTTAAGTTCGTCGTCTGAAAGGATTAAATCTGGAAAAAAAAATGTGTTAGAATGGAATATATGTAATAAAATTAACATATAAAATGAATAATTGAATATGTGGAACCATAAAAAATAGTATAATTTACATTCCTAATAATTATGAATCATTATAAAATTTGGTATATGTCCAAACAATTCTAGAAAATCTATTTTAAAGTAATAATATATTAAAAAAAGTTAAAAACCTGGACAGTTTGAATCTATTCTTCTCTTGCGTAAAATGTCATCAGACAAATAATTCCATGTTTCCTCCCACACAATATCAGGTCTTGACAAACTGTTGGACGCTAAAAGAGTTGCAAATAAGTTTCTTAGATAAGGGCCAGAACCTGCAAAAGCCGCTTCCTTTATTGCTTCAACATATTCTGTATCATCATCCAGGAGTCCCATTGCGTAGCATGCATCCCTAAAAGATGATTGTACTTTTCCATCAACTTTAAGAATATCTTGAAATGATGTTGGTCCTTTAACCTTATTCAAAAGCATTCTCAAAAAATAACTTTAGACGACATTGCCATGGGAGACGTGTGAAGTGATTCTGATTCAGCAGGCTGTTAAAAAAAAATATGCAAAAACTTAGAAATGTAATAAAGTCTTACGTAAATAAAATTTGCTAAGTTATGTGAAATGGAATTCGAATATGTACCTGTCCTACATACAACTTTTTCTTAAGATGCGAGATAATTGTTGGATCATCAGTTATCTTAGTTACACCATAAACATCATATTTGTTGTTTAAATTGAACCCAGAGACAAAGATTTTAAAAGCAAACTCTCTGTCTAACAAAGTCTTAATCTCTTCAGGATATTCAACTGTATCACCAACCTATATATAAGGAATAACCAAATACATAATTATTACAAAACTATAATTAACGAATTATTAAAAATAATTTTATACTTAAAATGTAGTTAAAAATAGGGAATACCGTATTCAAATCAAGCAATTCAGAAGCACTTTTACTAATAAGTTGTGCAACGTCACGATGAAACAACGTAAGCGATACAGCACCGTTAACGTCTTGCACACGAACCTGAATTTTAAACCTAGAAAAAAAATTTGAAAAAAAAAACAACAAAAATTTATAACTAAGTTGGGTTGAAATGAAAGTATTTTTGTGAAAATTATAATAGATGTTAAAAATATATCCGACCTTGGTGTAGGCTCAACTTTTTTGGCACTACAACTATCATTCAAACACTCGTAAACCTTTTCTTCCTCAAAATCTGAACTTCCTTCACCAACCTGCTTGATTATATAATCAATACTACATTTTCTGGTGCATTTGGGGCATCCCATGTAGTACCAGCCAATTTCGGTAAACAGGTCTTTAATAGTACCCAATAATACCAAAGCCTGCGCCTGTATGAATATTATAGTTTGTTACCAAAATAAGATCGTATATGGTATACAATGGAAATTAATATTAAATAAAAATTAAAATTTTAACCTCATTACAATTTTTTATATTTAATTATAAATATCGTATTTAAGTATGAACATTATACTTACCTCTTGAATCTCACAAATGTCGCCAATGTTACTAAAAGGAGTGTTATGGACAAATTCATCTTCATCAGAGCAAAACATAGAAGTTCCATATGGTTGATGAGAAGAGGAAAGATTATCAGTGATTTTCTTACCCAACCTGATAAAAATAATTACATACATACACATTACATATTTATTGAGACTCTTTATAAAGGTTGTGTAATTCGTATTGAAAAAACGTAATAGTACATACCCTTTTTTGTACAGCTTTATATCTTCAATATCTCCATTTATGAACAGTCGACTAACGCGATCTCCAAAAGAGTTAGAAACATACGGTTTTCCTATAAAAAAAATTAGGAAAAAATATTTTATTTATTTAATAAAAAGAAAATTTAGAAGTTAGAACTTAATTTATAATGCAAAATATAATGTATGTATAAATATAAATATAAATATAAATATATATATTTATTAACATTATACAACCATTATAAAACTTCAAACGGCCAAACTGCATTATTATTATAAATTCTTTCTCTGTTTGATGAGTTGCAACATATTTAGACATCTCCATGGCATAACTATCCCACAACGTTAAATAGATGCGCAAGCCCCTTCAAAAAAGTACAAATTATTTTAGTAAAAAATAAATAAACAATTTATAAAGGTACGTAATTTTTTTTATATATAAAATGCAAAAAAAATAATAAATAAATAAATAACACATACTCGATATCTTGAATTTCCATTGTTAACCTCTTTTTATCAGCGACAACTTTTTTTCTTTATCATCATTGCTGAAGAACTTGTTAACATGTCCAATAACATCTAAGATCAATTATAAAATAAACATTAATGAAAGATAACTTATAAAACTATTATTATTGTTTGGTTGTGATTAAAAAAAAACTTTAGAACGAAAATATACCTATTGTAACATATTCATCAACCTCCCTATCCAGAATTCTTTGAAAGGGCACAAAAGAGAAACCAAAATCTGGACCTTGGAAACCATGATATTCGGAAACTTGAGTATTCATATTCAAGCAGAGTTTGTTTGGGTTTGGAACATACTTGTATTTAGAGGAATTGACCCCAACTCCTGGATTTCTTATAATAAGAGAAGAATTTTCAATCAGAAACCTCTCGAATTTAAAAAACAACCGCTTAAATACATTCGCTTGAATCTTGTCACCCTGTTGATTATAAAAAAAAATAAGATAATTGATATACATTAAAATTAAAAGCATCACAATTAAAAAAAAAGTTATGAAATTTAAAAATAATAGGATATAAAAAAAACGTGTTGTTAAGTTTTACATTTTCATCACATAGGATCATTTCAATTGAGTACACATCATTAGGATTGCGACGATCGGGTAGACGCCAAACCCGAATAATCTTTAGCTTTAACGCCACACTGTTTCGGTTTACATGAATTTGGTTAACCATTGTAAACTCATTTGCATCTACAGCAGCCATTGATCTTGTTAATTGGAAAAAAATGATGTAAAAACCAAAAGATGACTTCAATAACACAACAAATCAAAATCAAAATAACTAATGTTTAAGTAATTAAATATGAGAAACAGAAATTAACCTAATAATATATCTTTGCGATTACTCAAAGTGGCTCCAACGTGTCTTATTACAATCGTATGTGAATTGGTTTGACTTGTTTATATAGTTATTGAATTTACCGAATAATAAGAAATGGATGAAATGGTAGGCGGTTAATTAGCATTTGAATTAGCATTGTTTTAAAGGTTATAATTATGTATTGATTCAATTTAGTCAAGGTCAATCATTTATTGATTAAATAGCGTATGTCAAGCATTATATAGGTATTGATGTAGGAATTCAATCAATTCAATAATAACAAATAGATTAAAGAGTGGAGGGTAATTAGGAACCGAATTACGATTGTTATTATTGTTATAACTTTTATGTACTGATTGAATTTAGTCAAAGTCAAGTATTCACAGCAAAACAGCCGTATGTTAAGCATTATAGTTAGTTGTAATTTGTTTTGATCTATTCAATGTTATTTAACTAATGTTCTTTATATGTTATGTCAAGCATTATATAGGAATTCAATCAATTGAATAATAAAAAACGGATGAAAGAGTGGAGGGTAATTAGGATTCGACTTACAATTGTTATTATTGTTATAACTTTATGTATTGATTGAATTTAGTCAAAGTCAAGTGTGGATGTCAAGCATTATACTTAGTTGTAATTGTAATTTGTTTTGATCTATTCAATGTTATTTAACTAATGTTCTTTATATGTTATGTCAAGCATTATATAGGTATTCAAACAATTCAATAATAAGAAATGGATGAAAGAGTGGAGGGTAATTAGCATCCGAATTAGCATTGTTATTATTGTTATAAATTAATGTATTGATTACATTTAGTCAAAGTCAAGCATTGAAATCATTAATGGCGAATTTTAAGTATTATACCTAGTTGTGATTTTTTTTTTGATCTATTCAATGTTATTCGACTAAATGTTCTTTACATGTTATGTAAAGCATTATATAGGTATTCAATCAATTCAATAATAAGAAATGGATGAAAGAGTGGAGGGTAATTAGCATCCGAATTAGCATTGTTATTATTGTTATAAATTAATGTATTGATTACATTTAGTCAAAGTCAAGCATTGAAATAATTAATGGCGAATTTTAAGTATTATACCTAGTTGTGACTTTTTTTTTTGATCTATTCAATGTTATTAAACTAAATGTTCTTTACATGTTATGTAAAGCATTATATAGGTACTCAATCAATTCAATAATAAGAAATGGATGAAAGAGTGGAGGGTAATTAGCATCCGAATTACCTCTTATATATTATTGTTATAAATTAATGTATTGATTAAATTTAGTCAAAGTCAAGCATTTAAACCATTAATGCCGAATTTCAAGGATTATACCTATTTGTGATTTTTTTTGATATATTCAATGTTATTAAACTAAATGTTATTTACATGTTATGTAAAGCATTATATAGGTATTCAATCAATTCAATAATAAGAAATGGATGAAAGAGTGGAGGGTAATTAGCATCCGTATTAGAATTGTTATTATTGTTATAAATTAATGTATTGATTGAATTTACTCATTTATTGATTTGATCATAATTAAATCTTAGTCAATGTGAATAATTACACATTTAAATTAAAATTAATAAGAAGTTTGAAAATTTATAGCGTATTCAAAGGTCAAAACACATTTTAATAATCAGTAAAATTTATTTAAAATAAGTACAAAAGGAAATCACAATAAATAAAAAACTAACATTAAACTGACGAGTGTATTGAAATTGTGTTTAATGGAATGAACGACAAAATACATTTAACAGGGATTAATTGATTTGTGACAAATCAATAACTTCTTGTGTGTCAATCTTGGTAACAAAAAGCCTACGTTTGTGCGAACACCATTTGAAGAGGCAGTAGTCCCCAATAGAAATACCTTATGATTCACGCAAGACATCATGAAAGCATTCGGAGCAATAAAGTCGAATATCACGTAAAACATAGAGAAGCATAAATCATGTACAACTTTTGACCATCCATTTGTTAAGCAGAATTCATCATCTATAAATTCTAACAAAACAAACCAAGATTGACCATGGTATGTCGAAACTTTAATGTTGTTGTTTCGTAAGTTTTTAGATAACAAAAACCTGTTCATGGATTTAGGCAATGTCTGCACAAACACGTAAAAACCAACATTATAATAACAAATAAGGTTTTTTTTACTTTAAAAATATTAGAAACGTCATACCAAAACTCGTGCGGAAGGGTCATGAATAACCTTGAAGAATTTGTCACCCTTGTGATAAGCCATAATGAATTATTTGTCCTAATGAAATCTTGTTCTTCGTATGCAAAAAACAAACTTTTGTTAAAATATACATAAAGTCACTCATACTCAAAACTGATTTTAATTATCTTGTTTTATGAAATCCTGTATTTTTTTTTTTTTTTATAATTGTTTTTTATATTCACACATACTCAAAACCGATTTCAATTGCAATCTCTTTATTAAAAAACACAATCATATATTCAATGATTAAAGCTGATCAGAATTACTTGCGTGTCGATTACATCCAAAGCAGAGAGTTGATTGTAAACATATTATCAAATGGTTTTAATAAAAAAAAAAAGATTATGTTTGTTTTAATATGTTAGTAAACCGATGTGGATGGATTTCAAAAATTGTCAGAAACATAATCGACAAACAATAGGATTAGAAAGTTATTTTAATAAGAAACCGATTGTATTTATATTTTATGTAAGATGGTTTCAAACATTTACTTTAGGGATTTTATAAAGTGTCAGACACATAATCGAAAACTTGTTGATAATCACATATTTTGTAGAAGGTTGATAGATATAGGATTGTCATTTGTCTTTGTATAAAAATAATGATACAATCCTATTGTTTTTATATTTTATGTAAGATGATTGCAAACATTATGTATCAATATAATCAAAATGCAGAAAAAGATTCAAAAACATTTTCGAGATTCATCTAAGATTGATGAAGAACAAACCTTGCAAAAATGACAATGAGAGAGGAATGAGGAATGAGAAAGGAATTAGTAGGATAGGAAGGAGGAAGATGTTGTAACATACAAATGGATGTTGACAAAACTACATAAAAAGAGGTTTATATAAGACTTTGTCTTGGAGCCCCATTTAGGATTTGGATCCTTCAAGACCCTCTAAAAATCTAGGATTCAACCCTAGTGTTTTCATTTATTATATAGATAGATAAGGAACAACATTTGAACATAATTATATTAGTGTTAACCCATTGACTCCTTTTAAGGCCATACGGCATACATTATGGGATATGTGACTGGAACGTGAGAGGCCCGTGAGTATAGTTACCTCACGGGAATACCGCCCCTCTCGTCCCTCATGCGTGGTGAACAAGAGGAATCTTACGAGGGTAAGGAGACAATTACTTTTTTATTTTGGAATATTATGGAGGGCGGTGGAGGATAGTGACCACACCCCTAGGTTGGTGATAGAGGATGTGTAGTGATGTGACGATGACGTGAGGGGTAGTGATGATGGCGAGGATAGTGACCACACCCTAAGACTTAATCAATTAAACTTGATGTACTAGTTTTTCAACATTCTCAGTGGTTTGGGGAAAATATATGTGACACCCCAGGAACACACCTCATCAGGGACGATGAGACTCTAACAGGGGGTGAATGTGACACCCTAGGAAAATCCCACATCGACCGTGGCCAGGAGAGATCCTTGGTTCATAAGTAATATTTTGCCTCTTAAATCACCAACGCGTTTTGGGGCTTAATGTTAGTGGATGAGAGGAGATCTCCACAGTTAAGCGTGCTCAGGTGGGAGCAGTTTCAGGATGGGTGACCTCCTGGGAAGTTTCCACCGGGGCACCCAAAAACAAATCCGTGAGCTCTGGATGGGCAACCATCGGAGCAAAGCGGAAAATATTGGTGGTGAGAGGGGCCGGATGTTACAGATTGGTATCAGAGCCAATGGTTATAGTAAACTAGGACTGCATGTAGAGTCTAGTCTATAGCTGAGTATCACACACGTTAGACGGTCACACATAGTTACGAGTCGTGTCATTTGGTAAAACATACTAACCTTGTCGGGGTGTTGGTGTCCTCATCACACAGTATCGTATTATCTATCTTTGGACTATTTCTACACTTATTCTATCTTCTTCTTCGGGTTTGAAGATGAAGGGGCTTATCGCTTATACTTGGCAGTAGTGTACATTGGGGTGGCTTCGGCACAGTTTTGAGATTTTTCCGGGATTTGGATATCTCCCCTCTATGCTCTAATGTACATACTTGCCCACACACACACTATCATGCACTAGTACTTGTCATAGTACACCCCTGGGTGACTGTTCACTTTGGGATCCTCGTGCGATAACAGTTTCTTTTAGGAATGTGGGTGTCGGGTGATTGGAAGTTCTAGCTAGGAGTACGCCTAGAGGACCATGTAGAGCGATTTTTTATTTCGGGTGCACACGAAATCATAAATCAAAATGCATGAAAATCTTGGTGGACTTCGTGTTCGGACTAAAGGTCATGCTGGAACCATGTTCTGAATTCGTTTGGTCACTTGTAGCTTGATCTGTTAGTGGTATTGAGTGTCTCGTCTCATGTTTGGCAGAACATGTCTGGTCGCGTTGGTGGACGTGCTGGTGGATGTCGTGGTGGCGATGGGGGTCGCAATGGCGGTGGACGAGGTGGTGGGAACATCACCATGACTCAGGCGGAGTTGGAGCACTTGTTGCAGCAGCAGTTGAACGTTACGTTGGCTGCTTTCCAGGCTGCTCAGCAGACTTTCGGGAATACTAATTAGGTGCAGTCTGGGTGCACCTACAAGAAGTTCATGGACTGTAAGCCCGATTACTTCAATGGGAATGAAGGGGCAGTGGGACTACTTCGGTGGTTGGAGAAGATCGAATCGGTGTTTGCTATGTGTAACTGTCCCGACACTGATCGTGTCAAGTATGCTTCCGCTACACTGGAGGGACATGCGTTGACCTGGTGGAACTCTACCACTGCGAACCTTGGTCTGGGTGAGGCCAATGCTATGCCGTGGTCCGAGTTTGTTCAGATGTTGAGGGCGGAGTATTGCCCAAAAGACGAGATTATGAAGTTGGAGCATGAGTTCTGGAATCTGAAGATGGTTGGGTCGGAGATCGAGGAGTTTACTGCTAGGCACAACGAGTTGGCTGTGATGTGCCCCGGTTTGGCTACACCGGAGTACCAGAGGATTGGGCACTATGTTGCTGGGTTGGTGCCGGAGATTGCTGGGCTTGTTGCCGCTACTAATCACACTACTATGTTGGCCACTGTTCGGGCAGCTCACAAGCTGACCAACATGAAAGTTGCTGAGGGCGTTCTACCTCCGAGGGGTGCTTCTGTAAAAGCCCCTGCGGACAACAAGAGGAAGTGGGAGAGTGCTGGGAAGGGTGTTGGGTCGTCCCAGCCACAGGCGAAGAGGCAGGACGTTGTGGGAGCGTCATCTGAACAGAAGACTGGGGGTTATGTTGGTAAGAACCCGAAGTGTAACACGTGTGGGTATCATCATGTTGGGGGTTGTGATGAGTTTCGATGTAAACGTTGTCAGCGAGTCGGTCACTTGGCTAAGGATTGTAGGGCCAATCTTCAGCCAAAACAGACTCAAGTGGTTGTCCCCGCTCCTGCTCCTCGGGGAAACCATGGGTGTTTTAACTGTGGGGAGACTGGGCACTTCAAGCGGGATTGTCCTAAGCTGAAGCAAGGGACTGCAGGTGGTGCTGGGAACAACGAGGGTGGCGGTCGGGCTAGTCGTGGTCATGTTTATGTCATTGGCGCTAGGGAGAACCATAAGGATCCTGATACTGTTACCGGTGAGTATTCTTTTCTTGATTCTCGTTATGCTTGTATTCATTCTCATTCACATTGTTTGGCATTCGTATTCATTGTGTGCATTCAGTTTGGTATTTGGTCATCGTTTTGCATTCATGGGTCTGATGAGGGTCCTTTGGAGATGCTACTTGGACGGTACCGGTGTGTCATTTATACCGATCACAGTAGTCTCTAGTAGGCCTTCGATCAGGAGGATTCATTGTTTTGTATTCACTTTGGGGAGGGCGGTTCCCCGGCATAGAGTATCTGTTGATATCATCTTTTGTTCGTGGTTATCATTTTGTTTGCGTTTTGGGAAACGTTACTTGGGTTAGGTTGACACTCATTACTGTCGAAGAGTGAATCTCGGGGCGAGATTCCTTTCAACAGGGGGATGATGTGACGACCGGGAAAATTTTTCTTTTTATCGCTTCATTCTCTTTGACTTCGGGAAATTTTCGGGACGAAAATTCTTTCAACAGGGGGATGATGTGACACCCGACAAGTTTAGGTCAACATTTCATAAACACAAAAAGTCTACCTTAGCGAAAAATGTTTATTAAACATACTTGACGGGGTCAGTCGAGTCGGAACACAGTTCGTATTGTCTAGGGTTCAATGATTTGGAGGATCATTGGGTCAGTCACTCACACACACACACACGTTACGAGTCCCGTTGTTGGTGAATTACATAAACTAAATTAGGTGTTATGTCTAGATTGATTCTTATATGGTCGATTATATGCAAATATGTGTTTAAACGATGTGTAGATGATTATCCATGCTTATATATGTTAAACATAGATTAAGATTGCATGTTCATGTGTTAGGATGCGTTAAAATGCGTTAAACACGACAAACTGGAAAATCTGGAAAAGGCACTTCCTGGTTCGACCGTTTGAAGGGTCGAACCTGGCTATCTGTTTTAAAAGAACTACATTCGACCACTTAACTGTACATTCGCCCACATGTAATGGTCGAACCTGGACATAGTATAAATACCACACTTTGTCATTTTTCATCATTTCACAAACCCTAAACGCCTCTAAACACTCTCTAGCAACTTTAATCACTGATGAATGAGTTTTTGCTCTTGTTTTCCATAATCTAACCTACAAACATCTTCTAAACAAAGATCTAAGGTGTGTTCTTCATCCTAAATCCTTTTTAAAGCATTTTGATTCGTTTTCATTAAACCCCAAGAGTCCAGATCTGCTTCAAACATTTTTTCATGGATAAAAACCTTCCTAATATCTTTCTAAACAAAACCTATTCATAAACAAAGAGTTTTCATACAAATTAACATGTGTTAATGGTGTTTTATGTGGTGTTATGTATTGTTTGATGATTGATTGCTGTATAGATGATATAACAATGATCTAGGACTGTTATTGATGATGATTTATGATTGAGATAGGTTACAATTGGTTATGGATGATGTTTTGCTCATTTTGGGGGTTTTGGGTTAGATCTAGGGCTTTTTCATGATGATAGTGATAAGGATATGATTGGGGGTTTCTTGTTCATGATAATCTGAGTATATTAAGTTGATTATTGATTGATTTCAGAAAGTTTCCTAATTGGGTAAAGATTGCATGCGTTTGATGTGACATCTCCATAATTTGCTATTTCGGGTAACTTGTAAAACAGACGGATTTTGGGATAAAATTGATAGGGTTTTGTAGGAATATGTTAATGATAGTTGACTACTGTGATTGGTGATGTTTTGTGATGTTTTCGGACTGTTTAGATGCGTTTTGGTGCGTTTTTATGAAGTTCTGCAGCAAACGGTCGAACGTGGAACTCATTCGACCCTTCGTGTGGTTGAACGTGGCTCAAAACGGTCGAACGTGGCTCAAAACGGTCGAACGTGGCTCAAAACAGTCGAACGTGGCTCAAAACGGTCGAACGTGGCTCAAATGGGTCGAATGTAGAACCATAGGGTCGAATGTGGGTGTCTGGGGGTCGAATGTGGGTGCCTGGGGTCGAATCTGGGTATCCGGGGGTGAATTAACACGTTTAGGGTCGAATTAACATACGTTAAGGTCGAATAAACATATGTTAGGATCAAATAAACATGTGTTAGGTCAAATGAACTTGTGAATAGGTTGAATGAACATCATGAGGGTTGAACCAAGGGTCCATGGGTCGAACCAGAAGCCCTTGGGGGCGAACGAAACACAGGAAACTCCCGATTCGACCTTACGACTTTGTATATGCGATTTTTGATGCAAACTAAGTGTTTTATGCTTGAAACTTATGTGTTAACCTTATGTGCATGACTAATTGATGTAATGGGTCACCAACGGGATGTCGGGTCTGTCTGGTATGTCCGGTTAACGTTTAAACGCACTTTTTAACACACATAGTCAAGATCTGGACAATCGGGGACTAGTTAACCTTCGGGTTAGTAGTCAATACACCTATTCGAACTCATTGATAGGTTGTCATTAGTTGGGATTATCATACACGTGTTGGATTTCTAATTATCAGAAGACGCACTCTAAGGTGAGTTTCACGGCCCCTCTTTTATACACTTTTCTCTCGGGGGAGAAGAATGCCACACGTTTTAACAAATACAACATTTATGTTTTGAAACAAAACGCTTTTGAAACGCAACGCTTTTGAAACACGACGCTTTTGAAACGCAACGCTTATGAAACGCAACGCTTTTGAAACGCAACGCTTTTGAAACATAACGCTATTGGAAACGCAACGCTTGTTTTAAATTACTATACGACGAAATGCAACGCTAAGTCCTTAATAAAAACCATGAATGTGCGGGGCACAACGGGGGAAATGTGGATAGATCTATTGGGCTTGACGAACCCCACCCAACGGCTGGGAGCCGGGCGGGTGCATATTGTCTCTATTTTCGGCAACTCAAACACGGGCGACAACACACGCAACGCTTGTCAGTAATGGTTTCGTCAACACAGTCGTAGCAGTAAGGAAACGTTTGTTATGTATTTAAAGGTTTTGCATACTTGGTACTTTTGAGATGAAACTCTTTACGCTTGAAACGCTTTGTGAACTTAAAACCTGTGAACTCACCAGCATTATATGTTGACGTCTTTTTGGCATGTTTTCTCAGGTCGCTAAGGTAGCAGCATTGAGTTTAGGCGCACGGAGTCTCACGGCGTCTAGGATCCATTTGCATTTCATTTTGAGTATTATCAGACTTTTATGTTTTACTTTTGAGTTGTAATAAAGTTTTACGCTTCCGCAAGCGATGGTTAAATTTTTGAAACTTAATGGGCAATTTACGTTGTTTTCATATCATATAGATGTCGTTTATTGTGACCGTTGACTTGGATCCTGGTGTGTCACGCGCCTCGCGGTAAAACCCCGCACGTGGAATTTGAGGGTGTGACAGATGGTATTAGAGCCACTCCTGTGCCGTTCGGGATGGTGGGTGCACACCTCATCAGGGACGATGAGACTCTAACAGGGGTGAATGTGACACCCCAGGAACACACCTCATCAGGGACGATGAGACTCTAACATGGGGTGAATGTGACACCCCAGGAAAATCCCACATCGACCGTGGCCAGGAGAGATCCTTGGTTCATAAGTAATATTCTGCCTCTTAAATCACCAACGCGTTTTGGGGCTTAATGTTAGTGGATGAGAGGAGAACTCCACAGTTAAGCGTGCTCAGGTGGGAGCAGTTTCAGGATGGGTGACCTCCCGGGAAGTTTCCACCGGGGCACCCAAAAACAAATCCGTGAGCTCTGGATGGGTAACCCATCGGAGCAAAGCGGACAATATTAATGGTGAGAGAGGCCGGATGTTACAATATAGATTTGGTTCATAACTTTTAATTTCACGGATTTTAGTCATCGCGTGCACAACTTGCTTTTACAAACCAAATAAACTCTTTTAACTCAATGGATTTTCGTGTCTAAGTTTTATCACAAGCTAATTGCTATGTGTATGCAACTCGACTCAATTGTCCGGTTATCATCTTGTACCTGTTATGCCTCAAAAGATTTTAATAACTTTAATCTATCTATACTAATAAAGGAGTAACTAGGGGGACACTTGTCCCCCTCCTAGAGCTCCTCAATATAATTGTCCACATGTTAAGCAGCCATCTTATAACCCGGATTCATGCGCCCGACCCAATGACCCGTATCAGATTGTTATAACCCAGACAACAAAACCCTTTCATCTAAAAATCTCGCTGTCGCCGCTATCATACAATCTTCCCTCTGAATCTTCGGTAACTCGCTGACAAACCCTAGGTTTTGCGCCTGCAATTTACAGATCTACACTACCAAAATCATCCACGATCATTCTTGCTGCATATTTAAGGTTTGTTTACGATTCAACCCTAATCTACATTTTTGAAGAATCGATACCAACGAATCACATTCATGATGATGAACAACAATAAGGTCTATAACTTCTCAGATCTAATACAACGAGTCACATTCTCCTGCTTACTCAACCCAATCGGTCCCAACCGCCGCTACTCCATCAACCTCGAATCCACCGAAGATTCCGATTCTGATTACGAACGACATAGATGGGTTAGCTTCCGATTCTTATATTCGATTATTTGATTTTTTTTATTTATTTTTTGTTGTTGTGGCAAGTTGCATTAGGTATTCTTCTTTTATAAGCATTTGGTATGAATATTCAAGATTTGGTTAAAATTAGTTGATTACAGTAGTGTTTATTGCTAAAATATTGTCACATGGTGATTTGGGTTAAAATTATGATTTATCTCACATAATGTTAGGGTTTGAAAACAATGAACCTGTTATCTGTTCATGTCATTTTTCCGATTTAAGATTGGTTTTGTTCAGTTTACTTTTTGAATCATGATTTATCCCACATAATATTAGGGTTTCGAAACAATGAACATGTAATCTCAAGTGTCTTTTTAGTTTTGAATCTTGCACATGGGTAAAATATTGGACTCAACTAATTCTTTTTAGTTTTAATAACTTTGCAGGGAGGAGATTTATCTTACAGACGATATCATGTTATCTGGTGCAGCTTTGTTGGAGCATCCATTTAAGGTAGTTCTTCTTAGGTGCATGTTTTTATTACTTTGTTTCAAATAATCAATGCCCTGAGAAGTTTACTTATTAAGTATTCAGTTGTCTGCTGTTAGGTATATTATGTTGATATTGACTTTTGCTTAGATATTAATTCTGTTTATACATATTGTTTATCTAACTGAAATGCTAAATACATTTGTTACTTTTGAGCGTTTGACATCAGAGTTAATCATGTGGATTAGTAATAGAAATAATAATTCCAGGCATTGACAAGTGGAGATGATGCCTATTTTGTGGCTGACAACAAATGGATAGGGGTGGCTAATGGAGTAAGCCAGTGGTCACTTGAAGGTAAATGTCCGTTTACATTTATTTTCAATCGAGTGATTGATCCGCCATCAAGTTAAAAGGATAACACTAATATTGGTATTAATTATTTGTTTAATTTCAAAACTAATCTCGGTTATTTTTTTCTCCTTTGAAATACATGCAATTGTCTGGGAGTTTATGCCCAAGAGCTCATAAGGACTTGTGAAGATATTTTGTCGGATACTAGCAGCGTTCTGGTGACTAACCCTGTTGAACTTCTCTATGGAGGTGTCAAAGAAACAAATATGTCGGGTTCCTCCAATGTTTTGATCGCCAACTTCAATGGCCAGGTTTGTGTTCATGATAATAAAAATAAATAATACATTTAACAGATGTGTGGCTTATATCTTTATTCCCTAATAAAGGAGTGAAAGTGGCGAGGCAAGCCGAATTTACTTGACCTGCGCTTAGGATCATATCAACCTCATACTTTTCCTCAAGAGTTGCATGCTATCGGCAATGCTGCCTCCTTAAAGTAATCGTTTGCTTGGATATGATCTCACTTAATTGGATTAGAGACCGCAAAATGTATCAGTTCAGTGTATTTGTTAATATTTGTAAGTGATTAAGTTTAATAATGCCACTTGTAGGACTCGCTTTTTATATGATTGTTCCATGGATAGTTTGAACTTCACTAGCCAGAGGTACTTCCTTTAATGTATGCATATAGTGAGTGTATCTTGATCATAGTCGGACATTTTATTGAATTGTTTCATCATGATGGCATAATGAAACACATCTATTATATTTCGGAGTTTTAGAAGACTCACTATACACATATTTTTTTTTCCAGATTTGTTTCTAGGAGATGGGAAGGCAGTTCGGATGGGTCCTTTTCAGTGGTGAGCTATAAAGAGATGGCAGTTAAGGATAAGGGGCTGCATAGAGCTTCATTGATGAGATGGATTGAGTGGATTCCAATCAAGGTTAAAATCTTTATAGAAATAAAATTATAGAACTAAAAAGCTACGCTATTTCGATGTGTACTGGTGATGTTTTGCTTAAAAATATGTTGTGGATTCTTCTAATTTTCTATTATTTTCCATTGAGTTTGTATTGAATGCATGGAGTTGACTGTTTTAATTCTTTCAGTTTCAATTAGGTATCCATGAGACTTATGGGTTGTTGATTTGAAAGAATAATGGACTTTTGATCATCGAAGAGGTTACGATTGAGGTAAGTATGTATGTATGTGTATATAGTTTGCAAAAGTGTAATTAGTCATGTGTATGATTGTTTTGTAACTCTGTTCTTGTATATTATTGCTATGCTTAGATGAATAGGCTTTATGCCTTATGATTTTGATTGATACGCTTTCTGGTTTTGAGTTTAGCCTCTGTAGATAATGAAATCTTAGAAGTAAAAAAAAAAAACAAAAGAACAAATGGTCTTTCTACTTTACTCACAAATGGTCAGCAGATGGAACAGCCTTACAACATGCTAGAGAAAGCATAGATCCACATGTCAAGCTGATTATTAAAACAGTAAGCATCCCTCTCTATTCTTAGTGAATTAATACTTTTTTGGTTGAAAAAAATAAACTTTCGAGTTCAGTGTTAGTTAATTAATGGAAGTTGAATTTGTTTTGTTCATAATGTTTGTTTGATTTGTCAGCAAACTAACCGGCTCTTCCATGCTTGAGGTTTTAGTACTTTCAGCAATATTCCATGTACGTTTTGTATACGATGCATTCTCGATACAGTGCTTTTCAAAAGTTTTTTGTTGATAATTTGTTTCTGATAACTTATTTCGATTATGTTTTTGCCAATTCAGATGCTTATTGTGCTGCGACAAATATTGGGCATTTGCGGTATAGGTAAACTGTAAACTTGATTATTGTTTGCTTTCTGAGATTAGATTTTACAGGTACTTAGTTGAGTACAAAATATGTTGGTAATATACAATGCAGGTTAAGAATCCTTTGATGGTTGACCCAGATAATGCGGTTCCAATGTGAAAGTTGTTATTAAGGAAGGTTCCAAGGTACGTGTATCTTAATTATCATATATTGTTATTGTGTTAGAAGGGATATGTGTTGATGTTATTAAGAATGTGTACAGTTTCGTTGTGGATAGTATGACTATTTATGATATCCAAAATGAATTCCAAAATGGGAATACTCATATAGTTGATGTGTACATAGATTTGAACAATAAGACAAACATGTTGATTTGTTACTGGTGTTTTATTTTCTTTGATAGGTGGACAAGTGATCTTTGCTGTTCTCTTTCAATGAATGTGAGCTGGACTATATTAAAAAACGTGACTTCTTCTAAATATGAATTGAAGCTGCGATTTAGTTGGAGTAAACGCAAAGTTTGTAAGCACTAATATGTCATTATAAATAAACATTGTTATTTTATAGATCCTGGCATAACTTATTTATTTGAATTTGTCATATTCTAACTTTTTTATTATTAATTTATTATAGTCGTCAAATGGGTTGATGGAGATGTCCTAATTTATTAAATGCTAGAGCTGCGCTGCTCAGGTACAGCATAACTTTATCATCTTTAAAATAATATTCCCTATTTGAGTGAAAAAAGCTATAAAGATCATCTTTTTTCCATATGATTCAGTGGGATGACCTGCATGTAATTCCTGCTGATATGACAGTTGAAGTTTCAGAGCTCTTCACTCGTGGACAAGAGTACTCATAGCTTTTCCCCTATATTAGTCGTTAATATACTCGAGACTTATTTTTTGTGATTTCTTACCTAATATTTTCTAATGTGGGTGCCAGTATATCGAAGAGACGGAAGAGATTGCAATGAAAGGCCTGACGGACAAATGGACAATAGGCACATACTGGATTTGATTTCAAATGAACTACTAGAGAACTCAAGAATCACCGGGCTGGGAAGTTTACATATTGTTAACACATTAGATGTATTTAGGACAGGTTGACATTCTATTGTCCGTCAGCCCTTACAAGGTTTATAGAGACCGTGTTAAATATGATACATAAAAATATCTTAAAAATTGTAAATTGATTTCTTCAATCAGTATGATTTTATATATCTCTAAGCATTTGAACCACCTGCTTGACCTGTTTCATTAGCAGTTAGATGAATCCATAATTGACCCGTTTTTTATATAAATGTGTAGGACGTCGAATTTAATAGAAAAAGATGAGGAATCGAAGAATACTCCAAACAGGTTTCTCCTAAGATTCATCCCGAAAATGAAATGAGGGTGAGCATTGCGGCAGTGTGTACAGGTCCTTCATTACATTTGTGCAGTCTAAATTTTGACTTGAATATCATTAATGTATATTTTATCAATAAGGTTACTAAGAGTAGGGATGAGTTCATGCATCAAGCATATCCGAGGAAAGAGACGTTGGTTGACTTTCCTCCTACAATCAATAAGAATAAAAGGTTAATGCAAAAGAATATAGATATGCTTTTGGAGAATTAAAGGACAGGATATGCAGTTTTATTTAAGACTTATCATATCATAAAATAACATAGTTGTGGCAGATCTACTTGCTACCCTTTTCATTTTTTTTTGAAAAATACACACTTATTCTCATTTTGGATAATAATATATGGTTAAGCATAGTTTATTTTTTGCCTCTTGATTCGAGGGAAAGAATGGTAAGTATATGAATATATAACAAAGGTTTTCATTAGAAAGTATTTTGAGCTCATAGGATATATAACAAGAATTTTTCCCCTGCTTGATTCTTGATTTTGGAAGTGGTGAAGTGGTAGGTTGTTGAAAGGGGTGTGGATTGTGGGTGTGGGTCAAGGTACCCTTTGATGGATTGGGTGTTGGAATCAACATGCTTTTAATGAAAATCTTGGTGAGGTTTTGAAGGTTTCTAAATATGCATTTGCAAGGTTGAAAGGAGGTGGGCTTCTTTGCTTAAAAAGAAGTGAAATGTAGCTTCAAGATTTGCCGGTTGTGCTCGAGGCATGTTATGTTTTTCATAATATTTGTGAGTTGAGAGGGAAAGAGATCGAACCCGGGTTGGTTGTTGAGGTTGTGGATGATGAGATGATTCTTGAAATTGCATTGAAGTTTGCGGTTGCTATGAAGGCTAGAGGCATGATGGCACACAATCTTTTGCATCATAGTCGTACTGGAACTTCATTTTCGTAATATCTTACATTGTGAGTTTTTGCCATCCGTGTCATGGTTTTTGTTGATATTTATTGATTTGGGATTCCACTTAATGGAAATATATGTATTTGGTTAGATTCAGATATTCAATGAATTTTAAATCAGTATTCCATTTACTTTTTTTGTTGTTGAATCCTTTAATCGAATTAAGTTTAATTGGTACTCGCGTGCTTATTGTTGCTAAAACTAAATATGTTCAGGTTCAACATTGTCAACTGGCTTTAGGGTATATTTTTATTCAATACTCTATAGTTTTGATTAAAAACTGTAATTACAAAAATATATTAGTTCAGCCCGTGTAGCACACGGGAAACTAACAAAACTTTGACAGAATATTAATTTGTCATGTTATATTTTTTTCATACTATATTTTAAACTTTTAATTTAACACTGCCCTTATAAAAACTGTTTAATTTTATTTAGTCAATAATATGTTTATTTAAAAATTTCTTCACCCGTGAAGTTCACGGGTCTCGGAATAATTCTTTGGATGTCAAATGCAGAAACGGTCACATTGCATGCAGTTTATAAATATATGGTCAAGCTGGTAAAATTGTTTAAGTTAGGTTCTCATTATAACTTGCAAACTAAGTTTGACTTATATAAAGTCAAACATCTAATAATAACTTACATAAAGTCAAACAGGTAATATTGTTGTATGTACGTTATAACCTTCCAAGTAATGTTATGTTAGATCAATTGTCATTTCACTTGGGGACAAAAAGGTCGACATAACAGTCATAGATAACGATGGTGGTATTTGGTATGTTAAGGTTAATATTGAATTTGACAAAGGGAACGAACGGTATTATATACCAGGGTTTAGGTCTGTTGTTAAAGATAAGAAGCTTGCTTTAGGAGATCAGATGGAATTCATATTTTTCGCGGTCAAAAAGCAGTTTGTTTTGACAAACATAGTCACCACAGCCAATGATTGAGTTCAGTTTATGATCTACAATTTTGCGTTTATTTTTTAAACTTTTTTTTGATCTTTTACGTTCATGTACTATATCTTTCACTTTTTAACTATTATCCTTATTATTTGGACTATATTTGCTTATTGGTATCAATATTTTTTAAATGTTTTTTTGTTTCATGTGTGTTTTTAATATATCTTTACGTGGTTGTATCTAACGTTTTTCATTCCACAGAATTGATATTATCTAAACCTTATGTAAAATTCAATGATACACAGGTTTTTAAATATAGCTTGATGACATATAATAATCTTTACGCAACATAAGATTTGAATGTTTAGTGATTACCATTAATAATAATCACAATTATTATTATTATTATTATTCTTATTTACTTATGATTAGATTACCAAACATAGCTTAATGAATTAAAATTCCTTCGCATAACCTCATCTACAACTACTTGCTATTACTTTTAAGTTGCATATCTGGAGAAACACCATCAACTTAACAAGAAGAAATAATTGGATCTTTTAGTTGAACCCTTATAAAAGTCGTTTAATTTTATTTAGTCGATAAGATGTTTTTTTGGTTTGGAATTGAATGTTAATATAATCTTATATATATTCATTGCTTTTATGCACACTCAACTTCAAAGCATAAAACTATTAGTTTAATATTACTTTTTAATTTTTAATTTACTTTGGTTTGTACCGTGGGTACCCACGGGGCTCTAACCTAGTAATCTAATAAAGCTTATGTAATTTTTCATTGAGATCTTAATGATGTTTATTAACTCTCTTTTCACGATTAAAACGTGTTTTCCAAATAATAAAGAGAGAAGAATCTCTTTGGGGTACCAATGCTCCTTCATAAGGTAAAAATGTTTTTTTTTCTTTTTCAAAATTAAGTCAATCTTTTGAAGAAAAAAAAAAGGTAAGATGGAAGAGGCACTACTTTAAATTTGACATGTAACACGTTTGGTCACACAATTAATAGATGCTTTGAACGAGTTGGATTTCCATTTGGGTAATAAAAAAAATTCCCAACAAGTTCAAATAAACAAACTAGGTCTAATACATCTTCATCAAGTTGTACTCCTTTTACAACTGATCAAATTACAAAGTATATGAATTTGATAATTGAAAAGGCAACTTTAGAACATAATAACTCTAATATGGTAGGTAAGTTCTTTAGTTCGTGTTCTGTGTTTTAATTGTGCTAATGTACATGAATTGGGTACTAGTGGTAATTAGAGTGTTGATTCATGAGCAAAAACCAAAACACGTTATTATCTCCTAAAACCTTCAAGATGAAATAAACGTGTCTATATTAACTTAATGGTCACTCAAATGGAACTAAAGCTAAAGTACTAGAACTAGGAGTTAACTAAATGATAGCACTATTTTAAGAGATGTTGATTGTGGTTCGTGTTTTTGCGCATATATGTTGTTGATTGATGTTGAATGTGTTTTAATTTATAGTACTATCTCCCCACTTTATTGATTTTGGTCTATCTTTTTTTTAAGCCCAGTTTGTTAGTCCTTTGTTTATTTTGGAACTGAAGGTTTTTTTGAAAGCAATCTCTCTATTTCAGGGATAGAGGTAAGATTTGCCTACATCTCACTCTCCTCAGACTCTACATGTAGCTTGCTATTTGTGGGATTGACTGGGTATGGTTGCTGTTGTTTATTATTCCTCAATAATGTGTTAATATTTTTATTTTTTTTGCAAGTCTGCTAAAGATAGTAAATTGATGGTGTCTTTTACTAGGAAACGCTTTTACCTTGAGGATTGAAATCAAAGATAATTCTGGTGGCTGGTAATTAAAGTGAAATTCTTTAGGTGTCAGTGAAGCAATTCAAATTGTTCCATTATGTGTTTTAGTTGCTAAAATGGAAAAGTTAGTCATCTATGTTATCTGTTTTATAAGGATAGTTAAAATTATTTCATACTCGTATGATGATGATGATACAACATGAAGTGTTGACATACTCGTATGCCATGTTGACACACATCTCTAAAAAGTCATTGCTCTAGATTACCATTGTTAACATACTCGTATACTAACAACCCAAAGTGTTATTTAAAATAAAATTAAAATGAAAATGCATAATTTCTTGTACCAAATACAATTGCACAATTTCATTCCAGAAGGTTTCACTTGCACTACACTTCTACTTGATAAAAAAAAAATATATGAAAATGATAGCCAAATACATGAAGAAACCAAATACATGTGCGTTCCTTTAATAACATAGCCAAGAATTCTAACTAAATATTTTCCTATGTTCATTTAGTTCAAACCCAACTTGCTTAATTAACCAAAATAATCCCAACCGAGCTTCATAATCGATTAATCGTGACCGAAGTTTGATTAAGGGAATCCCATGACTTAAGATAGCAGTTATTATTATGGTTAAGGGTAAAAGCTGAACCGGACCGCGATTTAAACACCCACATAAAATGGGCATATACTTCTTATTTTGTACATTACTTAAGTCAGTACATGAATAAACCTGCGAATTCACATCTTTAGATTGCTTTGAGACTACTTAGGTTAGGTAGTTAAAGAAGGCTTCAGGCAAGTGTAGTTTAATCATTATAGTTAATTCTTGGGTGTTGCTAAATATAATCCCTTTATATTATTTTTACTGATTACACTCCTCCCTTAAAGTTTTTAAATAAACATAATTAAACCTTATATTTTTTTTATAGAATTTCCTCTTTTATCCTGATCTAAGTTTGTCTCAAACTATATATAGTAATTAAATCATAAAGATTAAAACTAACAATATTTCAGATGGGGACGGTACCACCGAAATGATGACGAGATTCATGGGACGGTGATGGTTCAATTATGTGATGAAGATGATGTTCATGGGGTGAGTAACTTAAAAAGGGTTGATTACACGAAGAAGATGAGTTACTAAAATGATTTTTTTTTAAAGTAGAAGGATAGAATTTAATAACTTTTAAACTATTTTTTAGAAGGGAGTGCTGTCACACCCTCAAATTCCACGTGCGGGGTTTTACCGCGAGGCGCGTGACACACCAGGATCTCAGTCAACGATCACAATAAACATACAACAAACATGCATTCATAAATATATTTAAAACCAAAATATCATGCTTTGAGCTGTAAACCAGCAGCGGAAGCATTTCTTGTTTACAACCAAAAGACATATCATTGTTTACAAAACATTGTTTAATATGCTTCAAAATATTAGACGCTGTGCATGACTCCGTGCGCCTAGCCCATTGACTGCTACCTTAGCGACCTGAGAAAACATGCCAAAAATGTCAACATATAATGCTGGTGAGTTCAAAGGTTTTCTTTTATAAAAGTGTCGTCACAAGTTCACAAAGATCATTCCCGTTAATACTATGTCATAAGAACGTTAGCTAGACGTTAAGTGTTTTTACTACTACGGTTGGGAACCCATTACTAAACATGAACCAAAAGATGATACCAGCCCAGATGACTGGGCTACCGATGCCTCGGTAACCCGATAGGTAGAGACAATATGCACCCGCCCGGCCCCGCCGTCGAGTGGGGCTTGTGAGGCCCAATAGATCTATCCACATTTCCCCCGTTGTGCGTTCCAGCACATTCATGGTTTCCCCCTGGGACTTTCCATAAAAGCCGTATAGTAACATAAAGTACCCATAGTATAACATGACCTTTAAATAGATTGTACAAAGCATGTTTCTCCCCCGAAAGCAAGACAGTAAAAGTGGGGCTGTGAAACTCACCTCGGTTTGCGTTACTTGAAAACAGTTAAGAAATTAAGCTATGATAGCCCCAAATAGCGGCGACCTATCATAAGATGTGTATAAGTATCCGGACTAATAACCCGCAGGTTAACTAGTCCCCGAATGTCCAGACCGTGACCATAAACGTTTGAAAACATCTTTAACTGTTAAACCGACCGTGCCAGACAAGACCCGACATCCCATTGGTGACCCGACATCCCACGTGTTAGGTAAATACAAAACACCATGCAACATATGCAATTAAACACTTAATACGCGCAATAGTTCACCTAGTCTGGCATAATGTCCGATTAACGCGTAAACAGGTCCGAACACGTGTTACTAAGTCATTGGGTGCATCCCGGGGTTCCTATCATGTTCTTAGGCGTCAAATCATGTTCCGGGACGTTAAAATATACATATAGCAGCATTATACGCGATTAGGAATCAAACTAGCATTTAAGATTGTAATTGCCTAAACATTAAGCATTTAGGATTGTAATCGCCTAAACATTAAGCATTTAGGAGTGTAATCGCCTAAACATTAAGCATTTAGGATTGTAATCGCCTAACATTAGGCATTTAGGAATCAAACTAGCATTTAGGATTGTATTTGCTAGTTGTTGAGGTGAATAGGCCTCTATTCGCCTATATATAGGCGATTAGGGTTTGTATTCGCCTGAACATTAGGCACTTAGGAGCCTACTCGCCTGAAGCCTCATGCGAGTAGGATCCTACTCGCCTCTGCAGTTCTGTAGTGCAATTTCGCGCGCCGAACACTCCAAATCAGATCCGAAACATGTAAAAACACCCAATATCAAAGCTAAACTATTAACCAACCCTTTCCAAGCAAAAACCCCCAATTTATCTCTGCTCTAACGGGCTCGGTGCGATTATTTCCAAAAATGGCAAATACTAGGTTTCATTAACTAACCTTATCTTTCCCTATATGGAAACAATCAGATTTCATCTCCTACAAGTTGCAATTCATCATCTCTATGTTATATCATCATCCTAGCATGATTTCTAACCATAAACAAGCAATGAATCACATCATAACATCCTATTCTTCAAGAATTACTCAAATGGGTCAAAATGCATACTTGCACCTAAACATCATAACAAGGGCTTAAACTCATAGATAATCATCCTAACAACACCTACACATCAGAAGTACAACAAATTCATGGAAACATTCATGTTATAATCACCAACAATCATCATATGCACAAATACTTCACATATAGCAAGTATTATGGTGTAGACTTGTTTTAGAACTCTTTTCAAAGGGTTTTAAAGACACAAACTTAGCAAAACAAGGTCTGGACTTTTGGGGAACCAAAACAATAACATTACAAAGGTGTAGGATGAAGAACACACCTTGGATTCCATCAAAGAAGGGTGTATAAGCTTGGTGATGGTGTGTTTTGAGGCAAAGCAAGTTCCAGAGGTGTTTCAAGGTGTGTGGGAGGCTTAGGATCAGTTAGGGTTGCACAAATGGTGTTTGGGGAGTCAAGGGTTCTATTTATAGGTGTTTTGACCCGTGCACAGCCCTTTAGGCGAGTAGCAGATCAACTTAGGCGAGTAGGGATCCTACTCGCCTCTATTCATGCGAGTAGGGATCCTACTCGCCCCAGACTTCCCATACTCGCATCAAGGTGGGGCGATTAGGGGCTCCCCAGGCTCCTAATCGCCTATAGGGTTCTGGAACGAGTTTTTGGCGCGTTAAACACTATTTTAACACATATAAACACGTATTCACATACCGATAAGTCACATAATGATTTCAAACATATAATGCATGATAACTAACACGTTTACATCCGTTCACCAATTCCCGGGACTCGAGACTCGTGTGTGCGTTAAACCCGGCGATTCTACGAATCACCAATCCTTGTACATATGGTTATGGACCGACTCCCGATGATCCCGTGGATCATCGTAACGACTCCCGATGATTCCCAGAATCATCGTATCGACTCGACTGACCCCGTTAAGTACGTAATATGTATGACTCGCTAAGGTAGACTTACTAGTTTGGTCAACGTTACTAACCTGAGTTTGCCGGGTGTCACAAGTGCAATTAGTAAAAAAAGGGAGTGCATTTAGCCAACCCCTTAATTCTTTTGCCTTAAAGGTTTTGTTAATTTAGATTTGATAAGTGTATTCTGAAAGACCGGTTACAATCTCGAAGTCATAGTCCCTCACTTCTATTCTTGTAATAGCATTTATCTGTCTTGTTCTTTGGTTTATAACCGGTTCGTCCAAACAACCCATTGTCTAGCTCGATTGAAATTGTTGGATTGTAGTTTCAATCTCTTGTAGACCTGTTTCATTAAATATAATCATACAATTTTGACAATTATTTTGTTGAAAACATGATTGTAATTTAATATAGAGGAAATTTTTTTTATATCATAAACTATACGAGTGTCAGCAGGGCCGGCCCTGAAAATTCGGGTGCCCGGGTCGAGCTGGGAAATATGTTCCCCTTAGTCTAGGTCTTTTAAGCAATGTTTTCATAACCGAAGAGGACGTTGAACCGATGTCCTTACCGGTTCCCTAGTCGGACCGGTCGAACCGGATATAGAACTGAAAGTGTCGTAATAATTATGAAAATTAATATGTTTGGCTAATTGGCTCATAAAAAAACCACCATTTCTTAAAATTCCATAATAATCTGAAGGGCCATTATTTATGTCTAGACTTCAAAAGTTTTTTTAATGAAATGAATTTGACTTGAATCATGTGCATAAGCGTGAGACAATTACTGTTTTGTAGTACTACTATATATTAAAATTTACTGCAAAGGCTGCACAATTACTGTACCACAATACAAATCTCAAGTAACACACTTTAACTTTTTTTTTTTAATTTTGTCGTATCCTTCAAATATAGTTTTTCATATATGACTCATCTTCTTCCTTATCTACTCTTCACCTTCTTGCGTTTATAACCAGTGATGTTTAAGATGAGATCTTTTTTTAGGTTGAAAACAGAAAGAAAATATTTGTAGAAAAAATACACTATACTTGCAGAAAAATACACTATACACTCGTCGCCGCTCAAAGTGCCCCTTTAAAAATTAGGCCCGGGTCAGGAGTCCTCCCCGCAACCCCTAAGGCCGGCCCTGAGTGTCAGTATTGTTTATGTAGAAACGATATCGTGACAAATTGATCAATGATGTTTCTCTAGTTTTAATATGACGAAGGAGAGTCGTTGACTACTTGGTAGGTAGAGACATGAGGTCTTCTGGACTCAGGTACAACGACAAACCGAAGTAATTAGATTTGTCGAAGTCGAAGCGGCCATGACACGTGTTATGATTATGATTGGTTAATGTTTTATAATAATGGGTGGACTTTAAGAACAATGACAAAACTGTATTAATTATCAAATGAGGTTAAAATTGTCCGTATTGGACCGCTTTTAATACTGGACCCAATTTACTCGACATTTTATCTTCTTCTACATGCAACGACATCGTTTCTTTAACAATCATGTGATAACTGTATGACTCGATGAAAGTACAATTTCCCGATTAGAATAGATCATTGTATATAAAATTAGTATAAACTATATTTCCAATAAATAAAAAGATATGATAAAATATAGCACAAGTTCTGTTGTCTATTCTGAAGAATGATATTTATAAATTTAAACTACTTACTATTAGTATTCTCACTTCGAATACTTTATATGCGAAACTTAGATTAGTGCAAATTCACATGCTATAACAAGTAACCTTAAGGCTTAAGGCTAACCGGTGTAGAAATGACAACCCCTCTACTTCAGCCATTTTGGTGTCAATAGCTTCCCTCTTATTTCCAGGTCGCCATATAGGGGGCGCTATTGTTGTCTCGCTAGCCCAATAACGACTTCAACTGCTCTCTTGAATATAATATTGAGTTGACCGTTGGCCAACGGTCAAACCATTGAAATATTTAATTTTAAAAACCTTATATATACACACATAACTAATTCATTATCCACATTCACAATCAAATAACCTCATAAACCTCAAAAAAAATTAAAACGTCGTCAAATTCCGACCCTTCATCCAACTCGCCGCAAGAATCGGGCACGCTGAAAAAGCATGAAAACACTCTCATGCCCTGACGATGAAAAACGATTGTACTACAAGAAAAAGCACGAGTCGGTGAGAAAAGATGTTGAACGGGATTTTGAGGTGTTAAAGAACGATGGACTATCATTGACAAACCATCACATATATTACAAAAGAAAAGAATGAAAAATATAATGTATTCTTGCAGTATATTACATAACATGATTTTGGAAGACACGGGCCGAGCCATTTGTGACGACTTTGACGAGACCGTTCAGACGATATCAAACCCAATTCCAAAGTATGCTGAGAAAGAAACTATCCGATTGCAAATAAGAAACAGGGACACACACTTGGATCTTCGATCGGATTTCGTTAAGCATCTATGATTGGGTCGTTTGATAAATACGGGGAACAATGATGACGACGAAGTAGTATAGTGATAATTTTATTTTATTTTAATGTTATGTTTTTTTTTTATTTAATTTAAATATTGTCTTTTTTAATTTTATTTATATTTTATTTAACATAAATGTTATTGTTTGTAATTTTATTCAATTTTTATTTAACAAAAATAGAAATTTAAAAAAAGAATGAAAAGTAATTTTGCAAATAAATTAAATAAATTATTAGGTAATGTTTGGAGAAGCTTTATAGTATTTTTGTTGTGTGGCTTCATTCTTTACCACGTAGCCTAAATGATATTTCACTGGTTGCATTACTATCATAGATTGTACCTTGTGTGACCTTGTGTGATTATAGTCTTCCAAACACACTATTTCACAATTGCAGTATCATATCCACTGGTTGCATTACTCAACTTGATCCTTTTATCTCAATACACGGATTAGAGCAATATTGGTGAGTTGGCGACTACCTGGCCGTTGTCGCTAAAGACATTGCCGCTATTGTTTGGATTTCTTATGGTGTTGTATACAACTTCGCAATCCTTGATGAATGATCATTGCCAAATTAATATTCTAGATGACCACCTTCCTGACCTGAGAATGTTCATGTCTCAATGCCACCTAGGATGGCTCTCATGTTCTCTTGGTTGAGACATGACAAGGGTGTGGAGACACCACAATGTTATGTCTCAAATGCTCTAAACCATCCAATAAAAACAAAAATGCCTAGTAGTTCAAATAAAAAAAAAAAAAAAAAAGGAAAAAAGGGGATTGGACCGTCCTTTATGTCCCAAGCAAAGACATTTGAGACGGGGGGAAGAAGGGACGGGGGGAGGACATGGAAGGGGGGGCGGTGTTTGTGTCTGGGACATGGCAAAAAGTGATGGGACGGGGGGTTGGGGCGTCTGTGCACCTGATGGCCTGATGATCTAGGATAATAAGCTGATCTTGTACATTGTTTCGAAGCTCTATGATAACGTATGAATTTTATGTGAATGAGAAAAACTAAACCTAAAAGTACCTCATAAAAATGTAAGTACAACAAAGTATCGATCCTTTCATATCTACATACTTTCAATGGTCGGTTAAGGCTTCTTTGTCTTATATATATCTATCTATATCTATAAATATATCTATTAATATATATAAAAGAAAAGCCCTTTGATGACATGACATTCAATGGAGCAATCCTCCACTTTTTGAATGTGCCATGTGACATTATATGAGATTTTTTTAATTTTTTGAGTTTTTTTAATAAATTAAAAATATTATAGATAAAACCCTATATCCTACATCCTATCCCCAAATTCAAATCCTAATTGTTTTCTTCCAAACCCTTTATTACCAACAACCTTTCCCTCTCACTCTATCTCTCTCCCTCTCGGTGGTTTTATCCTAATTGTCAAAGAGTTCGGCTCAAAATATTGTGATCATCGTCCCGAATCAGAAGGTTCCATCTGGTGATAATTGTACTTTTGCATATTATTATTGTTATTGGTAGGGTTTATATATATATATATTAATTGATGTATTTTTATGTGTATTTATTACTTTAAATCCATCTGTGTACGTATGTAAGATTATTATCTAATAAGCAACTCTATTCTAATTTAGAATAATTGTGTGCATTATTATTATTATTATTATACATTATTTTAAGTTAAGTATTGAATATTGATATTAGAGTTATGCATTTGTAAGCCTTTATAATAGGTGTTAATATTAAGTAAAACAATATTAGGATTATGATGTTAGAATTGGATTTATAGATTATTTTAGGTTAGGTATTGAATATTAATATTAGAGTTATGTATTTTTTTAACCTTTATGACATGTATTAATATTAGAGTTATACATTGTTTTAGGTTATGTATTGAATATTGACATTAGAGTTATTCATTTTTTAGCATTTGTGATAGGTGTTAATATTAGAGTTATACATTTTTTTATGTTAGATATCAATATTAGTATTGTGAGACTTGGTACATAGTTGTGATAAGTATTTTAATGGTTTCAACTTTCAACTTAAGTGATTGTTTAGTTGATTAGGTTAGGAATTATAGAAGTCATTAAAATATGAGAGATTAGAGAGATGTAATGAGTTTTTTACTCTAATGAGATAGTAGAGAGATGTGATGAGTTTTTGAATAGTTGCAGCTTACATAAGTGATTCTTTAGATAATTACTGATTAGGTTTTAGGTTAAGGAATACGAGTTATTACTGATTAGAATACTATAGACATGCAATGATTGAGAGATTTTGTGGTTAGTTAACTTGAGCCATTTGCAATAGGTTATCACGTCAAATTAGATTTTTCAACCCCGGGATCTTCCCGGGGTAATCAGCTAGTATATATGTATTTCAAAGGGATTAATCCTACATGTCATACTCTTATGCAATCTCTCCTTTGAAAGATGCCACATAGGATGTGATGTGACAACTTTAAACCAATTAAAAAAAAGAAATAAATATGATTTAACCTAATCTATTAAATACCTAATCTATTAAATCTAAATATTAAACCTTTATTATTTAATCTCCCGTGTTTCCTCCATAACTTTTAAACGTTAATATCTTTTATATACGAGATTTTTTAAAGAAATAAATTACACCAAATTAACGAGCGTTTTGTTATCTTTCCAACGAGTACCATAGTGCTATATAAAAATCGGAGAAAAAAATGACTATTTTTTGTAACCCGACAGGTATTGTGTCGGGTTTGGGATTAGTTTAAAAAAATTGTGGGTTTGGGTCGGGTCTGGGATTAGGTGATACTCGACCTGATTACCCGAAACAACATACCCAAATACCCGAACTACATACCCAATCATATACCCATGAATTTAATAACGCATCATATAACCCTTAGACTAATGCGTTCAATATTTCAATAATTAACTTTTTTTTTTCTTATTTCATGTTAGTTCTTTTTAGAATGATGGATTACAAACTTCCGAATTCATTTGTAATGGCACTAGATTTATACCCCGGCGCAGAGATTCGTTTTTTTTATATTTGAGTACTAGCTTTTATCCCGGGAGTGTCCCGGGGTTGAAAAATATAATAATTCTAATAATACTAATACCAATAGTAATAATTATTACTCTTGTAATTAAATAAATAAAAAATAACTTTGCTATAAGGTGACACCATGTGTTGCAGTGTTGCGCGATTCTTTCCCCTAGCTTCTCTTGATGAAGTATACCTATGCATCTTTAGAAGAGTAAAATTCCAATGAAAGCATGGCGCTTGGGCCGAATTTCAACATCGTAGATAAGAACCTGGTTTAAAAGAAAAAACATGATTAATGAATAACCTGAACACTTTGTGTTTTTTTTCCTGTATGAACAAAACCCCACAAAAAATAGTCGTTTTTTTCTCCGTTTTTTATATAGCACTATGTAGGGATGGGCATACGGTTCCGAAAACCGATCCCGAACCGAAAAAATACCGATCCCGTACCGAACCGAGGGTGTTCGGTATCGGTATTGGTACCCACATTTAGAGGTTTTCGGTTTCGGTATTTTTGGTATCGGTACGGGATCGGTATTGTATCGGTATTTTAAGGTAAAATACCGATACCACACCGGTACCGTACCGGTATAATCGGTATCGGTATCGGTATCGGTATTGATTTTTTGTATTTTTCGGTATCGGTATTGTCGGGATCGGTATCGGTTCGGTACCGATACCGTCCCGAGCTCATCTCTAGCACTATGGTACTCGTTGGAAAGATAATAAAACGCTCGTTAATTTGGTGTAATTTTTTTATTTATAAAATCTCGAATATAAAAAAATATTAACGTTTAAAAATTATGGGAGGAAAAATAAGAGAGAAAAATTTTAATTTGTTTTTAATTTTTTTTTCCCTAAAATAACTCAATTTAATTTTAGTAATTGAGAATTGAGAGATAGAGAGATAAATTTAAGGTTTTATGTTTATCTTTTTTTTAATTAAAAAAGGAAATAATTCAAAAACACTAAAATCTTTCAATTATGATTTTTGATGCCACTTGGCAGTTTCATGGAGAGGTTGAATGCACCATTGCACGCCACGTCAGCAATGTTCAATTCTTTTATATATATAGATAGATGATATTTTATGGCAGAGATTTGTTTATAATAATAACTAGCTTATACCCCGGGAGCGTCCCGGGTTGAGAAATCTAAGTAAAGTGAATAAAATTAGAAGTATGTAAACTATAAAAAATGACATCTATATAGCAATTACCTATTGAAGAGCGTCCCGGGTTAAAATATCTAATATGACATAATAAAATATCTAATATGACAACATAATTAATGACTTGGCAGTATATGATTAATGAATATTATTATTATTTTAAACAAATCTCTGTCATAAGTTATCATATTCTAATATATAAAAAAGGGTAATTGGGTCAGGTATCACATAATCCTAGGCCCGACCCAAACCCAAAAAAAATTTTTAAACTAATTCCAAACCTGACACAAGACATGTCGGGTTACAAAAAATAGTCGTTTTTTTCTCCGTTTTTTATATAGCATTATGGTACTCGTTGGAAAGATAATAAAACGCTCGTTAATTTGATGTAATTTTTTTCTTTAAAAAATCTCGTATATAAAAGATATTAACGTTTAAAAGTTATGAGAGGAAACATGAGAGAGAAAATAATAAAGTTTTAATATTTACATTTAGTAGATTATGTATTTAATAGATTATGTTAAATCAAACCATATTTATTCATTTTTTTTTAATTGGTCTAAAGTTGCCACATCACATCCTATGTGACATCTCTTAAAAGAGAGATTGCATAATATTATGACATGTCATAAAAGAGACATCCAGGTCACCATACTATTAACAACATAAATCAACTCAACTCAAGTCAAATCAAGTCTCTTATTTAACCATTGACTCCATGATTTTAGTCATTGTATTATATTGTACACTAGGTTATCTACCCGTGTGATACACGGGTTGAGCAATTTAAATTATATATAAATTAAAAATATAACTAAGAAAAATTAGATTACATATTACATTTAAAATAAATAAAATTGCCTTTACAACCGAAAAATATTAAATATTCATCAGCTCTAAATAATTTCTTATAAAAGACATGCATATTTACATAAAACTATTTTCAAACTTTCCAAAATATATCTTCTTAATCATGGCTGTTACCTGGTAGACTACAGGTACAACAGAAAAAAACCAAAAGTAATAATAGTAAATTTGTTTAGGCTAGGCTAAGATGTAAAACATGAAATTAATTTAAAAATATATCCTCATCCGTTAAACCATCCCAATCGAGTATCGTTTATTTAGAATTTGACATCAAGTTTCTTCCAATGCCAAAATATTTTTAACCTTGAGTGTATAATCATTTTTTTTTCTAAATTGGTTCAATATGACTGTAATTATAAAAAAAAAAGATTGCGTGAATTAATAGCATGAAAAATGAAGCTGAAACGAATTAGTAATGAAAAGACTGTTGCCACTTACTTTGATATTGCATTTCTCTGTTGAAGTAACTTGAAAAAACAAAGTCAATGAAAATTTCAAACGATGATTTTTCATATATAAAATGTATTTTATAAATTAAGCTATTATAATACGAAAATAGCAAAGCATATTTAGTTTGTATTAAATCAAATATTTAATTAAGGTGGATTGATTTGTTTTATTTTGTTTTTCAGACCATTCTAAGAAATATAGTTTTAAACTTAGAGTAAAAGACTACATATTAAAAAATAGGTTAATTAAAGTGCAAAATTTAAATATAAATTTAAATTTAAAAACATATAAATACACTATCTTAAAAAAATGAATATTTTTTAATAAAGTTTACTTCTATTAGCTAATAAACATTTTCAAGTCATGTCTAATAATTTATATCTAATTTTGTATTAAAATATAATCATATTAATTGATTTACAAAACCATAGAATATATATATAGGTAAAGAGTTGGCTAAAAAGTCTATTTTTCCTAAGAAGTGTAAAAAGTTTATGTAGGTATTGTGTTTTAAATTTTAGGAGAAATGTTTTATATTCTTTTGGTATTGTGTTCTATGGAAAAAACAATAAAATTAACAATTTAAAACACAATCAAATGTATTCTAAGCATTAAATCTAAAACACGATGCGAAGAAATATAATCAGTGTGTTCTAACGATAATCAGTGTGTTTTACATTTAATGCATAGAATCCATTTGATCGTGTTTTAAATTGTTACTTTTGTTGTTTTTCTATATGATCCACTACCAAAAGAGTATAAAACATTTATTCTAAAATCTAAAACACAATGCGTACATAGTTTTAAACTTAGAATAAAAGATCAAATTTTTATAAATGGGTTTATTTAAGGTATACATGATTTAAATTTAAAGTTAATAACATATAAATATGTTATATAAAAAAATCACTAATGTTTCAATAATGTTTAATTCGGTTAGTTAATAAATCTTTTCAAATTATGTCTAATAATTTATAACTAATTTTGTATTAAAATATAATTACATTAACTACGAAACACAATATAAGTATATTAAATAGAATTTTAATATTTATATTAATAACAAAAATCACTAAATCCGTTTTTAATGATTTATGTTACAACTATGTTATTAATATATTTATATTATGAATTTGCAAATCAATTAATATAATTATATTTGAATTTATTGTATTAAATAGTAAAATTAGAGAATTCATGAGGGAGTGCCATGTGTCCCTCATGTGTTCTCTTTTATTATATAGTGTAGATAGTGTAGATGTAGATGTAGATGTAGATGTAGATAGTGTAGATGTAGATGTAGATGTGGATGTAGATGTAGATGTAGATGTAGATGTAGATGTAGATGTAGATGTAGATGTAGATTATACTTAGTCAACCATTGACTCCATAATCTTAGCTAGAGTTAGTTATATGTAAGCCTATATAAAGGCCTTGATGTATTGTTGATACACACACCAAAAACATTACCTAATACAATTATTCAATACAAATCCTATTGTTTTATATGGTATCAAGAGCCTAAAAGCTCCATTGAGCCATCTTCGATCCCAACCTACTCGACAGACACCTTCTGTCCACATTCTGCCTTTTTTTTCTTTCGATTCACCATGGCCAAACAAATCACCCACATTATCGCCGCCACAACCCGAAACCAAGGGCCACCTCAAACTACCAATACCAACACTAGCCCGACTCGCAACAATAACACCTATTGCTACTATTGTAACATCCCCAGACATGACACTAAAGATTGTCGCAAACTTAGTCGCTTCCTACGAGAACACAATGTCTCGCCTCAAAATACCAACACCCTGGTGGTTAACTACACCACCCCTCACCCAACGGCTACAACCCCATCTTGGATGTGGGACACCGGTGCGTCCAACAACACCGCGAACAACAACCAACAATTTCCTGTTCTTTCCGAATACGGAGGACCCGATAAGATCGTGTTAGGTGATGGTAAAACTCTCCCTATAACTCATATTGCTCAAACAACTATTCCAACAAAATTCTCGCCCATTTGTTTTAAATAACATTTTAATTGCTCATAATCTTCGAAATAATCTTATTTCCGTTGCCAAAGTTTGTCGTACTAATCGTGTTTCCGTTGAATTTTTTCCCTGTCATTTTTTTTGTCAAGGATCTACGCATGGGGGCGCGCTTCATGTGGGGAGTGAACGTCAATGATGTCTACTATGGACCAATCTCCTTGTTTCCTCAAGTCAACAACACCCAAACAAACTCTCTTCTAATGTGGCACCACATACTTGGACATCCATCGCTTCAAGTGTTCAAGTCTTTAATTTCTAGATTGGGACTTTGTTTTAATAAGCTGAACCATGAGTCTTTTCATTGTACTTCATGTTCCCTAAATAAAAGCCACAAACTACCTTTTGGCAAAAACTCTTTTGTTGCCAATCAACCTTTACAACTTCTCTACTCCGACGTATGGGGTCCCGTAAAAACGTCAATCGATGGCTTTAAATACTATGTCATTTTTGTTGACTATTTTTCCAAATACATTTGGTTATACCCAATCAAACAAAAATCCGATGTCAAAATTCTTTTTCCACAATTTAAATCTCTTGTCGAATTTTTTTTCAAAACCAACATTGTTGCGTTGTTCACTGATAATGGGGGTGAATATGTGGGTCTTTCACCTTATCTTGCATCTCAAGGTATCTCCCATTACACGACACCACCTCACACACCGGAACAAAAGGGTATTACCGAACGACGTCACCGACACGTTGTGGAAACCGGCCTCGCATTACTCCACTACTCCCACTTACCACAACATTTTTGGTCCCATGCCTTTCAAACTTCAACCCACCTAATCAATCGTTTGCCTACACCCATCCTTAACAACAAATCTCCCTACGATATGTTGTTCAAAACCGCTCCTACTTATTCCAAACTCAAACCGTTTGGTTGTCTTTGCTACCCATGGTTACGACCCTATGCTACTTCCAAACTCCACTCCCGTTTAACGGCGTGCATATTTCTTGGGTACTCATCCTCCAAATCAGCATTCAAATTCTATGACCATACTAGTCACAAACTATACCACTCTCGCCACGTTGAATTTATCCCACATATTTTTCCATCTCAAACCACCAACCCCCAACCCAAACACATGTCATTTGACTCGTTCCTATCCACATACCAATCGGCCCAATCAACCTCCTCTTCTACCCAACCCACTATAGATCCAAACATCTTGCATCATCCAACCCCCTACTCCACAGCCCACATCACCTGAAGCCCAAACCCCTACTCCACAAACCCACGGCCCACCTCCTCTACTTCCTGCACACAACTGATGTATTGTAAAATACATCTATTTCCAGTGTAAAATTTGTATAGTTTTCGAGTCGTTTAGATACTTTTATTACTTTTAGGCTTGTACCAATATATTTTATTTATTATAGGTTTTTATAAATTTTTATTAGCTTTGGGTCATTTGTAGTACTTATGTATTTATTTTATATTTTGGTAGGTGTTCAAAGACGTTGGAGCGTAAACGAGCAACTTTGATCAAGTCAAGAACACCCGAGTCAAGAGTATGGAATAATAATAATAAATAATGACACTTATAGTTATGAAAAGAGACTTATGTCACGACAAAACAAGAAAAAAGAAAAGAAAGAAAGAAAGAAAGAAGGGCTTGGGCCATGTGTGGAGGTCACGCAAAGAAAAAAAACAAAGAAAGAATTTTTAAGGGTTTAGTCGGTCATAATATAGGGAAGGAGCGGCAGCGATATTCCAGAGGGAGGATTTTATCAAGCTACATCGAGCAGCGATTTTATTATTTTCGAAGAAGGGAAGAATTTTTCTGGAGCAATATTATTCTTGGAGAAAAGAGGCGCACAGGACAATGAAGCAAATATTATTAGGGAGGCAAGCCAAGGATCAAAGGTTCTAAGCCAGGGAGCGAGTATTCGGGTGTCAATCATTCGGTTTTTTCGTTTCTTTATTATCCTTGTTCTATACAATGATTGCTGAATTTTTATATGTCTTTGTTTCTCTTTTCAAGATGATTTGTGGCTAAAACTATTATAGCTACCTAGGCTAAGACAAATAACTATGTTTTGATTTGCGATTTTTATGGTTTTTGGAACTTGTTTGGATTTATGATTCAGTAAAGATTTTGATTTCTTTAGATCTGGTGTATATGCGTATTTATTATTTTCTTATTGTCATTTATTCACTCCACTTGCACTTTTGTGAATGTCTTTCATGTATGAGTGCTAGTTAGGTTGCAGACTTTGTGTAGCAACTAGTTTATGGTCAATAATCGTGAGTTTACCATAAGAGTGATATTTGGTGGTTAGAAGATTTTAGGTATTCTTCCAAGTTCAATAGCTGTGAGGTGAGGGCTTGTTGGTATGTCTAGGTTGTTAGATTGCTAGGTTAGAGGCTTTCTAAGAAGATCTGCCTAGTTTCCCTTTCAACTCTTGCATATCAAGTTAGATCTAGGCTTCAATAATTACCCCTTGCACCTAGTGTACTGAGGCTTTCGCGCTGTGAGGTAGATTGTCTAGCGGGTACTCGATCATAAGAGTTAGATAACCTGTGAGGGTTTGTACTCCAACCGGTAGTTTAACAGCACAAAAATATTCTAGGGTTTCCCCTTGAGAAGGGTCGAGGGTGTCTAGTTTATTCTTGATGTTTAGTATTTTAAGATCCCGGTTCCAAATCAGTTCCATAACCATAGAAGCTTATCAGGCATAGTTAGGAGTCTGGTTTAGATAGTGTCTTGTCATCATCTGAATTCAGCTCAATCAAGTTCGTGTCTTTAGTTCAGTTTCGCTAATTTTAGTTAACCTTTATTTTATTGCAATTTATTTTTCAGTAAAACCCCCCCTTTTAAAATAATAAATTAATTTAATCAGTTTTAGGATAAGTAATCGAGTCTAGTTTTCGTTTTCCATTAGAGTCTCGTGGGTTCGATATCCGGACTTACTTTAGCTTTACTAGAGTCGATAGGTTCGCTTGCCTGTCAGTAGTTTAGTTTTAGAGAGTCTAGAGTATTACTAGGTGTCTAGTTTTAGGTTTAATTTAGTTATTTTTATTAAACTACTTTTAGCACATCAACAACCCACCCTCCCACACAACATGCCCAAACAACCCAACCTCCCACACAACAGGCCCTACACCCCAGCCCACCGAGACACCCTCACCAACCGGCCCACCGACTCTACCCGACAACACCACCCCTACCCCAACCGCTTCTCACTTCACCAACCCCAACTCACCAATGTCTTCATCCAACACATCCGATGATCCCACAAACTCACCTCCACATAACCTACAACCACCTCATCGACAACCAAAACCCAACTCAAAGTATTACAACCCCAACTTTGTCAACTCTTCCACCATTCACCCTATACCTGTTTCTCTTGAACCATCCACTTATACTCAAGCCTTGAAAGATCCGGGTTGGAACCATGCCATGGATCTTGAGTATAATGCTCTCCTTCATAACAACACTTGGGAACTTGTCCCTCACACAACCCAAACTCCCATTGGTTGCAAATGGGCATTCCGAATCAAACACAAACCCAATGGCACGATTGACAAGTACAAAGCCCGTCTAGTTGCCAAAGGGTTTCACCAACAATATGGAAAAGACTATCATGAAACATTTAGTCCTGTTACTAAACCCGTTACCATTCGCACCGTTCTCTCGATTGCTCTTTCAAAAGGATGGTCTTTACGTCAACTAGACGTTAATAATGCGTTTCTTCATGGGACTCTTCACGAAGATGTCTTTATGGTGCAACCTCCTGGGTTCACCAATACGGAAATCCCACGTCACATTTACAAACTCAAAAAATCCCTCTATGGGCTTAAGCAAGCACAGCGTGCTTGGTACATCGAACTAACCAACTTTCTCACTTGTTTTGGCTTTAAAAAATACATTTCCGACCCCTCTCTCTTTGTATACAATCTCAACAACATCACTTGCTACCTCCTTGTGTACGTTGACGACATTGTCCTCACCGGCAATCACAATCCATTTATGGATTCCTTTGTTCAAGCCCTAATCAAGCAATTCTCTATCAAAGACTTAGGCCCTCTCCATAATTTTCTAGGAATCGAAGTCATTCCTACGCCTCATGGTCTATTCCTTTCCCAACATCGCCACATTCAAGATATTCTTACCACTTTTAAAATGAATGGTACAAAAGAGTTTCTCATTCCTTTAAGCACTTCCGACTCTCTTTCTCCCTTTGACTCCACTCCCTAGTCGATCTGTAACACCCCAACCGATGGCGGAAACATCGAGGTGTCACGTAGTGACGATTGTTCAATAGCTCATGGACTAGAAATGTAAAATTCGATACATTGAATTGAATAATTTATTACATTGAAAGGAAAATACAAAAATTCTAAAGTGACAACTAATGCTGAAATACAATAAATCCAACATCTAAGTAAGATTCCGAAAGCTTAAAAGTCATCTCATAACAACCTGAAACATGTACGAAATTAATTTGGTCAATACAAAAATGTATTGGTGAGCATACCCTGTTTGAATATATATAGTAGGAAAAGAGTTTCGCAATTCACGTGTTGTATACTATTTGCAATTATGTTATAAGCAATATCCGTTCAAAATCAACCCTAAGAAATGAAAGGAAATATATATAGTATGCGCTAGTAGTAATAAAATACATAGCAATGACAAGGACTCTCAACAGAGTCACAAGGGTATATACCATAGTACTATTCATTGAAATGTCAGGCCCTCAAAGGTTAATGTTTTGACAAGTCACAGACACACAAATTAACACAAGCAAACACACATGAGAATTGCTATTTTAGTAAAAGGAAATAGAAACTTGATAGTAGGTACATGAGTCACTCCAAAATAGTAAAGCAGTAAAAAGGGGAAAGATATACTCACTAGTTGCGAAGAATAGCAAGTACGACTTGCACAAGTTGTAGCGGTTTGGGTAAATCCAAAAATTACCCTAATAGAGTGAATAGTATAATTATAAGTAATAGAATAAAATGAATTGAAATGACTTGGAGATTTCTAAGTTCATGTGAGTTTAGATTTTTAGTCTAGGACTCTAAAATGTCTAGATAGTATAATGTAACGAAAAATATATAATCCCAAATACCAATTTGTATTTATATATAATGGAAAGGGTAAGTATAGTTTGTATGAATAATGACATGATCAAATAGAATTTAATATATCCATACGATATTAATATCATGGAATAAATATATAAACGTATATGTATAGATTTATAGCTTTGACTAAAATATAATCAAATGACTAGCAATATATTAATAAATCAAATCGTCTAGAATTAAATATTGACTTTGAAAGTAACAAAATAAAATGTAATATATAGTTTAGATGTAAAATATGTCTAAAGTTAAACACCAACAAACAATATGAGTATGAAAATGTCAAGTTATATGTATATAAATACGTGTGTGTAGATATATATATATATATATTTAAATAAATAAATATTACAATTTATATAATGCGACAAAATAAATATCTCTATATAATTAGAATAGTGAATGTAACAAAATCAATAAAAAAACGATTCATTAAAATAAATAAAACGTATCAAATCATAATAGCATTTAGAAATGAAATTTGTATTGAACGTATTTAATCTTTACAGTCAAACGGTTCATACAAAAAAAAAAAAAAAAACAATGACTTCATTCGTACTAGAAAAGAAATATAATTCCTAATCCGTAAAAGTAACATAGCAATAATCATGCAATATATGAAAGTAAGATATAGGTTATCCGTACCTTAAAGAGCATATTCAAACTTTACTATCGTTGTAAAACGAAGTAATTGTATTCCATCATTGTCATCGCTTGAATACTCATAGAAGCTATATCGATGACTAAAGACACCAATAGAAATTGGTAGTTGCGACCAAAATGATGTAAAGGAAAAATGGTGTAGCCAATATCCCAATCATAAGATTATATGATGGATGAGCACAACATATAAATGATTGATTTATATTTATACTTAATTCTTGGCAAGAGTAAAAGAGCATTAAAAAAAATAGTTAAATTCTTATTTATTAGAAAACGTTTTAAGCATTAAAAAGTTAGTCAAACAAATGTAATTATATTTAGTACTATTAAATAATGAATTCATTATATTAAATTCATATTTCTCCTTTGACAAAGAACTTTCATTTTGCTAACTAAACTTATAAAATCATAATTATATAACATATAATATATAATGGGCAACGATTTAAACTAATAAAATTCGTCAATTATTTACTATTTTTTTAGGTTTTAAAATTTCGGGGTGTTATAACACTACCCCAAATGTTACGAAAAAAATATATGGTTTAGGCGATATTCAACTATGGATTATTGTCACTTTAGATCCCCAAATTTATAATTAACCTATTTAAAAATTTGTGAATGTTACAGTCTCCCCTACTTTAGAAAATTTCGTCCCAAAATTCCTTTCAAGTGGAGGTTTCTATGAAACAAAAGGTGTTGTAAAAAGGTACGTAGGTTTTAAGAAATGCATCAGTCATGATTTGATAAAATTTTAAAGTAGTAGTTTAATATACAAAGTAAAAGTTTCATAATCCTTGACGTTTGACCCGAGGATAGGGAGTTGAGAGTCTACAATGAGAAAAGGTTTGGGAAAGTATGTAACTGGTGAGGGCAGGGCGTCGATATAACAGTCTCTCCTACTTTAGAAAGATTTCTGACCGAACTTTATTAAGGACATGCAATAGAATTTCGACTAACAGAGAGTGTAAGAGTATACAAAGTTTAAGGTTTTCTGTAGAGGTGGTCAACAAGGAAGGCTCCAACAAAACTAATTGAAGCTTATGTAAAATGTTCTTATCGAAAATGATGGCCGTTAGTCAACGATCTAATGGAGAGGTAATTATAAAGTAATGGGTAGGTTCTTGGTCAAACTCCTAGTCCGTTCCCGCAGTATCATTTATGCTTATATATAGGGTGTACCGCAGCTAATCCACCACACTCCTGATACTTTGGGCTCGTACTGATTGTCTATCAACAGCCCAAATAGAATTACACACTACCCTTATGTACCTGTAAACCCATGATTGTGTTCCGGACCGTAATCACCGATTTACCTTACACTAGGGTGCTATGCTTTTCCATAACACTAACATAAGTAATACGAGAAACAAATGCGTGCAATCAGAATATGCTAAGAAATCGATACCGCAATGAAACAATGACATGGTTAGAGGTCCTTCCCTTTCGGGTTTACCCTTTAACCGTAATGAGAGTAACATGTAAGTATAGGACATGGTTAGAGGTTCTTCCTTTTCGGGTTCACCCTTAACCGGCAAATTTCTGTTCACATCGTTGCTCTAAACACCCATATTGATAAACTCCGAGAATTTTCACCGTTCCCCTCGGATTAAAGAAATACTCTAACCCGAGTCGTACGTGGGCACTGGCTTAGATCTCATACGAGTTATCAACTAGTATGTTCATTGGCCATGATGAAGAACAAAATAATGTAAAGTATAACAGGGTTTTGCTCAAAACAGTCAAGAAAATATGCATACCAAATATTCGCCCATGTAAGTATATAAGTATAGCATAAAATTTCGATTGAAAGAATAGTATAATATAAATCGGTAAATCGTTCAAAATGAAAGTAAACGTGTTAAATTAATGCTAAAAAACCAGTGTTGTAAGAGTAACTATTAATAATTAGTGCGAGCGTAATAAGATAGATTTTCGTTTATCAAAACGTAGTTTGCGCAAACTTTGTGATATAGTTGAAAGAATAGTAGTAATGCATGAGGATAACTTTTTAGAAACCGAAGTGTGTTTTAGATTCAAAACTGGTTCATTTGAAAAATCTTCGTAGATATGTGTTTACGAGGAGTCGAGTTTGAAGAATGTTATAAGGCTTATTATTAGTTGCAAGTTTCTCCCGAAATCATATATTGGATACGTCATATGAAAACAAAGGGTTTACATTTGACTTGTAAAATATGCAATGCAAGTTTATAAAATGCAAAATGAAACCATTCATGAAGTATGTGTAAATCTAATGTGTTTTAAAAGATCAAGATTTAAAATGACGTGAATGATAAGATTAACGTATGTAATAGATTACCAATATTTAAGAAAAGTCACAATTTATCATTTGAGTCTTCATAAATTTCAATATCATAAAACATTGAGATTGTTTCCATAGGAGACTTTGACTAACTAAAGTAATTGAAATGTTATTAGTGACTTGTGGGGGCGTACTTTAGTCTATAAGTGAATGCTCATCCCGAGAGTTCCCAAGTAGGTATACGGGTCCCTCGTCTGATTGAGATTTATACGAAATACCAGGCCTAGACAGAAAACTCAGGTTACAGACGCTCACCCTTCAAGATTGCACGTGCCCCATCACTAGTAAATTCCAAAACTTTAGCGAGATTAAAAAAACGAGATGTAGAAATAGATCCTTGAGATGCGGATTTCACTCCTAACTCAAAAATGTATTTCAAAATTGAAAACTATTGTGGAATGAAACCAATCACTAAGTTAAGGATATCACTCCTAGCTTAGTGGTTAAGTTTCTTTTTGAAGGAAATACTCTTTGAGGTGTGGATATCACTCCTATCTCAAAGATGTATTCCTAAGATGTATAACATACAGAGGAATGAAACTAATCACCAAGGTATGGATGTCACTCCTAACTTGGTGATATCGTTTCGTTTGTGAAATACGAATGTCTTCTTCTCCAAGCAAAATATCGAAAGAATAACGAGAAAGAATCATAACGAAAATATCTTGAAAGAAAATATAAGAATAAACAGAAATATACACGAGAGGACTCATGAAAGTAAGCTTAGTTATAGTCTAGGTTAAAAGACATTCTAATAACCTAATTCCCTATAACCATGTCTTTGATACCAATCTGTAACACCCCAACCGATGGCGGAAACATCGAGGTGTCACGTAGTGACGATTGTTCAATAGCTCATGGACTAGAAATGTAAAGATTGATACATTGAATTGAATAATTTATTACATTGAAAGGAAAATACAAAAATTCTAAAGTGACAACTAATGCTGAAATACAGTAAATCCAACATCTAAGTAAGATTCCGAAAGCTTAAAAGTCATAGACACACAAATTAACACAAACAAACACACATGAGAATTGCTATTTTCGTAAAAGGAAATAGAAACATGATAGTAGGTACATGAGTCACCCCAAAATAGTAAAGCAGTAAAAAGGGGAAAGATATACTCACTAGTTGCAAAGAATAGCAAGTACGACTTGCACAAGTTGTAACGGTTTGGGTAAATCCAAAAATTACCCTAATAGAGTGAATAGTATAATTATGAGCAATAGAATAAAATGAATTGAAATGACTTGGAGATTTCTAAGTTCATGTGAGTTTAGATTTTTAGTCTAGGACTATAAAATGTCTAGATAGTATAATGTAATGAAAAATATAAAATCCAAAATACCAATTTGTATTTATATAAAATGGAAAGGGTAAATATAGTTTGTATGAATAATGACACGATCAAATAGAATTTAATATATCCATACGATATTAATATCATGGAATAAATATATAAACGTATATGTATAGATTTATAGCTTTGACTAAAATATAATCAAATGACTAGCAATATATTAATAAATCAAATCGTCTAGAATTAAATATTGACTTTGAAAGTAACAAAATAAAATGTAATATATAGTTTAGATGTAAAACATGTCTAAAGTTAAACACCAACAAACAATATGAGTATGAAAATGTCAAGTTATATGTATATAAATACGTGTGTGTATATATATTTAAATAAATAAATATTACAATTTATATAATGCGACAAAATAAATATCTCTATATAATTAGAATAGTGAATGTAACAAAATCAATAAAAAAACGATTCAATAAAATAAATAAAACGTATCAATTCATAATAGAATTTAGAAATGAAATTTGTATTGAACGCATTTAATCTTTACAGTCAAACGGTTCATACAAAAAAAAACAATGACTTCATTCGTACTAGAAAAGAAATAAAATCCCTAATCCGTAAAAGTAACATAGCAATAATCATGCAATATATGAAAGTAAGATATAGGTTATCCGTACCTTAAAGAGCATATTCAAACTCTACTATCGTTGTAAAATGAAGTAATTGTATTCCATCATTGTCATCGCTTGAATACTCATAGAAGCTATATCGATGACTAAAGACACCAATAGAAATTGGTAGTTGCGACCAAAATGATGTAAAGGAAAAATGGTGTAGCCAATATCCCAATCAAAAGATTATATGATGGATGAGCACAACATATAAATGATTGATTTATATTTATACTTAATTCTTGGCAAGAGTAAAAGAGCATTAAAAAAAATAGTTAAATTCTTACTTATTAGAAAACGTTTTAAGCATTAAAAAGTTAGTCAAACAAATGTAATTATTTTGAATACTATTAAATAATGAATTTATTATATTAAATTCATATTTCTCCTTTGACAAAGAACTTTTATTTTGCCAATTAAACTTATAAAATCACAATTATATAACATATAATGGGAAACGATTTAAACTAATAAAATTCGTCAATTATTTACTATTTTTTTAGGTTTTAAAATTTCGGGGTGTTATAACACTACCCCAAATGTTACGAAAAAAATATATGGTTTAGGCGATATTCAACTATGGATTATTGTCACTTTAGATCCCCAAAGTTATAATTAACCTATTTAAAAATTTGCGAATGTTACACGATCCCACTCCCTACCGCCAACTTGTAGGCACTTTGAAGTATCTTGCCTTCACACGTCCTGACATCTCCTTTGCCGTCAATAAATTATCTCAATTCATGCACTCACCTAAACAATCACACTGGCAAGATCTCAAACGGGTACTCCGCTATTTGAAAGGAACGGTCCATCATGGGTTCTTGAAACGCAATACTAACCTAAACTTGAAGGCTTTTTCGGACTCGGTCTGGGGCAATATTAATGATGGGGGACGGTCCACTACAGCATATCTCATATATCTTGGGTCCAATATCATCTCTTGGAAATCTGCTAGACAAAAAACTCTCTCTAGATCATCTACAGAAGCTGAGTACAAAGCACTCGCTAATGCTGCGGCTGAACTCGCATGGGTTAAAAATTTAGTTGGTGAACTCCGGCTCCCAATTAAGAGCATCTCATCGCTTTACTGTGACAACACCGGAGCTACTTATGTATGTGCAAATCCCGTTTACCATTCCCGCATGAAACACATCGCTCTGGACTATCACTTTGTGCGGGAACAAGTCAATTCCGGGCAACTCAAAGTTCTTCATGTCAGCTCCAAGGATCAACTCGCGGATGTGCTCACCAAACCTCTTGCACGTGCACCCTTCCTATATTTTCGGTCCAAGATTGGAGTCTCCAACGGATCCTCCATCTTGCGGGGGCGTATTAACAACATAAATCAACTCAACTCAAGTCAAGTCAAGTCTCTTAGTCAACCATTGACTCCATGATTTTAGCCATTGTATTATATTGTACATTATACTTAGTCAACCATTGACTCCATAATCTTAGCTAGAGTTAGTTATATGTAAGCCTATATAAAGGCATTGATGTATTGTTGATACACACACCAAAAACATTACATAATACAATTATTCAATACAAATCCTATTGTTTTATAATGTACGTAAATTACCAACTTATGAGATTACTCATGTAACCAACTAAGAAAGCGACCAGGACTACATATATTTATTCTCACATCAGACGGTAGCCAAGGAGATATCCTCTCTCCATGGCAAGGCTAACCAGTGTTATTTTACAAGTTATCACCCTCTGAAAGGTTCTGATCATCTCCTATCTCCACTATAAAAAAAATGCCATTTTGTGACATACAAAAAGTGTCACAAGAAAACAAAAAAGTGCCACTAAAGACCCTTATAGGAATGGGCGGCACACAAAACAAGTGTCACTAGAAGTGTTAACACTAAAGCCTTTTAGTGACACTTTTTCAATCTGCCGCACAAAGTTTTTGGGGCTTTAGTAACACTTTTTTTTTTTGCCACAATATAGAAAAGACTTTTGTGACACATATTTTGTGCCTCTAAAAATTGATTCTAGTTACATATTTATACTAGTTTTAGTGACACATTTTTTTTTTGCCACAATATGAAAAAACTTTTGTGTCGGTAAAAATTGCTTCTACGTATATTTAGTGGCACATAATTATATCACAAAAATCACATTATTTACAATATAAATATAAAACAAAAGTTTGATAAAAAAAACTGTAAATGTAGAAATCATAATATTATAACTTCAATCCGAAATATATTTCGAACGTTAGCAAAACAATATGTAATAAGTAACATATCCCAAATTTCAAATAGTTACACAAAAAGTCAAAACATTCTTTTGAGAAAGAATTCCACTATCATAGAACTTGACTTCAAAGCTTCTCATGATATCTACCCTGCCATCATCAACCATATAATAAGCATTAGTATTGATTCAACAAAATTTCAAAGTTCTTTAATTTATGAAACTCATTGTTCTTTATTCAAAAGAAAATCGTGTATAACAAATGGCCGGAACAACTAACAATTTAACAAAAAAGCAACATATAATATAATATGCAGCCATTTATAATTAGCCCAAACACCTAACTATACAAAAAAAAAAAAAAACCCCAACATATTACCTTAATTGCAATGTTAACAAGAAGTTCAAAATCAATTGTCCAAACGTGTTTCTTGCTCTGTAAAAGGAAAAGTTTTTGATGATCAATTTCATAGTAAGATTACAACATAAGCACGTCCATTTAATATTACGAAGTAGTCAAAAAGTAACAGTTAAAAGTAATTACCGTTATCATTATGACTTCTTGAAGATGATATTTCGTTAACTCGTAAAGAGTTGTTTGGGACCAAAGAACCAATATCCGGTACCTAAAACATATAAATGAAATAAATGATAGTACATAAATATGTAATCATAAATAACCAAATAATGGTTCATGTATATAATTACCTGCATGTTTATATTGCTAAAAACCGAAGACAAATTTGCATTGGGGATATGTTCTTGGATGATGGTAGCCATAGTATTGACAGCACTCGTTAGCTTATCAATAGTTTGTGAAGCTGTCAAAGAAGCACTATTACTTTTTGCAGCTGGCATCCTTCCAACTAATCGAATGTATCCTCTTTTCTCAGGGCCTTTATCTTTTGAGTAGTCATCGTTTGTAAAATCATCTGGATTGTTGGGTGTGATTGTAGAGTCCTTTGGAATATTTTTTAATGAAGCCTAAACACATAATAAAATAGGTAATCATAAAAATACATAAGCACACCAATGATATATAGGAATATTAAATACATTACCATAACTTGGAGCAGCTTTATCATCAACAATGCTTCCATCTTTACGAGTGCGAGTTGCTATATATATTTATCTTCGTGTTGGATATACACCATTATTCTTTTTTGCCTATAATTTATCTTTGAAGGTTAGTAAAGGAATTAACAAGTAAAAAAAAATACAATAATAAGTGTCAAAAATAGATTGAATAATACCATCTCATGAGCAAGTCTAGCAAACGACTTTGTCCCACTAACATGAGGTTCATTCATCTTTGAGCGGCTCAAATCTTTTAACATTACATGTACTCTATGGTAAAGGGTAAAAAGTACACAATAAAAAATCTTTATTCTAATTAGATAATTTTATATATTGTATAAAAACTCAAAGTTGCACGTCATTGTTACCTGGAATTCTGGAGTGAACCAACGAGTAACAAGTTCTTTAAATTGAGTTGCATTCAGTCTTTTGTCATTCTTAACATGTTGTGCCACGATTTCATCAACAGTAAGGCTTGGATCATATGCACGTTGCTTTAACGAGCCTTTCCACGTTCTCCATTTTGTTCCCATGCTTTCGAAGATCCAACTTTTAATCTCGTTTTTTTCATTTGGATAAATAACAAATTTTGACTGAAACAAAAATTATATATATATTAAGCATACACCTATTACTTTAACTAGTGGATACATTTTGAAACTTAATAAAGACATATACCTTAACGAGTGAATACATGTCCTCTTTGTTTTGTATGGGAACCTTTCTCCAGTCAGAATATTCTATGGATACATGATCAGAATTCCTCACAAGTGTCCCAAGGAATTGAACAAGTTCACTACCTTCATCCCCAATAGGCTTTCCCAACTTGTTGAATGTGACAACTATTCTATTTGAACTATCCATCTTCCAGGTTTCACTTTTTTGTGTATAGCCTCTAACCTTTTTAGGAGCACCTAACAAATTCAAAAAAAAAAAAAAAGTTAGATAAAAGTTTACAAATTTTATACAATTTGAACATAACTGCTATCGTTTTGTTTCAAAAATATCATTACCTTGAGTTTTAAAATTTTGGTGGTTTTCAAAATCATCTTCAACAGGGTCATTGTCAACATGTTCTTCAATATGCTCATTGGAGACGGTAGAAATGATACGTAGCCTCTTACGCCTACCTATACTATTACCTTTTGAAATAGATGTTGTTGCTTTTTGTTTTTCAGTGCCTTGAAATTGTTCTTGAACATCGCCTTCATCTTCATAACAGTTGCTACCTACCATTTGCATCGTATGTTGATCTGTATGTATTGCATCACACATGTCTTCATACTCATCATTTTGATCAACATCATCTACTTCCGTATCCACTCTATTACCTTCTATAAGCATAAAAGAGTAAATTAATATAATAAGTACTTTTAAATGAACAAAACTTTTAGATTAACAAAATAATACCTTGAGATGCTTCATCATCATCATCCACATCAACAAGAACCAACCTTCTCATTGCTCCACTTGTATTACCTTTGATTGTTTCACTCATAGTAACTGTTTGTCGTTGTTTAATCAGTTTTGTTGCATTTGATATTGATGAAACCTTTTGGGAGACATTCGGAGCCATCACTCGGCATAGCTTCGTTAGATTTGCAACTCTATTCATGGACATTGGTGCAATATATTGTGGATGATGTTGCTGTAAAAAAATTATTTTTATTAGAAAAGAAAGTATATATAAATAAAACGCAAAGTTTTAATAATCAAATTACCTTTTTGGGCAGTACAACATTTCTAGCACGTTGCTGGTTTTCTTCCTCATTATCATCACATAGATCTGGAATAAACTCTACATCCCCAGCATGAGTGCTCTGCTTTACTATTTTTTCTTCGGTTTTTGACTTTCTAGCAAACTTGTAAAAGACTTGACAATGTTTTTAACTCCAAGTTGTTCCAATCTTTTTTGGTTCTCCTGGATTGTCAACCGTCTAATCTTCTCATATTCATTGCCTTATACTGCTAAAGTTTTATTTTTCTTGTTTCTGTTTGCCACTGGACCTGATAAAAGTCAAAAAGTAGCAAATTAGGATAGTCAAATTAGCTTAGAAGCACCAAGAAATGACAACATTGCATTTTACCGGTATGGTGATTTTCAGTTTCATAGTCGCCATGGTCTTCAACAATGTCTTTAGAAGGCTCATTAAAGTCAGTGGAAGTTATACGTAGTCCCTTGCGTGTTCCCATATTCTGTATTAGAAAACATGCAGTACAATATCAATATATCGTTTTCATTACGAACAATTGAACATGTCATATGTTCGTTACAACTGAGATAGTAATGTTTAATAAGTATATACTCTACATTTTTTTGTCATGATTATTGATCAGATATGACACTAACAACCTACTTTGGCACAACAAACCATTCATTTTTATCATTAAAGTACACACGATAACACTGATACAGATCCTCAAGACATTGATCTTAAATACAAGCATGAACCTAGGTTGCCTATCCTTAAACCTGGTATCTAGTTGGCTGGGAGAACAGACCAGAATTGATACTTGTATATTGATTCCGTTGTTTAGTGTATAACGCCGACCATAGAGAAATCATCATACGTAAGTTTTTTATAACTCATTGTATACTATCAACATCTACATCTAGTCTTGTTAATGAATCGGCATCCATAAAATTAAATAACTTTTGTATGTGTATGTATGGATCGTATAACAAAAAAGAATGATCAAACAAGTTAGTTTTAGGTGCGGAATCCCTAAAACAATCACAAAATAATAGTCAAACAGATCAAAACAAGTAAATCATCATTTCAAAAGCTTTTCATTAATTATAAACTCGATTACACGTTTAAAGATTGATACAAACAGAGTAAGAACGTGAAAAGAGCTAAATAAACTTCTAGAGAGAATATCAGAAAGTGGAGGGAATAATATGACAAAAAGTTACATTCAAAAATCAAGCTTGACTATTTATAGACTGCACATTCGCCCACTTTGTTCGTGCGAATGTGCAGGTTCGACCAAACCAACTGGTCGAACCAAGCTATACATAAACATTAATCTCATTCGACCAAAACTTCCTCCTTCGCACCCTCTGATCTTCCTTCGACCGAACTAAAAACTTCCTTCGCACCTTCGACATATACCAAAACAAGTTTATTGTTCAATCCGAAGCACTAGTCGCACAATTGCATCTACAAACTCCCCCTCGACTATTGCTTGGATTGCTGTCAACGTTGTTCGTCCATTCTGATGTTCATCAATCTGATATGTCGTTGAATCTTCTGTTCTTTAGTCAAAACCGGTTCCTAAAATTGCTTTGGCTTCGTCTTTTTCAATTCAGGCACCTTTTGCTTCTCAACAAACTTCCCAAGCTTCTCGTCATAGTCACAACCAGCGTTAATGTCATACGCAAAGCGCAGAAATACCACACGTTGGTATTTTCCTGCTTGCTCAGCATCCTTCACTTCAGAATAGATCGGATTGTAAAACAACATTATTATATCCTCATGTGAACAGTTGATTAACCACATGGGATCAAAAATGTGTATTTTCTTGTAGTTCTTCTCTTCGTCTTTCAATACAATCACAGCCTTTGCTATCTTCCAATCGTAATACCACCAAATGAAATCTTTAGCGAAGTGTTGTGGGATCGGCAACAAAGGAATCTTTTTCAACACTCGCGGTGGTTTATACTTTAACGTCACCTTGGGCATACCTGTAATCTGATCAATATCCTTTTTATGAACAATTCGTTTCGGATATTGTGGTTCAAACAAATCCCACTTGGTTCGGCTTTCTCTCGTCATCTTCTCAGCAAAGTAGGAAATCTGACTATTTGACGCTCCCGTTAAACGGTGACGGCAAATATCACGAATTGCCCAATAAGGAAGAGTCTTCAAATGATGAAACTTATCGAAATATAAGATCCCCTTCTCCCACTTCACTGCTATGCATCTCAATTCTTTAACAAACTTCCAGGCCAATGCACGACCTTTGAAAATACCACTATGAAGTTTGTAAAAGCTTCCTTGTATTTCAGCTTTCAGACGGTTATTCTCTTTCTCTTTCAATTTCCTCAAGAACTCCTTCAAACTCTCAGATTTCTCAAACCGTGGTTTATCATGCCCTTTGAAAATTTCATCTTCAAATGCTTTGCTCTTCTCTTTAGCCTATTTCTCGGCTTGGTTTAGCACTTCATCTGAGAATCCAGGAAATCCACAATCTTGATTATTCTTGAAATATTGTGGATATTCCTCACTCGTTATATCTTCCATTTCAACGTCTTCAAAAGCAGGAACATCACGGTCATCAGAATGATTCCCGGCTTCCTTCTCAGGTATCTTTGGAATGAAATTATCAGCAAGCAATTCTTCCAAAGTCTTTCCCACCTGTTTGGCTAAACCCTCAAGTATCTCTTTAGAAATCGCCGCAGAAACCTCTCCATCTTCAAGATCAGGGTCATCAAACTCCAATTCAAACAGTTTATTGCTCGATTCGAATATCTCTGGAAATCTGCTAGTCATGTCAATCGTCCAGACTCGATCTGTGAGCATCTGGCGATACATGTTCTTGTCTTCTTCAGATAACGACTGCAGTTTCTCATTCCAGAATATATCGTCATCCACATTTTCTCCTGGAGTCTTAGAGCTCGACTCTCCACCCTTACTTGAATCACGCTTTTCATATGTGTACTTTTCAGCGTTATCATCATCATCATCACTACTATCAAAAGCAGAGCTGTTTCCATCACTCGATCCACCATCTGAACCTCCATCATCTCCATCATCTTTCTTCTTCTTCTTCTTCTTTTTAGAATCATTTCCAGCATCTTCATCAAGTTCTTCATCCTCTTCTTCGTCAGATGGTTCAAAATCGACCTGTTCTTCTTCTCTTTCCTTATCTTCTTCACCAGCTTGAAGTTGAGGAGCTTGAGAGTACAAGTCTTTGATCAAATCATCCATATGCTTGTTACTCTTCTTCAGCTGTTTGTTCTCCTCTTTCAAGACAATAATTCTTCTGGTGTTTCGTTGCTCGTGCTTCAGCAACTTCTTGTTCTCTCTTTTCAACTTCTTGATTGTTTTCTTCAAAACTTCATTATCATCATGGGATGTGACTACGACTTCCAACATCTTTTGATCATTTGTCTTCAATTGCTCGATCTCAGTTTGCTGTTTGTTGATAATACTCATCATCTCCGATAATCTTTGATTCACAACATTCATGATATCACTATCCACTGAAACCTTCTTCTTCACAGGTGGTTCAGCAACATCAGGCAGTTTGCCTTTCCTAATCTTCTTGAGCACATTATCTAATGCTTCGTTAAACTGATCAACACGTAGATCTTCACTCTGTTGTGTGCTCGAAATAGTCGCAGTCTTTTGTTTCTTTTGTGCTGGTGCAGTAACCGGTGACTTAGAACTAGAAGCTGGTGGTAGTTTCTTACCAGCTATGAGCGATTCAATCTCCTTCTTTCTCTTTAGACTTGGTTTCACTGGTTTCTTCTTCTTTGACTTATCAGCTTGTACAGGTGAACCAGGTAAATCTTCATCTATATTCAAAATCACTTCATCTTCATTAACAGGGATTGGACTCTTATTCCCTTGATCTTCAACATTCTGACTAGCAGACACACCAGCCTCAGTGGCCTTGGGAGTGGTGGTCTTTAATGATTCAGTCTCCGAGTCCCAATGTTCATCTTCTTGCGTCTCTTCTGAATCAATCGATGCTTCATCTACAATATGCAAGCCTTTCTTTGCCATCGTCTTGTTTCGTCTTGGTGTGCTTTTCTTCTTCTCAGGTTCAGACACAACCTCTAACCTTATCTCTTTCTTCTTAATCTTTCCACTCTTGGCACCAACATTCACAACCTGTCTTTTGCGCTTCGCATCAGGATCAACAGGATGTAATGGGTTATCAGGATCAGAATCACTGTTTGCATGTCTCACAAGCCCTTCACCTAGATGTGTATAATCTATTCTTGCTAGATGTCCAAATAAACGCCTTACTGGTGGACGTTCATTGACTGACAATCCTTTATACGCCTTCATTCTAGCAAGTGTATTAAGCGACATATGTTCCTGAACAATTATGTGCTTAGGATCCCTTTTCAAGTCTTTATACTTGTTGTCAAACACCATCTGGAGGAAACGAGGATATAGTAGAAACTTCAGATTCCTCGTGCCGTTCACAGGCTCTAATAAGTGTTCCATCAGCATGCCTGAAACATTGAACGGTTTGTTCAACACCAGGGCTACCATCATAGAGCTGATACTTTTGCGCACTAAGTCATATCCTCCAGCTGCAGATCTGAAGACATGTATCAAAACGTGTGCCAAATATTTGAATTGAGGGCACAATTTTCCCTTGTGCAATGAACCGTCAGTGATTGGTCCATTGTATTTCATTCTCAGGAAACACTTTCGCTGATCCATGAAACTAAACTCCTTAGGATCTGTCTTCTCATCTTGTAAGTTCAATGCTTCTCGTAAATCCTGCTCACACACAATAACTCTTTGACCTTGGATCTTGCTAGTCAAGCACGATTCGCAATTCCAGAAATCAAGCTTCGCTCCTGACCAGAATTCTTGCATCATATCTCTGTAAATAATCGTCGGTGTAGCAATTGCATCTATCACCCTGCATCTCTTCAAGAATTCAATAATTCCGATAAACTCCGTGTGCTTTTTAACCTCTCCGAGATATGCACAGCAATTATGCGCATTCTCGAAGGCTAAAAGCTCTTCAGGAACATTCTTGGCAGGTTGTGAGGATGATCCAGCTTGCTCAGTCGTCTTCTCCTGCTCAAACATGATTAATACTGCAAAACAAAACAAAGACACATGTTAAAAATTGACAAAAAATCAAACTTTGAAAATTTTGGTAATTAACATTCTCATTCGCCCAAACGGGGGAGCGAATGAGAAACAACAAGGTGCGAATGAGAAATTTTGATGGTACGAATGTATGAATTTTGGTTAAAAGTTTCATTCGCCTATAAGTTTTTCATTCGACCAGTTTGTTATCTCCTTCGCCCATTCGAAAGGGTCGAAGGAGTCTGTTCTTATTTTGAATTTTCAATTTTGAAATTAATGGATCTGATCATGTTCTTTTGATTGGAACAACAACTAACAATGCCGATTAACCAATTAAAACCAACAGTTTTATCAAAATCTCATTATCTCTGTGTTTTCATATCAAACCTAGGTTTCGAACTAAAGAATTGATCAATTGAACAATCTATTGTTTTAGAAACCTTGGTTTATGATTTTTCTCCCCCTAAAACACAGAAATAATGAATCCAAATCATCAATTATAACAATTAACTAGATTAATATCAGTTTTAAAAGTTAGGGCTCAAAACATAAAAACAGGGATAAATCCATTAATCCTTGATGTTAACCTGTAAAAGATAGTGGAAAAGGATCAGTAGAATGTGACGATCACAATGATATGATTCAAAATAACAGGGCAACAAGGTGAGGTTAGAGTGAAATTTTTGAAATTTTTTTGAATAGGTTCGAGTGAGACAGGAATGGTATATATAGGCATCCTCCTTCGCCCATTCTATTCGTACGAAAGAGAAACTTTTGTCTCCTTCGACCCTAGTTAAAGGTTCGAATGAGCCAAAAGGGTTCGAATGAAACATATGTTCAAGCACACTCTCCTTCGCCCGTTTAAAACATACGAAGGAACATGAAAAATCCCACATTCGACCAACCGAATGGGCGAATGAGAAATGGGATTTTTGATAAATTTTCCAAATCTCAAAAACGAGTCCCGGTCCAATTATTTTCCAACTTTTAAGCATCCAACATTCATATTTTCAAATTTAAAAAGTTACAAAGCTCAAATGGTGTAACAAGGTTTAGAAAATCGACATCAACCACCATCAGTTATCAAAAATAAGATGAAAAAGAAAAATCTTTTTGGATTTTCTAAAGTTTATGCTAAAACACACCTAAAATCTTTTTGAGTTTTGTAATTTTTTACTAGAAAATAAAATGCAGAAATGTAAATGAAAAACTGTAAATGTTTTTGGGATTTCCGGTAAAGGGATCATATCAGTTATTGAGAAATCTGATCACACCATTGATCTTTTGAATTATTATCATTAAAAACAATGTGTGATCTGGCAACTGCTGATATTGTGATCCACATAAACTCACATGCAGACTTTTGTGCAGTGCTTTAAACTGATACTGATATTTATAGTATAAACGTAATTGCCTGTGGTTCCCACGCACACGACATACTCCCGTATCAAGAAGTAAATATACAAAGACTCATTGTAAAGCGTGATTATGCTTTCGTCATCTGTAATTGTACAAGATATAATGCATAGAGGTATACAGGTCATCAAATTAATGCAGCAAAGTAACATATGCACTATACCAGGTTGAGGACTGATATTAATCATGATTCGCATCAGTAATTAATACGATGTAATAGATAATCTTTGATCATCATATAACATGGAAAGTTCCTCAATTCGGTAACTTTAGGATTTGGCATAAAGCTCTTTTATAAAGACACCCTGTTTGATCTAGGTCCGTAATGACTTACAGCAGAAGATCAGAGAGGCTATCCCCAGACAACTAATAACATAACGACCCTAAACCTCCGAGTTTTGTACAAATACCATATCAAACGAAATTACGGTACTATGACCATATGTCCATGAGGAGTTCATCCACACAACAATTCGTTTGATATGTATGTATCAGGCACGCAGTAATAGGTCTACGAAGCCTATCAGCACATCGCACAGACTCAGACACACGCCCTATATAGTAGTACATTACTTAGAATGTGTCAGATCCCCACTGATGTACTATCATTTCCCTTTATACTCCAGGAAATCATTTTTGATTTTTCTGATTTTTTTTTTATAAATTTTTGAATTTACTGTTCCCAAGGATAAGCTGGAGCATTTCAAATATGTGACTGCCCAGATATCGTTTGTTCACAGAAATCTGACGGCATTAATCTAAGGGAAGAAGATATAGCAGTCAGCAAAGAAATTTTCTAATTTTTATGGATTTTGAAATTTTTCAATGTTTTTGGATTTTCGAAATTTTTCTGAAAAACAGTAAAAATTTAAACTAAAAAGTGATAGACTGAGGTGGTGATCAGTCCTGTTTTTCTTTAATACCATTAGCTTTTAAAAGATAATCAAATCTGGATTTGTCAAAAGCTTTGGTAAAAAGATCTGCGTGTTGGTAATCAGTGTGGATTTTGACCATATCGATCAACTCTTTAGCATAACAATCACGGATAAAATGATATTTAATCCGGATATGTTTAGCCTTTGAGTGATTTACTAAGTCTTTTGTTAATGCGATTGCGGACTCATTATCACAGTAAATAGGGGTTTTAAGAAATTGGAAACCGTAATCCACCATCTGTTGTTGGATCCAAAGAACCTGTGAGCAGCAGCTCGATGCTGAAACGTATTCTGCCTCACATGTGGATAGTGCAACTGCGGGTTGTTTCTTGCATTGCTAGGTCACGAGCCTGCTCCCCATAAACTGACATCCAGCCGTTGTGGATTTGCTGTCTTTGTCACAGCCGCCCCAATCTGCATCACTAAAAGCGATTAGGTCAAAATTATCATCATGAGGGTACCAAAGTCCTTTCGATGGACAACCCTTCAGATATCTAAGGATACGCTTGACAGCTGCAAGATGACTCTGTTTCGGCTTCGATTGATATCGTGCACAAAGACATGTCGCAAAAATTATATCCGGTCTAGACGCGGTGAGATACATTAGAGATCCGACGATTGCTCTGTATGTAAATGGATCAGTCAGCTCCCCCTTAACGTCAACTCCAATCCCGTGATTAGGTTGTATTGGGGTATCCATCGGCTTCGAATCATCCATCTGGAATCGGCTCAAGACTTCAGAAACGTATTTCGTCTGGTGAATAAAGATCCCCGTTGGTCTTTGTTCCATCTGCAAGCCTAGGAAAAACTGCATTTCTCCCATTGCGCTCATTTCGAACTTTTCCTGCATAACTTTTTCAAATTCCCTGCACAGAAGTTCGTTAGTTGACCCGAAAATAATATCATCAACATAAATTTGTACAAGAAGCAAGTCATCTCCTGCTCGTTTCGTGAACAGTGTGCAGTCTACCAGTCCGCGTTTGAATCCTTTCGAGAGAAGATACGTGCTCAGCTCCTCATACCATTGTCTCGGAGCCTGGTGCAACCCATAGAGAGCTTTGTTTAACACATAAACCTTATCCCGGTGAATAGGGTCCTCAAAGCCTGGCGGTTGACCTACGTAAACTTCCTCTTTGACCACACCGTAAAGAAATGAGCTCTTTACATCCATCTGATACACCTTGAATTTCTTCCATGATGCAAACGCTAGGAACATTTGGATAGCTTCCAAGCGTGCAACCGGTGCATAGATTTCATTGTAGTCGATTCCCTCAACTTGATGAAAACCTTGAACGACCAAACGAGCTTTGTTTCTTACTGTGACTCCTCTATCATCCTTCTTACACTTAAACACCCATTTGGTTCCAATTTTCTTTCTTCCCGGGGGCAAATCTGTCAGCGTCCATACACCGAGTTTCTGAAATTGTAACAACTCTTCTTGCATTGCTTCCACCCAGGCATCATCCAAAAGAGCTTCCTTGTACGTCCGCGGTTCGACCTGCGAAACATAACAAGCGAAAGACCAGTCATTTTGAAAACCAAATTTTTGTATTTTGGCATATAAAGCAAGATTGCCAATATTTTCTGGTTCTTGAGCATTTCTCAACTGCCCTCTTGTCATCACGCTGCTACCAGGATCACCAATAACCTGTTCAAGCGGGTGTATGCGATGTATCCGAGATTCCGGATAATCAGGTACTTGTATTCCCATTTGAGTTGTCAAATTCTCTGTAGAAACCAGATCATTACCCACATTCGATGTTGAAGCATCAGTAGTAGTTGGGTTCACTAGTGGTGTCACTGTAGCATTGTCCAGAATAGCTTCACTTGTTGCATCATCGTCTTCATCTTCTGAATCGGATGAATTAAGCGTTGTAGAAGCTTCTTGGAACACATCTTCTTCCATCACAGGAGCAGTGGTATCATTAGAAGCTGCTTGGGGATTTATAGTGATCGGACGCACTAACGGTGATGTCACGACGTTTTCGACCTCGTAATATAAGCGAAGTACAGCTTCTTCAACCATGCTATCTAGATTGAATGATTCAAAGAAGTCTTTGTAATCAAACATCCAATCTGGACCTCCACCCTGTACATTTTGTGTGTATCTTTGTACTTCGACATTAGCCCACTCCTCGACTTTTCTAGTTCTTTTGTTGAATACCCGTTTTAGTGGGGTTGCATATCCAACAAAATAACCTTCTTCAGCCTTTGGTGCGAACTTCTCCGAAGGATTCAGCATTGTACACGGGGCACCAAATGGTTCTAGATACTCCAGATTCGGCTTGCGTCGGTTCAACAGCTCATAAGAAGTTTTGCCAAACTTCTTCACTGTTAAAACACGGTTTAGAGTGTAACATGCTGCGTAAATTTCTTCATTCCAGAACATTACTGGATGATTTGAATCCGCAAGCATAGTTCTCGCCGTCTCGATTAGAGTCCTGTTCTTTCTTTCTGCGACACCGTTCTGCTGGGGTGTATACGGAGCGCTATATTCATGATGAATTCCCTTTTTTGCACAAAGATCCTCCATCTGAGCATTCTTGAACTCCGTCCCATTGTCACTCCGGATTCGTTTGATCTTCAGACCATAGATATTCTCCAGTCGTGTAAACAGAACTTTCAGGTTGTCAAATGTGTCGCTTTTCTGGTGTAAGCACATTACCCATGAAAATCTTGAATAATCGTCAGTCACCACAAGACAGTACAATTCCCCGGCATGACTTTTACGTCTGACTGGACCGAATAAGTCCATGTGCAAACGCTCAAGCGGTAGTTCAACAGAATTGACTTTCTTTGGTCTATGGGCCTGTTTGTGCTGCTTTCCCTTTTTGCAACTAACACACTTGTCATTCAAATGGAAATGTTTCACATTAACTCCCGTGACAAGTTCATTCTTCACTAACTGGTTCATCTTTCTCAAATGAATGTGTCCCATTCTCCTGTGCCACATTATAGATTCTTTTTCTGTAGCCTTAGAGAGGAAACACGTGACTTGGCCATGGGCGGTCATAGCTTTGGACATATAGAGAATATACAAATTGTTTACTCTCGGTGCCTTTAGCATCACCCACTCTTTTGGAAGTTCAAACCCCGGTTTCAAGATATAGCAGGTTTTGTCGTCAAAATACACAGAAAATTGCTTATCACAGATTTGACTAACACTGAGCAGATTGTAATCTATCTGTTTCACGTACGATATCCGCTCAAATGTCACGACCCCATTGCTTACACTACCCTCCATCGTAATGTAGCCTCCTTTATTTCCTGCAAACGCTACGTAACCTCCGTTTATGTTCTTGATATCAAAGAGTAGCGTGAGGTCCCCTGTCATGTGACCAGAAGCTCCACTGTCAACAATCTATAGGCTGCTAACAGGGCCAGCTGGAGCTCCCTGCACATATCAAGTAAAGCAGTTAGATCTTTCGGGGGACCCAAGCCTGTTTGGTCTTGGGTGTTTGAACGGGTTGTTTCAAAGATTCTTTCGATTCACAAACATCTTGGGTTTTCTCAACCCCTTTCTTCTCACTCTCAACTTTCTTTTTCTCAATTTTCACATTCTGTGAAGTTGAGGCACCCTCAGACTCCTTAGATGACCAAGATTGTTCAGACCTTTTCAAGATCCGGATCTGAGATTTTGAGGTCTCAGCCGGTTTCTTTACTCCGTCTTTAAATGCAACCTTCTTGGTTACCTTCTCTGATTTAACAGAGACAGGTCCAACTGCTGGTTTTACATTTGGTTTAGGAGCAACCTTTTTGTTATCAGCAGTTGAGTTCATCACAGGTTTCTTTACCGGTTTCTCAGTGGCTATCCGGTTGCGCTTATCATAAGTCATCGGACGGTTTTCCCTCTTGTTGTAAAAATTGTTTTGATTATAATAAGGTGCTTGCTGAGGGAAATACCATCTTTGTGGATAACTGTAGTTGTCAACCGGATAATCATGATGTTGCCTCATCTCCACCTCGTGCCTCTTGTGTCGTACGTACGGGCAGGCGGCAAGCAAATGTCCCCTTTCCCCGCACTTAAAACACGCACGGTATTCTTCATAGTTTTCTTTGATCGGCGACTTGGAAAAACTTGCAATGGGATATCGATCAACCATGCACTGTTTCCTTAAACTCTCAGGAGCCGGTTCCTTCGAGTAAGTCGGTTCAATGAAACTGTTTGCTTTATCAACTGGCAAAACAAATTGTGTGACATTGACCTTAGCATCTTTATCCGAATAAATATTCTCTAAAATTTCTGGAGGAATGTCATTGGTTCGTTCAAATTTTTAAACCAGATTGTACTTTCCTGCCAGATCTTTTCAATTTTGGAATAATTGACAAATTTAATCGGATATTCATCATCAGACAAAATCTTATCGGAGCCTTGCATCCGATAGAAAATTTTCACAGGTTTGTCACACGATTCGTTGCTCATTTCATTAGGTTTCTCAAATTTATTCTCAGTTTTCTTTTCAACCAGTTTAACCACATTTTTCTCAGATTTAGTTTCAGTCTTCTTTCCAACCGGTTTAATCACATTTTTCTCAAATTTAGTTTCAGTTTTCTTTTTAACACTTTTACCAACAGACTTTTCAGTTTTCTTAACAACATTCTTTCGATGAGCATTTGCCATGGGATGAACGATCTGAGATGGTGAGACTGGCTCAGTAGTGATTATATGATTTTCATCAGGGATATCACTGTCATTTTCAACCATCTCAGACTGTTCATCTTCTTCATCAGAATCGTCTGTAGCGACCACACCCTCATTGTTTCCCAAAACAGGTCTCACATCAGAATACGGGTCTCCGACACTGGAAGTGTTGGGCTCGTTATTTGATGTGGAGTCAGAATTGACTAAAGTCTCCGGTGGTATTGCATGTAAATTATGGTTTTCGAACAACACCGGAGATGGGACCGCCTTATAGTTTGCACTATTCGACTGGGAGGGTTCTTCTATGATATGGTCAACTACATATGCAATGTGCTTATAACTCTCTAACTTCTTGTTTACTTTTTCAGCAAAGCACTTGATGGTTGCCATTTCTAACTTGGTGTTTTCCATTTCATTAATATAGTTATTAATGGCAAGTTGTTTTATTGACAAAGTCTTTTTGAGTTCAGACACATCCTTTTTATAACCATCAAGAACTTTGTTGAAATCTTTTAAATCTTTTTGATAAATCTGACAGTTTATTTTGGCACTCTCAAGTTGTACCTTGAGAAGCTTATTTTCGTCTATCAGTTTTTCAAAGTCAGCACATTTAACACACACTTTATATTGAGATTCAGAACTTACCGGTTTAGGAGGTTCTGTCATTGCCATCAACGCAAAGTGAGCTTCCTTCCCTGCGAAGAATTTGGAGTAGTCAATCTTGGTGCACGCATCATCCACCATGCACGATTTGCGGGTCATAAGGAAATCAGCTTCAGCTAGCAATTGATCAATGTCATCATCTAGTGAATTCACACTAGCTTCCGAATCAGAATCACTCTCCATATCCGAATAAGCTGAATCATAGTGCTCTCCAACATCCGTGACAGAATCAAGAATCATTCCTGATTTCTTGTCTTCACTCTCAGCAATCACATCCTCATTCACTTCCTCTATTTTCAACTCCGACACTTTCTCAATCACAACCTCCTCTTCAATCTCCTCATTCTCATCCAGACTCATCTTCTGTGCCACACAAGCCACATTTCCAGCAGTAATCACCTCCACTCCCAATTGCATACCCGTCCAATCAAAACCTTCATCTTTCTGAATCACAAGTGCTTGGTTTTGATTGTCAGTTTGGTTTTGGTTTTGAGTGTTAGGTGTAGAGATAGGAACAATGGTTCGGTTTGGATTCTGTTGAGGTTGGTTTTGAGTTGTGGGTTGTCTAGTGTTGGTATTTTGTTGTGTATGTTGACGGTTCTGGTAATTGTTTTGGGGTTGAAAGCTTGAGATGTTGGGACTGTTGTATGAAACCTGATTTTGGTTTTGGTTTTGTCTGTTTTGGTAGGTTGAATTGAACGGGTTTCGATTACCTTGCTGTGCAGGCTGTGTACACTCTCTCTTAAAATGACCCTTCTCACCACAATTGAAGCATGTAACTTTGGCTTTGTTGAAGCCGTATGTGGTGTTGGGAGAAGTTGAAAGGTCAGTTCTTCCAGTCTTCTGGATAAAATCAGTGGCTCTCCTCATTATGCTCGCAAATACCCACTGTATGTCCATAAGCTCCATCTCCTCTTTATCGATTTGTTCGTAGTCCTCATTGGTGAGATTGTTGTTTCCAATCTGACTCGCCACTAAACCGTTGTATGATGCAACCATAGCAGAAACTAAAGCAACATGCTGTTGAGCAATCTCGACAGTCACATTGTTAAGATTAGAAGTCTCTAACACAATCGGACTTTGATTTGATTGTGCTTGAGTAATCTGCATCTGATTCATGTGAGGAGTATATTGTTGTTGTTGTTGAGGTTGACTTGCTGTGTAACAGGCAGCTTGTTGTAATGGTGAAAAAGGTGGAATAAAGTTTGGTATTTGATAAGATTGTGGTGTGTATGATGGTGTGTATGATGAAATTTGGGCAAGATAGTTGATTGGTGCTTTTGTGGGTTCAACAACATTGGATACACATGCAATGTGAGGAGAAACATTTGAAGTAGTGCTTGAAGCAGAAAGAGAGTTAGATGTACCATTCACATACAGATCTGGATTCTGTGGAATCTGAGCTCTCTTGGCTTTCCTCTTCTCCTCCATTTCTTTGTTTTCCAGCTTTTGAATGAACTCGTTGATAGTCCAATACTGGTATGCATCCTTTTCCTTCAACACTTCAATGTGTTGGTTGGTAAAGCATCAACAAATTTATCCACCAGTTCTGACATCGGTATGCTGATCTCATAGCTCGAAAGTTCTGTGAGCAAATGGCAATACCGTGGAACCAATTCTTTTAGAGTCTCATTGCCCATGTAACTAAAGTTTTCAAATTCTTTCCGAAGCTCTTCCATTCTTAGCTTCCTTGTCTTCTCATTACCATCATGTCGGTTTCTCAGCATATCCCACAATTGTTTGGATATTGTACACGATCCAAACTGATGCAGCAAATCAGTGTTGATCGCCTGGGATAACTGAGAAAACGCCTTCTTCTCGATAGCAAACCTCTTTTTCTCATCATCAGCCAAATTTTCCAACGGTATCGGTTCTCCAGTATTCTCCAAAATAGGAGCAACATAACCCTTTACTATCATCTGCCATGCCTCGGCTCCCTCAAGTCCTTGTCCCTCCACATGTATCTTGAACTTTGTCTTCCATGTGTTGTACTCCTTCATGTCCATGAGCTTTGGTGGAGGATTGCCGCTTCCTGATGATAGATCATGAATAAGTGTGGATATGGCATTGGTCGTCTGCGAATGAACGGCAGCTGCTGCTACTCCCCAATAGTTGTCAATTGGTTGTTGTAGTGGTTGCACAACTTGTTGAGGAGCTGAACTAGTCAAAGCCATGTAATTGATTGGCTGGGATGGTGGACTAGTCTTCTGGGCTGCAACTGACCATGGATCTTGTGTTGTCTGCTGTTGTGGTGCTTGAGTAGGTCTTGGCGTTGTTGGAAAGTTCCACATCTTAACCTGTAAACGTTTAAACACGAAAAGATTAGAAATGTTAAAACTGAAAACTCGTTCGCACTATCGGATGGTCGAATGAGAAATATTCTCCTCCTTCGACCGTTTTGAATGATACGAATGTGGTTTGATATCACAAAATCTCTTTCGACCACTTTCTTCTCTCGTTCGACCGTTTTCCTTCTCCTTCGACCGTTCGATCAGTCGAATGTAACACCAACGGGCGAATGAACAAAATAAGCAATGAAAGTCTACGTTCGACCACTAAAAGACCTCCTTCGACCACAAAATCTCTCTTTCGACCAAAAGAAATCCCACTTTCGACCACTCTCTCTACGTTCGACCCCTGGTAATTCAAAAACGGTTATTCTTTGAAAATCCGTTAATTTTGATCATGTTTATCAAATATTGATGGATTTTGATGATCTAAATCAGGTTTTGAATCGGAATTGATTTGGAACAACTTTAATGAAGAGAATTATCCAATTTAACCTTGAAATCAAGTTGTAATCAATCAAAATTTTATCAAATCAGTTTGTTCAATGAAAACAGAAACTTTTTGACCAAAATTGGGTCCAAATCAACTGAGAAACTATTAATTTGTGGTTGTTTGATCCAGAATGGCTCTGATACCACTTTGTATGTGTATGTATGGATCGTATAACAACAAAGAATGATCAAACAAGTTAGTTTTAGGTGCGGAATCCCTAAAACAATCACAAAATAATAGTCAAACAGATCAAAACAAGTAAATCATCATTTCAAAAGCTTTTCATTAATTATAAACTCGATTACACGTTTAAAGATTGATACAAACAGAGTAAGAACGTGAAAAGAGCTAAATAAACTTCTAGAGAGAATATCAGAAAGTGGAGGGAATAATATGACAAAAAGTTACATTCAAAATTCAAGCTTGACTATTTATAGACTGCACATTCGCCCACTTTGTTCGTGCGAATGTGCAGGTTCGACCAAACCAACTGGTCGAACCAAGCTATACATAAACATTAATCTCATTCGACCAAAACTTCCTCCTTCGCACCCTCTGATCTTCCTTCGACCGAACTAAAAACTTCCTTCGCACCTTCGACATATACCAAAACAAGTTTATTGTTCAATCCGAAGCACTAGTCGCACAATTGCATCTACAACTTTTACACTTCAGTAATGGTCGTAATGAATCAGCATCAAGGAACTAAAATAAAAATAACAACAATCAACTAATCGGCATCAAAGAACAACAATTAAAATGGACAATTAAAGCAAACCCTCCTGCTTAGTCGTTCCTGTTGATTCGTTCGATGCGTCTGATGTTCTGATAGATGATTGTCGGATGTTCTGATCGATGACTGTGATTCTGATTCTGATCGATGGTCTCCTCTTCCCGTTGAGAACTAGAAATAGGGTTCAACAATAACCTAATATAATTGCCGGCTGCTGTGTTATGTGTTCTGCTTTGATCGATCTGCTAATTTCTTATTCCTTTGATATTGTGGTTTCTGATACAGGGAAATAGGGTTTACCAAATTTCTATTGCCGCTAATTTTGTCTAAAGCGGGAGACCAAATACACATTAAATTTTAATAATTTAAATCATTTATATTTACAAAGTTATGAAAAATAAATTAAATAAGTTGCATATAAACTAATATTTATAACTAAAATGAATTAATTCTTAAATAAAAAAATGAGACCGAACGTAAAAATCTACATACAAGCCAAGCTGGAGTTTGCGTAAAATAAACGAGATAAAATATTAGCGGCAATTTGGATTTGAATATTATAATTTTGCAAATAGTAAATTAATGAACAAACGATTTTTCTCACTTGATGTATAGATTACTTCAATCACACTTATCGAGATTGAGACCATAGTCACAGGATTTGCTAATCTGCCTGCGTACCACGAATCCAATTGTGCGTACCGGAATCGAGTACATTCGCGTACCGTTCGCATAGGATTCGCGATCCGATTCGTAAAATTGAGCGTACCCGATTGTGTAGAATTTTGAACCAAATATCACAGATTCGCATACCGGATTGTCGAATTCGCTGTCTAGATTCAATGCGATTCGCGAAACAGAATTAAATGCTTCGAAATTTGCAGCAATTATAGTGACTATTCGCTTACCATAGCCAGATGAAGAGTCTATTGTTTCCTAATAATTATGAACTTGGTTAGTTTGTTTTATGTGTTTGAACTTATAATTATGAACTTTGTTTTGGATTATGATTATGAAATGTTTATTAGAGTTATTTGAAAAAAAATATATATTGTATAATGTTTAGATATGATACGGCGTACCAACTTATAGGGTACACCGTACCGCGTACCGAATTGGCGAGCCGAATGAACCTACCCCCCTCGTACCGAATTTTAGAAATGCGCGAGCCGCGTACCCGATTTCGTACCACGAACCGGAGCGTACCGCGATTCATGTGACTATGCTTGAGACGTGTTTTACAAAATGAACTGGGCATATTATAAATTTCACAGTCAACTGAACATATTATAAATATAAAAGTCAAATGTACATTTTTTACTTTTCGAAGTCAACTGTAGATATTATAAATTTTAAAACTGAACATATATTATAATATCAAAGTCAACTGAACGTATGAGAATTATCAAAGTCAACCGGGTACATTCTTGACTTTTCAAAGTCAACAGTACATTATAAACTATCATAATTCATTGTCGACCTACCATGACTCAGTGCAACACGATCGAACATTTTATGATCCAATATGGCAACTTCACTCATGAAAAACTACTCACGAGCCTAGTTCAAGCCCTTCTAAGTTAGATAGTGTCGAACTTCTATTTTACGCTTGTTTAGTAAACGAGGTCTGGCCCAAGCTTCACTTATCGAACTCAAGTGTGCACGCGATCCTATATAGGCCCGTTTTAATTTATTTTTATTGTTATAATTTTTCTATAATTTAATACGTAACTATATATATACACACACATACGAGGCCAAACTAGAGCTTTACTTATCGAGCTTGATACGTGTTTTACAAAATGAACCGGGCATATTATAAATTTCAAAGTCAACGGAACATATTATAAATATAAAAGTCAAATGTACATTTTTGACTTTTCGAAGTCAACCAGAGATATTATAAATTTTAAAAATGAACATATATTACAATATCAAAGTCAACCGAACATATTATAAATATAAGCATTGCTGCCCCAACGGGTCACGACGATATAATTGAAGAGAGTTTGAACTATATCATCAAATGGGTCATTTGTTGCTGTCCGTTGCTGGTTCAAGTGTGAATCTGGGGCTGGCCTGCTGCACGGTTCGGTTGCTGGGTTGGTGGTCTGCTGCACGGTTCGGTTGCTGGGTGGCTGGCCTGCTGCACGGTTCAAGTGCAAGCCTCACGTCCCTTCTGTCTACTGCTGCTCGTCTGCAGCGATAAATCAGTGACGTTTATACCCCTGTACTTTGCAAAGCACTAAACTCTTCTAAAGGTACCTGCAGCATTATGACAATCAAGATTTAGAAAAACATTCCAATTTGAGAATGTTATTTACTTATTTGTATATCATGTAAAACAGCTAAACAAGTGAAAGAGCCTTGGAAGCAGATATCAAGTGTGCCTTATACGCTGGATTCTATGAACATCGGCTCTAAGAATTTTTCAAAAGGGGCTCTACATAGTGGCGAAACTATTCTTTTTTGGTATGATTGGTGGGTCTCGGACGACGTCTTGTTAAAGAAGTTTCCGTTATTGTTCGCCTTGGATAAAAATAAATTATGCAGAGTAGCCGATAGGTTCGATGTGGTCAGACAGATGGCGGAGTTTGCTGCAGAGTGGAAGCGGCCGCTGACCTCCCAGGAAGAGTTTGCATAGCTGTCAGGTCTGCTTGCTGTGCTGCAGGGCACTTCGTTTGTTGCAGCTCCTGACGCGTGGTCTTGGTCTGTGAATGGGGAGGTGTGGTTTTCGGTAAAGAGGCTGAAACAGTGTATCTTTGAGGCGTCTAACTTGGTTCCAAGTGCAGTGTTTGAGTGGTGTAATTGGGTCCCCAAAAAGGTTGGTATAATGGCGTGGCGAGCATTTTTGGACCGCCTTCCAACTGCAGAAGCTCTTTCCAGAAGGCATATTATGGTCGAGTCGCTGCAGTGCAAAGTCTGTGATATGGCGAGCATTTTCGGGACTCTTGGTGTGCGTTTGACTCTACAAAAATGGGCTAGTGTTCGGGTAGTTTGTTGTTAGTTTGTCTGGGTTATTAGGTGGTCCATAGCTGATTGTTGTTTTTCGGATTTGGTATTCTCGGTTTTTTGGCTAGCGTCTTGCTAGTTTTTTAATAAAAGTATGTTGGTCGTTCAAAAAAAAGTGAAAGAGCCTTGGGTTGAACATCCCATTGCAGCCATCATTCCAGACCCATGATTCCCACATATTAATCCGATTCTGCACAGCAGCCTCCGAGCCCCGAAGCAAAGCCTTGACTGCAGCGACTGTGAACATCCCACTGCAGCCATCATTCCAGAACCATTTGTCTCCGATACTTGATAACCTGACCTGAGACAACATAAATTCCACGTCCCAATGTGCATCACATCGAGATTGTGGCGCAACAGCAAATGCTCCCAATATGGCAACATAAAAAAATACTTTTCTTTTTCCATGGACCACGGACATTGTTGTCGGCAAGAAATTCCATGTCGTCTAGTTGTTGTAGAACCTCCTCTCCAAAAGGAGAAATTGGAGCAACTCAGAACTCTTGACGTTCAACAAAGGATCTAATGTCTGAACGCCAACGATGGTCGGTTGGAAGCCACCTCCTATGACACATGTAACACCACTTTTTTCCATGAGTTCGCCATTTGGAATCAGTATCAAAACCACAAACGGGACATGCAAGTGCTCCTTTAGTGCTCCACCCAGACAGATTGGCATAACCTGGAAAGTCTGATATCGTAGAAATAATAGAAGCCTTCAAGTTAAAGTATTGTTTCGATGAGGCATCAAATGTATTAACACCATCCTCCCATAATTCCTTTAATTCTTTTATCAAAGGTTGCATATATACGTCTATCTTGTTTCCTGGACCTTTAGAACCCGGGATGATTAAAAAAAGAATAAAATTTGGCTGCTTCATAACCAACCATGGTGGCAAGTTATATGGAATAACAAAAACTGGCCAGGTACTGTGTGCCACATTCATTGTCCTAAACTGGTTGAAGCCGTCAGTTGCCAACGCTAGACGAACATTACGAGGATCACTAGCAAATTCAGGAAACTTTTCATCAAAATCTTTCCAAAGTAATGCATCTGCCGAATGCCGCAATTTCCCATCTTTCACGCGCTCTAGATGATGCCACTTCATAAGGTTAGACGTCTTGGAAGACATAAATAATCTTTGAAGTCTAGGCTTTAAAGGAAACCATCGTAATATTTTTGAAGCCTTCTTCTTGGGAGGACTTACTTCATTTTCTGGATTAGGTTGATACACTTTCCATCTAGAAGATCCACAAAAAGAACACGCTTCCTCTCATTGGGACATGAATGTATCTTTTCATATCTTAATCCTAACTTGGCCATGATTTTTTTCACTTGTTATGTTGTTTTAGGTATAACAAATTTCCTTCAGGTAACAAATCCTCTAAAAACTCTAACAACATAGAGAAGGATTTGTTACTCCATCCATTGAGACATTTTAAATGAAACAAATTCACTACGCAAGATAACTTGTTGTATTTGCAATTCGGATACACCTTTTCTTCAGCTTCCTTGACAAGCTCATCAAATTTGTTTTTTTTCATTGCTAGTCTCTTGACTATTAGTTGAAACATTGTCATGCATCTCCACTCCACTTCCACCTTCCGTTTCAAATATATCATACAACATTTCATGCATTTCATGTCGAAAAATATCTTCTTCCTCGTTATGGGTTGTGCTTGACGATGCAACCGTTTTGCCTTCCCCATGATATACCCAATTGAAGTACTCAGGCCGAAACCCTAAACATATTAGGTGATCCAAAACAATTTCTCTACTCTGATATTTCATATTTAGACAATTGATACATGGACACTTTATCGTTCCCCCGTTGACACAAGCTTTTTCAAATGCAAAATTCAAGAATGATTGCACCCCATTGACAAAAGTTTGACTTGATCTAGGTGCAAGATACATCCAAGATCTATCCATGACTATATATTCATAATGAAAATTAACAAATTAGATGTGGATATGTAACTATAAGAAGCAACATATTACTTGATATATTTATCTCCATAGGGATTATTTATAATCAAAACAATGAATTCAACTGTTTTAATTCGCGTATCATTATAAGTTGTTCAATAATACATAATTCTTTTACAATTTTGAAAATTATTACAATATATAATCAAGATTTTCATGAATGTGATATATATATATATATAAGTAAAAGATTTAGTTGCACATATAACGAGACAATTAACTAGAAACGGAAACACTCATTGACAAAACTAAAGAACAACAAATTAAGATTCAAAGCAAAATTTGAACATACCATTCTTATTAGCTAATTGATTTCGAACCCATAAACTAAATGCTTCGCTTTATCCCTCTACAAATCATCCCTATTATAACGAACGTTTTTTTATAACAACAATTTTCTTTAATCTTTACATTTGTGAGAGTTGAGCCCAAGGCCTAACAGAGGTTTAAACACCTCATAACAGACTGACAATAATCAGCAACATCATCCTTTACTACACTTTATAATAGATGTTTCAAATACCTCACAATAGTAGAACACACATAAATATACAAATGGATGCAATAGATTCTTTTTACACATATCTAACCAAATCAATTCAAACCTACACACTTCTAATATCAATCCATGCCTAATGAATGTCGATTTCATCAATAAAAGTAAGTATGAAACATATCCCCACATTATCAATTTCTTGAAAGCCATTAATTTGATTGTTATATACCAGTTATTTCTAAGCAAATAAAGGCCTCTGGATAATTTTTTTTAAAGGAAAGAAGAAATACAACAAACTAATACATTCAACACATTTATAAAAAAAAATACTGAATCAGATTGCTCGATTATTTACATGACAAGCAGCCGATGTATATGCTCGATGTGTATCTGAAGCATATAATCAATGTATCTGATGTACGTATATGATATTCAGATCTGATGTATAACAGATATTGTGATTGAGAGGGAATGTATTTGATAGGGAAAAGTGAGGGAATGTAATTGAGAGGGAAAATGATGTACGTATATGATATTCAAGTCTGCTGCGCGGGTGTGCTAGTGGTAGTCTGCTCGTTCAAGTGCAAGCCACGCGTCCCTTCTGTCTACTGCTGCTGGTCTGCAGCGATATACCATTGTCATTTATATACCCCTGCTGCCAGGTTGGATTGTTCGGTTGTTCTGTGTTCTGTGTTCTGTGTTTTGGTCGTTCAAAGAATCAAATAATCACCAGGTTGTTTTTGTCAAGTATTGTGGCAGCTGAATAGACCTGCAATAAACAAAAATCAACAGCAGAAACAAACAGAAATAAATCCATGACTATGATCAGCTGGAAAATAAATGTTGCTGAGATAACGCTTACAAACACGTTATTGTCCCATATGCCATCCGCAACATGTTCTGTCTCCATTTCTCTAGAGTTAATTCGAAAACAATCAAATGAATTGTGATTCTATCCAGTTCCAAACCTCGAATTTCATCCAAACACAATCATACAATCCTTACTATCTTATGCATACTCTAGTTCAAAATTAATTTTAAAAGTTATAAAAAGGTGAAATTCAAACCCACACACACAAAGAAAACAAAGAAATTGCTAAACTGGCAGTGCATTATTCAAAAAGACATTCAAACCAAATGTGATTCCATTCATCCCAAACACATTCATACAATCATTATCACTTTTAAGTATACTCTAATTCAAAATTAGTTACAAAAGTTAACTCGTAAGTCACATTCAAACCAAAACAAATACGAATATAACAACGAAATTCAAACTGAAATTGAAATTTCTTTTTTTAATTACTAGATTTGATAGACTAGTCTGTTTTTAATATTTTAGAGCATAAAAACACTAAAGTGGCAGGTAAACACTCACGTACCTCAAATGTGGTAGGCGTAGAGGATGGGGAACCAGACCAAACAACGTACCAGAAGGCTCGGCTCACCAGACCAATGCGTAGAGGAGGGGGAACCAGACCGAAATCGCTAAAGTCTATACATACACACTCTAATTTGAAGTGGAGAATTGCATAAGCGGTTACGTAACTGTTGCGAATGGATATTTCACAACTAAACAATACGGATAGGTCTAGAATGTTATAGGTTTCTATTGATCGTGTGAATGAATGAATGATTACAATAAGGAATTGAAAGGAATACCTGATAAACTATTAAAGAAGAGATGGGAAGAAGAAGGTCACAAACAATAGTCATGAATTGATTGTCGCTGCTGCTGGGATTACGAGATTGCAGCCTAATTGGAAAATCGTTTTTGGGGTGAGATTAGGATTGAAAATTGACCCAGTGGGAAATTAATCCCCGCCTTAATCACATTCACGGAGTGTAGTAGCGGGAAATTTTGGTGATGGGGGGAACGTTAGGGGATAATAAGAATGGGAAAATTATATATGTCAATCTTACTAGCTAGTTATTAAAGATGTCTATATTTGTCATTAATTTTTTTTTATTAGAATTCATACATCATATAGACATAAAAGCAATCATATATGGTCTACAGACCAAGACTTTCGGTTTACGCAATTATAACAAAAAGCCCACTAGTTATTTTCTCTCTTTTCTTTATAATTCAATATGTGCGGAATTTATAATATGGATTTTTATAAAAATTAGAACTTAAAGTATGTGATTTGATCTTAGGATTAATGCAATTTTTTTAGTGACATACTTAGAGTGCCATTAAAAACAAATTTAGTGGCATAAAAGCTAAATGCCATTAAAAGTGTGTGCTAATAAAGTGTGATATACACAAAGTGTCACTAAAAACCTAACTTAGTGACACAAAATACATATGCCATTAAAAGTGTGTGCCACTAAATGACATTTTTTTTGTAGTGCTCGCTCAACAATTCACTCCCTATAGACGCAGATTCTCCCTAGCTCTTAGGAGAAGGTTTTAAATCGTTAATTATGAAGTTCAAACAATCATCTAACAAGAGCATAACAATAAACGTTGCTAGTCATATAGGAAGTGTATTGAACAAGTATAAGCCCACTATGACAAAGGAATAACTGATTAACTCTACGACAACTCATGTGCTACTGTCAAAACCCTTAGGTCAGGCCATCTCACATGTCTTGTTACGTACTAATTTTTTAACCACCTACACATTTCTACGACATTTATATATGGGACAATGATTTGATGAGAAAGTAAAGCATCTGACGCAGCGAGGGTCGACTAAACCTTTTTGGAACTCAAAGCAGTTGGGATCATTACATGTGGAAAATATGATATACACCATTTTGTATACGATTTCTCAAAGGGACAAAATCACACAATTCCAACAGAAAAATCGAGAGATTGAGAGCATATCAACTATTACAAATTGAACTTAGTCATACCATAGAAAAATTAGTGACCCAAGCTTCGTTTTTTTTTTTCTTTTCATTTGATACGTCCCAACTCAAAGATGAACCTCTCCGCGTCATTCTAATTGAAAAACATGATTTCCTTGCGTTGATTCGTCTAGGAATTGCGAATATTCAAGCCATTGAAATTGATCTACGTAGAACTTCAAGTTTCATGTCATGAGTGCTAGCAAACGAACCTTCATTTTGATTGAAATTAGCCTATGTATCACTTTGCAATGTTTGCTTTGCATTTTCGAGTATAATTTCTTTCTAGTTCCTTCTCAAGGAATGACGCAAGGAAAATGTATTTTTGTTGTTTTTTATCTACTGAAATTAAGAAAAACTTTATATTTAGTATTTTATTTCTGAAATTTCTTGAAAATCAGTAACCCACCATTTGAAAATTGGCTAGTCGGATTCCCAATTGAAAGATACTTCAGTCCCAAGGTTGTTTATAGCAAAAGGTATTTAGGAATTATACACCTTCTAATTGGGAATTATATATCTGGCCCACATCACACACCAATAGAAGACTGTCACATATCCCAGAATGTGATGTCACACCCTCAAACAAAATCCATATTTACAAATTTTGTGTTTCATAAGTGAACAATCTAATTTCTAATATATAAACCTTATTTTAGTTAAAATCCAATTTTTAGTTATTATTTTACAAATTTTTGTTGAACACAAGTTACCACAAAATGTTTGAATCAAATAAAATTATAATAGCATAAAAAAGTTAAAATCCCCTTGAATAAAATATCATATCAATAACATTTGCATTATTCTTCTTGCTTCCTCAAAAGATATTATATACTACGAATTAAGAAATCAAAGAAACAAAATCCAGGAGTTGACATATTTCTATACTTAAATAATACATTATTTGAATAAATCTACTTTTTATTTTTTTAAGGGTGACTTTTTATGTACTAGACTGAATTGGTCACCGGGTTTCGTCTAAGACGTTACCCGTCAGCTCCGCCCACGAACATGATATTCTATCGGGCCCTGCCGCCGTGCAAAAGGACCTTCGCCCGAAAACCATACTGCCCCCACACGAGAAAGTCGCTGGGGTAACAACTGGGTAAAACCGGGTTGCCCACCGGATCGAACCATGCATCGGTAGAAACTATCCATCATTGAGTTTCCCCAAATGCAGACAGCAATAATTGAACTCAAGGCTTCCAAATGGAAGGTTGAGCCTCTCCCAACTGAGCTGCAAGTGGGGTTAATCTACTTTTTATGACCGCTTATTGTTTACAAGCACACAATCGATGGCACAAAATATAGTAGTGAAAAATGCATATTATGCAAGGACAAAAAGCCAGTTATTCCCTTCTTTTCCATCATACAAGTCCACCATCAATGGAGTAGCATTATGTTTCAAACTCAAAATATTCTTAGACAATACAAAATGGTTTTAATGTTTAATTGTTCCTTTACTTATATAGTTCCTAGAGTATTTGAGAATATTGACTGATGTCTTCTATATACACAAGTTAATTAGAGACTGGCCATAATCTAGAAGTTATGAGGCATCCATTCTTATTTCAGATGTGGATTTAAAACCAAAATGTAAGAAATTAACAACGTGAGATGAGATAGATCGACATTTGTAAATATAGGCCTCGGGCGAGTAGTGGAAATTGGGCCTTAAAATATGTGCTTTTAATTTTTATAAAAATGCTTAAAATGCATTAAAAGTTTAAAACATATAAGAACAATTAAAATGTATAAATAAATATTGGTCCCTAAAATATATATTTTTAAAGTTGTTTTTTTTTTAAATAAAAATGCTTAAAATGTATTAAAAGACTTTAAATATAGAAAAAATGTATATACAAATAATTTAAAAAATTTTAATTTGTGCCTTTACGAGATTTGGGCCTCAGGCCATCACCTGACCCGCCCTACCCTATGTCGGCCCTGGTTTTAAGATATCAACTAATTATCGACATACATAGGTGGAATTAGAGAGGCCAAGAGGGGTAGGGGAGTCCATTTACAGGCCAAATCTTTTATTGATATAAGGGGGGGGGGGGGGGGGGGTTGCAACCATGGTTTTTTTTTAACTTCACTGATTTACACCAATCCTATATTGCCACATTACTTCACTGATTTACTTCACTGAAACTGTTTTTTAAAGCCTGCACTGATTCACTCCACAAAAATATTTTTTTTAATAAATACCAACACAACACCACCACCTTAATCTTGCAGACTCTATTTCCCTCCAATAAATACCAACACAACACCACCACCTTCATCAATCATCAATAATAATAATAATCAATAATATCATCTCACAAAACATTAAGTCCGATAATAACATGAAGAACACTTGCAAAACCATAAAATCCGACGGAAAACACGACCGGGAATCACGCAGGTCATGGCGGCAAGTTCACCTGATCCGGTGACGGTAGCTTCTCTCCTGCCGAGTTAGGTGGCTTCGATCGAGCTATTGTTGATGATGACGTTATCGCTCCTAAATCATCCTATGATCGAGAGTAGATATTCGAGAGTAACAGAGATGAGTTTATTTGTTCGCCTTCGTTTGTGATCTGATCTATGTAGTGGTGGTCAATGGCTGTCAAGAGGGAGGGGGAGAGAGAGAGAGAGAGAGAGAGAGAGAGAGAGAGAGAGAGAGAGAGAGAGAGAGAGAGAGAGAGAGAGAGAGAGAGAGAGACTTCCGTGAAGCTATCCATTAACTACAACTAGGAATTGGTTCACGGGATCTCTACCAGTATCGGTAGCAGCGGCGTTATGTGCTGGGAGTGAGGTACTCGTGACCAATTCTGGTGATGCCCCGTCCCCCCTAATGTCATAAAAATATAAAGTAACGAAAACTTTAAAGAATAATGAACATTTCTAAGATATGCTAGATGTAATCTACATATTTTGTTAGGCTAGTTGAAGCTAAATTAGAGAAAAAAAGGTTATCTAACATATGAATTATTTGGTTATGTTACTAAATAGGGTGTAGATTGAGACTTGCAAATATCTTCTCAATCCGGTTTTAATGTTGAGATTGAATCTTCAAGGTGCAAATAAAAAGATTGGAATTAAATAAAATGATTTTAATCCGATTGTATTGTCCGAATAAAAACTGTTATTTGGATCATAATCAGTGGAGTGGAAAGAGAACTTAGCTCTTATCCTCATGTTTAGGTGGTCAAATATTATATAAACTCTAAACCAATTATATGAAGAATATAATCTACAAGACTACAAACCATCCTTTAAAAAAGCTAGGATATAGTGAAAAAGTTACACATTATTACGATTTAAAATATGTTATTTTAATGCAATTATTACTACACAATAATATGATATGGTTTATAGAAGGATCAATTCTAAGACGACTTTCCAAAAGGTCTTATTCCCATACCATAGTCTAAATATTTTACTGATGAAGATATGTAAATGTACTTTAAAACTTTATTGATATATACTGTAAGATGCTAAGTAATCTATTTGATGATATACTCTCTCGATCTTTTGTCGTAAAAAGCTAGTTTGTCCTAAAAAGTTTGCTTGAATAAATTTTGCATTATGAAGTGATAAGTAAGTTTACAAAGCTAAACATCGACTTTTTTAAAGTACAAATGCTTTCTTTTTGCTAATTAACTAACATACCTTCTAATATTATTTCAAAGGCTGAATTTTATTGTTATGGGCTTTGAATACACTAGCGACAAAGCCATATCAGCTTTGAACACCAAAACGGGGAGTGAAAGGGGGCGCCGAGGAGGGGGTACCCTTAACGCGTGTTAAGAATTTGGGTGAGTGAGGTTCACTACCCGTCACCAATCTATGCATACGCGTGCATGCGGTGACCCGCACACACACAACTATTTTATTTTTTTTTATTTAAAAAAGTGATCTCATTTACATTTTTTTAGTTAAGCCACAACGCACTTATTAATGGATGAGTTAGCTAAAGCACACGACGTTATGCATTACTACACATTTCAGTTAAACCACAACAAATAGCTTAAAGATGAGGGGTGTCGCTTTAAACTTCACTAATCTCTACATCAGTACGTGCCATTTGTCGGTTTCTTTCCCTTTCTCGTTCTATTCCCTAATCTATATTATAATACAAAACAACTAGTATTTAGGACTGCACGTTGCAACAAGACCGTTGACCAACACAAAACCAATAGATTTAAGAATGTTGAACCGCAAACACGCATTGCAACATGTTAATTAGCAAAAATTATACGAAAATGTAAAAGATAGATTATAATAACTAACCGGACTAGGACCCGCACGTTGCGATGAGACAGTTACACCAGAAAAAATAGACGTAAAAACTTTGAACCACGTACGCGCGTCATAGCTTTGTACATGGTTTATTAAAATCCAAACTAAGCCATAAGGGTTACATTGTATCTTTATTAATACGTTAAGAGAAGATTGGTCCTCGTCGTGATCATCATCATACTTAGTTAATCCCACCAATAGCAAAGCTAATGTAGGGTCTGAGGAGGGTAAGATGTAGGCAATCTTACCTCTACTCCGTGGGAATAGAGAGGCTGCTTCCAGTGAGACCCCCGGCTCGATAGTGGTTTTGAATCAAGCCTTGGACATGAGACACATAACACTTAGCAACCAATACAAGCACGATTGGTACATGTACCCCTTTGTCTTTTGGCTATTAACGCCACCACATGATGCATGATTAACCGTCCGGCGTTTTTAACGTTATTTTCACGAAATTAGTAAAATAACGTTAAAATTAGTGCAATTTTACTTTTGCCTCCCGAGGGCCCACACATATATACATTATATGTGTACACCACAAGCGGGGCTTTAAAAGAAGATTGGTGAAACTTATTAATACTGAAGCAATTCTTGAAAGTTAATGTTTTGATATAAAATATCACAAACTCTGAAGTTAAAACAACTTCAAGGACAAAAAAAATTATCATGATCCTAGTCATTTTGTTTGTACTTGGTGTGTAAAAACTATGTATATATATAATTATATAATATATATTTTTTATTTTTATATTTTTAAGATTTTGGATTCGGATATTTCGGATATCCGAAAATTTGTAAAAGTCATATCCGAATCCGAATCCAAAATTTTGAATATGGATTGTCGGATATTTCGGATTTGAATTTGGATTCGGATGTTTTGGAACACCCCTAATCAATAGAATTTATTTTTTCTTATGACAACCTTATTAAAAACAAGCTAGTGACAAAGGCAAGTAGGCAACAAACAGCAAACAATATATAACTTAGGAGTTAGGACTTCCAACTATAAAATTCAGAACATCAATACCAATATGATGACACTAATCTTAAATTCTTTATTGTTGTATTAATAATTAAACTACCTTGAAAGAAAAAACTAAAATCTTTTAACCATCTCCTCGGAAGATTGTAACAAGGTGGAAATGATCAAATTAGACTATGATGAACAATGATAGCCCAAGCTACCAACCTTACATAATAGGGAAACATTTTGATTGATTGAAATCAAAGTACTATTCATCATACCGCATCAGTAAAGTAAACAAAATCAATTTCAAATAATTCATACAACTTAGAGGGTGTCAAATAATTCATACAACTTAGAGGGTGTCTGCGCTTGGTTATTTAACTTTCAAAAGTGCTTTTAGTCATAAGTGTTTACAGTCAGAAGTGCTTATTGATTTATGACTTTTTGAAAATGAGTTTTTAAAAAAGTGTTTGAATTAGCTTTTGTGGTGGGAAAAGTCAATAAGTCAATAAGTTGTTTTTTTAACAAGTGTTTGGTTTAGAGAATTCACAATAGATGCTCTATAATTGTGTGAGGGAGGCCTCTATATTATATAGAGTGTGTATAAGTGGCTGTGAGTAGAGGAGAGAGAAAATATATAGAGGAGACACTGTTCATCAGTAAATTTGGAGGAGACACTGTTCACCCTCCATAATTTCTTAATATTTTTAAAAGTGATTGTGAGTAGAGGAGAGAGAAAATGTAATGATAAAAGTATAGAATAAGTATATTATTAAATAGAAAATGAGAGAGAAATGTAGTGATTTTTAATGTAATTATAGAGATGGAGATGAAGTGTTTATTGTGAATGCTCTTAGCTTATTAGTGTAAAATAACAAAAGGCCAAAAGTCAAAAGCCAAAAGCCAGAATTTCTAACTTCTTAAAACAACTTTTTCATCCTTATTGAAAAGCTAAGACCAAAAGTGCTTTTGGTTTACACAAATAGCTTGTTGACTTATTGACTTTTGAAACAAACCAATAAGTCAATAAATTATTTTTTAACTCCATCCCAAACACCCTCTTAAGTTATTAGTATTTCCTAAAGGGTGTCAAAATAGCTATGAGGGGTGTACAAATATGTTCCAAACTCTCATGATGATTAATTTATGAAAAAACATGCTTAAAATCCTAAACAATACAGTCGGTGAGTTTGACTATTTAAAAGACTCGACAAAACTTGTTTCCTTGATTCGTTTTGAAAACCATGTACACGTAGCTAATGAATCATAATTGACAGATCAATGTTTAATTACAACATTAGAAAATGTGTCATCATTTTTTTTTGGAATGCGACTTTCTTTCTCAGAGCACGGCAGAGATCATCGCGCCCGTCCAGACAATAACCCAACAAAAACAACACTAACCTCATGACTCAATAACCCAACCAATACAACACTGACCTCACATATAGTTATTTCATTAACAATTAAGTGGTATTTCACGCATTCTCACCTGAAAAAGAAATTGGCTCCTCCAATCAGAGAGTGAAGATGTCAATCTAATAAACTATTTGATAATCCCATGATTAAGATTATAGCTAATGGTTACAATGTATTTCAGTGAGGATCTTTCAATTGCGAACACAGTACCCGGAGAAAAATCACGCACACATAAAGATCACATGATTCGATAACCATGCATGTGGTAGAGAATAAATAAGCTCGAATGAAATCCCGACCTACACATGTCCTAAAATATATGACGTGTCTATATAGCAATTTTTTCACCCAACTTACAAGACTCAACTGATATGTTTGCACTTTAAGAAAACATTTAACTCGACAATTTGTTGATAATTATTACTCATGTTACTATTACATATCACACAACGAATATAGTTTAACCAGCGATATACTTGCCGTTGGGATTCCATCTTGGCAAATCACTCATGAGCACATTTTGTCACACATACCGATCGTCTAAATAAATATATTAGCAAATAATATGTTTATTATTCGGAATATGTTTTCCTAGAGACCAAGAATTTATATTTATTTTCAAATGTAAATATACACGCTTATGGGAAACTTGTCAAAATAGTGTGAAGAATAACTATCTTTATATTAGTGTACTATTATCGAAATCACTTGACGAAAATACAATCATGTATGTATATATATATGTGTGTGTGTATATATATATATACACACACGTGTCAAAACTTAGCATCCAAGATGTACTCTCCAACCTGGTACCTAACATGCTCGGTCCTAACCACAACACTTGCCTTCCCTTCCTCAACAGCACGAGCCTCAAAGTCAACATCAGAAAACTCATCCAGAGCAAGGAAATTCAAAGTGCTCATATCTATAAGAAGAACAAAACAAAATTCATAAGAACTTAACCAATAAAAGAAAAAAAATACATGACTAGCAACACGTACCCTCCCCACCATCACAGGCTCAGTGGCAGCATCATTCCAGTTGGTACTAAGCCCCATGATGACTAAAAATTCTTCAGGAAAGGTATGAAGTCAGGTAGGGAAGGATCTATGTTCTTTCAATAATGTTTGGTCAAGTTCCTTTAGATTAGGCTCCTTCTCATTTAAGGAGTTTTGAAGAGAAGCAAATTATCATCACAAAAAAGAACTTATCTTTTCAAGTGGAAACTAAACCTATGGTGGATAAAATTAGGGAAGGTTCACATTGAGTCTTCTCAGTAGTAAACCAATTCCCATTTTTTGCTAACCAAAAGAAACGACGATACATAAGCAAGGCGGGCTCATAACCCAAGCATCGACAAACTATTTCAAAATGTATGATTCGGGCAACACCCTAAGGAGACATCTAACTCAAGGATAACTGATGATACTGAAAAATATTTAGAAAAAAATTAGAAAAAGGGTAACGAAGGTTAGCCGGATCAAACTGACGAGTATACTGTTGATGCATATGTGTGGCTATCGCTTTTGGATTGTTCAAGATTGCGAATGTTTTGAAGAAATCAAGTTTTGAAGAAGTTCATTCGACCATGTCGTGGGGTCGAATGAATATCAAGATGGTCGAATGAGTTTCATGTTTATCATGTTGTTTATGTTTATGTTGATTCGAGCCTTGAAAGGGTCGAAGGAGTCCATTCGACCTCTGCATAGGTTGAATGAAGAAGTCTATATATATATATATATATATATATATATATATATAAATATATATGTTTGAGTTGTTTAGAAGTAAGAACTTTTGGTCATTATAGTGTGTGTTAGTGTGTGTTTCCAGAGAGTGTTCTAGAGAGTCTAAAACTAGGTTTTTCATTATAATCTATCCTTTGTAAGCTTTTATCAATTGATTATTAATGAAAACACTTTGAAAATGGATATTATCGTGTTCTGATCTGATTATTATCATTTTGCATGTGATCTAGGGTTTCCGCACCTAGAATAGTTATACTTGTGCCATTACATTATTGATTTCTCAAATCCGATCCTTTACAAAGTGGTATCAGAGCTTTGCTTAATCACACAACTGCAAATTCATAGTTTTCAATTAGATTTTTCATCAAAATCATCAAAAGTTTTTATGTTTTGCATGAACTTTGCATGAACATGGAGATTGATTGATTTAGACTTGTTTTTACGGATAAAATCAAAATTTCTTTCACAAAACTTGATCTCCATTAGATCCGAATCAAAATCTGCTTATTTTCATCAAAATCCATCAACTTTTGCATAATTAAGATCAAATTGGTTGATTTTTGAAGAAAAATTGATTTTCAAATGGGTCAGGTCGAATGTGTTTGAGTTGGGTCGAACGAGTCTTAGTTTTAGGTCGAATCAATCATTTTCAGGTCGAACCAACTTGTTTTAGGTCGAACCAAGTGGGTTTTTAGGTCGAATCAGTTTGTTTGTTCATCATTCAGAGTGTGTTGTTGTCCATTCGAACCTTTCAAGTTCATTCGAACCATCGAGGGGTCAAATCAAGTTCTTTGTCAGGTCGAATCAAGTCCTATCAGTTCAGTTACTCATTCGAACTTGTTGTAGGGGTCGAACCAGTTCATCCAAGTTCATTCGAACCCTCGACATCATTGTTTAGGTCGAACGAATTTCCAGAATTTCAGATTTTTTAAGTGTTGTTATTTCGAACATCATAGACAACATTTGGGGATTATCGATGACACCGAGACCTGCTTTGACACAACCACATCAAGTACCTACTAACCCTTGGGTAGTTGCAGCTCAGAAAGTAAACATACAACCATCACAGATACCGACTTACTTTGCTACATCGGGTTCATCACAACCTGCTGTTACACATACTCCACAACAAATGCCAAATTATTGGGGAGTCGCAGCAGCAGCGGTAGCTCAAAGTCAGACCACCAATGCGATTACAACCTTGGTTAATGACTTATCAATGGGAAATGGAAACCGTCCACCGAATATGTTGGATATGAGCGAGTATCATGGATGGCAAAGAAGATTCAAGATTCATCTTGAAGGCATGGGATTAGATGGTGGGGAAGCATGGCAGCTGATTATGAAGGGTTATAGTCAACCAATGGTGGAAAACACAAACACACCGATTGCATTTGAGGACCCGAAAGACGATGAAAAGAAGAAGTTTGCAGCTGAAAAGAAGGCGTATTCTCAGTTATCTCAGGCATTGACTACAGATCTATTACATCAGTTTGGTCCATGTGCGACTTCGAAGCAACTATGGGATGCTTTGAAGAGTAGGCATGATGGAAACGAGAAAACCAGGAGAATTCGTATTGAAGAGATTAGGAAAGAGTTTGAGAACTTTAGTTATGTTGGGAATGAGACATTGAAAGAGCTTATACCAAGATTCTTTCATTCGTTGTCAGAGTTATCGAACTATGAGATCTTCATTCCCATGACTAAAGTTGTTGAGAAGTTTGTTGATTCGTTGCCTCCGTATTGGGGACAAAATGTTGAGGTTCTGAAGGAAAAAGATGCATTTCAGTACTGGTCCATTAATGAGTTTATTCAGAAGCTGGAAAACAAAGAGATGGAAGAAAGAAGGAAGGCAAAAAGAGCGCAGTTTCCACAAAATCCCGAGCTTTACTATGCTACATCATCTTCTTCTACTTCTATTCCATCAGGAGGAGCGAGTGTTGCACCTCAAACTGCTTTTGTATCAAAGGTTGAACCACCAATGAGTGCAGCTAGTTAATACACATATGGACCATCATATACACCAACTCCATACACAACAACTCAACCTCCTATGTCAGCTTCTTGTTATTACACATGATTAGTGGGTACTCCATAACCACAACCACAAGTTGCTAGAACAGGTTATAGGTGATCCTGGAAGCAGTGTGATGACACTAGGACAACTCAGGCGTGCAACATCACATGATAACATTGGAGCCCTTGCCCTGTATGCCAAAATCCAGATATCAGGTTGTCAAAATGATTGGTCTTTTGCTTGTTATGCTTCACTGGTTGAACCAAGAACATACAAGGAAGCTTTACAAGATGAATCATGGGTGGATGCGATGCAGCAAGAACTACAACAATTTTGGAAACTCGGAGTCTGGACGTTGATTGATTTACTACCAGATAGAAGGAAAATAGGCACTAAATGGGTGTTTAAGTGCAAGAAGGATTATCGAGGAGTTATTGTAAGAAACAAAGCTCGATTGGTGGTACAAGGGTTTCGTCAAACAAAGGGAATTGACTACAACGAAGTCTATGCACCGGTTGCGTGCATTGAAGCAATCCGAATGTTTCTTGCATATGCATCTTACATGAAGTTCAAGGTGTATTAGATGGACGTTAAGAGTGCTTTTCTCTATTGTGTGGTTAAGGAAGAAGTATATGTCGGGTAACCACTGGGTTTTGAGGATCCTATCCACCGGGATAAGGTCTACAAACTAAACAAAGCGTTGTATGGTTTGCACCAAGCCCCGAGACAGTGGTACGAGGAGCTTAGCACATATCTTCTCTTCAAAGGATTCAAACGAGGACTAGTAGATTGTACCCTGTTCACAAAACGAATAGAGGGTGACTTGCTTTTAGTGCAAATATATGTTGTTGACATTATATTTGGTTCTACTAATGAACTTTTATGCAAGGAATTTGAAAATGTCATGCCGGAAAAGTTTGAGATGAGCTCTATGGGTGAGATGCAGTTCTTTCTGGGATTGCAAGTTGATCAATTGTCGTCGGGGATCTTCATCCACCAGACGAAATACGTTTCTGAAGTCTTAAGCCGATTCCAGATGGAGGATTCGAAGCCAATTGACACTCCCATATAACCTAATCACGGGATTGGAGTTGATGCGAAGGGGGAGCTTACTGACCCTTTTACATATCGAGCCATCATTGGATCGTTAATGTATTTGACCGCTTCCCGGCCGAATATAAAGTTTGCTACATGTCTTTGTGCTTGATTTCAATCAAAGCTGAAACAGAGTGACCATACACTATAGGGTTGTCCCTTATGTGGACTATGGTACCCTAGTGATGATAATTTTGACTTTATTGCTTTTAGTGATGCAGATTTTGGTGGCTGTGATATTGACACTAAATCCACAACGGCTGGATGTCAATTTCTGGGGATCAGGCTCGTGACCTGGCAATGCAAGAATCAGACGTCAGTTTCCCTATCAACATGTGAAGCCGAATATGTGTCAGCCTCGAGTTGCTGTTCACAGGTTCATTGGATTCAATAGCATATGTGCGACTACGGTTTGCAATTTCTGAAAACCCCCATTCATTGACAAATCCAGATTTCAATTTTTACTAAAAGCTAACGGTATTAAAGAAAAGCAGGACTAATCTCCTTATCGGTTTATCAATTTTCTTTTGTTTTATGTTTTCAAAAATTAAAAACAAATTTCAAAAATATGTTTTTAATTTTAGGGGTAGCATTTTATTCCAGAAGAAAAATAAAACATTTGAAAAATTTGAAAAACCATAAAAATTAGAAAACCCAAAATGATTTTTTCTAGAGATAAAGGGGAGATGATAGTACATCAGTGAGGATCTTTCACATGCTAAAGATTTGTAAAGTTATAGATTTGATATGTGATTGCCTTTGTGTGATGTGATGATAGGCTTCGTAGACTTATTAATGCGTGCCTTAGTGATACAAACATAACGAACTACATGCTATGTGGCTGAACACCTCATGGGCATATGGTCTTGGTACCGTAATTTCGTTTGATAGCGTTTGTACAAAATCAGAGGTTTTGGGTCGTTATGTTGATTGTTATATGAAGTAGCCTACCTGATCTTTTGTCGTATTAATTTACGGACCTAGATCAGTCAGGGTACTTTAATGCCAAAACCTAAAGTTACCGAATTGAGGAACTTTAAATGTGTTATGATAATCAAAGATTATCTAATGCATCGTATCTAATCATTGATGCAAATTATGATTGATATAAGATCTCAACCTGGTAGAGTGCACATGTTACTCTGTAGCATTGATTTGCTGACCTGTACACCTCTGTGACTCATACCTTGTAATTACATATAACAACAACAAAATATTCATGCGTTACGATGAATTTTTGTGCAAAATTCCTCGATACGGGAGTATGTCGTGTGTGTGGGAACCAGAGGTGAGTTAGTTTGTTTCAAAAGATTTTACATTTCTGCGTTATTTTTGATAACCGATGATGGAAAATGTTCTTTTTCCGAAGTTTGACAAGCCAATTTGAGTTTTGTATCATTGAAATGAAAAAATTTGAGAAATTGAATGTTTAATTGTTTCAAAATGATAAAACGTGAATCGAATCGAACAAAATGGTAAAAATCTGTTTTTCCAGATTTCCATCCGACCTTTCGTTAGGTCGAATGAAAACCTGAGTGCTTGATTCGAACCAATTTCAGTGGTCGAATGAGAGTGGTTTAGCTTTTAAATTCCATTCGAACCCCATTGATATTCATTCGCCCTTTAATTAGGTCGAATGAACATCAATGCACCTCATTCGAACCCTAAAAGGATCGAATGAAGCTATCCTATATATATGTGTTCATTCATTCGAACCACATTCCAAACAGTTCTCAGATTTTAATCATAAACCCATTGTTTTGCTTTTGATTCATAGACCTTTGATTATTGTTCCTTGTGATTTCCTGATCATTTCCATATCAATTTTACAAGTATTGGATCCATATTCAGTTCAGAATCATTGATTATAAGAACCGAACCCTAGACCTTTGATTAATGGACTTAAACATGTTGATAATCAAAATTGACCAAATACATTCAATTATCATTGGTTTTAGGGGGAGATATAATCAAAATCTAGTGTTTAAGCAATTTATTGATGATAATCGATTATCATGAACCCTAGATTTAGTGAAAACCATTGAAAATTGAATGTTTGACAAAATTGATGGTCAATCAGTACTAGTCAGCCATATTTGGATGATTTGTGTAGGATCAAAGAGGATTGACAAGCCAGTATAAACCTTAGTCTTACATCCTCTAAATGTTCTGTGTAAGCTGCTGAAGTAGAAGATCACTAAGTCCTGAAGAAGCTGATAACAACTCCTGAAGAGTAAAGAATCAGAAGTTCTGAAGATGAACCAGACAGACATCTGAAAAACAACTCCTGAAGACAAACTCCTGAAGATTACTCATCAGAAGTTTGTCACTCATCAGCACTTCATTAGAAGCTTCCCACCGCCCCTGATCTTCAGCAGTTTAGTTTTATATTAGTATAAGTTACTTTGTGTACAAGTTGCAGATACTACAGCCTGTTTTAGTATTAGTATAATTATTTGTATACTTCAAATGTACGTACTTTTAGTCTATAAATAGATGGGTTCATCCCCTCTATTTTAGACAATCTTATTGCAGTTACATTTCTATATATATTTTGAGAATCATTGAAAGCATTTACTGTTTTATTTACTCATTACTTTGATTCTCATTTACTACATTAGTGCATTAACGGAGGGGGAGTAATAACTTCTGTTAAAAGTGAAATCTTAACTTATAATACTTATACTTATTCCGTTGTGCTAAATACTTTGATAAATCTTAGCAAGTGTTCTTGATAAGAATCTGTTTATAAGATACAACTGATCCAACAATTGGTATCAGAGCACTGGTTCACCTGATCAAATATCAATCTAACAAATTGAGAATCAGACACAGGTTCAAATTGATATTCAATAAAGGATATCAGTTCACTTTTTAATACCCATCACTTTAAGAAACCATTGATCAATCAAATTTCTTAAAAATGGACCCTTATAATACTGGATTTGCCAATAAACCTTCTATGCTAGTTAGAAATGAATACAGTATCTGGCAAAAGAGGTTGGCACACACTTTAAACAAATATGGGATGTTGGAGATCTGTCATGTATAGACCCCATAAACCAGTAATAACTGATCCAGAGACTAAAGTAGAAAGACCAAAAGAACTAAAAGACTACATAAGGGAAGATTTCCTAAAACTTGAGCTTGATGCTAAGGCATTCTCTATGTTGGCAATGGCTCTCCCAAATGAAATATATGCTGGGCTTTTACATTGTGAAAGTGACAAAGAGCCGTGGGATTGCCTAAAAGAACAGTTTGGAGGAACTGATGAGGTGATTGCCAACACCAGAGAAATTCTTGCTCAACAATATGAAACTTCTACTTATGTTCATGGAGAAACTTTGACACAACAGTTTGAAAGATTTTCTTCTTTTATAGCTGAGTTAAAATTAAATGGTCAGATCTACACAAACTCATCTATGTTGCATAGATTTTTAAGGTCTTTACCAGAAAAATAGGAAACTTACTCTATAGTCCTCAGATCTGGACCAGATTTTGATTCTCTCTCACTCACAAAATTACATGGGAGATTGCTCACTTTTGAAAGAGAAATCAATCAAAAGAAAAAGTTACAAAATACTGGTAAAACTGCTGATGACTATATTCCAGGTAGTACAACACTTTTGGGACAAGACTCGCCAACTTGTTCAAATGATTTTGGATCTTTTGATCACATTGACATAACTTCTGGGATCTCAACAGAAAGGTCATATCCAGGTTATGACAATGAAGAAAATAGTCAAACTACTGATAACATGTGTTTTATTATGAATGATTTAAAAAAATTCAGTAGTGATGACTTAGAAGAAATGGACATACTGCACCAACTGGCCATGTTAAGTATTAAAACTATCAAATTTTACAAAAGGTCAGGAAGAAAATTTCCAGGATTGAACAATTCAACAAAAGTTGGTGTTGACAAATCAAAATTGAGACTCAATACAATAAGAAGATCTTTCAACTAGAATTTTGCACATAACAGAATTTTGCGGATACAGAAAAGGAAATTAATACAATAAGAAGATCTTACAACTAGTTGTAGGAAAACAAATCAAACAAGATTTTGAAAATACTTTCTATCCCAACAAACAACAACCATGTAACACATTTTTTCAGAAAAAGACTAAATCTCAACCAAAGCCTTTTTCTCAAAATTCTTCAGTAGTTAAACCCAAATCATCAGCATCTTCACAAACTGCTGAAGTTGAGAATCTCATGAATATGGTCAAATTACTGATGACCAAAGTTGATGGTGAGCCTCTAAAAGACTATACCATTGAGCTAAAAAGCAAGTCCATGGCTATTATGACACGGATTTCCAAAAATGGTCCACAACAAACTGCTACTCTTCATGTTCTTAAGAGTAAACCTAAAGCCAAAATGGCTTGTGTTCCCAAAACTAACTAATCTACTTTTTGTGCAGAGGGTCTCCAGAGGTCTAAACAGCATTTGGTATGTAGATAGCGGAGGCTCAATGCACACGACAGGATGCAGGTACCTGATCAACAATTTTATAAGCCAAAGAGAAGGATCTGTGTCCTTTGGGAACAATGCCAGGGGATATGTGCTAGGATATGACAACGTATCCTCTGGAAAAATGCAGTTTGACAAGGTCAATATGGTTGAAAACTTGGAATACAACTTGCTGAGGGTCTTTCAAATGTGTGATAAGGGATATTCTTCCCTTTTTACCAAAACAACACGCAAAATCATATCACCAGAAGGCCAGAAGTTGATAGAGAAGATCATAGAACATCATACCTTGTTAATTGCCAAAAGATGTGGCAATGTCTATGCAGTGGGCATTGAAAAGGACAAGGTATTGAACAACACTGCATGATTCTTCTCAAAGGCATCAACTTCAGAAACAGACCTTTGGCATAGGAGACTTAGCTATGTGAACTTTAAAACCATAAATAAAGTCACTAAAATGGGCTTGGTCAGAGGTCTACCCTTGAAGGAATATCAGTGTAAAGAACACTATGTTTCCTGTCTTAAGGGTAAGCAGCATAAGTCCTCATATAAGTCTATTGTATAATAAAAAACAACTGCATGTCTTCAACTACTCTATATGGACTTATTTGGGCCAGTCAAAATCATGAGCCTTGGTAAGAAGAAGTATTGCTTGGTCATCATTGATGACTATTCAAGATTTACATGGGTCTTCTTCTTATTTTCCAAGGATGAGGCAGCTGATATTATTAAATTCTTCATTTTACAAATAAAGAGACAATATTCTCTCTCTGTCAAAGTCATAAGAAGTGACAATGGGACAGAGTTCAGGAACAAATCTCTGGATGAATTCTGCCTATCTAAAGGGATTGTTAGATAGTTCAGCATTCCTAGAACTCCTAAACAAAATGGTGTGGTAGAAAGGAAGAATAGAACATTGATTGAAGCAGCAAGAGCAATGTTAGTTGATTAAGGCCTACCTCTTTATTTTTGGGCTGAAGCAGTCAACACAGCTTGTTATGTTCAAAATAGAGTCCTAGTCAACAAAAGACATTCCGAAACTGCTTATGAAATTCTTCATAGCATCAAGCCTTTGATTGTTGATACACGTTTTGCGACTAGTGCTATTGGATTGCGTATTCAATTCTGTTTTGGCAATTACGTAAGGTTGAATGTGGAACTAAAAGGGTCGAAGGTGACTAAGATTGGTCGAAGGTAGAACATACAGGTCGAAGGAAGAATTTTGTAGGGCTATGTGCTGATTCGTCTAAATAAAGGGGCGAACCTGCACATTCGACCCTTATGGGGGGCGAATGTGCAGGCCTATATATTGTTTGAATTTCATTTTCAAGTAAGTCTTTGGTCATTTGTTTCCCTCCTTCGATCTGGTTTTCTCCATAGGGTTCTAGTTGAGTCTGAATATTGTTTATTTCATTGTAAACAAGATTTCGTAAGTTTAATTAAGTATGTTTATGAATGAAATGGAATTTTAAAGGTGATTTGTGTGTTTTGTTGATATTATTATCATTTCGTAACTGATTCAGGGATTCCGCACCTGAATTGGTAGACTTGTTTGATCAAACTATTTGTTTTTGACAAAACGATCCTCCTACATTGATCTCCTTTTTCAGGGCATTTGGATATCAATGCTTTATTCTGAATATCAAAGACTCTATTTCAAAGTTTGCTACAAAAGTTGATTCAGGTTACTTTCTTGGTTATTCTTCCACAAGAAAAACCTACAAGGTTTTCAATTCCAGAAGCAAGATAGTTGAAGAAACACTGGACATCAAGTTCAATGAGTCAAAACACACTCTTATTCCAGCACATCCTGTTGAACTCTTTGATCTTGACAATTTTAATTTCGAACCTGAGAAGACTGCTATTACTTCATCTAAACCCACTTATTATGGTGATCAAGGGTTTGATGATGGTCCTTCATCATGGACTCCCAATACAGTCAAATCAACTTCTAAACCAATAGAAGTTTTACAAACTTCTGATTCTATAGACGAAACAACTGCTGACACACCACAATCTTCTGATTCATTTCCCAAAACTTCTGAAGCTATACAAACAGCTGAATTACACATCATCAATCTCAGTAGTTTATTTGAAGAAGCTCAAGAGTCAACTCCTATGGGCTTATAATTGATAGAACACAGAGATCATCCATTGGAACAAATCATTGGTGACATTGTTGCAGGGGTAGTTGCAAGAAACCAACTCTCCAACTTTTGCTTCTTCTCTGCATTTATTTCACAGTTGGAACCAAAGAAATACCAGGAAGCCCTCAAAGATAACAATTGGGTAGAAGCTATGCAAGATGAGTTGTTGTAATTTAAGAAGCAACAGGTATGGGAAATTTGTCCCTTACCCCCTAACAAGCTACCAATTGGCACAAGATGGGTTTTCAGAAATAAACAAGATGAGTCTGGTTTAATCATCATGAACAAGGCAAGACTGGTGGTCCAAGGTTTCTCATAAGAAGAAGGAATTGATTATGATGAAACATTTGCTCTAGTTTCAAGGCTTGAAGCCATAAAGTTATTTTTTGCTTATGCAATTTCTAACAAAATCAAAGTTTTTCAAATGGATGTAAAGAGTGCATTTTTATATGGCAAAATAAAAGAGGAAGTGTATGTTTGTCGGCCACTTGAGTTTGAGGATCCTGCTCATCTCAATTGGGTGTACAACTTGACAAGGCTCTATATGGGCTAAAACAAGCTCACAGAGATTGGTATGATAACCTTTCAACATTTTTACTCAAAAATCAATTCACAAGAGGTTCCATTGAAAAAACTCTTTTCATTAAGCATGTTGGAAATCACATCCTTCTTATTCAAATTTATGTTGATGATATCATTTTTGGTTCAACCAATACAAAACTGTGTGAAGTATTCAAGAAACTCATGCAATCTAAATTTGAGATAAGTACCATGGGAGAACTGCAGTACTTTTTAGGACTGCAGATCAAACAATAAGCAAATGGAACTTTTATACATTAATCTAAATATGTTAAAGAATTATTGAATAAATTTTCTTTACAAGACTGTAAATCATGTTCCACCCCCATGAGTCCAACCACACAAGTTGAAACAGATGATCAAGGAAAACAGGTTGGTCAAACCACCTATAGATGTATGATAGGTTCTCTTCTTTACTTAACTGCTTCCAGACCAGATATTATGTTTTCAACATGTGTTTGTGCTAGATATCAATCAGCTCCTAGGGAATCACACCTGATGGCAGTCAAAAGAATTTTTAGATATCTGAAAGGAACTCCTAATATAGGAATTTGGTATCCTGCTATCACTAGTACTTCAGATAGTGACTATGTAGGGTGTAAAATGTTAAGAAAATCAACATCTGGTGGATGTCAATTCATTGAAACTGTCTGGTGTCATGGCAATCAAAGAAGCAAACATATGTGGCCACATCAACTGCTGAAGCAGAGCATATTGCAGCTGCAAGCTGTACTTCACAGATACAATGGCTTCAAAATCAATTGCTTGATTATGGAATCAAAGAAAACAAGACACCATTGTTACTAGACAGTACCTCAGCCATTAGCATAATTCAAAATCCTATTCATTTTTCAAAGACTAAACACATTGAAATCAGGTATCATTTCATCAGGGATTGCTATGAAAAAGGCAAAATTAAGGTCAAATATGTGTCAACAACAAATCAAATTGCTGACATTTTCACAAAACCTCTTGACACAACAACCTTTCAGAAGTTAGAATCCATGCTTGGGATGCTAAATTTGGAGTAATTTTTGTAAGTGTTTTCATTATTCTGCACATATTTCAATTTCACTTATTTTTGTTACTCATATCACAAAAACTTTTGATGATCATAATGAGAGAAAGTACTGATGTACAAAAGCATCTGTATGGGAAAATTTCTGAAAAGAGAAACTACTGATGATAATAAAATCATCAGAAGTTGATTTTGGGTATTGTCAAACAAAACTCATCAGTTGTTCAAAACTGCTGAAGAGCAAAATAGGAAACTGCTGATGAACAATTGTTCATCAGAAGTTTTAAGACAAAAAAGGGCAAATCAGTCTTTTCCCCTCTTTTCATTATTATCGTTTCATAAACAAAACTTCCTTCTCTCAAACCCTCTCTGAAACCTGCAGCTGTTCTATCAAACACAAATGGCTCTAGTTCTTAAACAGGGACACAATCAAAGAGGCTACTTCAAAAAGGATGATGCTTGGTCCCAATACGATGAAATCATTGATTTGGTTGTAAAATCTCAATATCACACGGCGTTCACTATTGACCCACCAATCCATACTGAAACTCTCAATGAGTTCTGGGAAAACGCTGAGGCTATTACCGTGAATAGGAAGGTCACTTCCCTGAAGATGATGATCAAAGGGAAGACTATGGAAATCACACCGGCAACTCTGGGAATCAGACTAGGTCTAGATGATGCTAAAGCGCCTGATCAAATTACCAGTGGAACAATTCAATCAACCATAATTGAGTGTGGTTACCAAGGTACTTTATCACATGCTACTATTTACAAGAAATATTTTGATCCAAAATATGAACTTTTGTTTCACTATATCATCATGTCTTTAAGTCCAAACAGAGGTTCGCCTGATCAGATGCCCTCAACTTTACAACCAATTTTTCATTCCATTATGAATGAAACTAAATATAGGGCATCTTCATACTTTTTCAATGAGTTGGTGTTGAATCACCAAAATGAGAAAAAGAAATTTTGTTCTATCCAAGGTTCATCATGCAATGCATTATCAAGGAACTTGGAGAAGAGGTGCTTGTGGGTAAAACATCTATTTTAAACCCTTTAACCTCACAAGCATACTCTAGGCATAACAAACCGGCACTTTTGCCAGAAGATGACCAAGGGGAACAAGCCACAGTCCCCAAGGAACCAACATCTTCAAAACCCACTCCCAAAAAGCCTAAACAACCCAAACAACAAAAATCCAAACCCACCAACCCAAAAAGAAAAGAAATTCAGGAAGATGAGATGCCTGAAACTGCTGATGTGCAATCTGCACTTTTGAAAGATGTGACTGAAACTTCCTCTCAGTCTCATCCATCTCAAACATCCCCCAAGAGCACCCATATCCATTTGGTTTGCTAGAAAGAAGCTTAAAAAGACAATAACCACTGACCCTTCTTTTGAATCAACTGAAACAAACCCAACTGCTGACCCCATAATTGCTGAACAAGAAACATCTCACACACCAGTTGAGATATCCAATATTCTCTTCGAGCTGAAAGAAAACATTCCATCTGAAAATGTCAATCCCCAATCACCACATAAAACAGGGGATCAAAACACAGATATGGACATTGATGAGAATGTTATCAGCTCTAACCAAAGAGATGAGGAGGAACCAAGGTGTCTAAGCCCAAACTTAGATGCTTTAGGTACATTTGAGGTTGCTACTACTCCTATGCCATCTAGTGATGGACTTAAGGACAATAGTACCATAGATAAGACCTCAAATGTGGCAACCACTGATGAAGTCCTTGTGCTTGAAGTAGGAAAACCTCAGTATCAAGAAAAAGAGGTTCATGAGACAACTAGGTTGGGCCTAGCTCATGGTAAAACTGATGAACTCATCATTGATGATGTTATCAGGGATTCAGATGATTCCATTAACTTGGATGATGTTTCAAAATCTCCACAAAAAGAATTGACGGTTGAATGTGAAGGTCCTGAATCTAATGTATTTGTACTAAAAGAGACAGTCATAGAAGATCAGGTTAAAGACCACTCAAACCCCAATTCCTCTAAAGTGGCATCCCCAGTTCATACTGAGGATCACCCCAAAACACACCCTCCACACTCACAAAAGCCTACCCAATTCTCTAGGTCATCAAGCATAGAATTGAACCAACTATGCAGCCCAGATGGTACACCAGCTTATCTCTGCTCATCTCCAAACCTTTATGACTGCTATGGAGTTATAGAACAAAACTCAGATAGAGATGATAAACAATGCAATTGATCACAAGCTTGGTGAGTTGTAAACAAAGATGGAAGACAATAGAAGACAATTGGCCTATTTATCTGGTGTAACACCTCCACCTCCTTGGTTTATAAAAGTGGATGAAGCCAAAAAGGGAGAGATGTCAAAAGAACCACAGGTTGTGTCTCTTGAAGCCTCTAAAAAGGCTAGAGAAGCACAACAACTCTAGGATGCCCAAAAAGAAACAGTCAAAACAAGGCAAGAAATAGCTTTAAAAGAAAGACATGACTGGTATGAAAAAGAAGAAAGGCTCCTTAGAGAAAAAGCTAAAAAGTTATCCCAAGGCATTAGTGAAGAAACTGCTGAAGGCAAAACCAAAAGTACTGAAGACAATCCTTTAGTAGTTGATACTCAGATCAACACTTCAGTAGTTGATACTTCCTGCACTGAACCAGAACAGCCTTCTAAAGCAACAGAATCAACTCTAGGTGATATTCCAAAGCCTGTTCCCACTCCTAAAACTGTTTTGAACCCTACTCCCATATCATTTTCAAAAGAACAAATGGAGGAAAGTTCAAAAGAAGCAAAGAAGAAGGCAATGGAAGATGAGATCTAGAACAGCTTAAAGTAAGGGATGACATAAGCTTTGATGACAAATTGAGAGCTTATGTAGAGAATTTTAGTGAGTTGAAGAACAAGAAAGAGTTGCTGAGCAAAAACTCCTTGCTGCGGAAGAAGATAAAAGACAACAGCTGATGAACTATATCAGCAAATACAGCAAGATAAAAAAACACTCACTTAGGGGACTCTCAACTGATGAACTTACACACAAGGCACAACTTGTATCTGACAAGCTGGCCACAGAAAAAGAAAGGAAGTTGAAGAGGGTCCAAATCATACAAGAATTGGTAGATAACAACTATGGTTCAAAGAATCAAGTGTACCGATGGAAAGAAGATGTACTTTATGACACTTACAAGAAGTTCAAGGTTGAAAGACTTGCAAATCTAGAGAAGTTCAACACTTCTGGTGTTCACCCTAAACTAACAAAGCCTGCTACGAAGAAGAAGCCAGAGGAACAAATAAAAACAGACTTCAAAACGGTACTGATTGAAAAGAACACCATTGTCACTCCAATGCCTTGGGACCATTTTGCCGTCAGGGTCAGCAAGCTTATAGGACTCCCCCTTGTGAGCCTCCTTGATGACGTAAGGGCCCTTCCAACGGGGGCCTAACTTCCCAGTGTTGTGCTGCTTACTAGCTTCATTGCATCTTAAGACAAGATCTCCTGATTTGAAAGTTTCCTTCCTGACCCTTGAGTCGTAGTAGGCCTCCAGCTTCTTTTTGTACCGAGCTTCCCTAATGAAGGCATGGTCCTTTGCCTCTTCCAGAAGGTCCAAGTTCAGAAGTACCTCGACATCGTTATGCTGGGAATCTCTTTGAGTGTTCCTTCTCGAGCTTACTCCAACTTCAGAAGGTATTATATCTTCACTTCCGAAGACAAGGCTATAGGGTGTTCTTTGGTGGCTTGTCTTTTCCATAGTTCTTATCGCCCGTAAGACACTTGGGAGTTCGTCCACCCAATTCTTGCCATACCTCCCCAGCCTGGCTTTAATGCCTTCGAAGGTGCTTCTATTCATTCGTTCGACCTGCTCGTTGGACTGAGGGTAAGCCACCGAGCTGAACACTTGCTTGATTTCTAACTCCGAGCACCAGGCGCTGAATAGCTTGTCTGCAAACTGTTTTCCATTATCCTTAACGATCTCTGTGATACCCCGTATTTTTAGGTTCCTACTTTAACTAAACTCTAGTTAACTTTACTTACATTCATTGCATGTTAGTTAACTAGGGTTAGTTAAGTGAGTCACACTACACGATTATAGGTGAACTGCATACACGAGTCATGAATCCTAAACGTTGGTGAAATGATAAAACTAATAATTGTAGAATAACTCGTTTGATATTATTTGCAATTATATGCTTATGTGAATTTATTAGTGAGCCTATGTGACGTTACATGTTATTACGCGAAAACACGACACGGAGCTCGTAACTGACACTTGATAGACTGAGGATCATATATAAGTTATATAATATTTGGTTAAATATTTTATAGATTTATTATATTTTATGTAAAAAAAATTACATGAAATTATTTATAATTAAGCAAACCAAATTTTTATACACGAGTATACGCGGTTGGGTCCGTAACCGACTCTAGTTGGATCGGGAGTCGTAAACTAGTTATAAAATATATTTGGGTTAAATATTTTAAAGGTTTTTATTATATACTAATTATATATTTAGTTGTAAAAAAATATGGTGTCAACTTGGTATTGACCATGTCAACACCTAAAATAAGTGCTGCTAAAAGAAACGTAAAAGGCATAGTGAATGTCTAACAATTTTTAATGTAAAGAGTCAGCCAATCATTAATGCATGTGGCGACAAAAAAAAATTAATAAATAAATAGTAAGGAACTTGCCAGGGAAGTTAAAAGGAAAATGCGTGAGAATGTTGGGTCTTCAGCGTTGGGCTCAAGTGGAAACAGGCCAGGCGCGGCCCACAACGCCTCCTTAGGCCCAATTCATGAAAATCGACCTAAACACTTATAAATTGATTTTTAACCCCACTTTTCATAATCACACAACCCTAATCTGCATCTAAACACCCCATTATGAAAATATACACCCTCAACACCTGCTAAGGCTCAAGAACATCATTCGGGAGGCTTGGAAGGTGTGCGGTTCGTGATTGTGAAGTGCTTTGGGGAGTCGGTAGCACATCCTATTAGTGAAGTTTGGATTAATTGCTTGTATTCTAAGGTGAGTTTCACTACTTTTTCTTGAAAGCATGCGTCTCGGGTTTGAGACAACTTACTTAACTTTTTCTAGTTCGGTTTGGGACTACTACACATCCCGGGTTTTGGGATGCTATGACTCCTTGTGTGGGTCGGGTTTTGCTAGTTTCACACTCTGTGTCTTTGATGAACTAAACTGTATTCTATCACGAAAGTCCTTCACTATTTACCGAATGTGTTGCCGGGTTATGGAAAGCGGGTTACTAGTTGATAGCGTTATTAAGTTTGACAAACCTCACACCGTGCTGGGAGCCGGGCGTGAACTACGACCTTAGATTTTATCATTGTTGATAGGCAATGATGGGAGGCAAAAACCAGCTCACGGGGCGAGTGCATCGTTTGAATAGAAATTCGGTATATCATTGTTTAGTTATCATGAATGGGTTAGCTACCCTTGGCATACGCTGAACTAGTGGTTCTTGGTTTTGGTTATTGATTACTACTTTTGGGTTTGGGAAACCTAACTGTGTTTCTTGGTTTGGGAAACCTACACCTTTACTTACCTTACTTTGTAAACTCACCAACTTTATGTTGGCACACGATAGCATGCTTTTGCAGGTCTCTAGGTTCAGAGCACGATAGGGCATGCATCATTGTATCATGGGTTGTGAACATTATTTAACTTATACTTTGCTTTACATTCAATGGTTTTATTTTGGGCGCGTTTCTTTGCGCATAAACTTAAACGATTATGTTTTATTTACGCTTCCACAACGTATCTATACTTTTTGGTTAAATGTTAAAACTATATTTTTGAAAACGAGCTAAATGGTTTGGGCATTTAGAGTCATTCATATGACTTATGGCTATGGGGATCCTGGTGTGTCACGCTCCTCGCGTTATAAATTCCGCAGTGGAATTTGAGGGTGTGACAGATTGGTATTAGAGCCATTGGTTATAGTGAACTAGGACTGCATGGTGAGTCTAGTCTATAACTGTCATAGCATAAGCAATGCATTAGTACACTCACAGCTTAAGTGCACAACTAGCTTTCGGGCTATGTATACTTGCTTAACAGGTTATAGGAGATACATAATCCTTTAACACTAAATCCGATATTGAGCACATCCTTGGTGAAGGACGAAAGTTAGGTCATGTGGCGCATCAATTGGGACTAAAATTCCAACCAGCTTCACGGGTGGGGAGTTAGCCATCGAGTACCAGTGCGAGAACCAACCATTGAACACGGTGCAACATTATAGCTGAGAGAGGAAGGCTACTAGGAGGAACGAGTAGGATGTTAGTACTACACGCGAATAACTCTAGATAACACTTACAACACTAGAGGAGGAGGAAGAGGAATTACAGAAGGAACCCGAACCCATCAAACCCGAAGAGATTGAATATGGAGACTCTATTATTTTAATTGAGCACGGAGATGATTGATTCCTATCTTCATTCGCTTGATCTTTCTTTCTTTCTTTTACTCTAGACCCAGTCGAGACTGGGTTGTTCTCTTGAAGTTTGTTTTTTATTCCAGTTCGCCTACACTACGTGTGAACGATCGCATGGCCTGCATATTTTTATGTCTCATGAGCTTATGGTGAATGTATTATCACCATGGCTGGACGTGGACATGGACGGGAAAACATCAACATGACACAGGCAGAACTGAATGCAATGATTAACGAAAGGGTAGTTGCAACCCTTGCAGCCTTTCAAGATGGTAACAACTTATTCGAATTAGTCTCTCTTTTCATTTCTATGCTCTCATCGTTAGGACATCGATCTTACTCATATTCTCTATTACGTATGTGCTTAAGTCAACCTGCTCATCACCCGCCTATTTGTACCTACAAGTCATTCATGGACTGCAAGCCTTAGAATTTTGGAGGATCTGAAGGAGCAGTCGGCCTACTAAGGTGGTTCGAAAAGTTGGAATCATGCTTCGCTATGTGTAACTGTCCACCAGCTGACAGGGTTAAAAATGCCACTGCTGCACTTGAGAATGTGGCATTATCCTGGTGGAACACGCAGGTGCAGATGCTAGGGGTGGATGTGGCCAATGCTACACCTTGGGCGGATTTCAAGGAACTGATGTTGGAGGAGTACTGTCCTCGAGATGAGATTCAGAAGTCGGAGACTGAATACCTTAAACTGAAAATGGTGGGGTCGGAGATTGAGGCTTATACTACTAGGTCGCATGAGCTGGCAACCATATGCCCTAATTACTCTACCCCGCCCTACAAACAAATTGAGCTGTACATCAAGGGCTTGGTGCCTCAGATTACAGGAATGGTCACTGCTGCTAACCTGAATAACATTCAACAAGTCATTCGCTTAGCCCACCAGTTAACGGACCAGAAGGTGGAAGAAGGAATCTTGCCCCCACGGGGTACCTCATCGTCTACCACCAAAGATAACAAGCGGAAATGGGAAGATGGCTCGGGCAAGGACTCAAGTGGTGGTGGCAGTCAGCAGCAGCGTAAGAGGTCAGGTGCAAACGACAACAACAACCAGACCCCTTCTGACAATAACCAGGTTACTTACAAGGGGAGGCACCCGAAGTGTGAATAGTGCAACTATCATCATTCTGGTCCATGTGAGGATGTAAAAATGTGTGAACGATGCGAAAAAAGATGGTCATGCAGCTAAGGACTGTCGTGCTCAATTCCCAAAGAATCAGCAGCAACAGCAGGGGCAGCAGAGTCGTCGAGATACTGGAAAAGGGTGTTTCCAGTGTGGGAGTGAAACCCACTTAAAAAGGGACTATCCCCAGCGCAACGATGACAACAACAACAATGGGAATAATAATGACAACAACGCGTGACGGGTACGTTCTTTTTGAATAAGTAATTTGCTAATGTCCTATTTGATTCTGATGCTGATTGAGCATGTGCCTTTGGACTTTAGTGCAACTCTAGGGTTAGACCCAACTCTATTTGAATTCAAACACACCATAAAACTAGCTGATGGTAAGCTTATCGAAGTTACCTAGCTCTATTACAAGTAGATACCCGTACGGCTTAGCTAACCATTAGGTATCAATCTTATCATCCCAACTATCCTTCGTAGCTCTGACATCATCATGGGCGTGGACGAGTTATCCAGCAATGAACTGAAATCTTTGGCACGAGATAGTGATTGGTGTCCCTCGTTCTGGCGGGGAAAATCTTATCTGGCCAGCTACATCGATACAACGCCAGTGTTGGCATCTCTTTTTAGGAGAACTCAGAGCACGTAATTGAAAACTCGAACTGAATTTTGGGACGAAATTCTTTTCTCTCACTTGACACTCACTTGACGCCAACTTTACTGTTTACTTACTGAATTTCGGGACGAAAATCTTTTCAACTTGGGGATGATGTGATACCCTGTATTTTCAGGTTCCTACTTTAACTAAACTCTAGTTAACTTTACTTACATTCACTGCATGTTAGTTAACTAGGGTTAGTTAAGTGAGTCACACTACACGATTATAGGTGAACTTCATACACGAGTCATGAACCCTGAACGTTGGTGAAATGATAAAACTAATAATTGTAGAATAACTCGTTTGATATTATATGCATTTATATGCTTATGTGAATTTATTTGCGAGCCTATGTGACGTTACATGTTATTACGCGAAAACACGACACGGAGCTCGTAACTGACATTTGATAGACTGAGGATCATATATAAGTTATACAATATTTGGTTAAATATTTTATAGATTTATTATATTTTATGTATAAACTATTACATGAAATTATTTATAATTAAGCAAAACAAATTTTTATACGCAAGTATACGCGGTTGGGTCCGTAACCGACTCTAGTTGGATCGGGAGTCGTAAACTAGTTATAAAATATTTGGGTTAAATATTTTAAAGGTTATTATTATATACTAATTATATATTTAGTTGTAAAAAAATATGGCGCCAACTTGGTATTGACCAAGTCAACACCTAAAATAAGTGCTGCTAAAAAAAACGTAAAAGGCATAGTGAATGTCTAACAATTTTTAATGTAAAGAGTCAGCCAATCATTAATGCATGTGGCGGCAAAAAAAATTAATAAATAAATAGTAAGGAACTTGCCAGGGAAGTTAAAAGGAAAAGGCGCGAGAACGGTGGGTCTTCAGCGTTCGGCTCAAGTGGAAACATGCCAGGGGCGGCCCACAACGCCTCCTCAGGCCCAATTCTTGAAAATCGACCTAAACACTTATAAATGGAGTTTTAACCCCACTTTTTATAATCACACAACTCTGATTTTCCTCTAAACTCCCCATTACGAAAATATACACCCTCAACACCTGCTAAGGCTCAAGAACATCATTCGGGAGGCTTGGAAGGTGTGCGGTTCGTGATTGTGAAGTGCTTTGGGGAGTCGGTAGCACATCATATTTATGAAGTTTGGATTAATTGCTTGCATTCTAAGGTGGGTTTCACTACTTTTTCTCGAAAGCATGTGTCTCGGGTTTGAGACAACTTACTTAACTTTTTCTAGTTCGGTTTGGGACTACTACACATCCTGGGTTTTGGGATGCTATGACTCCTTGTGTGGGGTCGGGTTTTGATAGTTTCACACTCTGTGTCCCTGATGAACTAAACTGTATTCTATCACGGAAGTCCTTCACTATTTATCGAATGATTTGCCGGGTTATGGCAAGCGGGTTACTAGTTGATAGCGCTATTAGGTTTGACAACCCTCACACCGTGCTAGGAGCCGGGCGTGAACTACGACCTTAGATTTTATCATTGTCGATAGGCAATAATGGGAGGCAATAACCAGCTCGCAGGGCGAGTGCATCGTTTGAATAACAATTCGGTATATCATTGTTTAGTTATCATGAATGGGTTAGCTACCCTTGGCATACGCTGAACTAGTGGTTCTTGGTTTTGGTTATTGATTACTACTTTTGGGTTTGGGAACCTAACTGTTGTTCTTGGTTTGGGAAACCTACACCTTTACTTACCTTACTTTGTGAACTCACCAACTTTATGTTGACACACAATAGCATGCTTTTGCATGTCTCTAGGTTCAGAGCACGATAGGACATGCATCATTGTGTCATGGGTTATGAACATTATTTAACTTATACTTTGCTTTACATTCAATGGTTTTATTTTGGGCGCGTTGCTTTGCGCATGAACTTATATGATTATGTTTGATTTATGCTTCCGCAACTTATCTAAAATTTTTGGTTAAATGTTAAAACCATATTTTTGAAGACTAGCTAAATGGTTTGGGCATTTAGAGTCGTTCATATGACTTATGACTATGGGGATCCTGGTGTGTCACGCTCGTCGCGGTATAAACTCCGCAGTGGAATTTGAGGGTGTGACTATCTCCTCGGGTAGCCCATATCTACAGATTATTTTCTACCAAACGAAGTTGATCACTTGCTTCCCTGAGATGGAAGCCAATGGTTGAACTTCTGGCCACATTGTGAAATAATCAACAGCTACTAAGAGGAATTTCAGCTTCCCTGGGGCTTTCAGAAAAGGTCCCAGAATGTCCATACCCCATTTATAGAAAGGCTAGGCTGAAATAACGGGTACAAGGTTGTTCTTGGGGCTGGTCTTTACTGGTGTTTGCAGTTGGCATGCTTCGTATTTATGTATTACTTCGGATGTGTCCTTGTGCATAGTTGTGGACAATAGTAGCCAAGATTCATCAGCTTCGATACCATAGCCCGAGGACCAACATGCATGCCATATATCCCCTCATGCATTTCCCTGATGAGGTAGCTGCTTTGATTGGGGCCTACACACCTTAGTAGGGGTGTAAGGTAGGCCTTCTTGTAAAGCTTGTCATCTTCAATCACATATTGTCGTGCCTTGATGACCAACCTTTTGGCTTCCCCTTCGTCATCTGGCAGCTTTCCTTCCCTAAGGTAGGCCACGATGGGTGTCATCCAGGTGGATTCCATCTCAGTGACTATGTCTTGGACTTCTTTATCGTTAATGGATGGCTCCCGAAGTACCTCAACTAGGACCTTCTTGGATAAATGGGCGAACGTTAGCGAAGCCAGCTTTCTTAAGGCATCCGCCTGTTTGTTCTTGATACTTGACACTTATTCAAGTGTAAAGGCTTCAAACTCCTTGATGAATTCTTTAACATTTGCCCTGTACTTGATCATCGAAGGCTCCTTAGCTGTGTACTCCCCATTGACTTGATTGACTACCAGGTTTAAATCGTCGAATACTTTTAGTTCTTGGACCTTCATGCTCTTTTCCAGCCTCAGGCAAGCCAGCATGGCCTCATATTCGGCAACGTTGTTGGTGCAGGGGAAGTCCAGACGAAGGGCGTAAGTGTATTTAGTTCCGTGGGGGTACGTAATGATTAGACCAGCCCAAGAACCTTGTACACTAGAGGCTCCATCTGTGAAGAGACACCACTTCCCCTTGAGGTGAGGCTGCTCCTCCTCGACCTCATTCACTTCCTTCCCTATCTGCTATCTAGGTAGCTCGATAAGGAAGTCTACAAATACCTGCCCTTTGTAAGCCCTTCTTGGTACATACTCTATCTTGTGCTCCCCAAGACCAACAACCCATTTGGCCAATCTTTCAGAATCTTCAGGCTTCTTCAAGACAGAACGCATGGGTTGGTCAGTGATTACCTTCATTGGGTGAGCTTGGAAATATCATCGTAGTCTATTGGCAGTGTGCACAAGAGCTAATACCAGCTCTTCTATAGGAGAATTGTTGATTTCAGCATCTTTGAGGGCTCAGCTAACGAAGTAGACATGTATTTGTTCTTTTCCTCCATCTACCAAGAGGACCGAGCTAATTGCTTCTGGACCTGCAGATATGTAAACTGTTATTACTTCCTCTTTTTCAGGTAGGGAAGCTATGTTTTTTTTTTTAAGTTCAAGGAAGGCAGTTTCTGCTTCCTTTGTCTAACAGAAATCCTTGTTATCAACACAATTTTTTAGTGTTTTAAAGAAAGGTAAGGATCTTTCTGCTGACTTAGGTAGGAAACGTTTGAAAGCAGCGATTTTACCGTTTAGGCTCTAAACCTCCTTCTTTGTTGTAGGTAACTTAATGTCCAAGATAATTTGGATTTTGCTCGGATTTGCTTTAATGCTTTGCTTCCCAACTTTGTGGCCGAGAAACTTTCCCTCCTCAAACCCAAAGAAACACTTCACATGATTGAACTTCATGTTTATTCTTCGGAGGTTGTCGAAGGTTTCTCAGATGTCATTAATCATTGCTTCCCTGGACTTTCTTTTAATGACTAGATCGTCCACTTAGGCATCCATATTTTTTCCTATATGCTGGGAGAAAGCTTGATCCACGAGCCGTTAATAGGTTGCCCCCTTGTTTTGAGGCCAAAGGGCATCTTTTTGTAACAAAAGATCCCTTTATCGGTGTGAAATGCCGTCTTTTCTTCGTCTTCCTGCTGCATTTGTATTTGGTGATATCCCTTATAGGTGTCTAAGAAGCACTTGTACTGAAAGCCCGTAAAGGAACCCATCTTCCAATCTATTTCGAGCACGGGGTAACAGTCTTTGGGGCAGGCTTTATTGAGATCCTTGAAATCTACGCACATCCTCCGAGTACCATCTTGTTATGCCACCATGACCGGTTTAGAAACCCAAGAGTGGTATTTGACTTCTCATAAGATTCCGGCCTTTACTAACTTTTCAACCTCCTGACAAGTAGCCTGGCTCCTGACCGCGGCCAAGCTCCTTTTCTTCTGGACGACTGGCTTATGTGAGGGAGCTATATTCAGTGAGTGTTCAGCCAAGCCCCTTGGAACTCCCGTCATATCGTCTGAGCACCAAGTGAACACGTCATTGCTTTCTTACAAAAGATCAGTTAGCATACAAGTAATCTCGTGTGGAAGATCATTGTTGACTTTAATGGTTTGCGATGGGTAGGCAGGGTTTATGCTGATTTCCTGGACAGAGTTAGCAGCTGGCATTCCTACTTCCCGAAGATCTTTAGTTTCTTCCACGGAGGCGATAAGCAAGGCTTCGGCTGAGGGCTTCAAGGTTGCAATCCCATTTTTGGTAGGGAGCTTCATTAGACCGTGTGTCGTTGATACCATAGCACCAAAGGTAGCGATGCCTACCCTTCCGATAAGGACATTGTAGCTGGAAGGGTATCTGATCACTGAGAATGTTAGCTCTCTGTTCTTGACAAGTCGACATCTCTGACGGAGACGTTGAGGGTGAGCTTCCCTACGGGATGTACACATTCCCTAGAGAAGCCCACCAGAGAGGCATTTGATGGCTTGAGTTTGCATTTTATTTCTGGACTTAGTGTCTCGAAACACTTTTCGCACATCACCTCAGACGAAGCACCACAATCCATGCATACCCTGTCCATCGGGAAGCCATCAAGTTCTGCTTCTACAATTACTGGGGTGACAATTAGCTCATCTGGGGTAGAAGGAATGCAAATGTATTGCTTGTTCCAGGGCTCGGTGCGAGCTCTTTTCATCTGTTGAGTCTCATCCAATCTGATCAAATTGACTTCCTTGTCCTTCCTCCCGTCGTCTTTTTTCCCTTTGATATCTTTGATCAAGTGAGCCAGCTCTCCGGATTTAACAACCTCCTCTATTCATTTCTTTAACCGATAACAGTCGTTGGTGTGGTGCCCTTTGTCATTATGGAAGGCACAGTGCTTGCTAGTGTCTCTTTTGCTGGTAGGTTTGGACAAGGGGCCTGGTAGGATGAAAGGTGCACTTGACTTCTTCGGTGGAAAGTATCCCCTGATCTGGGAGACCATCTTCGTTCTTCGTTTCTTCTAGAATCGAATGATGTGCTGGAACGCCTTTCGTTGCAAGGTTGGAAGCTGGGTCTTCTTGAGCTGGAAGTGCCATCTCTCCAGCTTCCCCTGTCTTTTTTTCTGGAATCTTGGCGGGTGAGAGCTTCTTCACCACCTAAGGAAGGCTTCTGCCCTCTCAAAGGCTTCCTCCATGGAATCTTCGTAAAAGCTTTTTAGGCCGAATGGCTCCCATAAAGCCGGACACTCTAATTTTCTCGATAGCTCCAATATAGTTCAGACCCTCACTTTTGTATCTTTAAATGAAAGTTCGAATGTCATCATGTTCCCCATGTTGGATCTAATGAAGTATGGCAACCTTTTTTGTGCACTTTTTCAGAGGGGTAAAATTTGATATGAAGCTTCTTCTCAGGTCGTCGAAAGAAGAGATGCTCCGGGATGGGAGGCCACAGAACCATAGGCGAGCTGGCCCTACCAAGGTTTGCATAAACATGTGGCAACATTCAGCATTGTTCCATTTTTCCACAGTAGCCGCCCTGAAGAAAAGATTGAGGTGATCATCAGGATCTTCAGTCCCATCATACGTTTTGACGTTAGCCGGCATTTTGATCTTATCAGGGAAGTCAAAATCGGCTATATGTTCGGTGAAGCATTCCAGCGACTTGGGACGATATGGCTCCGAGGGGTTAGCTTCAATTCTTGGCTCTGCTACCGGAGTGGGTCCAAGAGGCTGGGAGGTCTCTGCGATGTTCTGGACCTGACTTGTGGGAGGCAAGACTCCTTGGACCTGACTCACAGGAAGCGACGTTCCCTAAGCCTGTCTTAGAAAGGGGAACTTGCCATGGGTAGTCTCCTGGCCAACTCAGGAAATAAGGCGATATATAAGGTGAATATTGAGGATGTGTGTAACTGGGATACACTGCTCCTGGAGGAAGGAAAGGATCCCCGGTGTGACAGCTAACTCCCATCAGGGAGGTGGCCACCGCACTTCTTGCCAGGGGTAAAGATCTTAAAGATTCCTCATAGAAGGGTGGTACAAAAGATGGCATGGAAGTTTGGGCGACTTGTAGGAGCTTTACTGTACATTCTTGGACCGTGGGAGAGAGCACGAAATGGCTATGGCCTCCTTCTGAGGATATACTTCCCTGATCGTTCAGGTAAGGGTGAGGGTTTGTGTTGAGGCGTCTGGTGACCGGCGACGTGGTTGTCCCGATAACTGGAGGACTGGGTGAGAGGGCGACGACAGGTTCCTTATCATAGGAAAACCTAACCCTCACACCTCTGGATCTTTCCTCCCATACATCGCCGTTTAGGAGGTCTCGAAGTTGCAAGAAATTCCTTCGTACTCCCTTCGGGGTGATTTCTTTCCGTTCAACGGGGAACAATACATCCTCTCTAGGTGACGAGTTGACAGTCCTTGAGGACTGAGGAGTCCGGAAGTCGGACAGGTCCCCTAGAGACGGTTCGACATGCAGTCCATCCGTTCCAGGTGTAACTCGGCTTACCCCATCACCAGAAGTGTGACTGGTTGCCGGAGTTTCAGGGGGACACTCGTCTGGGTGGTTTCAGCTGTTTACCATGTATACCATGTATACAACTGTTGTGGGAAAATAAGGATTTTATAGCCTCCGATGAAACCGTTGATGTGGCCAAAGCACTACTTTTGAGAGCAGACGTGGCAAACATCTGATGGAGTATACATGGTAAACAGCTGTTGAGGTTTTCCAAAGTACTGATGGATTTTTTTTTATATATGTATATAATGGAAAATAGTTTTTTTATCCGATCAGATGTTTGAAACAGATTTTCAACCAAACAGTGGTTGTTTTATATGATCAAATGTTTGAAACAGATTTTTCAACCAACAGATGATAGAATGTAAGAAACAGTGGTTGTTTTATCTTTAACAAATTTTTCAACCAAAGGCAATTTTTAAGGATGGATTTTAATTTTCTGAAAACATTTTAATGTTTTATTAAAGAAAACATTTTTGTTGTTAATCCATGTTTAGCATACCAATCCGAGAGATCATATTTTCAAAGGTAGATGTGTCTAAAGCTTTTGTCAACACACCTTCCAGCTGATCCTCTATTGGAACATGGTGCAGAGAAATCAAACCTTTTTCATAGCTGTCTCTCACAAAGTGATGTCTAATGTCGATGTGCTTTGTGGTGGAGTGAGAGATTGAATTTTTGATGATATTTTCAGCAGCCTGACTATCCAGCATGAGTGGAGTCCTTAGTGTAGTTATACCAAAATCCAGTAACTGATTTTGAAGCCACATGAGTTAGGCTTAACAGTTTGCAGCAGCAATGTATTCAGCCTCTGTTGTTAAAGTTGAAACAGCTGCTTGATTTATGCTTTGCCAAGAAACTAAGGCATTCCCTAGAAATTGGCACCCTCCTGATGTGGACTTCCTTATGTTGTGGCAAACAGCAAAATCACTATCTGAATAACCTGAAAGCTCAATATTTCCATTAGCAGGATACCAGATACCAAGTGTGGGAGCACCTTTCAGGTATCTGAATATCCTTTTCACAGCAATAAGGTTTGACTTTCTAGGTGATACCTGGGATCTTGCACATACACAAGTGGCAAACATAATGTCTGGTCTGGATGCAGTTAGGTACAATAAAGACCCAATCATGCATCTGTAATGTGTCTGATCAACTAGTTCATCTTTGTTATCAATAGTGAGTGGCTTGGTAGTGCTCATAGGTGTACTACATGGCTTACAGTCATTCATTCAAATTTTGTAAGTAGGTTTTTAATATACTTATTGTGGTGAATGAATGTGCCATTTTGCAGCTGCTTAACTTGGAGACCAAGAAAGCACTGAAGTTCACCCATAGCACTCATTTCAAATTCTGCTGTTATGAGTTCCCTAAACTCTTCACAGATTTTGTTACATGTGGACCCAAAAATGATGTCATTCACATATATTTGAACAATCATTAAATATTTCCCTCTCCATTTTAAAAATAAGGTTTTATCAATTTTACCTCTTGTGAATCCAATGGATAAGAGAAAGGTGGAAAGAGTTTCATACCAGGCCCTTGGTGCTTGTTTCAAGCCATACAAAGCTTTGTTGAGCTTGTAGAAATGATCAGGATGGAATGTGTCTTCAAAACCAGGTGGTTGACATACATAGACCTCCTCTTGAATTTTACCATAAAGGAATGCACATTTGATATCCATCTGGTACACCCTGATGTTGTGGTTGACAGCAAAGGCTAGGAAGAGTCAGATAGCTTCAAGCCTAGCTACAGGAGCAAAGGTTTCATCATAGTCTATCCTCTCTTCTTGTCTGAAGCCTTGAACCACAAGCCTGCCTTTGTTCTTGACAACTATACCCCTTTCATCAGTTTTGTTTTTAAAGACCCACTTTGTGCCAATTGGACATACATTCTTTGGTAGTGGCACAAGTTCCCATACTTGTTGTCTTTTAAACTGAAGGAGCTCTTCCTGCATGGCCTCTACCCAACTGTTGTCTTTCAGTGCCTCTTGTACTTGACAGGTTGTGTGAGGGATAGAAAGCCTGCAAAAAGACAGATATTTGAGGATTGGTTCCTTGTGAGCACCCGCCCTGATTTTGCCAATGATTTGGTCTGGTGGATGAGCTCTTATGTAGATTAAATCTCCCTGATATGGTATGATGGCATTTTGTGGTGAGGGACGGAAATCAGACAGGTCCCCTAGAGACGGTTCGACATGCGGTCCATCCGTTCCAGGTGTATCTCAGCTTACCCCATCACCGGAAGTGTGACTGGTTGCTGGAGTTTCAGGGGGACCCTCGTCTGGGTGGTTTTAGTATTTTGAATACAATGAGACAGTGTAACAACTGTTGTGGGAAAAAAGGGTTTTTATAGCCTCTGATGAAACCGCTTATGTGGCCAAATCACTGCTTTTGAGAGCAGACGTGGCAAACATCTGATGGAGCATACGTGGTAAACAGCTGTTGAGGTTTGCCAAAGTACCGATGGATTCTTTTTTGTATATGTATATAATGGAAAATAGTTTTTTTATCCGATCAGATGTTTGAAACAGATTTTCAACCAAACAGTGGTTGTTTTATATGATCAGATGTTTGAAACAAATTTTTCAACCAACAGATGATAGAATGTAAGAAACAGTGGTTGTTTTATCTTTAACAAATTTTTCAACCAAAGGCTATTTTAAGGATGGATTTTAATTTTCTGAAAACATTTTAATGTTTTATTTAAGAAAACATTTTTGTTGTTAATCCATGTTTAGCATACCAATCCGAGAGAGCATATTTTCAAAGGTAGATGTGTCTAAAGCTTTTGTCAACACACCTTCCAGCTGATCCTCTATTGGAACATGGTGCAGAGAAATCAAACCTTTTTCATAGCTGTCTCTCACAAAGTGATGTCTAATGTCGATGTGCTTTGTGGTGGAGTGAGAGACTGGATTTTTGATGATATTTTCAGCAGCCTGACTATCCAGCATGAGTGGAGTCCTTAGTGTAGTTATACCAAAATCCAGTAACTGATTTTGAAGCCACATGAGTTGGGCTGAACAGCTTGCAGCAGCAATGTATTCAGCCTCTGTTGTTAAAGTTGAAACAGCTGCTTGCTTTATGCTTTGCCAAGAAACTAAGGCATTCCCTAGAAATTGGCACCCTCCTGATGTGGACTTCCTTGTGGTGTGGCAACCAGCAAAATCACTATCTGAATAACCTGAAAGCTCAATATTTCCATTAGCAGGATACCAGATACCAAGTGTGGGAGCACCTTTCAGGTATCTGAATATCCTTTTCACAGCAATAAGGTTTGACTTTCTAGGTGATACCTGGGATCTTGCACATACACAAGTGGCAAACATAATGTCTGGCCTGGATGCAGTTAGGTACAATAAGGACCCAATCATGCATCTGTAATGTGTCTGATCAACTACTTCATCTTTGTTATCAATAGTGAGTGGCTTGGTAGTGCTCATGGGTGTACTACATGGCTTATAGTCATTCATCTCAAATTTTGTAAGTAGGTTTTTAATATACTTATTGTGGTGAATGAATGTGCCATTTTGCAGCTGCTTAACATGGAGACCAAGAAAGCACTGAAGTTCACCCATAGCACTCATTTCAATCTCTACTGTTATGAGTTCCCAAAACTCTTCACAGATTTTGTTACATGTGGACCCAAAAATGATGTCATTCACATATATTTGAACAATCATTAAATATTTCCCTCTCCATTTTAAAAAATAAGGTTTTATCAAGTTTACATCTTGTGAATCCAATGGATAAGAGAAAGGTGGAAAGAGTTTCATACCATGCCCTTGGTGCTTGTTTCAAGCCATACAAAGCTTTGTTGAGCTTGTAGAAATGATCAGGATGGAATGTGTCTTCAAAACCAGGTGGTTGACATACATAGACCTCCTCTTGAATTTTGCCATAAAGGAATGCACATTTGATATCCATCTGGTACACCCTGATGTTGTGGTTGACAGCAAAGGCTAGGAAGAGTCTGATAGCTTCTAGCCTAGCTACAGGAGCAAAGGTTTCATCATAGTCTATCCCCTCTTCTTGTCTGAAGCCTTGAACCACAAGCCTGGCTTTGTTCTTGACAACTATACCCCTTTCATCAGTTTTGTTTTTAAAGACCCACTTTGTGCCAATTGGACATACATCCTTTGGTAGTGGCACAAGTTCCCATACTTGTTGTCTTTTAAACTAAATGAGCTCTTCCTGCATAGCCTCTACCCAACTGTTGTCTTTCAGTGCCTCTTGGTACTTGACAGGTTGTGTGAGGGATAGAAAGCCTGCAAAAAGACAGATATTCGAGGATTGGTTCCTTGTGAGCACCCCCCCCTCTGATGTTGCCAATGATTTGGTCTGGTGGATGAGCTCTTATGTAGATTAAATCTCCCAGATATGGTATGATGGCATTTTGTGGTGAGGGACAGAAGTCGGATAGGTCCCCTAGAGACGGTTCGACATGCGGTCCATCCGTTCCAGGTGTATCTCGGCTTACCCCATCACCGGAAGTGTGACTGGTTGCCGGAGTTTCAGGGGGACCCTCGTCTGGGTGGTTTCAGTATTTTGAATACAATGAGACAGTGTAACAACTGTTGTGGGAAAACAGGGTTTTTATAGCCTCTGATGAAACCGCTGATGTGGCCAAAGCACTGCTTTTGAGAGCAGACGTGGCAAACATCTGATGGAGCATACGTGGTAAACAGCTGTTGAGGTTTGCCAAAGTACCGATGGATTATTTTTTGTATATGTATATAATGGAAAATAGTTTTTTTATCCGATCAGATGTTTGAAACAGATTTTCAACCAAACAGTGGTTGTTTTATATGATCAGATGTTTGAAACAGATTTTTCAACAAACAGATGATAGAATGTAAGAAACAGTGGTTGTTTTATCTTTAACAAATTTTTCAACCAAAGGCTAATTTAAGGATGGATTTTAATTTTCTGAAAACATTTTAATGTTTTATTTAAGAAAACATTTTTGTTGTTAATCCATGTTTAGCATACCAATCCGAGAGAGCATATTTTCAAAAATAGATGTGTCTAAAGCTTTTGTAAACACATCTTCCAGCTGATCCTCTGTTGGAACATGGTGCAGAGAAATCAAACCTTTTTCATAGCTGTCTCTCACAATGTGATGTCTAATGTCGATGTGCTTTGTGGTGGAGTGAGAGACTGGATTTTTGATGATATTTTCAGCAGCCTGGCTATCCAGCATGAGTGGAGTCCTTAGGGTAGTTATACCAAAATCCAGTAACTGATTTTGAAGCCACATGAGTTGGGCTGTACAGCTTGCAGCAGTAATGTATTCAGCCTCTGTTGTTAAAGTTGAAACAACTGCTTGCTTTTTGCTTTGCCAAGAAACTAAGGCATTCCCTAGAAATTGGCACCCTCCTGATGTGGACTTCCTTGTGGTGTGGCAACCAGCAAAATCACTATCTGAATAACCTGAAAGCTCAATATTTTCATTAGCAAGATACCAGATACCATGTGTGGGAGCACCTTTCAAGTATCTGAATATCCTTTTCACAGCAATAAGGTTTGACTTTCTAGGTGATACCTGGGATCTTGCACATACACAAGTGGCAAACATAATGTCTAGCCTGGATGCAGTTAGGTACAATAAGGACCCAATCATGCATCTGTAATGTGTCTGATCAACTAGTTCATCTTTGTTATCAATAGTGAGTGGCTTGGTAGTGCTCATGGGTGTACTACATGGCTTATAGTCATTCATCTCAAATTTTGTAAGTAGGTTTTTAATATACTTATTGTGGTGAATGAATGTGCCATTTTGCAGCTGCTTAACTTGGAGACCAAGAAAGCACTGAAGTTCACCCATAGCACTCATTTCAATCTCTGCTGTTATGAGTTCCCAAAACTCTTCACAGATTTTGTTACATGTGGACCCAAAAATGATGTCATTCACATATATTTGAACAATCATTAAATATTTCCCTCTCCATTTTAAAAATAAGGTTTTATCAATTTTACCTCTTGTGAATCCAATGGATAAGAGAAAGGTGGAAAGAGTTTCATACCAGGCCCTTGGTGCTTGTTTCAAGCCATACAAAGCTTTGTTGAGCTTGTAGAAATGATCAGGATGGAATGTGTCTTCAAAACCAGGTGGTTGACATACATAGACCTCCTCTTGAATTTTGCCATAAAGGAATGCACATTTGATATCCATCTGGTACACCCTGATGTTGTGGTTGACAGCAAAGGCTAGGAAGAGTCTGATAGCTTCTAGTCTAGCTACAGGAGCAAAGGTTTCATCATAGTCTATCCCCTCTTCTTGTCTGAAGCCTTGAACCACATGCCTGGCTTTGTTCTTGACAACTATACCCCTTTCATCAGTTTTGTTTTTAAAGACCCACTTTGTGCCAATTGGACATACATCCTTTGGTAGTGGCACAAGTTCCCATACTTGTTGTCTTTTAAACTGAAGGATCTCTTCCTGCATGGCCTCTACCCAACTGTTGTCTTTCAGTTCCTCTTGGTACTTGACAGGTTGTGTGAGGGATAGAAAGCCTGCAAAAAGACAGATATTTGAGGATTGGTTCCTTGTGAGCACCCCCCCTCTGATGTTGCCAATGATTTGGTCTGGTGGATGAGCTCTTATGTAGATTAAATCTCCCTGATATGGTATGATGGCATTTTGAGGTGAGGGACGGAGGTTTGGGGCCTCTGTTGTTGTAACATCTGTTTGCACTCTTGTAGTGCCAACAAATGTTTGAAATAGAAGTGGAGGAATGGGTCCAAGTGGTGTAAAGTTGGACTGACGTTTGTCAACAGAGGTTGGACTTTTATCAACAGATGATTGAACAGTGGTTGAACTGGATGAGGCAATGGTTTGTGGATAAGACTCGTCAACAGTGGTTGACACAGCTGTGGCAGAGTTTTGACAGCTGTTTTGAACATCTGCTTCCCTTGATGTAGAAGTGACTTTGTAGTGAGATGGAATCACAACATCAAATATGTAATCCTGTTTTGGAGACTGTGGTATACCTGCACTGTTAGTTTTAGTAGTAATATCTTCATATTTGAATTTTTCTAAATCAAACAGTTCAGCAGGATTTGCTGGGATTTTTAAAGATGAAAGTTCATTGAACTTTACATTCAGAGTTTCTTCTATTGTCCTAGTCCTTGTGTTAAACACTTTATAGGCCTTGGAAGTAGAAGAATATCCCAGAAAATACCCACAATCTACATTGGCTGCAAATTTTGAAATGGAATCTTTAAGATTTAAAATGAAACATCGGCAGCCAAAGATTTTGAAAAATGATATCAGTGGTTTGATTTTGAACAGAATTTCATAAGCAGTCTTTTGATGTCTAGGGTTAATTAAAACTCTGTTTTGAACATAGCAAGCAGTGTTTACAGCTTCTGCCCAAAAGGACAGTGGCAAACCAGAATCTGCTAGCATAGTCCTTGCAGCCTCAATAAGAGTTCTGTTTTTCCTTTCAACCACCCCATTTTGTTCTGCTATTCTTGGAATGCTGTACTGCCTCACAATTCCTTTTGACACACAGAAATCATCCAACTTCTTATTTTTGAACTCTGTTCCATTGTCACTTCTAAAGAACTTTACTGGCAAGTCATATTGTTTTTCAACTTTGGTGACAAAGTCCTTCAAAATACCCGCAGTCTCATCCTAAGAGTGTAAAAAGTAAGTCCATGTAAACCTAGAAAAATCATTAACTATGACAAGAAAAAATCTCTTTTTCCTTAGACTCATGATCTTAACTGGGCCAAACAAGTCCATGTGCAACAATTGAAGACATTGTCTTGTTTTTGGACTTATCAATGGATTTGTAAGAGCTTTTATGTTGTTTTCCTTTTAAACAGGAAACACAATGCTCATCACATTTGAATTCCTTTGATGGAAGGCCTCTCACAAGGCTTTGTTTAGAGAGTGAGTTGATAGTTTGAAGGTTGGTGTGACCTAGTCTCCTATGCCACAATTCTATCTCTTTAGTTGAGGCAGCAGAAAACAGACAGACATTTGCCATAGGATTATCCTTCAACATATCAACTACATACACATTGCCATTCTTGTGAGCAACAAGTTGTGTTTTGCTCTCGGCTATGATGGTGTCAATCTTTTTAACCACTTCTAGCCCAATAATCTTACAAGTTTTCTTAGTGAACAATGACCCATAGCCTTTGTCACTCATTTATGAGACACTAAGTAGATTAAATTTAAGATTATAAATAAGATTGACATTTTCAAACTTGAGTCTCCCAGCCTGAACAATCCCTGAACGCAACACCTTACCTTTAGAGTCATTACCAAAGGATATATCACCCCTCCATGAGATAAGAAGTCTAGAAGAAGGGCTCTACAGCCTATCATGTGCCTGGAGCCTCCATTATCTACATACCATAGACTATCTAAGCAAGCAGAAGCTCCCTGCACATCAGTAATGAATTAGTTTTGGTGAGTGTACAAAGCCAAGTTGGCTTTGGATGGGTTCCCAGACTTAACAGCCTCAAGTTTAGGAGAATGATCAGTGGTTTGAACCAGTTTTTGAACCAAGTTCAACAACTGTTGTTGTCCATTTGCCAGTGTTTGTATGTCAACACTTGGTGCAACAGATGTTTGACCATTTCCTATCAGATGATAGTAACCATAAGGATTCCTGTTCACTATTGGTTTTGAAGGCCTTTTGGGCTCTTCATAAACATGTGACAGACTATGACAAGGTAGTTGTCCATGTCCCCTTGGATACTTGTTTGCAGGTGGAGCATCTGTTACTTGGACTACCCTGGGAGCAGAGGTTTCAAGGTTCTTAGTAACAGATGTTTGAACTGGTGTGAAAGTCTATTTGGGCTTTCCTTTTGGAGTACTAACCACTTGACTTGCTTGAGTTTTAGCTTTATTCTCTTGTATTTTGACATCAAAATTTTTGAGATAAAGACACTCTTTGGTTTTATGATTCTTTTTACCACATATTGAACATGTTGTTTTAGAATCACACACACTTGTTGCTTTGTTGATATCATATGCTTTTAGAAGAAAACAGTTTTTGGTAACATGGTTCTTCTTTTCACAGAAATCACAGAACAAGTGTACACCCTTTTCTTTCTTCTTCCCTTTTTCAACCTTCTTTTCAACAGATGTTTGAGCATCTGTTGGAAGATCTTTCAAGGGAATGATTTTTGCCTGTGGTACCTTCTTACCAGCAGGGGTTTCAAAATCAATGGGTTTGAAGTTTTCAAGATGTAGATGCACGTTTTGCGACTAGTTGCTTTGGATTAACAATAAAAGTGTTTTGTGTAATTACGTAGGGTCGAAAGAAGAATGTAAATAGGTTGAAGGAAGATATAAAAGGTCGAAGGGAGAAAACAAGAGACTGATGTTTGGTTCGAGCTGTATTGCAGGTCGAAGGTGCACATTCGACCATGTCGATGGGTCGAATGTGCAGCACTATATAAGTTGGAAATTTTATTTAGTTTGTAACTTTTGCCATTTTAGTGGGTATATTGAGTCTAGGTTTTCTCTCTGGGTCTAGAACTTTCTGAAAGTGATTTATTTCATTATGAACTGTTGAATAGACGAAAGCCGAATTTGGAGTATCTGGAACCGTTTGGGGCACCTTGTACGACGTTGAATCCGACTGAGAAGTTTGCACCGAAAGCTAAAGAGGGATACTTTGTTGGATATGCAACCCCGCTCAAACGAGTATTCAACAAAAGAACTCGTCAGGTAGAGGAGTGGGCTAACGTTGAAGTACAACAATACACTCAGAACGTACAAGGAAGTGGTCCTGACTGGATGTTTGATTATAAAGATTTCTTTGAATCATTCAACCTAGATAACATGGTTGAAGAGGCTGTTCTACAACTTTATTACGAGTGTGAAAATGCAGTGACTTCACCATTGGTGCGTCCGATCACCGTAACTCCTCCAGCAGCTTCTAATGATACCAATGTTCCTACTAATGAAGAAGAGGTTTTTCAAGAGGCTTCTACTACTCTTGACACATCTGAATCGGAAGATGAAGATGACGTTTCCAGTGAAGCTATTCTAGATTATGCTATGGAGGAACCACCATTGAACCCAAATCCAGATGTTGCTTCATCATCTAATACGGGTAAGGATCTGGATACGACAAAAAATCTAACTACTCAAACTGGAGTTCAAGTACCTGATCATCCAGAATCTCGGATTCATCAGATTCATCCACTTGAGCAAGTTATTGGTGACCCTGGAAGCAATGTCATGACTAGACGACAACTTTGTCGAGCAACTTCACATGATAATATCGGAGCCCTAGCCCTTTATGCTAAAATCAAAAGTCTGGTTGTCAAAATGACTGGTCCTTTGCTTGTTATGTTTTGCAGGTTGAGCCGCGGACATACAAAGATGCTTTACTAGATGATGCCAGGGTTGAAGCAATGAAAGAGGAATTGTTACAGTTTCAGAAGCTGGGAGTTTGGACACTTACAGATTTACCTCCATGGAGAAAGAAAACTGGTACTAAGTGGGGTTTTAAGTGTAAGAAAGATGATCGAGAGGTAATTGTACGAAACAAAGCTTGGTTAGTCATTCAGGGATTTAGTGAAACTAAAGGAATAGACTACAATGAAGTTTATGCACATGTAGCACGTATAGAAGCTATCCGAATGTTTCTAGCATTTGCTTCCTACAAGAAATTTAAGGTGTATCAAATGGATGTGAAGAGCGCGTTTTTGTACGATCTGGTCAAGGAAGAGGTTTACGTTGGTCAACCACCAAGCTTTGAAGATCCTATCCACCGGGATAAGGTTTACGTACTGAACAAAGCACTTTATGGGTTGCACCAAGCTCCACAACAATGGTATGAGGAGCTGAGCACATACCTACTTTCAAAGGGATTCAAACGAGGTTTGGTAGACTGTACCTTGTTCACAAAGGGTTACTTGCTTCTCGTTCAGATATATGTTGACGATATTGTTTTTGGTTCTACTAACGAACTTTTGTGCAGAGAATTTGAAATAGTCATGCAGGAAAAGTTCGAGATGAGCGCAATGGGGGAAATGCAGTTTTTCCTAGGCTTGCAGGTGGATCAATTGCCAACAGGCATTTTCATTCACCGGACGAAATACGTATATAAAGTCTTGAGCCGGTTACAGATGGAAGATTCCAAGCCTATGGATACCCCAATACAACCTAATCACGGGATTGGAGTTGACGCTAAGGGGGAGCTCATTGATCCATTCACTTATCGAGCCACAGTCAGATCGTTGTTGTATCTGACTGCATCTCGTCCAGACATTATGTTCGCAACATGTCTCTGTGCTAGATTCCAATCGAAGCCGAAACAGAGTCATTTAACAGCTGTCAAAGGAATCCTGAGATACCTGAAGGGTTGTCTGTCGAGAGGACTTTGGTACCCTAATGATGATAATTTTGACTTTGTTGCTTTCAGTGATGCAGATTTTGGTTGCTGTGATAAAGACAGTAAATCCACAACGGCTGGATGTTATTTCTTTAGGAGCAGGCTCGTGACCTGGCAGTGTAAGAAGCAGACAGTAGTCGCTCTATCTACTTGTGAAACAGAATATGTAGCAGCCTCTAGTTGCGGTTCACAGGATCGTGACCTGCCATTGCACTCACGAAAGACATGAACAATCACTCTAAGGCTAAGCATATCCGGATCAAGTATCACTTTATCCGTGATTGTTATGCTAAAAGGTTGATTGACATGGTCAAAATCCACATTGATTATCAGAGGGCTAATCTTTTTACCAAAGCTTTTGACAAATCAAGATTCGAATTTTTGCTAAAAGATAATGGTATAAAAGAAAAACTAGACTGATCGTCACCTCGGTTTATCACTTTATTTTAAGTTTTTACTGGTTTTCAGAAAAATAAAAAAATCCAAAAATATTTTTTACATTTTAGGGGGAGTCTTTATTTTTCAGAAAATCCAAAACATTGAAAAAGCCAAAAAGCCATAAAAAACAGAAAAACCCAAAATGATTTTCCAAGATAAAAAGAGGAAATGGTAGTACATCAGTAGGGATCTGACACATGCTAAAGAATTGAAATGCTATATAAGGCGTGTGTTGAGTCTGTGTGATGTGCTGGTAGGCTTCGTAGACCTATTACTGCGTGCCTGATACATACATATCAAACGATTTGTTATTTGGATGAACACCTCATGGGCATATGGTCTTGGTACCGTAATTTCGTTTGATAGGGTTTGTACAAAATTCGGAGGTTTCGGGTCGTTATGTTATTAGTTATCTGGGGATAGCCTATCTAATCTTCTGTCGTAAGTTTTACAGACATCAGACAGGGTATCTTTATAAAAGAGCTTTAATGCCAAAACCTAAAGTTACCGAATTGAGGAACTTGAAATGGATGACAATAATCAAAGATTATCTAATGCATCGTATCTAATCATTGATGCAAATCATGATTGATATAAGACCTCAACCTGGTAGAGTGCACATGTTACTCTATAGCATTGAGTTGCTGACCTGTACACCTCTGTGCCTCATACCTTGTAATTACAGATAACGAAAGCATAATCACGCGTTACAATGAGTATTTGTACAAAATTCCTTGATACGGGAGTATGTCGTGTGTGTGGGAACCACAGATGAATTAGTTTATAATATACATAGCCGTATCAGTCTAAAGCACTGCATAACAGTTTGCATGTGAGCTTATGTGGATAACAATATCAGCAATTGCCGGATCACACATTGTCTTCAATGATAATACACTATAAAGATCAACGGTGTGATCAAATTTCTCAAAAACTGATATGATCCTCTTACCGGAAATCACAAAATGTTTATTGCTTTATGTTTACATTTCTGCATTTTACATTTATTGCAAAATATACAAAAACTCAAAAAGATTTTTGGTGTGTTTTAACATAAATTTCAGAAAATCAAAAAAATTTTACATTTCTGCTTTATTTTAGATAGCCGATGGTGATTGATTATGATTATCTGAAGTTTGACAGACCATTTGAGTTTTGTGACATTTAAATGAAAAATGATGAATGTTTGAAGTTCAAAATGTTTGAAAATAATTAAACGGGATTCGATTTTGAGATTTGGTAAAATTTTCAGATTTCCAAATGCTCATTCGCCCCTTCGATGGGTCGAAGGTGCATTTGAGTTTACGTTCGAACCTATAATTGAGGTCAAATGAGAGTGTTTATGTGAACAATGTTCATTCGAACCCCTCAGTTTTCATTCGAACCTTTCACTAGGGTCGAAGGAAGCCAGAAGCTTCTCATTCGAACCCCAACAAGGGTCGAATGTGGAGTCCTATATATACTCATATCCTCATTCAAACCATCATAATTTTTTTTTTCAAAATTCTGAATTTGGGAGACTATTTTGATTTTGAAAATCAGACCATATCATCTTGTTCTTTGCATTATTCTGATCATTTCCATATAAAAAACACATGTAATGGTTGGATAATCAGTTCAAAATCATTCGATTTGTACATGTAACCCTTGGACACAAAATTGGACATCATAATGACTTGTTTTGGATCAATTGATGATTGATAAACTGTTTTCTTTAGTTTTAGGGGGAGAATTATCCTAAAATCTAGGTTTATAACACATTAATAGACTGATTTGATTGTTTAAACCTATAAACCCTAGATTTTATTTAGAAAACTATAAAAACAGTTTGAATGACAAAATTGATTATTGAATGTTGTTTATTGGCCATATTAGGATACAAACAAACAAAAATTCAAAGTTTATCATGGTCAGATTGTATTTTGATAACTTTGAATGAACACAGACTGATTCGACCATTTTATACAGGTCGAATGTAGTTTGAAACGGTTGAAGGTGGAAATATTTGGTCGAATGAACAATTTATCATATAATCTTTCACATTCGAACCTGATTTTCACATTCAAACCACAAAGTTCTTCATTCGAGCTCACGGTTAGGTCAAAGGAAGGATTTGTGACCAAAATTCAAATTTTGTCCGTTTCTGATAAATTTCATGTTTATTGTTTTGCAGATTTTTAATGGCTAAACAACAAAACCCTGAAAAACAGATTGCTGAACAAGAAAAACCAAAAGAAAAGGAGTTGTTATTCGAAGAAGGTCACAATTGTTGTGCTTTTATCGGAGAAGTAAAGTAGCACGAAGGATTTGCAGGAATTGTGGAATTTCTAAGAAGAAGAAGGGTGATCTACGCTATTGCTACTCCAACATCTATCTATAAAGATCATCAAGTAGATTTCTGGAAGAGTGCAGTAATAGACTTTTGGGATAACAAGACTGCTATACGAAGCAAGATTCATGGAGAACTTGTGCTTGTTACTGAAGAAGATATTCGGGAAGCATTGATTTTGGAAGATTCTCCTACTGATCCCAGAAAACTTTCATGGATTGATCAAAGATTGTGTTTTCTTAGAATGAAATACAACGGTCCTATCACAGATGGTTTATTGCATAAAGCTAAACTGTGTCCACAGTTTAAGTATTTGGCACATGTGATTCTGCATGTCTTTGGACCAGTTCGTAGCAGTTATGATGTGATGAGAAGTAGTATCAGTTCTTTGATGGTTGCGTTGATTCTAAAAAAACCATTCAATGTATCTGGGATGATATTTGATCACATGCTAGAAGTGCTGAAAGGATTGAAAGTAGACAAGTTTTTGATGTACCCAAGATTCTTTTAGATGAGTTTTGATAAGAAGTATCCAAATCTGAAGAAAGATCCAAAGCATATTCTGGTTCAACATCATATGAATTTGAGTACGCTGAGTAGGATGAAAGCGTATAAAGGTGTTCCAGAAAATGAAAGACCTTCACACAAGAACTTGTTTGGTCATCTGATTAATCCAGGTTACAAGAATCCAAGTGAAAACAAAGCAAGAAATGTTGGAAGTGATTATAATACTGATGATCCTTTACAACCAGTTGATCCTGAAGCAAAGAGGAAAAGACAGGAAATCAACAAAGGTGCGAAGTCTGGAAAAGGTAAAGCTAAAGTTGTGGAAGCTGCACCTAAAAGACAGAAAAGTGTTGCTAAGAAGAAATCTAGAAAAGCAAGACTTTGCTTATGGATGAAGAGTCGATTGATTCAGAAGAGACTCAAGATAATGTGGAATGGGATTCGGGTAATGAAACTATCAAGACCACTAAGCCCAAGGCCACTAAGGCAGGTGAGATTGAAATTCTGAACAAAACCATAGAAGACAACGACAGAAGAGTCCAATTGCTATAGAAGAAGGTGAACTTGATCTTGGACTTGAAGATCAGGACTTTACTGGATCTCCTGTTGTTGGTGATAAGATAAAGAAGGCTAAGTTCAAAACCATAGCTAAGAAGACAAACCCGAAGAAGAAAAGAGACGGAGAGATTGAGATACTTGTTTCTAGGAAGAAAGTTCATGATATTGGAAGCTCAAAAGTTATAACACCTGTTACATCCCCTGTAGCTAAGAAAACAAAGAAATCTGTTGAAGAAACTCCAGTGAATCCTTTTACAGATTTTGAAGCTACTTTAGAGAATGTGTTGAAGAAGTTTCAGAAGAAGAAATCTCCTGTTGCTGAGGCATCTACACCTCAGGTTACTGTTTCTGATAATGAAAGCTTTCAATGAGCAACAACAGGAGATTGAGAAGCTGAAGAAGAATGAAGATACTATGTTGAAGATTGTTGTATCTTCACCGGAAAGTCAAGAAGAGCTGGAAGCTAAGATTAATCAGCTTTAAGAAGAAAACAAGAAATTGTTAGGTCATGAACAGAGAAATACACGTAGAATCAAGTGTCTTCTGCAAGAAAACAAAAATATTAAATCAACCAACAAGAATCTGAGGAAGATGATTGACGATCTGTATGGAAAAGCTCCACAATTGAAAGCTGGTGAAGAAGATAAAGAACAAGAAGAGGAGCAGGTTGATTTTAAACCATCTGATTCTGAAAAAGAAGAGGATGAAGAAGATGATGATTTATCAGATGATGCTGGTGATGAGAATCCAAAGAAGAAGAAAGATGATGATGATGATGATGGTTCTGATAAAGGTAATGATGATGGTAGTTCTGACGATGACGATGATGATGCTGATAAGTACAGATATGAGAAACGAGAGTCTGATAAGAAGGATACAGGTGAATCTAGTTCGAAGAAGGCACCGGGTGAAAATACTGATGATGATAGTATTTTCTGGACTGGGAAGATAAGAACCTTATCAGATGAAGACAAGAATTTATATCGTCAGATGTTGACTTAGAAGGTTTGGACAATTGAATTGACTGGAAAGTTTCCGGAGATTTTTGAGTCTGATGATAAGAAATTTGAGTTAGAATATAATGATCCTGACTTAGAAGATGGAGAAGTTTCTGCAGGTGTTGCTAAAGAGATTCTAGAAGGTTTGGCAAAACAGGTTGGAAAATCTCTTAAGGATTTGATGAATGATAATGAAATTCAAAATGTTCCTGAAAAAGAAGCTGGAAACCATTCTGATGATAGAGATACGCCTGTGTTTGAAGATATTGAGATTGAGGATATTACAAGCGAAGAATATCCTGAGTATTTGAGAGACAAACAGGATGATGTGATACCTGAATTTACTGAAGAATCTCTTAATCAGGCTGAGAAACTAGCAGAAAAGAAGAGTAAGACATTCGTTGAAGAATTATTCAAGAATGCTACTGATCAGATGCCGAATGTTGAACAATCTGATGACTTGAAGAGTTTGTTGAAAAGGCTTAAAGAGAAAGAAGCTAACCAACCTAAAACTGAAGTTCTGTAACACCCCAACCGATGGTGGAAACATCGAGGTGTCACGTATGAATGATTGTTCAGTAGCTCATGGTAAATAATAAATTTCAATTATTGAATTAAATACATTACATTCAATTGTCCTACAAGAATTTGTACATCAACATGAAAAATACTAAATACACATCTTCAAGCATTAAACTCTAATCTTCAAGCAAGCAATAACCTGAAACATGTTAAGTTTGAAAATATTTTGGGTCAACAAAAGTTGGTGATAATACATAGGTTTTCGAATATAATGGATAACAATAGTTTGTACAACAATCACAGTTGTATAATGATAGAGTATGAGTGCGACATGTAACAATGCGTTTTTGTACAATCAAACCTTGTGTCGACTGAGTCCTAACTCGCAAGTTAGTAAAAGTGTAACTGTTATCGATCATCCCTGAATTTATGCAGGGGGATGGGTTTGTCAGACCTATAGCGCTATAATCTAAACAGGCGGCTTGATCAATGTTAATGATTATACTGTGTCTTTTTGTTACAGTCAAATGATAGAATGAGTAAATGATAGTGTAATTGAATCACAAGTTTCAAAAATGTAAGAATGAGTAAATGATAGTGTATAAAATGTTTAAACATGTTTCACCCCAAAATGTAAAACAGAAAAAGGGGCTATGTAAACTCACCTTAGCAAAATGTTAAGTCTCGTAAAAATAGAAATAGTGTAGCCCAACGATGCCAAGTATTACCCTATAATTAAGGTAATAAATAAGTCTAAGTCTTTCTAGTCTACTAATATTTTCTAGGGTTTCGAATTTGGGGATAAGTACTCGTTTGATTAATAATTAAATTGTTTAATAAATAAAAGAAATTCGATAAATAAACAAAAGTCTATTTGTAGACTTTAGATTAAAGATGGTCACATTATAAGATTTTAAGTATAAAAATAATTTTTATAAAATTATTTTTTTAAAAATAGAATATTTAGTCTATTTATTTCAATTTGTCAAAACATAACTTTAATATCTAAAAACTATTAAATTTAAAGAATTTTCAAATTAAAATTTGTATTTCTATTCTAAATGGGTAGAAATAATTTATATAAAATTTTGGTATAAAAATAAAAAAAATAATTTTTTTATGATTTATTTATGATTTAAAATAACAAAAATTAATTAAAAATATTAAATAAACGGTTTTTCAGAAATAAAATTTATTTCTGAAATACTTATTGATCTAAAAGCTTAAAATAATTTTTGTGGGATTTTATAAAGTCGTTTAGATGTTTTTATAGAATTTTATAATTATAATTGAATAAACTTGTAATATTTATAATATATATTAAATAAATAATTTTTGAAAAACTAAAAATTTTATGATAAACTTTACCATTAGAATAACATAAAATAATTTTTATAGAGTTTATAAACCTATTTTGGTATTTAAAAAAAAACTATTTTTAAAAGATAATATCATAAGTATTTAAAAGAAGAGGATCTAAAAAAAATGTGTGGTTTGTGAGGATTGAACCCGAGTCAGTGGCCGGGTGATGGTTTATCACAAGTGTGGCCACCACTAGGCCACACCCTGAGAACAAATGTTTAACAGGTTTGTTTAGTTATATACCGAGTTAGCATGATGATTTGAATACCATTTATAAAAAAAAATAAAAAGTCGTTGGCACTCTAAATCGAACCTACGACCTAGAGCCTCAACCACAGTTACCCCAACCATCTGATCTGTATCGGATTTCTGTTTAATTTGTTTTCTGAAATGGTTTTAAATAGACGCGAAATGTAATCATCTTCCCCAAAAAAATAAGAACAAACCCTAGAATTCAATATGTTTCAAGACCACGATTCAGGCCAATTAACCATGGGGTTAATGTTTATAAAGAGCCGATTAAGGTGTGTAAACAACGAAAAAAATTATACCAGACCCGAGATGCTTCCAATCGACGGTCAAACAGAAAGTCAATAAAAACTCAATTCTACGAATTGTAGCGAGCTAAGGGGAAAATTGAGAGAGGGTTTGTGGTTTTCGGCACTACTAGGCTGTCATGGGTTGTCCAATTTATAATAATTCCTATGGATTAAACGATTTAGAAGGTTTGACCATTCCTTAATTACAAACGCAAATTGATCCTAAAAATGGCAGTTTTGGTTGTAATTGACGCGTATAGAATACGCTGATGATCTGTCAGTTTAATTCCATACCATAATCCGGTCCAATACACGCGTATTTGAATGAATCTTGTGGGAGGGGCTTGTGGTTTGACTTTTGGTTAGTCAAAATAGGGGTGTTTAAGTGTTTAAAGAATGTGGGTAGCGAAAAAATTACACAAACAGGCTGCTAGCTCAGCTGGTTTGTGTTGTGTTTGTTATGTGGTGAATCGCTTTGGACATGGGTTCGAGTCCCGGCCCAAACAAAGGTTTTTTTTTTTTTTTTAGATATAGAATAAATGGGTATGGGACTAGATGAAATTTTTTTTTTATTAATTCAAAAATTTGGTGAAAATATGAAGTGTTACAGTCTCCCCTACTTTTGAGAACTTCGTCCCGAAGTTATTAACAAACCAGGGTTGAGGGTTTTTGGGTAGATGTCTGGACGTCTATTGCTAGTATGGTAATTTTTATAGGTAATAGGACGTAGTGTTTCGAATGATGGGATGATATATAGGAGTTCTAATGTTGAGGTGAATGGGAACAAGAGTTGAATTACGTGGATCTGAACTAACTAGGCGAATAAGGGTCTATATAAAGCACCAATCCTAAGTTTCTAGAATACAAAAGGAATACATGGGATGATGGACTATGGAAGGACTAAATGAACTAACCAATAACTAGGGTTTATAATTAGTTATCTACCGAAGACCTTGATAGAATTTCACACTACCTTAACGTACCTGTAAATTCATGATTACGTTCCGGACCGCAATCATCAATTTACCTTACATTAGGGTTTTGTGTCTTTCTATGACTCTAAACACACATGTAAGTAATGCAAAATAACCTTGTGATTAAATCGTATACAATGTATCCAAAAATAAGTCCAACTGTTGAGCAGGAAAAAGACCTCTACCAGTCAGTGAGTAAGAACCTCTACCGATTGTTGAGCAGGTGCGATAGCCTCTACCAGTCGTTGAGCAGGTTGTAGGGCCTCTACCGACTGTTGAGCAGGCATGATGACCTCTACCAATCGTTGAGTAGGTTATTCAGTACTCTACTAACTGTTGAGCAAGTACTTCATCCTCTATCAGTTGTTTGATTAAGTGTACCAATTATAGATTGGATTGCAACTTGATAATATGTTCACGTAAGCAAGTTTATAGGTGTAACAATATAGTGTGTGAGTTGAAATTGTATAGATTTAGATATTAATATAGCAATTAGTTCAAACTCAACCAGACATGTATTCAAGTGTCATGAACATACTAGATAAACAAACTCTCATATAAAAGACAAAAGTTTCAATACTAGAATTTATTACATGAATCAAAATGCGTCAATACATAGAAGCAAATAACATTCTAATGGTAGATCTTGTTGTTAAGTAGCTGGAGGGTCTTGATCTCGGTTCAAGTTAGGGCACCGGTTACGGAAATGATTTGGGTCTCCGTATTCATAGCACTGACCATAGTTGTATCTGCCGGGACGATTAGAGTTAGTAGCCGGAGCAGGGTTGGTCGGTTGGTTGGTTTCAGGGTTTAGGGTCTCACGACATGTGTTGACCAGGTGGCCATACTTACCACAATTGGTGCACAAGGGACACGCTGAAGTAGTGGGATGATGTCGTTTGCATGTGTTACACAATGGAAAGTTTCCTGTATAAGGTTTCTTGTTAGAAGCTTGTGTAGTGAGGTTTACATCAGGATCCCTGGTCTTACGCTTCTAGTTCTCAGTAGTTACCGCGGCTACAATACTTGCTTTCTCGCCTTTCCAAACTAAGGTCCCGTTCTTTACGTGATTGTCAGTTAAGGTAGCTGCTAGATGCTTGGCCTCTTCGAGGGTAGCAGGGTTCCTTCCCCACACCGTGTCCTGAATCTGCATAGGTAAACCACCGATATATTTCTCAATGGCTACAGGTAGGGGAGTGACCTTATGGGGCAACAACAGACTGAGCTCATGGAAGCGGGTATTATAAGCAAGTTTTTCCCCACTATCCTGAGCAAGGGTGTGGAACTCGTCCTCTAATTTCTTGACCTCGTTACGTGGGCAAAACTCGGCTTTCATTATCTCCTTAACTTGATCCCAGGTCATAGCAAGTGCAACTTCAGCTCCACGGGTGCGCTTTTCCTCATTCCACCAAGTGAGTGCTCGTGTGTGAAGAACACTCATAGCATAACGGACCTTAAAGTTATCGGGACACTCACTGTTAATGGAGGTATTCTCAATACCCTCGAACCATTGTAGGAGACCAGTAGCTCCTTCATCTCCACTGAACTTAGGGGGATTACAGGTATTAAAGTGTTTGAGAGTGCAGGCTGGGAGACCATTCCCGTTTCCATTGTGGTTTCCATTGCCGTTTCCATTTCCATTGCCGTTCCCGTTTCCATTGCCGTTTCCATTTATTTGGATGACTTGGGACAGTAAGTTAGGAACCAGAGTTGCGATCTGTTGCGCCATTTGTTGAGAAATGATCGCAGCCAGTTGGGCAACACCTCCATTGTTGTGGTTAGTGTCGTGGTTATGGTTGTGGTTGCTGCTCCCTTCCTCATGATTTCCACCACTGTTATTACGAGTGCTGCGACGTGGAGGCATGATCTGTAAGAGACACAATGAAATGAATGAGGTAATATAAGGAATGTAATCATTTATTCATTAATTAAAACGAATAAACAAAAACGTTGACTTATCAAAGATTCTAGATTCTAATAACATAGTGAAGACATGCTTTAGTCTATAAGTGAACACTCATCCCGAGAATTCCCAGGTAGGCATCCGGGTCCCTCGTCTGATTGGGATATATGCGCAATGCCAGCCAAGATAGAAGTCTCAGAATACAGGCGTTCACCCTTCCAGATTGCACGTGTTCATTATTAAAATCTAGAACTTCGACGAGATCTCAAGGTGGTTCAGGCTAAACCTGAGGATTTTGTCCTATTAGTCTAAGAGTAGATCCAGTGATGGAGAGCAATCTTCTTTTAGGGAATAAAGTAGGGATAAGAAGTAGGAGGGAGATAGAGAATAGCAAGTAAAAGGGGCAAATACTGGTTATAATCCTATGGTTATAGACTAGATTATTTTTCTAATAACCTAATTCCCTATAACCATGGCTCTGATACCAATCTGTAACACCCCAACCGATGGCGGAAACATCGAGGTGTCACGTATGAATGATTGTTCAGTAGCTCATGGTAAATAATAAATTTCAATAATTGAATTAAATACATTACATTCAATTGTCCTACAAGAATTTGTACATCAACATGAAAAATACTAAATACACATCTTCAAGCATTAAACTCTAATCTTCAAGCAAGCAATAACCTGAAACATGTTAAGTTTGAAAATATTTTGGGTCAACAAAAGTTGGTGAGAATACATAGGTTTTTGAATATAATGGATAACAATAGTTTGTACAACAATCACAGTTGTATAATGATAAAGTATGAGTCCGACATGTAACAATGCGACTTTGTACAATCAAACCTTGTGTCGACTGAGACCTAACTCGCAAGTTAGTAAAAGTGTAACTGTTAATGATCATCCCTGAATTTATGCGGGGGGATGGGTTTGTCAGACCTATAGCGCTATAATCTAAACAGGCGGCTTGATCAATGTTAATGATTGTACTGTGTCTTTTTGTTACAGTCAAATGATAGAATGAGTAAATGATAGTGTAATTGAATCACAAGTTTCAAAAATGTAAGAATGAGTAAATGATAGTGTATAAAATGTTAACTCACCTTAGCAAAATGTTAAGTATCGTGAAAATAGAAATAGTGTAGCCCAACGATGCCAAGTATCACCCTATAATTAAGGTAATAAATAAGTCTAAGTCTTTCTAGTCTACTAATATTTTCTAGGGTTTCGAATTTGGGGATAAGTACTCGTTTGATTAATAATTAAATTGTTTAATAAATAAAAGAAATTCGATAAATAAACAAAAGTGTTTTTGTAGACTTTAGATTAAAGATGGTCACATTATAAGATTATAAGTATAAAAATAATTTTTATAAAATTATTTTTTTAAAAATAGAATATTTAGTCTATTTATTTTAATTTGTCAAAACATAACTTTAATATCTAAAAATATTAAATTTAAAGAATTTTCAAATTAAAATTTGTATTTCTGTTCTAAATGGGTAGAAATAATTTATATAAAATTTTGGTATAAAAATATAAAAAATAAATTTTTTATGATTTATTTATAATTTTAAAATAACAAAAATTAATTAAAACTATTAAATAAACGGTTTTTCAGAAATAAAATTTATTTCTGAAATACTTATTGTTCTAAAAGCTTAAAATAATTTTTGTGGGATTTTATAAAGTCGTTTAGATGTTTTTATAGAATTTTATAATTATAATTGAATAAACTTGTAATATTTATAATATATATTAAATAAATAATTTTTGAAAAACTAAAAATTTTATGATAAACTTTACCATTAGAATAACATAAAATAATTTTTATAGAATTTATAAACCTCTTTTGGTATTTAAAAAAACTATTTTTAAAAGATAATATCATAAGTATTTAAAAGAAGAGGATCTAAAAAAAATGTGTGGTTTGTGAGGATTGAACCCGAGTCAGTGGCCGGGTGGTGGTTTATCACAAGTGTGGCCACCACTAGGCCACACCCTGAGAACGAATGTTCAACAGGTTTGTTTAGTTATATACCGAGTTAGCATGATGATTTGAATACCATTTATAAAAAAAAATAAAAAGTCGTTGGCACTCTGAATCGAACCTACGACCCAGAGCCTCAACCACAGTTACCCCAACCATTTGATCTGTATCGGATTTCTGTTTAATTTGTTTTCTGAAATGGTTTTAAATTGACGCGAAATGTAATCATCTTCCCCAAAAAATAAGAAAAAACCCTAGAATTCAATATGTTTCAAGACCACGATTCAGGCCAATTAACCATGGGGTTAATGTTTATAAAGGGCCGATTAAGGTGTGTAAACAACGAAAAAAAATCATACCAGACCCGAGATGCTTCCAATCGACGGTCAAAAAGAAAGTCTATAAAAACTCAATTCTGCGAATTGTAGCGAGCTAAGGGGAAAATTGAGAGAGGGTTTGTGGTTTTCGGCACTACTAGGCTGTCATGGGTTGTCCAATTTATAATAATTCCTATGGATTAAACGATTTAGAAGGTTTGACCATTCCTTAATTACAAACGCAAATTGATCCTAAAAATGGCAGTTTTGGTTGTAATTGACGCGTATAGAATACGCTGATGATCTGTCAGTTTAATTCCATACCATAATCCGGTCCAATACACGCGTATTTGAATGAATCTTATGGGAGGGGCTTGTGGTTTGACTTTTGGTTAGTCAAAATAGGGGTGTTTAAGTGTTTAAAGAATGTGGGTAGCGAAAAAATTACACAAACAGGCTGCTAGCTCAACTGGTTTGTGTTGTGTTTGTTATGTGGTGAATCGCTTTGGACACGAGTTCGAGTCCCGGCCCAAACAAAGGTTTTTTTTTTTTAGATATAGAATAAATGGGTACGGGACAAGATGAAATTTTTTTTTTTATTAATTCAAAAATTTGGTGAAAATATGAAGTGTTACAAGTTCAAGGTGGTTTCTATAAATATCACAATGAACTATTCAAAGGTAGAGCTCTTTGTTGGAAATATCTTAGACAGTTGCGATCCGTTGCTGTGAAGAGAAAGGAATTCTGTATTTTCACAGATTCCATGATATCAAGACGTTACCGTACTGGGCTATGCGTGATATTTGCAGACATACTATGACTGGTGCAACTGTTAATAATGATGCAGTTGGTTACTTTGCTAATCGAATGGCTATAGAGAGCAGAACGGGATGGGATGTGTTCAGGCCGCAGTATCCTATTAGAAAAGTTCATAAAGAAATTGATTCGATTACTGGGCTGAACAAGGTTACTTTGAAGTATACATCACCAACAGTGTTGAAGCGCATTCCTTTGATGCCTATCCAACAACACTTCAGCAAAGATTTCGTGATGTGGTATTATGACTGGAGAACTGCGGAAGCCGTCATCTTACTGAAAGATAAAAGGGGAGAGTACAAGAAGATTCACATTTTTTATCCCATGTGGTTGATTAATTGTTTGTATGAAGACATAATCATGCTGTATTACAATCCGATCTACTGTGAAGAGAAGGATGGTGAACAAGCGATGAAATACCATCGTGTTGTATGTTTGTGTTTCGCTTGGGATGTGAATGTAGGTTGTGACTATGATAAGAAGTTGGGAAAGCATGTGAAGGTTAATGAAGTGTAGAAAAGATCAAAACCAAAACCTGAGCCGGTGATGACTAAAGAACAGAAAAAGATTCTCCGTATCAAGTTAATGAACAAAACACTTGATTATCAACGTCAACAATCCAAGCAATAGTCGAGGGGGAGTTTGTAGATGCACGTTTTGCGACTAGTTGATTTGGATTAACAATAAAAGTGTTTTGTGTAATTACGTAGGGTCGAAGGAAGAATGTAAATAGGTCGAAGGAAGATATAAAAGGTCAAAGGGAGAAAACAAAAGACTGATGTTTGGTTCGAGCTGTATTGCTGGTCGAAGGTGCACATTCGCCCATGTCGATGGGTCGAATGTTCAGCACTATATAAGTTGGAAATTTTATTTAGTTTGTAACTTTTGCCATTTCAGTGGGTGTATTGCGTCTAGGTTTTCTCTCTGGGTCTAGAACTTTCTGAAAGTGATTTATTTCATTGTAAACCTAATTTGTAAGCAAGATTAACAAGTTTATTAATGAAATGGATGTTGAAAAGGTGATTGATTGTGTTTGATTCAATGCATATCATTTTGTAAACAATCTAGGGTTTCCGTACCTGGATTTGTTAGACTTGTATGATCATATAACTATTTTTTTTATCAAAACCTATCCGTCAACACAAGAACGTTACACTCATCTGACCAAGTTGGTTTAAAGTCATATTTTTCAATTTTAGTAAATGATGAGGAACCCTCAAGAATTTCAAGAACAATTTTCTTACTATTAGGTTCAGTGATTTTAATTTCTTGACCCTTCAAATTAGTTGGAATAACGTCAACCAACTTTGGTTCCCTTTTGTCAGTGTTTTGAGAAACTTGATCAGTGGTTTCACAACCAATGCCAAATTTCACATGACTTTTGGTTTGTTTGTTGAGGAGCATCTCAAAACCTTTACATGATTCCACCCATTTTTCACACTCAACTTGGGTGGACTCAAGCTCCTTCTTACAACTCTGATATTTTGTTATCATAGTTTGGAGCTGGTCTTTGGTTATACTTGCTTCATGTTTTAAACTGCTGATTTCAGATTCTTTTTCAGTCAATTTTGATTTCAACTCTTTTGAATGTTTTTCAGATTGAACTTCATCATCTAAAATTTTCTTTCTAAGCTTTTCATTCACCTCTTTAATGTTTGCAAATGCTATTACACATTTGTTTGAACACAAATCATTTAAGATTTGAGGAGATACCTTAGCAGCAGCCATCAATGCACAATCACACTTGCACTCACAATCATTATCACCCCATGGATCTGAGAGATTCACAACCTCTTCTTCAGACTTTTAATCTGGAACTACTGCATCAACAATATCATTAGTCACATTTTCAGACTCAGACACCACATTCTTAGATTTAACTTCTTCTACTATTGTGTCCAAGGCCATGAAACAAAAAATTTCTGGTTCATTTTCAGTTTTGGCAACAAGAGCAAAGTTCTCAATTGTTAGCTCATCTGGAAAACTGCTCCAATCAACAAAGCCTTGTGTGAAATAGCTTTGTTGACTAGTCTCTGCAGGGGCAGAGGGTGGAGTAGCAGTTATTGGCATTTGAGCCTAAGCAACAGGGGTTTGAACATAGTGAATCTGAGGAACAGTGGGTTAGACATAATGGACAGGAATAGTGGATGAGGACTGTTCAAAGTGAGCAGTGTTTTGCACATTTGTTCTAGCTAGTGATCCAGTATTGAATGTCGAAGGTTCAGATAATCAGAAAACGACCAAAACTTTAACCTGAAGATACATTCGACCAGTCGAGAGGTCAAATGTAGTTTTTCTTGGGTCGAATGTAGATTGAATGAAGAAGAAGGCTTCATTCGAACCCTTAAAGGGTCGAATGAACACTTTCGACCTCATGAAAGGGGCGAAGGTGGGAGCCTATAAATAGGGAAAAGTTAGTTATTTTTAGAGAGAGTTATCATTTGAGCTTTTCCCCAGTTTTGTGTGTGTGTGATATTCTCTGTTTTAGGTCTAGGATTTCATCTGTAATATTCTTGATTTGATCTAATACAAAGAGTAAAGTTATGGAAATTGCTCGATGATTCATTATCTGTTTTCATCACGATCGTTACGGTTTATTTCTGAATCATTTTGCACAACCGGAGGGGATTCCGCACCCTACGGTTGGTATTCGTGAGATCACGGTTCGTGATTACGATCCTAAAACGAATTTTCAATTGGTATCAGAGCATAGGCTCGATTTCACGATTGTAAATTGATCTGAATTGATGAAAATAGATTAGAATTTTGGTGTAAAAGTTTAAAACCCTAGAAATTTTGAAGCTTTCATAAAAACATGGTTTTTAATTGAATTAGAGTTGAATTTGATGTTGTTTTCAAAAATCCTTTCACAAATGTTTGTCTAAATTCAAATCCACACAAAACCTATCAAATTTCATTACATTTGGTGAAAATTTTGTCAAAAACCGATCAGATTCGTGTTCTTAAGGTTGAAGATGATGAACAGACCTGAAAAGGTCGAATGTAAGATTTGAGGGTCGAACCTAGTTTTTTCTGGTCGAACGTGAACCATTTTAGGTCGAACCGAGAGGTTGTGTGTGTTGTTCTGTACATTCGACCAAGGTTTGGTACATTCAACCTTACGGGAGGTCGAAAGTGGAATTTTAGTGGTCGAAAGTGAGTCAGTGTTTTACAGTTTTCACATTCGAGTCAGAGGAAAGGGTCGAACCTAGAAATTTTCCACATTCGAACCCTCGATTACTTTTCATCAGGTCGAACCAAGTATCTGATTTTCAAAGATTTTCATTCTTGAGGTCGAACCAAGACTGAGTTACATTCGACCCTTTTAAAAGGTCGAATAAGACTATATTTTTCCAGGTTCGATCCCACGAATATTCGGATAATATTTTTCAAATTTTAAGGTGTAAAAAATTTCGAAATAATTTTTGTTGAAAAATGATAAATTACTTGGCTATATCAAGAACTGATGATCAGATAAAAGCTGCAATGCAACAAAAGCTAACATGGGAACAAGTTGTTGCATCTATGATTCAACAATCTGTTACACAACCAGTTGTGCAACCAACTGATAAAATGGTTAATGTGAATGAGTGTGTTAATAGAGAAAGTCTTTAAAGTAATGTTGTGTGTCTTGTCAAACAAATGGGAAAAGATGATTCAAGTGAATTGTCAAAGAGCAAGTTGATTCTGATACAAGTTCAGAACAGAGTGAATCAAGAGGAAGTGATACATCAAATGTTGATGTAAATTCTGAGAATGGTTCTGAGAATGGTAATAATTCAGATGCTGAGGTAAAATCTAATGCTGAATGTGCTAATTGTTCTGATTGTGTCAAATTGAAAAATGAAGTGCCGAAACTTCTTGAGGACAAACAGAACTTAATAAATAAACTTGAAAGATTTCAAATTGAAAATAAATTTTTGGAAAATAATGAAAGACATTTTATGAATCAAATTGAATCTTATAAGAAAGAGATTTCAGAATCAAATTGAATCTTATAAGAAAGAGATTTCAGAACTTCATAACACTATTTCAAAGAATAATCCCACATCAGAGTTGGAAATCACAACACCTTGTGTTGTTGATCCTGATTCTGAGGTGAAATCTGTGTTTGAAGAGAAAAATGAAAATGAGGTAGTAACTTCAGAGCCTGAATCTGAAGAGAAACCCATATTCAAGTTTCCTGAAGGAGTTGAAGGATCCTATATGTTGGAAGGAGAGGACAAATTGATTTTCAACAAAGATTTTCTAATTGATAATATCGAACAATCATTACTTAAATGTATCTTTGTCGATAATAATGATTTGATAAATCAATTTAGAAATCAATTTGATCATTTACATTTTGAACTCAGTCCTAATCAACATGAGAATGAAAAGGATCAGCCTGGGAACAAAAAGAAAAATCCTAGGGCAAAAGGACCAAAACCAAACAAATTGAAAGGCAATGATCAGATGAAAAATTCTTATCATGAGAATTCAAGAAGTTTTTCATCTAAATCACATGACTTTTATGATTCTCAAAGTCACTCTCGATGTGATGGTTATTGGAGAAACAACTCACCACAGTATTCTCATGGTTATGTTGAATGGAGAAGCTGTTTTGAATGTGGTGAAGTTGGTCATATTGCTGCTCATTGTCCCTACTGGTATTGGGATGAAGGGTATGCATGTGATTTTGTGGAATATAGGTCTTGTTATAACTACGGAGAGTGTGGGCATTTAGTTGCTTCCTGTCCGTATGTTAAACAGAAAAAGACCGAAGTGAAATTTGCTAAAAATTCAGGCAATGTCAAAAAGCTTGTATCCCCAAAACCAATCAAGAAACAAATGGGGAAACGCGTTGTGTATGACAATCGTAACAAAATTGCCTTGAATAAAAATGGAAATTGTGATAAGGTTACTAAGGTAAGGGGGAGTTCTAAGGCTAAGTCTAAGAATAACTCTAAACCTGGATCTTCATCAGTTAAGTCTGAGAAGATTCCAAACAAAGTTCAGAAGCAGGTTTCAAATAAGAAATCTGAAAAGTCAACAATCAAAACGATTTCAACAAAATCTAAAATAAGCTCTGAACGTGTTTGGAAACCCAAATCACTTTTTAAATCAATAGCAATTTCTACTTCAAATCAATCCATTGAAAAACCAATTGATTTTTAAAAAGGAGAATGGATTGATGTTCCGAGGATTGATGACCTTGGACGACCCATCATTGTGAAGGGATGGGTTCCTCTCTCGTGCTAATTGTTTAACAAGTGTGCAGATTGTTCCAGACAGACCTATTAGTAATCTTTTGATAGTTGATAGTGGAGCATCTGTATACAATCTATTTATTGGAGAGGTGACGGTCAAAGAAGGGATATTGAAAAAGGAAAACATGATTTAAGCAGAGAGAAGAGTGTTTGTTGTATGTTTCCTACCTGTGAAGTCGGAAAAAGTTGCAATCTCATGCAATTGCTCTCAGGTGATGGATTTCTACAACAGATGCGACATTACGGTTTATTCTAAACTATCTTATCTTTGATTAATGGCTTTACTAGTTGAAAGAACAAAGTGAGTCAAGTAATCTGAGTGAGAAAATGGTTTTTGAAACTCAATGAGTAAACCGCATCGGATATCATTTTATTTTGTTTTTCTTCAAAAGTTTAAAAATCCAAAAATATGCTTATTTTTAGATTTTTATGGGGAGAAAATTTCAGAAAATCAAAGTAAAAAATTTAGAAAATCCAAAATGAGTTTTCCTGGAGAAAAAGATGAGATGATAGTACATCAGTGGACTGTCAGACTACTCTGAAAACAAAATGATGTTACAATATTGAGTAGCCATTACAATTATATATTGGTAGACTTGAAATCAAAGTTTAAAGTTTAGCATGGTGATATAAACTGAAAATCAATAACTGATAATCATGTGGATCAATGTCTCGTTGACATATATTCTTAGTACCGAAATTTCATTTGATAGATTGCCAAAATCGGAGGTTTCGGGTCGTTATATTGAAAGTTATCTGTGGATAGCCTAACTGATCTTTTGTCGTATTGATTTACGGACCTAGATCAGTCATGGTATCTTAATAAAAGATCTTTAACGACAAATCATTAAGTTACCGAATGAGGAACTTAATATGTGTGATGATAATCAAAGATTATCTAATGCATCGTATCAATACAATGATGAAAATCATGTATGATATTAGTCCTCACCCTGGTTGAGTGCATAAGTCACTTTGAAGCATTAATTTGCTGACCTGTCACCGCTGTGCCTCATACCTTGTAACTAACGGATAACTACAATATAATCACGTGTTACAATGAAGCTTTGTGCAATTCTTGATACGGGAATGTGTCGCGTGTGCGGGGACCATAGATTTTTTAGTATCTAATATTACCATAACGTATCTGAAGTGCTGAACAATGAATGATGATTTTAGGTTTAAGTGGACAAACATACTGGTAATGGTTGTAGGATGCTCAATGTTAAAAAGCAGAAAATTGATCAAATAGAGTTTTGCCTGACTGTTCAATACTGATATGATCCTCTTACCAGAAAATCCACAAAAATATGTTCAGTTTACTTTTATGCAATTCCATTTGAAAATTCAAAAAGATTATTGGTGTGTTTTAGCATAAACTTTGAAAAATCAAAATATTTTTTTGTATTTTGTTCCAACTTTATTTTCGATAACCGATGTTGGGATACTTAATATACTTAAAAGTTGAAAAAGACTACAGATTTTCAAGTTTCTGGTACGTATTGAAAATGTTTTATAGTTGAGGGGGAGAACTATTGAGGGTCAAAAGGAATGTGAAGAGTACTTCCGAAATTTTGTCGTGTCTAACGCTGGTTGTAGTTTGTGCAGTTTTTAGTAAATTTTTCTGCAGAATCAAACACAACAGGTGCACTACTCAAGACTCATCGACAAAGCGTGTAACTGAACAAGACCCAAACCTGAACATCAAGATTACCAGAACAACAGAAACTAGTCAGAGGTTGTTAAAGAAATGATTGAAGATTGAAGAATTCAAGATTTGATGTCTGTCTTCATCTCTGGACCAACAAAAGGCAAAGCCAAGATTTCTTGAGTCTGTCTGAGATTTCGAAGCTTACTGCAGAGATAGACAAGAACTTCGACACAAACGTGCATGAAGATGGAAAGTTTTCAAGTTGTTCAAGATGATGAGATCAAGACTTGAAGAATTGTTAACTTTCTGATTTGGTACATCACTAGCTAGGTCCAAGGGGGAGATTGTAAGTGCATTATTCATGTATGTCCCCAGCTAGTGATCCAGTATTGAATGTCGAAGGTTCAGATAATCAGAAAACGACCAAGACTTTAACCTGAAGATACATTCGACCAGTCGAGAGGTCGAATGTAGTTTGTCTTGGGTCGAATGTAGATTGAATGAAGAAGAAGACTTCATTCGAACCCTTAAAGGGTCGAATGAACACTTTCGACCTCATGAAAGGGGCGAAGGTGGGAGCCTATAAATAGGAAAAAGTTAGTTATTTTTAGAGAGAGTTATCATTTGAGCTTTTCCCCAGTTTTGTGTGTGTGTGTGATATTCTCTGTTTTAGGTCTAGGATTTCATCTGTAATATTCTTGATTTGATCTAATACAAAGAGTAAAGTTATGGAAATTGCTCGATGATTCATTATCTGTTTTCATCACGATCGTTACGGTTTATTACTGAATCATTTTGCACAACCGAAGGGGATTCCGCACCCTACGGTTGGTATTCGTGAGATCACGGTTCATGATTACGATCCTAAAACGAATTTTCAGTTATACCGCAAGCTCTTCAAAACAATCAACCGAATGCTCTCCAAGCTTCCTGATCGATGTTCTTGCGCCTTAGCAGGTGTTAGAGGTTGATATTTTCGTAAAAGGGCAGTAGGGGGCGATTAGGGTTTGAGTTTAGAGGATACAAGAGGCATAAGGTTGCTTAAATACAAGTTTAAGGCGGTTTGGTGAAACCTGGTGCCCGCGCGCGGCCGCTTGAAGGCTGTGAGCGGCCGCTCACAGCTCTTCGGCCCGCGCCGGGTTACCTGCTTCGTCGTACAACGTGTTTTCATCGATGTTTTCGCTATTTTCGGCCATAATACGTGTAACCCCATGTGTTAAGACCCCAACCATCTTACCGGTCCACCTATTACGATTTCTATTAACGTATTCGGTTTAATTTCACGTAATCACATACAGTTTGCACATAGTTTCACAGAGTATCATAGTAGCACGTAATTGTAATCAATTCTCAATCAATTAATTCATTTAACTTCATTGTTCACCAACGCTCGAAGTTCACTAACCATGTATACAGTTTGGTGATTCCCCGAAATACCATTTCATGCAGTTATTAACCTATAACCGTGCAATGTGTGTCCTATCTAGCTAACCCTAGTTAAGTAGAGTGCAAGGAATGTAACTAGAGTTTAGTTAAAGTGAGAACCTGAAATTGTGAGGTATCACATCATCCCCAAGTTGAAAAGAATTTTGTTCCGAAATTCAGTAAGTAAACAGTAAAGCCAGCTTAATAATGTGTGCTTGGTTCCTGGATGTCACATCCAGGGGTATTATGGGAAACTTGATAAGTGTTTGTCTGAGGCCTTTGATTTGGATACGTAATCATAGGTGTACCATGTTGACTCCTACATTCTCTAGCAAAATGACCAAGTCTACGACATTTATAACACTTAATCTTGGATTTATCCAACCCCACCTTTGACCTGCCATGTAAACCTGGATATCTTCTGCCAGTTTTCTTATAGAAATTGTTAGTTCTAATACTGAGCAGATCCAATTGGTGCAATATGTCCATTTCTTCCATGTCCCCGGGGTCAAAATATTGCAGGTCATTATACTCAAAGGATATGTTATCAGATGCCTGGATATCACCACCACTTGCTGCAAAAGCATAGTTGGGTGAATAAGAATCAGAGTTATAACCATAGTTTAAACATGAAGTTATGTCAATAAAATGATCATAACCCTGATCCTTACTATTACCAGGCACCTCATTCTGACCCAAAAGTAATGTATTACCAAAAACATAATCATCAGACACTTTTCCAGAGTCCTGAAGCTTCTTTTTCTGGTTAAGCTCTCTCTCATAAGTCAAGAGCTTACCATGAAGCTGGGTCAGAGATAAGTTCTTAAAACCAATTGAGTTTCTCATAACAATAGCAATAGTGTCCCATTTGTCTGGTAATAATCTCAAAAACCTTTGGTTCAATGTTGAATTAGGATAAGTTAGACCCACCAGTTTTAGTTCACTAATTAGACAGTTAAACCTCTCAAATTGTTGAGTTAATGACTCTCCCTTCACATGACTGAATGTTTCATATTGTTGGTTAAGTATTTCACTGTTGTTTTCAATAACCTCCTCAGTCCCGCCAAATTGTTCTTTCAAAGCATCCCACAACTCATTTGCACTGTTACAGTGTAACAGCCCAGCATAGATATCATTTGGTAGAGCCATGGCCACAATACTAAAGGCCTTAGCATCTAACTCAATTTTCTAAATATCTTGCTCGAAGTAGTTTTCTAGTTTCTTTGGCTCTTGAACCTTGGGATCTTCGGTACTCACGCCATCGGAACATGTGGTCCGAAGATAACCGACTTCCATCACCCAATGTTCTGTTGAGCAAGAACATGGCTCATCCGACGTTGCCAGATATTGTATTCAGATCTGACAAGCATCAGTGGCTTGTTGTTCGTGCCAGTGTTATGTGGATCGTGATTGATTGAGGCCATTCTCTGATTGTTTGTAAAACAAAGTGTGTTTAAAAAACTTTGAACGTAAATAAACTTTTACTCTGTTTTCAATCCGACAAACAAAACGATATCAATAATTGTGAGCTGATCTGTTTATATTAAATTGATTGGTTAGATCGAATTTAATTGACCAAGCTCTGATACCAATTGTTAGGATCTGAGTTTGATTTGTTGTGAACGTTTAATAAATGAAACAGTATGAAGATAGATAAAAATGGAAAGTGCAGCGAAATAATAAACTATCAATCATAACAAACGGGATAATTGTTTTCAAATCATCGTTCTCATTAGCTAACACAGATTAGTATGATTACACAATATCTCCACTTCAGCCTGATCACTCACAGATGTTTGTCTAAGTAGATCTAAATTAATTTTTCCTATGTAAACACAAATGAAGGTTCATGAATGCAAATAAACAAACATAACTCATGTTTGTTTTATTTAATCAACAGAAAATTTTCTTATGATTCGTTCGTTTAGCAAATAAACAAACTTCCAGACAAACAGTTCACAAATGGTTTGCTGAACATTCCGTTTGTTTATAGGTTACCACCTTTAACGAGATTAAACTCTATAAAGGAAGATCCGTAGCATTAATTGAATGCGAAAGATCATGTCATGTTTAATGACAGGTAGATTGAATGTAATGGATTAAGAAAGGGGCACATTTACACAACCCTAAAAATTAGGTTTTCACAACCCTCTATGCCCCGTAGAGGCCTCTACAGACCATAGAGGGTGTCAGTGCAATCAATACCCTCTGAAAAAGCAAGCATATATGTCCCGTAAAAACCATTACATCCCATAAAAAGGTTTTGTCACGTTACATGAAAACCTATGTGCCCGTAAAGGCATAATGGGGCATAATTGTGTACGAGGTACGAGGATTATCAATGATCAGACTGACTTGCAGGGTGTTAGTTTGAAAAGTAACATATCTATGCCCCATAAAGGCCTTTACGGGGCATAGAAAAGTGGTTGTTGGGTGCATTAATTATTATTATTATTATTATTATTATTATTATTATTATTATTATTTTACTATTTATTATTATTGAATACATGAATAAAAATACAGATGCTCGAAGTAGATGTCTTCTGGACACGGTTGAATTATCAAAATGGATGAATATGCCAAACACCGGACTACTGATTTGTCAGACATTTGGTGTGGTTCTTCAACTCTTCTATCCTAATGCAGCGTCCGTTTTCTTCCCTTTGTTCACTCATCCTAATGATCTACCTGAACAACGCATTATATCGATAGCCCATGTGACCGGCAACCACTTCATCATGCTTTTAGCTAGCAGAAGACGCTCAATGCCACATCCGAATGGAGCATGTATCAGTTGGGTAAATGGAAAGGAAAACCCATGGTTGAAGCTATATAGGGTTTGTCTAGGACAGGGACATAGGCTACATCGAAGTAATACAATCGGTGAAAGAGTGTGGTTTGTAGGGATGAGCTCGGGACAGTATCGGTACCGAACCGATACCAATCCCGACAATACCGATACCGAAAAGTCCAAAAAACCAATACCGGTACGGTATCGGTATCGGTATCGGTTCGGTATTGGTACGGTACCGGTGTGGTATCGGTATTTTACCTTAAAATACCGATACCATACCGATCCCGTACCGATACCGATAATACCGAAACCGAAAACCTCTAAATGTGGGTACCGATACTGATATCGAAAACCCTCGATTCGGCATCGGTTCGGTACGGGATCGGTATTTTTTCGGTTCGGGATTAGTTTTCGGGATCGTATGCTCATCCCTAGTGGTTTGACTTAACTGGTATCTAATGTAAACGTTGTTTTATAATGTATACTGATTTATTAAGTGAAAAAAAAATTGTTTATCTTATTTTACCTTTATAATAAGAAATGATTTTTTATATAAAACTCAAATAACATGTTTAAAACTAATTAAAAAAACAACAAATATATGGGACGTAGAGGCCTTTTATGGGGCATAGAATGAGTAAAACTACGGGCCACAAAGAGCTTTATGGCCCATATATTGACTGGGGAGGGTTGGAAAGGAGTCTTATGGGACGTAGAAGGGTAAATTCTACGCCCCATAGAGGGCTTTACGGGGCATAAAAAGAAATGATTTTTTTTTTTAAACTCAAATAATTGAGAGGTCGTAAAGGGGGTTAATGGGCCATAGAAGCTCAAAATAATCAAGGGTCCTTTATGCCCCGTAGAAACCTCTACGGGCCATAGAGGTGCTCACAATCATCGGTGTCAGACTGACTTGCAACTTAACCTCGTACCTCGTATTTTATGCCCATCTATGTCCAATAAAGGTCTCTATGGGGCATAGTTTTGTCTCTATGGACCGTAAAGGTCTCTGTGGCCCATATAAGATCGTGCAAATAAAAACCTTTATTGTGTGAATAATCGGAGCCTTTAGAAAATGCCGGGAGAACTAAAATTAGCGCTTAGTTTAAAAAAGTAATCGGTTTGGGTATATCTTTTGTCTGCTAAATGGGCTATTTTGGGTCTATAACTGGATCGCTCTTATAAAATATGCTACTTTGAACATTTTCAAATGGGCTGACAACCTTACTGCGGTTGTCAACACTATTTCACATCATTTTGGTCGATTTGAACTCAAGCAAATTGATATCTTTTTAAATGACCCGTTTTAACCCGAAACTAGTTCGGCCGAAATTCGTTTTAATCCGCTACCTAACAGTACACAGCCAACATGCCTATTTTGCTGGGATTACTTCCTAGGCAAAGGTGTGTCAATTTAAGTAACATTATATTTGATACATACTAACCAACCCAATATCAGTTATCACCCGGTCAAACCCATGTTTCTACCTACTAGTTTATTTCCCCATTTATGCATGATAATGTAGTGTTCCATGTATCCCATTTCTGCATGTTTTACCCAATGTTCCTTTAATTTCTCTTATGCATATCACGTTTTCTATTCATGTATTGTAAGCCTATTTAAATGGGTTTTTTTTCTTTCAATTAGTAAGAATAAAATATTTGTAAAGCTTTGTGCTTGATCTCTATTCTAGTCTTGAATTCTTGGAAGTTTTGTAGATTTTTCTTTACCTATCAGGTCGTGAGTAAATTGAAATAAATAAAAATAACTTAACAACACAAGGTAAAACCCATTACAAATAGTTATTATAGATAAACAATTATTTATCAATGGTCCATTTGGGTCAACCCACATACAATTGTATCTATTTATTAAAATTCACTATTAAATAAAAAATAAAAAATAAATGATTCGCAAGGTAGGTTGCATTAAAAATACAAGTGTTTTATAAGTAAATGAGATAAACTTGTAACATCAACAAGAAAATAACAGAGAACAAAACATCTTAGAATTGTCTAAAAATCTTTATTTTAATTATATTCATAAATTTACCCGAAAAAAATAGCAGAACAAAAATGGCACACAACTTTAGTTTACAAACATACAGGTAGATCATTACAAAGGGAAATTTGGCACAACTCACCGACGACCAAAGCATTCGTGCCACCAAGGAGAAATTTGCAGGGATTAGAATCACCTCGCTGTTGCTTTACATTAGCTCTGCCATTTCCTCTCTGCAACAACCACATAAATTAATCAGATATCAGAAATGTCAAAATGGATGACATGGCAGGTGAAGTGGCGGTAAGTTTGACCATGTTGACTTTTCGAGGACGTGGCGCCCAGTCATGGATATTGGACGAAATGGTTGAAAATTTAGAGGGTAGTGAGAAACTTCTCAAACTCCAGCTCTATATCTATAGCTCAAGCTCGGCTAGTGAGAAATTTCTCATACTCAAGCTCTAACCATTTCATTCTCACACACACACACACACACACACACTTTTTAGTTATTTATCTACAAATGATATATTATGTAACATAAGTTTCTTATATATTACATAACAAAATAAATAAATTTATAGAGATACATGCGCGTTTAAGCTCGTCTCGATTCAAAATATAGAAATTAGACCAAAGCTGATTGCTTTGATATATATTTTTATGAAATTTAGTCGTTGTAAAATAATGTAAACTAAAATATACCTGTATTATTTTTTCCCTTGGTGGTCTGTTGTGGTGTCCGCTTGACCCGTGGTGAGCCATGCCTGCCACTAACTGAACCGGGCAACGAGTGTCTCTTTTTTAAATAAGCTTCTTTACCGTGCACATCTGGACTTGATCTTGGTGAGTTATTCGCCAGAGCTTTTGCTTTTGCAGATTCAGTAATCTGCATGTAACTTGGTATAGAATTACTACTGCAACTACCTCGAGGTTCCTGATCAATCGGTTCAGAGCTTTGTGACCCATGAGAATCCCTCCGATTTGCAGATTTAGTCTCTCTAGGTAAATCGTCCAAACTATTTCTTAAACCGGAACCTTGGTTTGAGCTTACGGGTGACTTTTTATTATTTGACCCCTGTTTCAGTTTCCGGACCCTTACCTTTTTACTCTTTTTGTTATCCGAGATCTGACTAGATGGTGTAGCTTGGCCTTCAGAGGCGGTTACATGACCTCTTGGGGATGTTTCTGGGGACTCGATTTCTTTATGCATTGATGACTTGTACATTTGACGACCGGTTTCAGGTTCCAGCTCAATGTGATCATTAGATGTGTTGCAATCATAGTTTTCTGATAGATTCGAAATAGAGTAACTCAACTCAGTGCCTGGGAAAACATGTTCCTCTTTGTCTAAAACTTTCGATTCTTTGTCGCATTCAATGTTTCCAATCTCTGATGGATCTGGTGAGTCAAGCATGGATGTGACAGAAAGCTCGGTTCCACATTCTGACCCACCGTCTCTACTATGACCTAATTTTAAGCTTTCATAAACTGCTAATCCCACGGGTTCAACAGAAACACTTTTATCCGCAGGGGAATCCACTATGTGTTCTTGATTTGAAGAAGTGATGGAAGTCAATGGCTTGTTCTTAGAAGTCAACTCCTCAAATCTTGAATGGGCCGCAATGAATGCTGGATTACTCGCCTTTCTAGATCCAAACACGGACTTCCTTCCCTCTGAATCTGCTTGATCAGTGGCAGCCCTTTTGGAAGGACGTTTCGGCTGTTCAGCGTCCACTACAGGTGTCTCGGGCCCAGTATTTAAAAGTTGGATTTCATCAGAATGAAAATCAGATTGTTGCTCAGAAACTACGTTTCCAATCTGGTTTTTAGAATCATATACTTTGCCGTCCTGTTCTTGTTTTGATGGATGTGGGTCCATAAGTTGCGGAGAAGACACCGACGTCCACCTTTCCAACCATTTCCATGCTAAATCGTCTTCTGATGGAACACATTTGATACTGATTTGTTTGGTTCTTGGTGTTGATTCCAATAGCTTTTAATGAAACTAGAATGTTAGTTTTCTAGAACTAAAGGAAAATGCAAAAAGCCATGTAACAAAATGTGTTGATTTTTGGATTACATATTAAAAACTTTAAGACATAATTAACACGTCAATTATTCATAAAGAACATCAGACAAGGAAGTGCTTGTGGGTTGACTCTACTCACTTGGAATGCACGGAAAATTGAAAATTTTGACACGAACCCTACTTGAAGGGTCGATTTATTCAATAAGCATAAAACCTTACAAATTGTTCTGTCAAAAAGTAAACTATTATTTTTACATTATAAATAAAAAGAACCCTATTTGACCCGTTACTGAACCTGCCCAATTATTTCATTTAGAAGGCTGAACAGTTCCAGATGATAAATAAGAAAAATAATATTATTACCTGGATAGCGAATCGGTTACTGAGCAGCTTCTCAATTGAGATATATGTTGGAGGTGGCATGGTTTTCGAATCTTGTTTCCCCTGAAAGAAACAAAAAATGGCATATAACAGTTAATGGTTGAAGCAAAGATGGAACAAAATGTTTTGCACGGTTAATACGTTTTGGTTACTCAATGATTTCCAAATATCAACATAAGACTATTCACATGCTTCAAAATTTACCTTTTTACAGGTAGACGTTTTTTCAAGAGGCATGCTACGATGACGGGCACGGACAAGAGATTGCATCTTAACAATAGATTGAATGCAACGCAATGTTCCAGCAGCACGACAACGAACCATATGCCCTCGCACAGCAGCTTGCAATTTCACAATATTCTTATACCTCATTTGTTCTCTCTGAGCCTAAAGAATACATACAACCATAGTTAATAAATATTATCTCAGTTAGGTAAAAGGTTATAACAGGTTTGTATTACAAGGATCATTTTTAGTTCAGGTCGGGTAGACCCGCAGACATGTTTTTGCCAATTTTGGTAAACGGGGCGAAACTGCTGCATTTAGCTAGAAGTAAAAACATACCAAGTATTTCCTAACAGCAGACTGGATGACAATGACGGATGATTCATCGAGACCGGAATCGATTTTAATTTCATCTTCATCAGCAACTTCAGTGACCAAATTAGACACGTTATCGTCCTTGATGGTTGATGTTGACACCCGAGGCAATTCCTCTGTCCATAGATTTCCAGGAGTTTTCTCAGGTACAGAACTGACAGGCGCTTCATAGTTGATGACAACAGGTTCCGAGTTCTTATTCTCAGAAGGGTTTTCGGTTATGACAGTGCTGCTTAGCACTTGATGCCCTGTTGATCTCTTGCGGAAACTCCATCCTCTTTTATCAGAACCTTTGTTCTGAATTAGTTTAACAAATGTTCACTAAGTTAGAAGACACGCAAAAACATACACACACACATACGGAGAATGAAAATAAATGTGTAAACTGAATTAGTATATCATGTATTATTAGCTAAAGTGCGTGCAAAACACAGAGAATTCATATGTTTCCAGAAGTATATGACAAACTACATGTCTCAACATTGAATCAAATATGAGGAGTTGTGTGTAAATTATCCTTTAATGCAAGATTAGATCCTATTTGATTATCCTGTTTTGGATTATATTCACAGTCTCCATCATTAGATGTTTTGTAATATTCAGTTGTAAAACCATGTCCGATCAGTATCAGACCCGCTGTGACGGGGAAATCCTCCGGTTAACTGAAGATTGGGACGAGTACAGGGAATTTCCTACTTTGGGGGTTCATGTCCACGTCCCCATCACCGCTCAAACCATAGTCAGATACTAGGTTCCCCAAATCTAAGAAACAAACCGTTATTCGATTTTAGTAACAAATGCCACATATAATCAAGTAAATTAATGTTTATAGACAGAAGCTCATTATTTATCTTTATTCAATACTGCCATAATTAAGGATATTAACAAATATTACCAGTAAAGTTACTCATCTCAAAATTTCTCCAACAACTCAAAATAATAACAAAATTCTCCAAGCATCACTTTTGTGTTATATATATCAGCTAAAAGCACATCATTAAGACCATTTAACATCTATAATACAACCCTAATCACAAAATGTATCAAATCTATAGCTTCATTACAACGAATTCGACCAGCAAACACAAATCATGATCTCAATCTCAAAGCCTCACCACTCAATATCCAAAACACAAATCCGAATCAATCAAACATCAATTCTACAAATCACAATTTTCATTCTACTCATCATCCAATCAGACATTCACCGTTTACCAAAACAAGAAAAACACACTGAATTCCATGCTTACAACAGCGAAATAATATATGTTATCAACACTCCAGTAATTGTAACTAATTTAATTAATTCACAACTGCAGAATAATAATAATAATAATAATAATAATAATAATAATAATTGCTCTAATTATTTGCTCTTCATATCACACCATACATTCTTCTCATGTGATCCGACATTCAATTAACCGTTTATCAAAACCACAACATACTGAATTACAATCTTAGAACAACGAAATATCGACATATTATATAAATTAGAAACAATTACCTCAACAGAAGCATTTTGGTCGTCTCTATCGACAGATTTAGAGCTGCTGTTTCTGCCACAAGCAATGATTCTGAAGCAATATCCACTTGATCTTCCCATAAGGAACAACCCAATAATTCCAACTGTATACTGTAGTTTATTTATGTTCAGTTTTTGTTTTACAGATTAACATTATTATTTTGCCATTATTGGAACGTGCACTTGTATTAGTGAGTGAGTGAAGACTGGAGAGTGTCGTTGAGCTGGCAGGTAGTTAAACCCGGACGTCAATATACTTCTTAAATTTAGAATAATACTTGTGTTTCAGTTCCGCCCCTTGTTCGTCACTTTGGTTTTAAGGGTAAATAATTTGAAACTCCAAAACTTAGCTAAAGGGGAAGGGGCGTTCATTGGTAAATATTTCACTTAATTGATTTTAACTAATTATTCACTGTCATATCATTTTATTGATTTCTTTCATTAAAATACTTTTTTGGAGGCAGCACTCCATTGATTCTTTTAATTTTTTTTTTTAATTTAAAGACAAATATAACTTTTTTTTTTAAATTCACACGGTTTTAACATCAAACCGTTAGAACGAGTTAATTTCAACCGTCTCCATCCAACACGGTCAAATATATTTATTTCCATTAATATCGGTGTAATCTAACCGTCAGATTATATTTAATTTTATATTTAATACGGTTGGAATTTTTTACTATAAAACCACCATATGATGGTGGTGAAAACACAATTCAAATCAACACAATATCAATAACATCCCCACCACACAACATAAGCATGACTCGTTGGACAGAGAACGAAGAAATCGCCTTGGTTGTGTGCGTCATAGACGCACAAAACGACCCATCCTTGCAGCGTCAACGCCGCCCATGGTTGGGTCCAGGGACACACGGTTCTGGGACCGTGTATTGGGTGACTTCAATCAACAGGTCGGCCCAAGTGGTCGAACAGTCGAAAGTCTACAAAGAAAATGGGCCGACCTAAACGTCAAGTGTGATCGGTGGACGACATTGTACGAGCGCACAATGAGCCGCCACCCGGGCATTAGGGAGGATATTGCTGTGCAGATGACCCATGCAACCTATGCGGGTCATTACCGCGACACGTTTGACCGTATCCAGGCGTTGCACCTCCTGCGCGAGCTTTAAGTGTTATTTGTTTATGTAACAACCGGCAAAAATAAGGTAATTCCGTATAAATTAATTAATATACGATTAACGTAATTAAATGCAATTATGTGTGATTTAATTATCAAGGCCTTAGGAGATAGCAATTTCCAAATAGTGCATAGGAATGCATACGTTTAATGGTAAAGCATGATTGGATCATGTGCGAATAAGCTATCCGGTATGGACGTTGGCAATTACCCGGTAATAATTAAATAAACGAAACGGATCCCGGACACCCAGGATATAAAATAAAGGGTATTTTCATAAAATATAATGAGTTTTGGAACTCCAAAACCATAAATGAAAACGTCTTGTACAAATCTCCCGGTAACGAATAAAATGCGCGTACCGCACCCGATACGCGTATAACTCATAATTTCACCCGGCAAAGGCCTAAATAACCAATCAACGCTTAAAATAGACTATATTTAAGGGTTATTAAAGGTATTTTTAATGTCCGGATAACGCGTGATTAAAACCCGAAAAATACCCGAACGACACCCGAACGACGGGGGATTAAACATAACAAACAATGGGTAAACATTTGAAGTTGTGGACCCCACCCAAACCCCTCTAAGGGCCGGCCTAAAGGCCAAGGATGTGTCCATGCAACTTGTGTTGATAATTATAATCTAAAAGCTTAGGTAAAGCATGCATGTAAAGGCAAATGTGTAAGATAAAGTGTGTAAGTGGACACTAGTACAAAAGTGGCTCAAGTCTTGTCCCCTCTTGTGTAATTTTCGGCCCTATGGCCAAGATAATCCAAGACACAAATCCAAGTAATCATAACACTAGTGGATGCATGCCTTGTTAAGTCTTGTATATAGAGATCATGATAGCTAACAAGGATTTAACCAAGATTTGCAAGAAACCTCCTATCTATACATACATACATACGGCTTCTTCCACACACACACATATCATCTTTTCAAAAATCTCCCAAGTACACACATAATCCTCCATAAGATCTCTTGAATCTTTGGCATCATTACATGTGATAATTATATATAAACATGTGTTAGAAGGTTGAATAACAAAGCAAAACAAATCCTCTTTCTTCCTTCCCTTTGGCCGTAGGTTTCCCCCATCCCCCATACACATTTCTTTCAAGTTTTTACATCTCCAAATTACTCAAAACAATCCATCATCCAAACCCCTATTGTGTGTTTCAAGAGCTTGGAGCTAAACCACTTGGAAGAACACACTAAACCCCTCTCAAATCCAAGGTTTTTGTCTTCCCTAGCCTTGTGCTAGTAGTAAGCTTCTTAATCTTGTTTTTGATTGTTATTATTCATGTATGTGTTCCTAGTAGCAAGTTGTACATGAAGGGTTTAAAAATGGTTTTGAACATAATCTTTAATAGGTTTTCATGTGTAAAATGGAAGATTAAAGATATGAAAATAAACCATGGATTTGTTGATGATGATGTATTAATCTTGAAAATATGCAAAATTTACATTTAAAGCTAAGTAGGATGATGTTTTGGTTAAAATTATGGAATGAACTTGAATATGTTAAAAGTAACTTTAAATCATCTTATTATGATCATTCATGTTATAATATGTGGAAAAACATGTTAGAAGTTCATAAATGAAGAAGATGGAAAATCTAAGTTAGCTTACTTAGATAAATGATATTTTGATAAAATGGACAAATACATAAAACACACATATAATTAGTCTTCCATATGGAATATAAGACTAACAAAAGTGTTTTGATACAAAAATAACTTACCAATAAAAAGTTGAATCTTCAAAGTTTACTATTTTGAGTGAAAAATGTTAACTTTGGAAGTTAGAATGGAAAAATGCAACTTTTGGAAGTTAAGGGACTAAAGTTGTAACTTTGAAAGTTAGAGGACTAAAATGGATATTTTAGAAACTATTAGTCCAAAAATACAAGTATGGAAAGTTTGGTGTCAAAAATGCAAGTGATAAAGTCTAAGGATGATTTTTGTAAATACTAGTAGAAATACTTGGGTATTTTGTATAAAAGTGTATTTTTGAAAGTTATAAAAATATAAAGGGTTTTAAAATAAGGATTTTTATAAAATAGAGATTTTTATAAAAATATTAAACAAACTTGGGAAACTTATACAAAAATGAATACTTTTATATAAATGGGAATATAAAAGTGTTGGAAACATTTTTGTAGTTAAGTTGACAAGTTGGGTTAAAAATACATAAGTATTTTAACCATCCAAGTAACATGTGAAAATAGGAAGAAATATGGATAATATTTCTATAAAATACATGTTGGGAAAAACTTGGAAAAATTAACTAACCAAGTTAAGATATCGAACTAAGACGCGTTAACGAACCGTACACGGACAAATCATGAGAAAAATGCCATTGCGGCAAAATAAGAAAAATATATATTTTAAGAAGTAAAATATATATATACATTGGGTGAAAACCAATAAACACTTTCCTAAGTGTTAAGAGAATTATTCGTGGGAGAAACGCATGACATAAACAAATAAGACGTTAAACAAACGTATATACTTAACAAGAAAAATTACACATTTATATATATGTACGCTCGTCTCGGCAAAATTCTAGTATATCTACTTAATGGGAAAGTAGATATGTGGGAAGGAAAGCCGCGACGAGAAGACAAAGATATATATATGTGTATGTCGTACCAACGATATCCTAGTATATTTATTTGAATGGAAAATAAATATACGGTATGGTGAGTTGAATCGGACGTTAAGAATATACAATCGAACGACAAGATCTTAGCATATTTGTTTAAATGGGAAAACAAATGTGTGGCAAAGTGAGTCGGGTCGAGCATTGAAATATATATTATATCGAGCGATACGATCTTAAGTATAATTATTTAAATGGGAAAATAATTATATGTTAAGTGAAGTCGAGTCGATGATAATAAGATACAAGTTATGGAAATATTAACAAGAGTAATATATAACTTGTAACACAAAGGGTAATGTAATGCCAACAAAACCTAGGATACGCGTTTAATTAAACGGGATTTGGAATAACTTGTGGTCGGGAGTTGGGTGTACAACTTGCCAAGGCACATGCACTATAGGAATAGTGACTTATACGTCTAGGACGTTTGTAGGTGCGAGACCACCCACTTGCTATCTACCTTTTGAGCCAGACGCAGTTTCAAGTGAGTTTCACGGCCCCATTTTAAACTATTTTTACGTTTTCGGGGGAAAGATATGTTAGGGAAATGTTTGACGGGTTTATTACTTGAGGTGTGACCGCCACTCGGGGTTGAGTCCTCGCCTCTATAATCATTTATTCGGAGATTGAAACCGGAGGAATATTCAGATAGTACTATTGGTGCCTGACAAGGCCCACCCCTAATCGATAGCGTCGATTGTGCATTAGGTTATGCCTGGGGTGCAAATATTCTGAACTTAAGTCGTGGGAAACCGAGTAACGACTTGGAGCGGGGCATTTTATTATATACGTCTTGGTTTGATTATAGTCTCAAGTAGATTTATAGGAATTTGCAACTCCTATATATTGTCATAACATGGTATTCCCAAGTATTCAAGTTTTAGAAACTGAAAAACCTGTGAACTCACCAATATATTTATATTGACGAAACTTTTTAAACATATCTTTCAGGTAACTAGATGAAGAAAGATCAGGCGAGCTGGGTCGGAGAATCTCCCAATGCGGCGTTGTATATTTTGCGGGGTTTCACCCTTATTTCCCAAAGCTTGGGATATATTTGAGAAACCTCGATGTTACTTTAAAAACAATTTACTTTTGTGTAATGTTTGGAACAAGTAATGACGCCTTAATAAATGACCCATTTTCTTAAATTACTTATGTTTAGCAATAACCTTGACTTTATGCTTTTGAACCGTCACGCCACGTGTTTCCGCCGTTGTCGTGGTGTGACAGAACGTGGTATCAGAGCCAAGGTTATAGCGAACTAGAGTATTTTCTTTAAAAACTAGACTATAACCGGATTTGGTTCAAATAATAAAGTTTTCAAAAGAAAATATATAAAGGTGTTAAATAAAAGTAATTTTCAAGAAGCATTGGGCATGAGGAGATTCCGACCAAGCCAGCCATGGGTATTGTTATGCTTTAACGTGAAATTAGAAGTTAGGAAGGTTACTATAGAGTACGCCATAACTGTCTAATTTAAATAATTCATATATATTAGTACGGTTCTTTTGCCAGGAATGTCGAACGCATGAAGTATCGCGCCGAGCTACGACAGTAGCTTGCAGATCATCCCAGCACCACCACCAGAGCCAGCAGAGTTGGTAGTGCTCTCCTCGGGAGATGAGGACGTAGAGATGGACGTCGCCGACGACGGAGCAGGCGACGATAGCTCAGATGAGACAGACCCCAGCGAGGACCCCCACTGGGCACCGGCCGTGATTGACGCGCCACTGCCCATTGTACCGGCCGCACCTTTGGCCGTACACCCCGTTCGAGCCATCAGGGACTTCCCTGACGGCTGTGCCGGTCCTTCGCGACCAAACCCAGCCCAGTCGGATGCGGCAGAGTCTCCATTCCGCCGACAGGCTCACGCCGAGCACGAGCCGGCACCGGTACCCCACATTCACGTACCTGCAGGCATGAGACTCCTGCCTATCGCCCGTGGGAGGAACGGGTGGATATCCGACGACTCCGACGACGAGTCTGTAGGTTCGGTAGGGCACATGTTGGTGCCCGAGATTCAGGCTGATCAGGAGGAGCCAGTGGCTCCAATGCTAGAGGACGCCCCAGCCGACCCCATAGCCCCACCAGCACTCGAGCCCATACCTCAGGAGGAGCCAGCCCCAGCAGCACTTGTACTTGAGGGTAGTCCCGCCCGTAGCTCTGAGCTACATAGGGCAGGCATGGAGGCATTCGCCACTGCGAGCCCTCCCACACCCCCTGTAGTGGTGTCCACTCCAGAGTGGGCCACTGTTTCGGAGCCGTTAGTAGCCCCACTAGCCGAGCCTATGCCACCACCCACCATTGCCATGACTTTACCCATCCCCACCATTCCCAGCATGACACCTGCACCGTACCCTCTGGGTGCAGGGGACCCTTATATGATGCCACCCCACTTTTCCATCAGGCCACCAGGTTTCACCCCACTACTGCCACATATCCCGATACCAGCCCCCTTCGGGCCCTTCCCATCCACACACCCAGATATACCCAGACCATCCCAGCCACCCAGGACGACACCCTTGTCTGGACCAGCATGGTCCACTGCCATCACTCTAGAGCGGGATTTTCAGACTCTCGCTGATACGGTGCAGCGCACCGTAACACAGGTGGAGCATCAGACACGTCTGATGTGGACGAGGATGATAGATGCGCGGGATGCTTTGGCGCATTACGCGGAGGAGTTGCTGAGCCTGGACGCTCAGTGCGGTATCACAGGGGATGCGCACTTTGCGCATCGACATTTCTTGTACGAGCGTATCATGAAGATCAGTATGACGATCAGTACGCACGCGCCGCAGTACCAGTATCCACCGCCACCGCCACAGTAGGATGTATCGGGGATGCACAGAAGACCCACCAGCTTATGTACATATTAGCAGCAGTATGGTAGTACAGCACGGGTTATGACACTCGTCTGCATTTTGCCTAGCCGTACGGGTATTACGGCGTATGATATGATGTTTTATTATTTCAAAAGCAATGTATTGTATGAGAAATGTATTCTCCATTTTGTATTATGAACAAGCATTGTACTGGTATTATTGAAATTAATGAAAAATCTTATTATTATGGTGAAATATGTTGTTGTCTATGATTATTATTGCTTACTCCATGTGTTGTGGTTTGTATGTTCGTGTGGTGATGTTGTGTTGATTACTATTTATTTTTGTATGATGTGTTGGTATGTTGTGTGATGACATGGTGTTGATTATTGTGTTCATACTTTGGTTTGTTATTTATGCTTTGTATTGTATAAATGTTTGCCAAATTAACCTTTGATAATTATTATTGAAGAGAAATGGCACCAGCCACTAGAAGCAATAGCGGAGCAGACGGACTGCCCACAACACCGGCCGAGCTCGAAACCATGATATCTGAACGCATAGCTCGCGCCATCGCTGAACACGAAGCCGCACGCTCTGAACACTCCCATGACAGGACAGGGAGCGAGCGACGAGAGACCTCCCCCAGTGGTAAGAGGTTTAAGAATAAATGAAAAAGTGATGGGAGGATATTTCAAAAACTCCTATCCCATAATAACACACTACATTACTATTACAGGGACAGCCTCGGGAGAGCGCGGCTGCACTTTCAAGGCTTTCTTGGACTGCAAGCCGATAAACTTCAGCGGCACTGAAGGTTCCATAGGCCTGGTCAAATGGTTCGAAAAGACCGAGGCAGTTATCCGCATCAGCGGGTGTACCCCTCGACAGTCTGTCATGTACTCCACCAACCTGTTCCTAGATCAGGCACTAACTTGGTGGAATGGCCAAGTACAGTCTCTAGGAGATGATGTTGCATACTCTCTATCATGGGCGGCACTGAAGGAACTTATGACTGCCGAATACCGCCCGGCAAGCGAAGTCCAGAAATTGGAAACCGAGTTCTGGAACCTCACCATGGTAGGAGCAGACGTTACTGGGTATACGTCTAGATTTCATGATCTCGCTCGACTGGTACCTCGTCTGGTTACACCGGAAAAGAACAAGGTGGAACGTTACTTATTCGGGTTAGCACCACAGATCCGCAGCATGGTCACCTCTTCCAAGCCCACGACCATGCGCGAGGCGATTGATCTGGCACTAAGCCTCACTGAGGATGCTATCCGCATGGGTACCCTAATCCGCCAAGTTTCAGGATTGAAAATTTCTGAAGCAAGCAGTGTTGAGGCCAAGAATCAGGGATCAAGTTCAGCTGTTGTGACTAATGATCAGAGTAACAAACCGAGGTTTGGGAAAAGAAAGAGGGATGAAGGAAAAAGGGACCGAGCGTCGGGTAGCTCGAACAAGAAAGGAAAGGGATATGTCGCCACGGGACGTGGTAACGGTAACAAGCAGGGAAACCAGGGGAGAAACAATGGATTAACTTGTGGGAAGTGCCACCGCACCGGGCACAAGACTGAAGAGTGCCGATCTGGAGCACCGAAAAATGGAGGGGCTAGACCATGCTTTGCATGCGGGTCATTGGATCATTGGAAGAAAGATTGCCCCAAGATCAACAATCAGACCCGCGGCCGGGCATTTGTGATTGGAGCCGGTGATGCACGGCAAGACCCCAATGTGGTCACTGGTACGTTTCCTCTAAATGGTCATTATGCCTCTGTATTATTTGATACCGGTGCTGACTTTAGCTTCGTATCCATTGAGTTTAAAAGACTACTTGGTTTAAAAACTAGCAAACTAGATACACCCTACTCTATAGAACTGGCTAATGGTAAAACTATTGAAACGAGAGAGGTAGCAAAAGATTGTAAATTAGAACTCTGTGGGCACGAGTTTGGGATTGACCTATTGCCGATTGTATTGGGAAGTTTTGACATCGTTGTCGGCATGGACTGGTTGTCCGCGCACCGTGCCATTGTGGTTTGCAACGATAAAGTTATTCAAGTTCCCCTCGCAAGCGGTGAAACTCTCTCAATTCAAGGGGAAAGACACGGGACGCCACTAAGGATTATTTCGAGCATGAAGGCTCGTAAGTGTCTGAGAAAAGGGCTTGTCGCATTCTTGGCACACGTAGTGGACAAGAAGGCCGACGAGCGAAAGTTGGAAGACATTCCAGTAGCCAGAGATTTTCCGGATGTATTTCCAGAAGATTTGCCGGGGTTGCCGCCACCTCGACAAGTCGAGTTCCGCATCGACCTCGTTCCCGGAGCAGCTCCTGTGGCACGATCGCCATACCGCCTAGCTCCATCAGAGATGCAGGAACTGTCCAGCCAGCTACAAGAATTACTGGACAAAGGTTTTATAAGACCAAGCTTCTCACCTTGGGGAGCTCCCGTCTTATTTGTGAAGAAGAAGGATGGCACATTTCGCATGTGCATCGACTATCGAGAGCTGAACAAGCTAACCATCAAGAATCGCTATCCTCTCCCCAGGATCGACGATTTATTTGATCAGCTCCAAGGTTCCAGCTATTACTCCAAGATCGATTTGAGGTCAGGCTATCACCAGTTGCGTATACAAGAAGAAGATGTACCAAAAACGGCCTTCAGAACCCGGTATGGACATTATGAATTTTTGGTAATGCCGTTCGGCTTGACCAACGCGCCAGCAGTTTTCATGGACCTAATGAACCGCGTATGTAAGCCATACCTGGACAAATTCGTCATTGTCTTCATTGACGATATTTTGATCTATTCACGCACGAAAGAAGACCACGAGAATCACCTTCGGTTAATTCTTGAAGTATTACGCAAAGAGAAGCTCTATGCTAAATTCTCGAAATGTGACTTTTGGATTCGGGAAGTTCACTTTTTAGGTCACGTGGTAAACGAGAAGGGCATACACGTCGATCCCGCCAAGATCGAGGCAATTAAAAATTGGGAAGCCCCTCGAACTCCTACCGAAGTACGACAATTTCTAGGCCTTGCGGGTTATTACAGAAGGTTCATCGAGAACTTTTCAAAGATAGCACAAGCTTTAACCATGCTAACCCAAAAGGATAAGATATTTGAGTGGACGGAAAAGCAAGAGGCAGCATTCCAATTGTTAAAAGACAAGTTGTGTGGCGCTCCGATACTGTCACTTCCAGACGGTACGGAAGATTTTGTGGTTTACTGTGATGCCTCACATCAAGGCCTGGGTTGTGTATTGATGCAGCGAGAAAAAGTAATAGCATACGCTTCCAGACAACTGAAAATCCATGAGAAGAACTACACTACACACGATTTGGAATTAGGTGCAGTGGTGTTCGCTCTCAAGATATGGAGGCACTATTTGTACGGAACCAAATGCACGATTTTCACTGATCACAAGAGTTTACAACACATCTTTGATCAGAAGGATTTGAATATGCGACAACGGCGATGGGTTGAATTATTAAACGATTACGATTGTGAAATTAAGTACCATCCCGGTAAGGCAAACGTCGTAGCCGACGCCTTGAGTCGCAAGGAACGGGTTAAACCATTGCGTGTTCGAGCTTTGGGATTGACTATCCACACGAATATGACTGAACGAATTCGTGAAGCTCAAGTTAACGCCCTCAAACCCGAGAATGTCAAAGGTGAAAGGTTATGAAAGATGGTGGACTCACTGGAACCAAAAGCGGACCAGACACTGTATTTCATGAATAGAATTTGGGTTCCAGTATATGGTGGAATGCGTGAGCTAGTATTGGCCGAAGCTCACAGTTCTAGATATTCGGTTCACCCGGGTGCAGACAAGATGTTCCACGATTTGAAGGAACTTTATTGGTGGCCGAATTTCAAAAGGGATATAGCAGCCTATGTTGCGCGATGTTTGACTTGCGCAAAGGTCAAGGCTGAGCACCAGAGACCTTCCGGTTTGCTCCAGCAACCGGAAATACCGGAATGGAAATGGGAACGAATCACCATGGATTTCATTACCAAGTTACCCAAGACGACAAGCGGCCATGACACGATCTGGGTAATCGTTGATCGATTGACGAAATCTGCACATTTCCTCCCGATTCGCGAAACGGACAAGTTGGAGAAACTGACCCGTTTGTACATTAAGGAAGTGGTATCTAAACACGGTGTACCTGTATCTATCATCTCCGATCGAGATAGTCGTTTCACTTCCAGATTTTGGGAAAGTTTAAACGAAGCCCTCGGTACTCGCCTCGACATGAGCACCGCATATCACCCCCAAACGGATGGTCAAAGCGAACGAACCATCCAGACCTTGGAAGATATGTTACGAGCATGCGCGATAGATTTCGGAGGTAATTGGGATACGCACTTGCCATTGGTTGAATTTTCTTATAACAACAGTTATCATACGAGCATTCAAGCCGCACCGTTTGAAGCTCTATATGGACGCAAGTGCCGATCGCCATTATGTTGGGCGGAAGTTGGGGAAAAACAACTCACCGGGCCCGAAATTGTTCAAGAGACCACGGACAAGGTCTTTTTGATAAAGGAACGCCTCAAAGCGGCCCGGGACCGCCAGAAAAGCTATGCTGATATGAGGCGAAAGCCTTTAGAGTTTCAAGTCGGAGACAAGGTCCTACTGAAAGTGTCACCTTGGAAAGGTGTCGCGCGCTTTGGGAAGCGCGGAAAGCTGAACCCACGATATATTGGACCGTTCGAAGTCTTGTCCAGGGTAGGCACAGTGGCATACAAGCTCAAGTTGCCTCAAGAGCTTAGTGGGATACACGACACGTTTCATGTGTCGAATTTGAAAAAGTGCCTATCCGACGAAACTCTCATTATTCCAGCCGACGAAATCCAGATTGACGACAAGTTACATTTTGTTGAAGAACCAATCGAGGTAACCGATTGGAAGGTCCAAAAACTAAGGCGCAGCAAGATCAGATTGGTCAAAGTGCGCTGGAATGCCAAGCGTGGACCGGAGTTCACGTGGGAAAGGCTGGACCGGATGAAGCAAAAATACCCCGCCCTATTCGAGAAGACACCTGTACCGGAGAACTCGAAGTGAATTCCGGGACGGAATTCTCTTAACGGGGGGAGAATGTAACAACCGGCAAAAATAAGGTAATTCCGTACAAATTAATTAATATACGATTAACATAATTAAATGCAATTATGTGTGATTTAATTATCAAGGCCTTAGGAGATAGCAATTTCCAAATAGTGCATAGGAATGCATACGTTTAATGGTAAAGCATGATTGGATCATGTGCGAATAAGCTATCCGGTATGGACGTTGGCAATTACCCGGTAATAATTAAATAAACGAAACGGATCCCGGACACCCAGGATATAAAATAAAGGGTATTTTCATAAAATATAATGAGTTTTGGAACTCCAAAACCATAAATGAAAACGTCTTGTACAAATCTCCCGGTAACGAATAAAATGCGCGTACCGCACCCGATACGCATATAACTCATAATTTCACCCGGCAAAGGCCTAAATAACCAATCAACGCTTAAAATAGACTATATTTAAGGGTTATTAAAGGTATTTTTAATGTCCGGATAACGCGTGATTAAAACCCGAAAAATACCCGAACGACACCCGAACGACGGGGGATTAAACATAACAAACAATGGGTAAACATTTGAAGTTGTGGACCCCACCCAAACCCCTCTAAGGGCCGGCCTAAAGGCCAAGGATGTGTCCATGCAACTTGTGTTGATAATTATAATCTAAAAGCTTAGGTAAAGCATGCATGTAAAGGCAAATGTGTAAGATAAAGTGTGTAAGTGGACACTAGTACAAAAGTGGCTCAAGTCTTGTCCCCTCTTGTGTAATTTTCGGCCCTATGGCCAAGATAATCCAAGACACAAATCCAAGTAATCATAACACTAGTGGATGCATGCCTTGTTAAGTCTTGTATATAGAGATCATGATAGCTAACAAGGATTTAACCAAGATTTGCAAGAAACCTCCTATCTATACATACATACATACGGCTTCTTCCACACACACACATATCATCTTTTCAAAAATCTCCCAAGTACACACATAATCCTCCATAAGATCTCTTGAATCTTTGGCATCATTACATGTGATAATTATATATAAACATGTGTTAGAAGGTTGAATAACAAAGCAAAACAAATCCTCTTTCTTCCTTCCCTTTGGCCGTAGGTTTCCCCCATCCCCCATACACATTTCTTTCAAGTTTTTACATCTCCAAATTACTCAAAACAATCCATCATCCAAACCCCTATTGTGTGTTTCAAGAGCTTGGAGCTAAACCACTTGGAAGAACACACTAAACCCCTCTCAAATCCAAGGTTTTTGTCTTCCCTAGCCTTGTGCTAGTAGTAAGCTTCTTAATCTTGTTTTTGATTGTTATTATTCATGTATGTGTTCCTAGTAGCAAGTTGTACATGAAGGGTTTAAAAATGGTTTTGAACATAATCTTTAATAGGTTTTCATGTGTAAAATGGAAGATTAAAGATATGAAAATAAACCATGGATTTGTTGATGATGATGTATTAATCTTGAAAATATGCAAAATTTACATTTAAAGCTAAGTAGGATGATGTTTTGGTTAAAATTATGGAATGAACTTGAATATGTTAAAAGTAACTTTAAATCATCTTATTATGATCATTCATGTTATAATATGTGGAAAAACATGTTAGAAGTTCATAAATGAAGAAGATGGAAAATCTAAGTTAGCTTACTTAGATAAATGATATTTTGATAAAATGGACAAATACATAAAACACACATATAATTAGTCTTCCATATGGAATATAAGACTAACAAAAGTGTTTTGATACAAAAATAACTTACCAATAAAAAGTTGAATCTTCAAAGTTTACTATTTTGAGTGAAAAATGTTAACTTTGGAAGTTAGAATGGAAAAATGCAACTTTTGGAAGTTAAGGGACTAAAGTTGTAACTTTGAAAGTTAGAGGACTAAAATGGATATTTTAGAAACTATTAGTCCAAAAATACAAGTATGGAAAGTTTGGTGTCAAAAATGCAAGTGATAAAGTCTAAGGATGATTTTTGTAAATACTAGTAGAAATACTTGGGTATTTTGTATAAAAGTGTATTTTTGAAAGTTATAAAAATATAAAGGGTTTTAAAATAAGGATTTTTATAAAATAGAGATTTTTATAAAAATATTAAACAAACTTGGGAAACTTATACAAAAATGAATACTTTTATATAAATGGGAATATAAAAGTGTTGGAAACATTTTTGTAGTTAAGTTGACAAGTTGGGTTAAAAATACATAAGTATTTTAACCATCCAAGTAACATGTGAAAATAGGAAGAAATATGGATAATATTTCTATAAAATACATGTTGGGAAAAACTTGGAAAAATTAACTAACCAAGTTAAGATATCGAACTAAGACGCGTTAACGAACCGTACACGGACAAATCATGAGAAAAATGCCATTGCGGCAAAATAAGAAAAATATATATTTTAAGAAGTAAAATATATATATACATTGGGTGAAAACCAATAAACACTTTCCTAAGTGTTAAGAGAATTATTCGTGGGAGAAACGCATGACATAAACAAATAAGACGTTAAACAAACGTATATACTTAACAAGAAAAATTACACATTTATATATATGTACGCTCGTCTCGGCAAAATTCTAGTATATCTACTTAATGGGAAAGTAGATATGTGGGAAGGAAAGCCGCGACGAGAAGACAAAGATATATATATGTGTATATCGTACCAACGATATCCTAGTATATTTATTTGAATGGGAAAATAAATATACGGTATGGTGAGTTGAATCGGACGTTAAGAATATACAATCGAACGACAAGATCTTAGCATATTTGTTTAAATGGGAAAACAAATGTGTGGCAAAGTGAGTCGGGTCGAGCATTGAAATATATATTATATCGAGCGATACGATCTTAAGTATAATTATTTAAATGGGAAAATAATTATATGTTAAGTGAAGTCGAGTCGATGATAATAAGATACAAGTTATGGAAATATTAACAAGAGTAATATATAACTTGTAACACAAAGGGTAATGTAATGCCAACAAAACCTAGGATACGCGTTTAATTAAACGGGATTTGGAATAACTTGTGGTCGGGAGTTGGGTGTACAACTTGCCAAGGCACATGCACTATAGGAATAGTGACTTATACGTCTAGGACGTTTGTAGGTGCGAGACCACCCACTTGCTATCTACCTTTTGAGCCAGACGCAGTTTCAAGTGAGTTTCACGGCCCCATTTTAAACTATTTTTACGTTTTCGGGGGAAAGATATGTTAGGGAAATGTTTGACGGGTTTATTACTTGAGGTGTGACCGCCACTCGGGGTTGAGTCCTCGCCTCTATAATCATTTATTCGGAGATTGAAACCGGAGGAATATTCGGATAGTACTATTGGTGCCTGACAAGGCCCACCCCTAATCGATAGCGTCGATTGTGCATTAGGTTATGCCTGGGGTGCAAATATTCTGAACTTAAGTCGTGGGAAACCGAGTAACGACTTGGAGCGGGGCATTTTATTATATACGTCTTGGTTTGATTATAGTCTCAAGTAGATTTATAGGAATTTGCAACTCCTATATATTGTCATAACATGGTATTCCCAAGTATTCAAGTTTTAGAAACTGAAAAACCCGTGAACTCACCAATATATTTATATTGACGAAACTTTTTAAACATATCTTTCAGGTAACTAGATGAAGAAAGATCAGGCGAGCTGGGTCGGAGAATCTCCCAATGCGGCGTTGTATATTTTGCGGGGTTTCACCCTTATTTCCCAAAGCTTGGGATATATTTGAGAAACCTCGATGTTACTTTAAAAACAATTTACTTTTGTGTAATGTTTGGAACAAGTAATGACGCCTTAATAAATGACCCATTTTCTTAAATTACTTATGTTTAGCAATAACCTTGACTTTATGCTTTTGAACCGTCACGCCACGTGTTTCCGCCGTTGTCGTGGTGTGACAGTTTATGTTTTTAATTAATGTTTAAATATTTAATGGATTATGTGTATGTTTTTTTTTTTTTTTTTGTTATTTAATGGAGTTTTAGTTTATTTTTGTTAATTTTTAACACACGCGGTTATAAAATACAAAAACAAAACAAAAGGAACACACACGGTTATAGTGAAGAGTGATTTAATTCAATTAAAAAAATAGAACTCGGTACTAACCCGTTAAATAGAACCAGCAAAACGGTCCACGGGACCACTACCAGCGTGGGTGGTGGCGGTGCTACCGTGCTGGTAGTGGGTACCCGTGACCAATTCGGGTGGCGCCCCGTCCCCCCTAAATTTAAAAATACTATTATTAAAATTTGAGTGAATTACTATTTGCGTCCTTGTGTTATAGTGATTTTAGCTACTTGAATCAAAAGTTGAAAACTTTAACTACTTGAGTCCCTGAATATAAATTAACTAAGGGGGAGGGGAGGGGGAGGGGGGCACTGCCCCTAAATATTTTCAACTTCACTGATTTCTACCAATCTTGCACTGCCATATCACTGATTCACTTCACTGAAACCGTTTTTTGAAGGCATTACTCCACTGTTTTTTACCCAATATAATAATAATAGCAATTATATATATATATATATATATATATATATATATATATATATATCAAAACAAAACACGGTTTTGCGCCAGCCGTCTTTTACATTTTCTTTTACATCCTAGAATCTTCCACAAAAGAAAGACTCAGACTACCATCCCTTTAGAAATATAAGAATAGAAACAGTCATGGAGAACTCATCTTCTTCTCCACTCTTTCTTTTCTCTCTTTCTAGAACTCACCTTCTTTCTACCAGTGACCACCATCACCACCACCACCATCTTCGCTGGTGGCTAAACCACCCACCTCCAGATCACTAGTCACTAAACTACCCACCGTCTCCGTTGTTGATGATGACGCCATCGCTCCTAAATCATCCAACGATCGAGATCTGATCTATGTAGTGGTGGTCAACGGACGGTCAAGAGAGAGAGAGAGGGAGAGAGAAAGAAAGATTGGACATTTGCATTGAATTCAATGCTTACCGTGCGGTAAAAAGAACCAGCAAAATGATTCACGGGACCACTACCAGCATGAGTGACAGCGGTGTTACCGTGCTGGTAGTGGGTACCCGTGACCAAAGTATTTAAATTAATTTTGAATTTAATAATCTAAAAACCATTCCTTAATAATCGTCCATCGAAATTTATTAACCGTCTGGTAAAATATATTTAAATTAATTTTGAATTTAAGTTATTTTTTTATGATTTTAAATTATTACTCTTACATCTAATTGCAAAATACGTTAAGTTCAAAATCGTAATCATTAACTTTGGAAATCAACCCTCTGAGGCGTGTTACAATGACGAAGAGAAAAATCAACAGACGCATAAAAAGCTCTGTTAGGATAACATATATTAAAAAATAAACACTTAATCATAATCTTCAACTGAAGTTTCATTCCTCTGTGTACCAAAATCTGTTGAGTTGTAAACAAATTTGTCAAACAGCTATTATACGATTCAACCTTATTATTACAATTTCATAATTTGAATGAAATATTTAAGTTAACAAAACTACATACAAAATGGAAGACTTATAAAAGAACAAATCCAAATATCTCTAAAAACTTCTTTAACGACAACAGAATTACAATATCTGCTTTACAAACTACATAAAAATACAAGTAAACATAAAAAAAAAAAGTCGTCTAACAACCAAACCCTAGAGAATGATCTTTCTTGCCATTGTCATCGGAACAAAAACAAAAACACATTCAAAAGCAGTACCACGACAACAATTCGTATCTAAACATCATCAAGTTCGAAAACCCTAAAGATGCAAAATAGGGTCTGAATATATAGTAATAATGGATTAATGTTTTTCTTTGATTTTAAGAATCGTCAAAAAACATCAGCGCCTGTTCCACGTCTTGTATCTCAAAGTGTATTGGATTGAAATACAACATATTGATGTCTTTCTTTGAACAGTTGATCATCCACATTGGATCAAATATGCGTAATTTCTTGAACTCAGCTTTATCCTTCAGAACTATCACTGCTTCAGCTGTTTTCCAGTCATAATACCAGAACACAAAATCACTACTGAAATGTTGTTGAATAGGCATCAACGGTATCCGCTTCATCACAACAGGAGGCTTGTACTTCAAACTCACTCTCTTCATGCCGGTAATGGGATCAATATCTCTATGAACAACACGTTTAGGATATTGAGGCCTAAACAAACCCCTATCATGGACCATGTCCTCAGAGAGGTTCAACCCTAGTAAATCTTGTCTAACCCGCCCATCCCACGTCAATTTTGGTCTGCCTCTACTCCTCTTCCCTTCCATAGTGAGACCTTCTACCACTCTAACTGGCTAAGTCATCTGTCTCCCCTTCACATGCCCAAACCATCTCAATCTCCCCTCTTTTATCTTATCCGAGATACTAGCTACCCCCAATCTATCCCTTAAAACCTCATTTTTTATCCTGTCTAACCATGTGTGTCCGCAAATCCACCTCAACATCCTCATCTCAGCTACCTCCATCTTCTGTGCTTGTATTTTCTTGATTGCCCAACAGTCAGAGCCATATAACATAGCCGGTCTAATAGCTACCCTATAAAACTTCCCCTTTAAGTTAGTTGGAAACCTTATGTCGCACAAAAACCCAGTAGTTGCTCTCCACTTACACCATCCAACCTGGATGCGGTGGGCTACGTCACTATCTATCTCTCCATCCCTTTGTACAAATGATCATAAATACTTAAACTTAGTTACCTGCGGCACCACATGTCCCTCACTGGTAATCTGAGTGTCCTCGTCATTGCCCACGCCACTGAAGTCACAGTACAAGTACTCCGTCTTAGATTGATTAATCCTTAAACCTTTACTTTCTAGTGCTACACGCCGGTCCTCTAGCCTCGCATTCAAACCTTGTTTACTCTCGGAGACTAACACAATATCATCTGCAAAAAGCAAGCACCACGGGACCGTCTCTTGGATCGACTTTGGTAACTCGTCTAGGACAACTGCAAACAGGAAAGGGCTCAAGGCAGACCCTTGAAGGAGTCCTACTTCTACAGGGAAAGATAGAGTATCTTCTACAGGCGACCGAACGCTAGTCTCAGTCCTAACATACATATCCTTAATTAGGTCTATATACTTTCTAGAAACCCCTCTACTCTCTTAACTGTCCCAAATCAGTGTACGAGGCACACTGTCATATGCCTTTTCAAGATCAATGAACATCATATGCAGATCTCTCTTCTTCTCCCTATATTTTTCCACCAATCTCCTAAGGATATGTATTGCTTCTGTGGTAGACCGCCCTGGCATGAAACCAAATTGGTTCACAGTAACTTGAGTTTCTCTTCTAAGTCTAGACTCGATTACCCTCTCCCATAATTTCATAGTATGTCCTAGCAGTTTAATCCCTCTATAATTCCCACAACATTGGGCGTCTACTTTTTTCTTATACAAAGGTACTACTACACTAGTCCTCCATTGATCTGGCATCCTTCCAGATTTGAAAATAAGATTGAATAACGTTGTTAGCAATTGAACTCCTACTTCTCCTATACACTTCCACGCCTCAATCGGTATGTTATCCGGCCCAACCGCCTTAGCACTTCCCATCTTATTAAGTGTTGCTCTTACCTCTCCATGTGTGATACGCTGGCAATAACAATTATTCCTTTAGCTAGAATCATAAACTAATATACTTACTCTTCATTGTCATCATGCAATTTAGTTAAAGAATTATTATTCATGTATCATAAGTAATAAATCTTTTATTAAATTGCATGATGACAATGAAGAGTATGTATATTATTCATGTATCATACATGAGTAATAATTCTTTAATTAAATTGCATCTTGACAAAGAAGACTAAAAGAGTATGTATATTGATCAACATGATGTATCAGTTGCGATTATCAATGGTGATGGTTTACCTTAAAAAGACATTGCATGAATCTGTAGTATGCGCCTTTTAAAAAACACACATATAGGCAATGCTCAAACTTATTCGTAATGACCAAGGGTTTGTGTTTAGCAGGATAGGCTTTGCGTTTTAAAAGGGAATAGTGACACAGCTTGTTGCCCACTTACCCACCATCTAAATATAACTTGTTTTGTCTTGGTAATATTATCTGTAACTCATATTAGAAAAAAGGTACAAATTATTATTAATATAAAGAATGTTAATATATATTAAGTACACAATTAATTAACTTTAGAAAATGTAAAATAGTACATTAGTGGGTTTATGACACATAAAAAAAATGAAAAATAGATTATAACTACCGTCTATCGGGGTTCTCGTGTTCGCTGCCATTATCGTTTTGGTTTAGTAGGGTACCATGAGACAATGTTAGCCTTAACGACCACAAAAAAATCTAGAAGAACAGTTGCCTCAAACCTAGACCTCCGCTTACGAAAATACACTTCAAATCACTATACCACTAACTCAATTTGTGTTTTATTCCCACCCCAATCATGTTTAGCATGAAATACTACCGTGGAGAAAAAAAAAATATAAAATGCCTCCGCCCGGTCTCAAACTTGTGACCTCTGATTAGGAAAATGCTTCTCAAACCACTACACCACCAACCCAACTTATAATTTAAAAAGAAGCCAATTATATTTGACATTAAATAATGCTGTAGAAATGAAAAAAACAATAAAATGCCGCTAACCAACCTCAAACCTATGACCTCTCATTAATAAAGTGCACCTCAAACAACTACATGACCACAGACCTAATTAGACCACTAGGTATGGAGGGACGGCAAGGACCGGCTTGCCTATGCCTTCTACGTCGGGCCATTTTGGTGCATTGGGAATGTGAAAGAGCCGTTGTCAAATGGCATCATTACCATTTAAAAAAAAAAGTTTTCATTAATATATAAATACCAAACATTCCACCTCTTTTTAACACCACATTTCCTACAACTTTTATACAACTTTTATAATTTTTAAAACGCTCTCTCAAACACTCTCAATATATTTAAACCAACCCATTATTTATAAAAAATCCAAACCTTCAAACAACCATGTCGGTGTGTGTGACACCCGGTAAATTTTCTTTTCACTTCCTTCTTTCCGTCTCTTTCAGTTTTGAGCTTTGTGCAATTTTCGGGATAAAAATTCTTTCAACGTGGGGATGATGTGACACCCGGCATGTTTGGCTTAAACATTTTAGTAACACCTAAGTCTACCTTAGCGGGAAACATTTATAAACGGACTTAACCAGGTTAGTTGAGTCGGGTCAGGATAGGATTGTCCAGGGTTTAGTGGTCTGGAGGACCATTGGGAGTCATTTTGGGAATACACTAGTACCGGGTCCTGTTGTTGGTGAAATTACATAAACTAAATTAAGTGCTATGTGTAGATTGATTCTTATGTGGTGGATTATATGCAAATACGTGTTTAAACGATGTGTAGATGATCATCCATGCTTATATATGTTAAACATAGATTAAGACTGCATGTTCACGTGTTAGGATGCGTTAAAATACGTTAAACACGACAAACTGGAAAAAACTAGAAAACATAGATCCAGGTTCGACCACAACGTGGGGGCGAACCTGGAAAAGGATCTTGGTTCGACCTTTAATGAAGGGACGAACCTGGGATGCAAAAACAATAGAATTTCATTCGACCAGATAAGGTACATTCGACCCTGAGAAAGGGGCGAATGTGGGTACGTTCGACCAGGTGAAAAGGGGCGAACGTGGACTAGTATAAATAACAAACTTTGTCATTTTTCACCATTTCACAAACCCTAATCGTCTCCAAACACTCTCAAATGATTTTAATCACTAAGGAAGGAGTTTTGCTCTTGTTTTTCATAATCTAACCTACCAACAACATCTAATCAAGAATCCAAGGTGTGTTCTTAATCCTAAACCTTTTCAAAGCATTTTAATTCGTTTTCATCTAACCCTAAATGTCAAGATCTGTTCTAAGGATGTTTTTATCAAGAAAAACCTTTTAAGCATCTTTCTAAACCAAAACCCTATCATTAAACATAGGTTTTCATAGCAATAAACATATGTTAATTATGTGTTATGTGATATTATGTGTTGTTTGAAGATGTGCTTTTGTACTAATGCTAGAAACATGATCTAGGGTTGATATTGATGTTAATTTAGGATTGTTTATGGTCACAATTAGATGAGTAATAATATCATGTCTAAATTGGGGATTTTAATAAAGCTAGGGCTCGATGCATGCTTGTATGATCAATAGAACTTTTTGAGGTTTTCAAACACATGACAAACTGAGCACTATTAAGATGATTATGGATTGATTTCAAAAAGTTTCCAAATTGGGTAAAGATTTCATGCATGATGTGATGTTTTCATAATTTTTGCCATTTTGGGAAAGGGCTAAAATGAAAAGGTTTTGGGGCAAAATTGGTGGGGTTTTGTGGGGATATGTTAATCATATTCAAATGCTGTGTTTGGTGATGTTTCGGATGTTTTTGAAGCATTTTTGGGAAAAACATTCTGCCAGGGTCGAACCTGGGCACCTTCGACCAATCGGGTGGTCGAAAGTGGAATCCCATGGTCGAACCTGGACAGTATTGGTCGAATCAGTTCAAAAGGGTCAAATGTAACTTCGAATGGGTCGAAGGTGGTTTCCAAAGGGTCGAAGGTGGGTTAAAAAGTGGCGAAGGTGGAGCATAATTTCCTGGTTCGACCCTATGGATTCAAGAATGAGATTTTTTATACAAATTAAGTGTTTTATGCTTGAACCTTGTGTGTAATCTATGTGTACTTGATTAGTTAGGGTAATGAGTCACCAACGGGATGTCGGGTCGGTCTAGTGTGTCGGTTGAACACTTAAACACGTTTCAAAACATACTTGGTCACGATCTAGACAATCGGGGACTAGATAACCTTATGGTTGTTAGTCGGAACACTTATGTGAACATTTTGATAGATCTTCGGTAGTGGGATTATCAAGGGCTTGGCTTTCTTATATTACTGAAGAACGCAACCTAAGGTGAGTTCACGGCCCCACTTTTACTGCTTTAACTTTTGAGGGAGAAAACATGCGCTAAACTATTTTGGTAACATATGTCATACTATGGTTTTAACTTTGTATTGCTATACGATCCTTGAAAGTCCCGGGGAAAACCATGAATGTGCGGGAATGCACAACGGGGGAAATGTGGATAGATCTATTGGGTTTGACAGACCCCACTCGACGGCTTGGAGGGCCGGGCGGGTGCATATTGTCTCGAACTGGTAACATTGGTAACAACACTGAACACACTCAGGCCGAACATTGGTAACACTCTAGTAATGGTTTTCCAATCGTAGTACTAATAAAACATACGCCTAGCTAGCGTACTCGGTAACATTGATATAGTATGGACATGGTAACGTTTTGGTAATTCTTGGTAACATTTGAACAAACCTGTGAACTCACCAGCATTTTATATGTTGACGTCTCTTTTGGCATGTTTTCTCAGGTCGCTAAGGTAGCACCGGTTGGACTAGGCACACGGGTCTGCATTGGCGTCTAGAATTAGTAGCATGTTTTGTAATAAGTGTCTTGGATACTTGGGAACACTGTTTTGTAGAGATTACATTCTTTAAATGCTTCCGCTTATGAAATCTATGTTTTTGGGTTTACGTACTTCATATAGTGTCGTTTATTGTGACTGTTGACTTGAATTCTGGTTTGTCATGCGCCTCGCGGTAAAACCCGCAGTGGAAATTTGAGGGTGTGACAGATTGGTATCAGAGCCACTCCTGTGCCGTTCGGGATGGTGGGTGCATACCTCATCAGGGACGATGAGAGTCTAACCTCATTAGGGACGATGAGACTCTAACGGGGGGTGAATATGACACCCCAGGAAAATTACACATCGGCCGTGGCCAGGAGAGATCCTTGGTTCATAAGTAATGTCTTGCCTCTTAAATCACCAACGCGTTTTGGGGCTTAATGTTAGTGGATGAGAGGAGAACTCCACAGTTAAGCGTGCTTAGGTGGGAGCAGTTTCAGGATGGGTGACCTTCTGGGAAGTCTCCACTGGGCAACCAAAAACAAATTCGTGAGCTCTGGATGGGCAAAGCGGACAATATTGGTGGTGTGAGGGGCCGGATGTTACAGTGTGTTCACAAGATCTATGGGTTTGGCATGCTTTCTTTGGCATTCCTGGTTCGAACAACGACATTAATGTCATTAACCAGTCGAAGGTTTTTGACGATGTCATAAAAGGAACCGGTCCGGATACCAGGTTTACAGTATCGGGGGTGGAGTATAGGCGCAGTTATTATCTTGCTGATGGAATCTACCCATCTTACGCGACAATCGTTAAAAGTATTCACCACTCGTTCGTTGAAAAAAGAAAGAAATTTGCCAAGTTTCAAGAGGCGGGAAGAAAGGACATTGAACGGTTATTTGGGGTTCTACAAGCAAGATGGCACATCATTGCAAATCCGGCACGTATGTTCACCCCTAAAAGATTGCGTTACTGAATGTATGCTTGTATCTTGTTGCATAACATGATACTCGAAGACGAAGGCGCCGCCATCTGTGCGTATGACGAGAATGCCCCGCCGGAGAATACCGTGCCTGTCAACCCACATCAACAAGATTTAAACGAGTTCTTGTTACATAACAAGTCCATCCATGATAATCTTCAAGCGGACTTGGTTGAATATATTTTGAACAACAGACAAAAGTAGATTATTTGTAATTTTTTTTATGTCGAATAGGTTAATTTAACTTTAGTTGTGTTTTTTTTAATTATTTGTTATGGTTTTAATGTAATATTAACTTTTTAATATTAATATTAGAATATTAACTTTTTTATTTTTTTATTGTAATATTAATATTAGAATATTATTTAATTAAAAAAAAAAGAAAAAGCATTAAATGAGGATGTGCCTCCTCCACATCCTTGGAGCATCATCCCAATGATGGTCATACCCCACGCTGACGTGGCAGCTGAGGTGGAGGACCATCATGGAAGATGGGCCTCCTCCACACCCAAAGGTCTTAGTGATTTCATATGAAACTAATTGTATTTAACATTAAATAATAATGTGTACACGAAAAATAAAATAAAAAGGCTCCAACCTGATTTAGAACTTGTGACTTCATTATTAGGGAAGTGAACCTCAAATCACTACACCACCAACCCATCTTGTGTTTTAAAATGAAACCAATTATATTTATTATAAAAAAAACGCTAGAAAAAACAAAAAAAAAATATAAAATTGCCACCTCCACTCTCAACCAATGAGAGAGACTTGCACTAGTCATGCATCTCTAAATTAATACATAGTTAATTAATGGTGGTACAAAATTTTGATTTTTTTTCTTATAAATAACCCGGAACCGGAACTCCAGTTGTGTTTACTTACGTGTTGCATTGGTGGCCTATGTATTTTTATCCTTAAACAAATCAAAATGATGAAATTGATCAAGAAAGTTAAGTACTTAAAGTGTCGTACATCGATTAGAAAACAATGCTTATTTGTTATATAATTTTTTTCTAGGCACTTAAGAATTGTATAACTATTTAAATTAGCAAAACTAATATTACTTTGATTGCAACAAGATATTTTTTTCATATATTTTGTTACAAAAATAAAATTATAATTACAAAATTTCTCAAAAACTATAAAAATAAAAACAATAACCACATCACAAAAAATAATAAAAAAATTGTTGGGTGACTTTTAAGAGAAAGGACAGAAAGTATAGTGTGTTTTAGGTATAAAGAAATGTTAAGTGACTTTTTAAATAGAAAACTGACAGTGGAGTGTTTTTTATATGTAAAAACCGTTGAGTAACTTTAGTGAAAAAAAAAAGAGAGAGTTTATTTCCCCATAACTCTTTTAGTGGGAATTTATCTGAGTTAATTATGTTTATCCTTTGTTTTGTAATTGAATTTAATAATTTTAAAGTCGATATCTTTTTTATGAACATCTCGAATTCCAATGTTGAATCAATGTCCAATTTCTAGTACTCCCGGTTTAACACTACTTAGCAATGTGACTTAAAAAGAGAGAAAGTTAAAAGAATGAGGTATAGTTAAGTGTTTTAAACCATTTTCTTAAAGTGAGCTAGTGTGAAAAAAAACAAAACAAAACGGAAGATGTGACATCTAGATGGAGTTAAAGATGGTTAGAGTATACCACATGACCAATGTGACATATTCATTTAACTATCAAGTTTATTATGATGTTTTTGACTATGATATAGAAAATGTCACGCTGTTGTTGTATGCTTCTAGATTTCTATTGTTAGTCTCACGGCTTATTGTGATGCTTAGGTTGTGCCAGCCAGCTAGCTAGCGTTTTGGTCCTGGTATTGTTCTTTATCATTGTTTTTGCTTTCTGAAGAATTATTTATTGAAGTGCTTTTTAAATTCAGCCATAGGATACATAGTTTGTTTTAAGAGTGTCTTTCCCACCTACAACACGTTCAATATAAAAGGTATATATGTCAACGAATAAGTCATTAAATTATTTAGTCAGTAATAAAAGACAAATTATAAACAATACCTAGTTTTTGTTTTGAATTAAGTAATATCTATTGTTGCTTGACTGCTGAGTTGACAAAGTATTTGCAAAATGTAATTCACTTGCCACAATTCGACTTTTTAATATCAAACAAACGTAGATTAGCATGTATTTGGTAAAATCAGAAAATAAAGGTAAGTGATTAATAAGACCCATGCTATGTTATACTTGTGAAGCTGGAACTAGGACGGATACTTGAACTCATGAACACAAGACTTTGCACAACGATGTGACTCTTTTTATTAATAATCAAACAAAAATGTGGACAAAGAAGCAATACAAACAAAACTAAACACATCATCTTTTAAGATATACCAAATGTTTCTAGCTGACAACAGCTCTTATTCGAACTCAACAACATAAAAAAAATAAAATAACAAGGATAGGCCTAAACAATATGCCATCCCTATCCTAATTTAACTTGAAAGCTTAGAACTTTAAACCAAGTTTCACCCAGCCAACAAGCTTGAACTAAATAAAGGCCGCTTCTTACCTTCAGCTACATCCCAAGCCGCGACTCGACACCAGCCGCAACTCACATCACATCCTTCCCATCCGCCACTCACATCTTCTTGCTCTTCCTGATGATTTTAAGCATGCTAAATATCACTTTATGTCCCAAAAAATGGGATCGAGAGTTCAAAAAAGGTATTTAACTACACAACTAATTACTTTTAGAAAATAGAAGATAGTACATTTGTAACAGTACTGATTTCTGAGAAGATTAACATGGACCTTTGTATGACACCCTAGGAAAATCCCACATCGGCCGTGGCCAGGAGAGATCCTTGGTTCATAAGTAATCCAAAGCCTCTTAAATCACTAACGCGTTTTGGGCTTAATGCTAGTGGATGAGAGGAGAACTCCACAGTTAAGCGTGCTTAGGTGGGAGCAGTATCAGGATTGGTGACCTCCTGGGAAGTCTCCACCGCGGCGATCAAAAACAAATCCGTGAGCTCTGGATGGGCAACCCATCGGGGCACGGTTGGGGTGTTACAGCAAAGCGGACAATATTGGTGGTGAGAAGGGCCGGATGTTACAACATTTGTGGGTTATGACTCATAAAAAAAAGATGGAAAATAGATTGGTACAAAATTTTGATTTTTTCGAACAAAATGTTGTTCATATAAAACCCCTCAAAATTTCAATTTCGAACAAAATTTTGATCTTTTTCTTATAAATAACCCGGAACCGAAACTCCAGTTGTGTTGCTTATGTGTTACGTAGGTGGCGTATATTATTTTATCCTTAAGAAATCAAAATGATGAAGTAGATCAAGAAAGTTAAGTACTAGCCTCAAGCGTCGTACGTCGATTAAAAAACAATGCTTATTTGTTATATATATATATTTTTTTTCTTTGTACTTAAGAATTGTATAATTATTTAAATTAGCAAAACGAGTAATACTTTGATTACAACAAGAGATTTTGTCATATAATTTGTTACCAAAATAAAATTATAATTACAAAATATCGTTAAAACTACAAAAATAAAAAGAATAAACACATAACAAAAAAATAATAAAAAATTGTTGGGTGACTTTTACGAGAAAAAACAGAAAGTGTAGTGTTTTTTAGGTACAAATTAAGAAATGTTGAGTGATTTTTGTAAGCAAAAACTGAAAGTATAGTTTTTTTTTATATGTAAAAAATGTTGAATGACTTTAATGAGAAAAAAAAAAAGTTTAGTGTTTTTTATTATATTTCCGCATAACTCTTTTAGTTGGAATTTATCTAAGTTAATTAGATTTATCCTTTAAAGTGTCCTGTTAGTCAAGTTTATTTAGTATAAACTAGTGTGAATGTTTGCGCGTTGTTGCGGGTATCCTTTTCCATTTAAAAAAGCTCCAATTTGAATTATTTTAAAATTTAAGCCAATCTCTAATTTCAAGCACTAAACTTTTGATTATTTATATTTAAAATAGTTTACAAGATAATAGGGTCAAGATGTTAGACACAATACACTTAATTTTCATTTTGCATTTTGGTGTTGGATGGACTCCATGTTTGTTGTGCTATGTAATACAGTTAACTCATGTTACTTCAAGTTCTAGTTATCACATTAAGACATTACTTCAAGTTTGAGAAACGTATCTACAATTAGGTATTTATAAGACTTGAAAGCGATATTAACCCCTACAATTAAGTTTCTCTTTTAGTTGGAATTTATCTAAGTTAATTAGATTTATCCTTTAAAGTGTCCTGTTAGTCAAGTTTATTTAGTATAAACTAGTGTGAATGTTTGCGCGTTGTTGCGGGTATCCTTTTCCATTTAAAAAAGCTCCAATTTGAATTATTTTAAAATTTAAGCCAATCTCTAATTTCAAGCACTAAACTTTTGATTATTTATATTTAAAATAGTTTACAAGATAATAGGGTCAAGATGTTAGACACAATACACTTAATTTTCATTTTGCATTTTGCATTTTGGTGTTGGATGGACTCCATGTTTGTTGTGCTATGTAATACAGTTAACTCATGTTACTTCAAGTTCTAGTTATCACATTAAGACATTACTTTAAGTTTGAGAAACGTATCTACAATTAGGTATTTATAAGACTTGAAAGCGATATTAACCCCTGATTAAGTTTCTTCCTATTTTTGCAGCCGCAAAAACGCTAATTCATAAAACACTAAACACTCAATGATGACAAACCATAAGTAAATTGGGATCAAAATCAAATGCCCACCAAAAGGGAGCTTCTTTTCTACATAGTATGGTAAAAGATTATCATACAAACAAACCCAATGATAAATTCATACACAAATGGTCTTAAGATGCAAATGCAAAACATGTGTGGTTATTTTCTTTTTCTTTTTTAGGTAGCACCAGGCAATGAAACACAACGAGCAATTCAAATAAATTGGTCATAAGGTGTAAATACAAAATCCACGCTTGACTTCACTTAACTTAAATTTTTTACATGTTTTCTTTCTGCTTTGGTAATTGGTTCTTTTGTATAGTATATTTACCTCTTGTTCTACATTTTATGTAATACCCGAAAATTTTGTAAACCTAAAAATAATAAATACCTTCATATATATAGTTATTTATTATCATGTCACACTTTGACGTTGTAAAATATTTGAACAATAGTAGCAAAGTTGGTATATATTTATCAGATTCTGTAGAAATCTAAGCGGAAGCGATTTGTGTTTGGGTTGGGTTTAGTTTAGTTTATTTCGGCCTTGCGGCCGGAGGCCGCTCGGTTTCTAAACTGCGACTCTCAAACCGGCAAGGTGATATTTGTAGAAAAGGTGTAGAGATCAAATGGTTGTTTTTTATATTGATAGTAGTGTTTTGTACATTGTCAAGGAGAAAACAATCTCCTATAAATACATAAAAGAAAGAAACATAAAATAAGAAAATAGTAACTCTTGGGGCACAAATCATGGAGGCACAAATCTTGGGCATAATGTAAGGATGAAGATATGAAGGAGCATGATCTTGGTCAATGATCAATAATGTTGGTCATTGGTCAAGGTCAATGATATTATCCTTTACTCCCCCTCAAGTTGGAGCATGTATGTCAATAACGCCCAACTTGTCAAGCAATATTTCTTCCCTTTCGAACACTCCCCCTCAAGTTGGAGTGTTTGCTTTTCTTGCGGATTCAAATATTCTAACCTGACTTTCTTCTTGCGGGTTCAAGGAACCCGCCTTTTCTTCTTGCGGGCTCAAGGAGCCCGACTTTTCCTTTCTGCGAGTTCAAAATAACTCGACTTTTCTTCTCGCGGATTAAAAAAAACCCGACTTTTCTTTTCTTGCGAGTTCAAAGAACTCGACTTTTCTTTCTTGCAAGTTCAAAGAACTCGACTTTTTTTGCGAGCTCAAAGAGCCCGTTTTTAACTTTTGCGGGTTTTAAAAAAAACCCACTTTTTTTTTCTTGCGGATTCAAGGAACCCGACTTTTTTTTATTGCGGGCTCAAAGAGCCCGACTTTTCTTCTTGCGAGCTCAAGGAGCCCGACTTTTTTTTTATTGCGGGTTTTAAAAAACCGACTTTTCTTCTTGCGGGCTCAGGAGCCCGACTTTTCCCTTTTGTTGGTTTTTTTTTGTCTAATACTTCTCATGCTAACAAAATTCCTCTCCTTCCTACTTGTGCCTCTTTTTTTTTACTCTCTCCTCACGTGCCTTTGTTTTTTTTTCTTATTGATATAGATCAGCTTCTTTCTTTCACCAAAACACCAAATCTTGATCAGTTTTTTTTTTTTAATCTGTTCTTCCGAGTAGGATGGTAGCCTGCTCTGATACCATGTAGAAATCTAAGCGGAAGCGATTTGTGTTTGGGTTGGGTTTAGTTTAGTTTATTTCGGCCTTGCGGCCGGAGGCCGCTCGGTTTTTAAACTGCGACTCTCAAACCGGCAAGGTGATATTTGTAGAAAAGGTGTAGAGATCAAATGGTTGTTTTTTATATTGATAGTAGTGTTTTGTACATTGTCAAGGAGAAAACAATCTCCTATAAATACATAAAAGAAAGAAACATAAAATAAGAAAATAGTAACTCTTGGGGAACAAATCATGGAGGCACAAATCTTGGGCATAATGTAAGGATGAAGATATAGAGGAGCATGGTCTTGGTCAATGATCAATAATGTTGGTCATTGGTCAAGGTCAATGATATTATCCTTTACTCCCCCTCAAGTTGGAGCATGTAGTCCAAATCAAAACCAAGTCACCATGTCAAGAAGACGGTGGCTCAAACCAAAAACAGACTGCCATGTCAAGGAGACGGTAGTCTAAATCAAAACCAAGTCACCATGTCAAGAAGACGGTGGCTCAAACCAAAAAGGATTGCCATGTCATGGAGACGGTAGTCCAAATCAAACAAAAAAAGGTTGCCATGTCACGGAGACGGTAGCTCAAATCTAAACTAAAACAAGATGCCATATCAAGAAGACGGTGGCTCAAATGAAACAAAAACAAGCTGCCATGTCAAGAAGGCGGTAGGTTAAAACAAACCAAAACAGGCTGCCATGGCAAGAAGACGGTAGCCGAACCAAAATCCAAACAAACAAAATTGTTAGTTTGAAATAATGGTGGCTCACAAACAAAAACAACTCCCTTTGGTTTCGAATGATTCGAATAACCATTTGGGAAAATCAAAGACACTTTTGGTCAAGTTGAATTTTGGATAATCCCACTATTCAACTTGAGGAGGAGTGTTAGAAAGAGATGATTTTTAGGGATCACTCTTGCATCATTTCTCTAATCAAAGATCACAGGTCAAAGATCCATATTACAAACCTCTAGTCAAAGATCTCAAGTCAAAAGTCAAAGTCAAAGGCATAAATCAAGCATTGCTTGATTTAAGCTATTAGTTTTATTTCTTTTATGATTATTAGTTGTTTTGTTCTCTTATAAATAGCTATTAGGAATTAGTAGCAAGATGTACACAACAATAATAAGAAATATTCTCAATCTTCATTATTCTCTAATCCTCTCCAATTACTACACCAATTATGTATCAATGTAGTCCTCTAGTTTCCAACAGATTCGTTATGAAAATTTTAGATAAACTAAAATTTTATTAATTGTTTAATTGAACTACAAGGTTCAATAATATTCAAATTAAACCAAAAAGAACAAGTATGCCATGTGATGTATTTTTTTTTTTTTTTTGAAAGGCAAATTTCATTCAACCAAAAGACGCACCAAGCAGTCCTCAAAGCAAGGACCACCAGGCGACAAGCGACATTACATCAAATTCATTGGGTATTTACATCACTTGTTCCAATCTAACTGTTTCAATCTAGTTCGATTTTTAATCCAGAAAAATGTTAAAAGTTTTATACTTTCTGCCAACTCCACCGCTTTCCTGGATTTATTATTGAAAATTCGAGCGTTTCTTTCGTTCCACAATGACCACAACATAGTGTATATCAAACCATTAAGGAGATGCCCCTCTGCTTTGTGTTTAGCCTTCCTTGCAGCAAGTTTGATGAGGTCCTCCACGTCAAAGATCAAACAAGGAGAGATTCTGCACCACGATTCCAGTCTTGACCAAACTTCAGTCGAATACACACAGCCAGTGAAAATATGTATCTCTGTTTCCTGATCCTATTCACAAAACGGACAAAGAACATTGTCTAACTGAATGCCACGACGGACCAAATTAAGTGAGCTAGTGTGAAAAAAGACAAAATGGACCCATGGCCAATGTGACATATTCATTAAACGTATCAAGCTTATTATGATGTTTTTGGCAATGATACAGAAAATGTCACGCTGTTGTTGTATGCTTCTAGTTAGTCTCCTGGTATTGTTGTTGTTTTCTAAAGAATTGTTTATTGAAGTGGTTTATAATTAAGAGTGTCTTTCCCACCTACAGCTTGTTCAATAAAAAAGGATATCTATTCAAACGAATATGTCATTAAATTATTTAGTCGGTAATAAAAGACAAATAAACGATAACTAGTTTTTATTTTGAATTAAGTAATATCTCTTTCAAAATAATTGTTGCTTGACTGCTGCGTTGACAAAGTATTTGCAAAATGTAATTTACTTGCCACAATTCGACTTTCAAATATTAAACAAACGTAGATTGGAATGTATATGGTAAAATCAGATAATAAAGGTAAATGATTAATATGACCCATGCTATGTTATACTTGTGAAGCTGGAACTAGGACGAATACTTGAACTCATGAACACAAGACTTTGCACAACGATGTGACTCTTTTTATTAATAATCAAACAAAAATGTGGACAAAGAAGCAATACAAACAAAACTAAACACATCATTTTTTAAGATATACCAAATGTTTCTAGCTGACAACAGCTCTTATTCGAACTCAACAACATAAAAAAAATAAAATAACAAGGATAGGCCTAAACAATATGCCATCCCTATCCTAATTTAACTTGAAAGCTTAGAACTTTAAACAAAGTTTCACCTGGCCATAAGGCTGTTCAAATCGCTCGTCGCTCGTGGATCGCTCGTCACTCGTTTGGAAAATGCTCGAAAAATGCTCGCTCGATCTTTCGCTCGGTTGTATATGAGCCGATTGGGTCGGTTCGGTTTGTAAATGAGCCAAGCACGAGCAAAGGTACGCTCGGTTCGGCTTGAATAAATTTTTATTTATTTAATAATAAATATACACACAATTTACAGATAAATTTATGGCTTTATATATAAGATTTTATTCGATTTGATTCAGTATATGCAAACAAAATATAACCAGCCCACTTAACTCAATAAAAAAATTAACACTCGATTTAATAGTAAAACAATAAGTCATGAGATGACAGTCTTGACTTCTTTATGTTATTAGTCGTCCATCGCTAATTGTCGCTTGATATCACACCTACGTCACAATGCAACAACTGTTCTCTGACGTATGCTCATCACCTCGCCAGCATCAATCTAAGCCTCATCCTTGGACACTGAGATCTCAATATTAGTGTTATCATCGGACATTTCGACCTTAGTTGTTACCCAACAATGAAAATATCGAAGGAAACATCTCAATTTTGTGATCGTCCATATTACTCTCCGCTCGATTCTCGTTTGGCGCTCGCTCGGAAAATTTGTGCTCAAAGAATGCTCGGTTAGTTTTCGGCTCGATTGTAAACGAGTCGTTCCGCTCAATTCTGTTTGTAAACGAGCCAAGCACGAGAAAAGCTCCACTCGAATCGGCTCGACTCGTAAACAGCCCTACAGACAACAAGCTTGAACTAAATAAACTCCTCTGCCCGCTTCTTACTTTCAGCCACATCCGAAGCCGCGACTCGACATCACATCCTTCCCATCCACCACTCACATCTTCTTGCCACATCTTCTTTGTGACACCCGGCATGTTTGGGTCAACATTTTATAAACACATAAGTCTACCTTAGCGAAAAACGTTTATTAAACATACTTGACGGGGTCAGTAGAGTCGGAACACAGTCCGTATTGTCCAGGGTTCAATGATTCGGGAGAACATTGGGTTAGTCACACACACACACACACATGATACGAGTCCCGTTGTTGGTGAATTACATAAACTAATTAAGTGTATGTGTAGACTAATTGTCGTATGGTGGATTATATGCTTAGATGTGTTTAAATGATGTGTAGATAATCATCCGTGCTTAAATATGTTTAACATAAACTAAGGTTGCATGCTCGTATGTTAGGGTGCGTTAAAATGCGTTAAACACGACAAATTGGAAAACTAGAAAAACGTGAGTCCTGGTTCGACCAATCGAATGGGCGAACCTGGACAATACTCCTGGTTCGACCCTTGTAAAAGGGGCGAACCTGGGATATGGAATTGAAAGAATTTCATTCGACCAAGTCAGGGTACGTTCGACCCTGTGAAAGGGTCGAAGGAGGGTACATTCGCCCAGGTGAAAGGGGCGAATGTGGACATAGTATAAATACCACACTTTGTCATTTTTCACCATTTCACAAACCCTAAACGTCTCTAAACACTCTCTAGCAACTTTAAACATTGGGGAAGGAGTTTTTGCCCTTGTTTTCTATAATCTAACCTACAAACATCTTCTACACAAAGATCTAAGGTGTGTTCTTCATTCTAAATCATTTTTAAAGCATTTCAATTCGTTTTCATTAAACCCCAAGAGTCCAGATCTGATTCAAACATGTTTTCATGGATAAAAACCTTCCTAATGTCTTTCTAAACAAAACCTATTCATAAACAATGAGTTTTCATACAAACTAACATGTGTTAATGATGTTTATGTGATGTTATGTATTGTTTGATGATTGATTGTTGTATAGATGTTATAACAATGATCTAGGACTGTTATTGATGATGATTTATGATTGAGATAGGTTACAATTGATTATTGATGATGTTATGTTCATTTTGGGGATTTTGGGTTAGATCTAGGGCTTGTTCATGATGATAGTGATAAGGATATGATTGGGGGTTTATTGTTCATGATAATCTGAGTATATTAAGTTGATTATTGATTGATTTCAAAAAGTTTCCTAATTGGGTAAAGATTGCATGCGTTTGATGTGACATCTCCATAATTTGCTATTTCGGGTAACTTGTAAAACGGACGGATTTCGGGATAAAATTGGTAGGGTTTTGTAGGAATATGTTAATGATAGTTGACTGCTGTGATTGGTGATGTTTCGTGATGTTTTCGGATCGTTTAGATGCGTTTTGGTGCGTTTTATAAAATGCTGATGAAAACGGGCGAACGTGGAATAAAATTGGTTCGAATGGGCGAACGTGGAATAAAACATGGGAAAAACGGGCGAACGTGGAAAAACGGGCGAACGTAGCTCAAACGGGCGAACATGGAAAAACGGGCGAACGTGGCTCAAACGGGCGAACGTGGAAATGGGAAAAACCACATTCGACCATCTGATGTCCGGAATGAGATTTTTGATGCAAACTAAGTGTTTTATGCTTGAAACTTATGTGTTAAACTTATGTGCATGACTAATTGATGTAATGGGTCACCAACGGGATGTCGGGTCGGTCTGGGATGTCCGGTTAACGTTTAAACACACTTTTTAACACACGTAGTCAAGATCTGGACAATCGGGGACTAGTTAGCCTTCGGGTTAGTAGTCATCACACTTATGTAAACTCATTGATAGGTTGTCACTAGTTGGGATTATCATACACGTGTTGGATTTCTAATTATCAGAAGACACACTCTAAGGTGAGTTTCACGGCCCCTCTTTTATACACTTTTCTCTCGGGGGAGAAGCATGCCACACGTTTTAACAAATACAACGTTTATGTTTTGAAACGCAACGCTTATGAAACATAACGCTTTTGAAACGCAACGCTTTTGAAACACAACGCTTTTGAAACACAACACATATGAAACGCAACGCTTTTAGAAACATGACGCCTTTTGGGAATGTGACTCTTTTAAGAAACGTGACACGTTTGGCACTTGGCATATTTAACATTGGCATTTGACACTTTTAAACATTGGCATTTGGCATATTTAAACATTAGCACTTGACACTTTTAAACATTGACACTTGGCATTTGGCACTTGGCGCTTGGCACTTATTTACTATACGACGAAACCTAAGTCCCTATTGAAACCATGAATGTGCGGGGCACAACGGGGGAAATGTGGATAGATCTATCGGGCGTGACGAACCCCACCTGACGGCTGGGAGCCGGGCGGGTGCATATTGTCTCTACTTGACACTTGACACTTGGCACATGGGCAGCAACTCGAGCAACGTTTGTCAGTAATGGTTTTAGCAACACAGTCGTAGTAGTAAGGGAACGTTTGTTATTTACTTGGAACTTTTGCACACTTGGCACTTTACCAAACGCGAAACAATTGCTGCTGGATGCTGTGAAGACTTATGATGAGATCGTCCTTCCCCCTATTTCCAAGATGCAAGACCTTGCTGCCGAACCTTTGGATGTGGTTATCAAAGCCTTCGAGGATTTGTCTGTAACTGATGACGCACCTTAGGGGTCGAAGAAATATATGGTTCTTTCCCGTTCCTCCACATAGGTTCGGTGATTTGTTCTGTTTTTTAGTGAAGCTTTTATCAACACTTTGTACCATCCGTTCCTTTCATAGGTTCAGCGTTTTAGTTCGTTTGCTTCTTTGTGAAGCATTGTTTTTGGATCGTAGCCATGTAGGCGTAAGGACGTATCTTTTATCCTTTATAGGATAGTTTTTTGTATGTCAAGTTCGTCCTGTAATGAACATATATCTTTGTACTTTCTTTAAAATGTGAATGGGACTCTTTTATCTGTGTGCTTCGGATAGTCCTTGCTTATCTATTTTCTTAGGTACAAATTAGTTAAACTTCTTACCGAAGGTTTAGCGACTTCGGCTCATATGATATAGAGGCTTTATCATGCGTCCATGATATTTACCCCTTAGTTATAAGATATGTTTTAAGTGTTTCGGGATTTTTTTATCCTTAACAGTTTATAACATTCGAAGTAGAACGTTCATTTTTCGCGAAACTATATTTTCTTTTTAAAAGATGCTACGTAGTCTTTATGGGGTGTTTTTTAAGTTCGGTGTTTTTGGCTCTTCGAACTTGTTTAACCAAGAAGTCCGGACGAAAGGGCCTTCGATACCCCCATGCCCTAATTCTTTCCCCCTTCGTTTGTCGAGGTACTTTTACCTCGAGTGTCGAAGCTTGTATGTTATGTTTGAACATACGTATAACAAGTAAATAAAATATCATGGAACGAATTTGTAAGGATTGCTTTATAAAATGAGGTATGTCGCGTCTCATATTTATATGTGCGGAGAATTTGTCATTCCGCGGTACATAATGAAAATTTAAAGATTGTGGGGCATTCACATCCCACTCTTACATTGGAAAAGAAAATAATATATAAAACTATTTTATTGCCTTCATCTTTTCTCTAGATGTAGCATTTTTTTAGGTGTACTCCGTTCCATGTCCGGGGGACTTCTTCCCGATTGAGAGTAGCGATCTTGTAAGCTCCTTTGTTCCCTACCGAAGTAATATTGTATGGTCCTTCCCATTTAGGACTCATTTTGCCTGGCTTTTCAGAGCCACTTGCTTCGTTACTTCTCATCACGTACTCTCCAATTTTAAATTTTTGTTCTCGGACCCTTGAATTGTAGTATCTTTCCAAGGTCCGTTTGTATTTTGCTTCTTGGATGGCTGCGGTTTCTCGTCATTCTTCCAGAAGATCGAGGTTGTACCGAAGCTCTTTCTCATTTTCCAGTTGGTTAGCCACTCTATGGGTCGGCATGCCTATTTCGACTGGAATCATTGCTTCGGTTCCGTATGTCAAACTAAAGGGTGTTTCACCAGTGCTTGTTTTGTTCATTGTTCGGTAAGCCCAAAGGACATTTGGCAACTCATCGACCCAGCCACTTCTTTTCTTACCCAAACGCTTCTTGATGCCCTCTACCAGGCTGCGGTTTACTCATTTGACTTGTCAGTTTGCCTGAGGATGGGCAACGGAGGAGAAGGCTTGTTCTATGCCGAGATTGGTGCACCATTTTTTGAATGGGTTGTGGGCGAATTGTTTGCCATTATCACTGATGATAACCATGGGTAGGCCGAACCTACATACAATGTTTTCCCAGACAAACTTTTTTACTTCAGCTCCTGATATCTTTGCAAGAGGCTTAGCCTCCACCCACTTGGTGAAATAATCTACTGCGACTAGTAGAAATTTGGCTTGTCCGGAAGATACTGGGAAGGGACCTACTATGTCAATGCCCCACTTTTGGAAGGGCCAAGCTGCGGTTACTGGGACCAGCTTGTTTTTTGCTCGGAGACTGATTGGTGCATGCCGCTGACAGTTATCACACTTCTGCAACTCGTTTACTGCATCTTGATGCATGCCAGGCCAAAAATATCCTGCATTCATGGCTTTTGTGACCACCATCCGTGGCCCGGCATGGATACCGCAGATCCCCCAATGAATTTCTTTTATGACATATTTTGCTTGTTCGGCGTCCAAGCATCGGAGTAGGGGGCCTAAGAAGGTCTTTCGGTATAAGATGCCATCAATCACTTGATATTGTAAGGACTTAACTCTAAGCTTCCGGGCTTGTGCCTTGTCTGATGGCAATGTATCATTCATGATGTAGTTCAGGATGGGAGATATCCATGACTCTGGGTGTGTTTTTATTGCACATACTTCGGCTTCAGCTGTAGACGGGGCATTCAATATCTCGAGCTTTACTTCTTGTGACATATGGTCCGGTGTGTTTGCCGCGAGCTTGCTTAAAGCATCAGCTTGTTTGTTTTTTGATCCTGGCACGTGCTTTACTTCGCATTTTTTGAATTCTGTGATTAAGCTCTTTGCCTGCACCAAATGAAAACAAGGTCAGAAGCTATGCCTTTTTTGTGGGAGGTGAAGTATTTGCTGAGAGGTAGGGTTCGTACCTTTTGTAGGTATTGAACCATGTTAGCCTCTTTTGCTTCGTACTCCCCACTGATCTGGCGTGCTACCAACATTGAATCTACATGTGCTACTACCTGTTTGAAAACATGGTATTTTGAGCATTGGATTATTGCATTCTTTTCGAATGTTTTATGAAAGGAGCATTTTTGTCTTATAAAGGTGTATACCTTTCGTGCTCTGATCTTTTTTGCCAATCGGAGTCCGGCCAAGAAAGCTTCGTACTCGGCTTCGTTATTGGAGCTCTTGAAGTTTAGGTGGATCGAGTATACAAGTTCTTGCCCCTTGGGATCTTTCAAGACTACACCGGCTCCTGATCCTTCGGAGCTGGATGCTCCGTCGGTGAAAATATTCCATTCACTTGGTTCCGATGGTAGAATTGCTTCATTTGAGCTCATCACTAATTCGGTGAGGAAGTCTGCGACTACTTGTCCCTTAACCGGGCCTCTTCTTTTGTAGGTTATGTCGAATGCTCCGAGCTCTATTGCCCATTTGGCTAGTCTTCCGGAGACTTCTGGTTTTCTTAGCACGCCCAGTATCGGCTGATCAGTCTTCACCTCAATTTCAAAGGCTTGGAAGTATCGGCGTAATCTTCGTGAAGCATGTACCAGGGAGAGGGCGAGCTTTTCCATTGCAGGGTATCGCGTCTCGTAGTCTCGGAGGGCGCGGCTTACGTAAAAGATGGGCACTTGTGCTTTTCCCCTGGTAACCATTAGTACTGAACTAATGGATGCCTCCGAAGCTGACAAGTATATGGTGAGGGTTTCCCCTGGTTCTGGTGCGGTTAATGTTGGTAACTCTGCCAAACATTTTTTGAGATCATCGAAAGCTGCGTCTGCCTCATCCGTCCATCGGAATTCTTTGGTGCTTAAATACTTTTTTAGAACTGCCATAAAAGGCAACGTTCTTTCAGCGGCTTTGGATAAGAACCTATGTAGGGCGACCAACCGCCCGTTGAGTGTTTGCACTTCTTTTAGGTTGGACGGAGGCTTCATGTTGATAACAGCTTCTACTTTTTCAGGATTTGGTCGGATGCCTTCTTTGGACATTAGAAAGCCTAGGAACTTTCCTTCTTCTAATCCGAATGAACATTTCTTTGGGTTGAGCTTCATGTTTATCTCCCGGAGCTTATCAAATGTTTCTTTAATGTCCTTCAGCAAAACTTCTTCATCAGAGCTTTTAATTACTACATCATCCACATATACTTCCAAGTTTCGATCTATCTGCCCTTTAAAGGCTTGGTCCATAACTCGCTGATATGTGGCTCCGGCATTCTTCAATCCGAATGGCATTTTTTTGTAACAGTACAATCCTTGAGTGGTGACGAAGGTTGTTTTGTCTTCATCGGCTTCGGCCATTTGAATCTGGTGGTATCCTTTGTAAGCATCTAGAAAACACTTCAGCTTGAAATTTGCCACAGCATCGACTTTTAAGTCTATTTCTGGCAAGGGGTAACAATCTTTAGGACATGCGTCGTTTAGGTCCTTAAAATCAATGCACATCCTCCATGACCCGTCGTGTTTCCGAACCATTACTGGATTGGAGACCCAGGTGTGGTATTTTACTTCTCTGATAATGTCTGCATCTAGCAGGACACTCACATCATGTGCGATTGCTTAGATTCTATCCGGAGCCATACTTCGCTTTTTCTGAGCCACTGGTTTTTTATCCGGACGAATGTTAAGCCTGTGTTCGGCTAAGACCCTGGGTACTCCGGTCATGTCTGATTGTTGCCATGCAAATACGTCGAGGGATGTTGATAATAGTCTCCATAAGGACTTCTTAATGGCCTCCGGTAGTTGGGTACCGATGGTGATTTTCTGCTCTGGGAATGCTGGATTAATGGACCATTCTTCTGTTTTGCTGTCTTCGGAACCTTTTTCTTCCGGGGGAGATGGTCCTGAAGCCTGTCGTACTTCGGTTATGTATGTTTCAGATTCGGTATTTACTGTTGCCACCCCTGTTTCGGTGGGAAACTTGATTGCTCCATGAATTGTGGAAGTTACCATGCTGAAGGCCTTCATCCCTGGTCTTCCTAGTATAATATTGTGAATTGAGGGTGCCCCAACCACTAGGAAAGTAAGAACAACTGTTCTCTGATGCTCTTCGGTCCCAAGGGTAACCGGAAGAGTTAATTGGCCTAAAGGATGTATCACTTCTCCGGAGAAACTGATTAACGGCATCTGGACCGGGACTAACTTGTCTTTGGTGGCCGGAGCTAGTTGGTGATAGCATTGGTAGTACATGATTTCAGATGCACTACCATTGTCTATGTAAATACGCCGCACCTTGTGCCCTGCCACAACCCCGGAGACAACTATCGGTGCTTCTTTTGCTTCCCTTGGATCTATGGGTGGGAAGAATAGCAACTTCTCCATCCATGGCGCTATATGTTCGTTACTCCTCTTGATCCCGTGTTCTTGGGAAGATCGGACCATGTGGATTCCTGCTTGGTTGTTTGGATTGGATATTTGTGTTGCAGCTGGTTTTCCTTCTTTCAAGTCTCATAGCAAATGGGACAGCTTCCCTGCTTTGCATGCTTTATCAATCTCTTGCTTTAATGACCAACAATCATCGGTATTGTGGCCTTTTGCTTGATGATACTCACAATACTTTTTGGTGTTTCTGTCAGAGGTAGGTTTCTGCTTTGGTGGGGTCGGAAAGCGTATTTGTTCGGTGCTTAAGATCTCGCTTGGAGTTTTATTGAGGTCTAAGTAACTGGTGTTTCGTGAAGAACGTCCGGAACCGGACCTTTCACTTCGGTCGCTTTTTGCATAAGGTTGTGACCTGTGCTTCGACCATGAGCTGTTTCTTTCTGCAGGAGCCGAGGTTCCCTTTTTCCAGGAGCTACCTCGAGAGTTTCCTTTGTAATCACTCTCCGATGCTTGACCACAGGCGTTTTTTCCTCTGGCGAAGGCTCGTGCTCTTTCCATCAATGCTTCCATCGTTTTTGGTAGATCTTCGTGTAGCTTTTCAACCAGTTGGTTGTTTCGGACCCCATGACAGAAGCCAGATATCCGCAGCTGATCAACGGCTCCGGGTATTTGCATGCTTTCTTTGTTAAACCTGTCGATGAACCTTTCAAGTGATTCTCCGTCTTTTCTACGTATGTTGTGTATTTCGGTGATATCTTTTGAGCATCGCCGTTGTTGAGAGAAGTTTTGTAGAAAAGCACAGCGAAGTTCGGTCCAATTAGCTATCTCCCCTGCTGGTAGACCGTCAAACCATACTCTAGCTGCACCCGTAAGGGTCTGGGCGAACATGTGACACCAGGCGGGCATGGGCCACATCTCAATTTCTGCGCCCCCCCCGAAGTCATGAATGTGATCATCCGGATCCGAAGTGCCCTCATATCTTTTTATTGTTGTTGGCATTTTGAGTTTTGCTGGCAAAGGAGCACTAGCAATTCGAGGTGCAAACTTGGAGTATTGAGTCATGTATGCTGGTCTATATGGTGCTTAAGTTCTTCATCAACTGTACCGGAGCTGGTTTGTTGCTTGGCTGACTGCACTGACGCGGTAGCCATTGGTACCGTAGATGTGAGTCCAGTTGGCAATGGTCCGGTATATCCGTAGGGCATCAGGAAGCCGTACGGTGTTTGCAATGGGACGGACGTAACCACGGTGGAGTATGTTTGGAGACTGGCAGGGGTGGACATCACTGCGGATGTTGTTCCTTCGGAAGGGAACAGATTAACCTGCACACTGCGAAGTTTTTCATCTTTGTCATGTTGTTCTTTTAATTTAAACAAGAAATCACGATTTCGCTGTAAAAAAGTTTCATCAAACTCTACTGATACAGTTTGCATCCCACTGGGTGCAGTGACCGTTTCAGTGGCAGAAGCTATTATAAGATCTGACAACACCCTGGAATAACCAGCGGTGTGTTGTTCAGAGGCAGTGATGTCATCATTTTCTTTGTTGGTGATGTCAACGATGTTTGAATTTTCCATAGCCATTCCAGATCTGAGTGGAGAGAGTAGATCTGCAATAGGATGGCGCCAATTGAAGATCCAAAAGCCGGACGCACCTCTGGTGAGGAGGTTGAAGACGACTAGCTTGATCAGATCTTTAAGTGTATAACCTGCAAAACTAGACAAACCGTTAGGCTCGTCACAAGGGGGCAGGGAGAGCCTCTCTGTGACCACCCTCCGGCGTGAGGATAAGTATTTGTTTGGAGAAGAAAAGAGAATAGAGAGAGAGAGAGAGAGAGAGAGAGAGGTTCGGAGTGTGTCAGAACGTGTCTTACTCGTACTTGCAAAGGGGTATTTATACTAGTCAGAATTGTTGTACTATCCTTCGGTCAGGTGTACTAACCTTCGGATCTAGTGACCTCCGGTCATTGGTTGTGAGCACGTGTCTGGGTGAACCGCGTCCCATAGATATGGTGCCGCGTCTTTGGGAGGTGGAAGTCCGGACGGGAGGTTTTATACCTCTTCAGTGTCTGCTTTGCAGGGTGATAATAGGTATTTTATCTTGAATGCCATAATTTTGGAGATCTTCTTTTAATTAGTTGATTAGTCAGCTCCCCCATCTGCCTTTCTGGATAAATTCCTGGTGTTCATTGTAGGTGCATTGTTTGAGAAGGCACGTACTTTGAGTCATGTTATTTATGACCGTTGTATTTTTTTTGGTTGTTTCTACAGGTGATTTAATTCGGTGCTGTCCTATTCTTGTATGAATAAGATTCTTCTACACTATAATGGAAGGATGCAAGCACTGATTGAGAATAATATCATGCCTCCTCCATCAAGCACATCTGAACAATATCAATATGATACTCTAGAGGGTGATGAAAGGATCGATGAGTGATGTCATTTAGTAATTTTATATAACCCGTTAGTAACTTATGGTCAATATCTGCTTTGTTTGTTTGGTTGTTTGAACACTTATGTTTTGATTAAGAATGTTAATTTGGTCATGTATGTTTCTATAACTATTTTTGTATTTGTTTGTATACATTTAAAAATTATTATTTAAATAAATCGTGGTTATTATCTACACATTTAAATATTTTTACCAACACATAAATTAAGATCAATGCCTACACATGTTAAGATCAACACCTACACATCTTCTACATTTACCTACACATAATTAGCTGCCATGTTGGATGCCATGTCAGCTGCCACGTCATACGCCAATCTAACAAGTTGCTATATTTCTACCAACACATATATTACTTTTAACCACATAATAAATGTGTAGGTCTATGTCTACAGTGCCGAGTCTACACATGATAACACTTAATTTATGTATAGGTAAATGTAACTACTAACACATTATATGGTTTTTCCTACACATACTATGTGTGGGTAAATACCGAAATTTCTTGTAGTGTCGCTGATCGGGACAAATACCATCAAAAAAATCCCATTCAAGGTCGCTAATTGGGTATGCTATCTACCTATTTACAAAAATTTACCCCTTACACATTTAGAAACACTCTATTACATTCAAACACACTTATTCTTGAAAAAAATCCTACCAAACCAGATTAGGTTCAACCCTGGTTGAGGGTCTCTAGAATTGAACCATCTGAAACCGATTCAGGTTGGGTTCTCAAACCATATGTTCAATCCTTTGCTCAACCATATTTCTTTAATCTAGTCTTGGTTGGTTTTAGTTATTGGAAAGTCACCAAAATATACATATCCATATTTTGTCTTAATTAAACTAATGCGAAAACTATATTATTAATGGTAACCGGTATACATATACATACTAAAAAATTTAATAATATGGTTCGGTTGTAAGTCTTTTATTTGTCCATACTTGTATTTAAACCCTTTCTCGTTAGCTAGATTACTATAAGTTGTGTTTAAATTAAAAAAATATATATAATCAGTTACAATATACAATCCATTTTAAAACCAAAGGTCACTACAACAAACTGGAGCGACCAAAAATATATTATTAATGGTAACCGGTATACATATGCAGGGTTATGATCAAATACACAAGATACTTTTTCTAGGAAGGGTGAACAGGATTGTGATCTATTGATCATATATTTAAAGGGCTGAGATTAGTTTGTTTGAAAAAAATAAATAACAAATTAGAGGAAGAGCATAAAAGGAAAACCACATTTATTGACTTTCTCTCTCCACATGCAATGCACATGTCAATTCCCCCTATCATTTTAAAACGTCTATAACTTTTTCATACGACATTTTTTTTTCAAACAAATTTCACCATATTAACGAGCGTTTTTTTATCTTTAATATGAGTACCACATTGCTACATTAAAATTGAAAAAAAAAATTCGTGTTAAATGGGTTTTTTTCTCCGTTGTGTCTTCTGCTCGTTTATTGTGTTATAGTATGCATGTGTGCTTTATAAATATGTTATTTATGTTTTTTTAGTCTACACATTATTTAACTTTGTCCATTGTGTTTTTAGTATGCTTTTAATTGTGTTTTACGCAAATAAGTTTTGTATTTAGGTGTACATTGTGTTTTATTATGTTGTTTATTGTGTTTAAGTCTATTATTTATTGTGTTTTAGTCTTCTGTTCATTGTGTCTTTTATATGTCGTCCATTGTGTTTTACACAATTGGGTTTTTACCTTTTTTTTTTCAAAAGTATTCATTGTATTTTAGTTTTCTGTTCATTGTGTCTTTCGTATGTCATCCATTGTGTCTTACGCAACTGGGTTTTCAACTTTTTTTTTCAAAAGTATTTATTGTGTTTTAGTCTTCTATTCATTTTGTCTTTAGTATGTCGTCCATTGTGTTTTACTAGACTCTTGATTGTGTTTTATACCCTATATTTAATTGGTGTTCATTGTGTTTTGCATTGCATTGTGTTTTACATTCCATTGTGTCTTACGTAAGTGGGTTTTGAATTTTTTTTTCAAAAGTATAACAATATGGTACTTATATTAAAGATAAAAATACGCTCATTTTTATGGTATAATTTTTTTTTAAAAACAGATGACGTATAAAAAAGTTACGGGCATTTAAAAATGAAGGTGGAAATGGCATGTGACTTGCATGTGCATATGTTTTTAACAAAATTACCCCTCCCACTTGTTAATTCTTTGGACATATGTCATTTTCTAGTGGCTTCTCACCCTTCTCATTTTTTTGTAACTTTTGTAGAATAACCCAACCCTACATATACATACTAAAAGTACGATTAAATGTGGCTCGTTGATGTGCTCGTTGATCCGACGGTTGGGGATTGGATTGACCTTTAGGGTCGCCCCTAAAGGTGCCGCCCCTAAAGCCCGAAATTCTGGTAGTGTGTCACCTACTGAGTTTATCACGAAATTGTAGTAAACTCCTTACGAGTATATAAATAAACACATGGTATTAGCTTGTTAATTAAGTACCACCACTAATTAGAAACTACGTCCTCATTACTCAATACTCATCATGCCCTCCATGAATCCATCCGCGAAACACCGGGTTGATGAAATCACTGAATACTTGAATCGTTGTCTCCAAACCGAGGTTGAAATCCCCCCTGTTTCCATCTTCCAAATACCAGAAAACATAGTCACAACAAAACCAGAGGCCTATAAACCACAAGAGATTGGTTTATGCCCATATCATCATTTAAAACCAAAAATGAAACAGAAAAAACTTCTTGCAGCAAAAAACATCCTAAGAGAGCATAGCATCAATGATTTTAAAACTATCCTTGATAGAGTCCTGAAAATTGTTCCAGAGATCCGTGCCTGCTACGAAATGGTCCTGCAAGATGATGATGTTTCCATTGCTGCGGATTTTTCCATCGATGGTCTCTTCTTGCTTGAACTATTCCAATCCCATGCCCGTCAATATCCAAAAGACATTCTGATGATGGAGAACCAAATTCCCTTTATAGTGTTAAAGGAAATTGGTGAGGCGTTGCAATCATCGTCGTCATCATCATCATCATCAGCTAATGCCTTTTCACCTTCAATATTTCGAAAATTTAGTGGGAAACATTCACCACTTGAGCTGTGTTCATGGTCAAATGTACCTACTGACACTAGTACACAAAAGACCAAAAGATGCGGTGATTTAAGCTATAAGATGCGGTTTTAGACCCGCATCTTATAGCCAAGCATCAAAAGGCAACATTCAAAAGATGCGGGTTTAAAAGAACCGCACCTTTAGACCAAGCAACCGCATCTCTTATCTTTTAGTTTTAACCTCATCTTTTGACAAAAAAAAACCGCATCTCTTGTCTTTATTTTTAGCAACCAAAATGTTTAAAGATGCGGGTATCAACCACATCTTTTGGTATTTTAAGCCAAAAAATAATTTCTTTTATTTTTTTCAGTTTCCAAGAAATTTTATTAAAATTTCCCAATAAATTCCTAATATATACAAATATATATACCAAAAAATGAAAATCATATACAAAATCAAATTAAAACCAATATGAATAAACAAGGTAACACAAATACATATATGTCTAAGGATGAAAGTCATATACAATAACTATCCGAACCGACATCTTCATACTTTCAACCTAAACCGACGTCTTCAATTAATACTTGCAACTGGAATTGTAGAAATTGCCTGAAACAAAACATAATGTTACATTAATAAAAATGTAGATTAAAAAATATACACAAGTGCCTATATGTTTAAAATGCAATCTTTATATTCGGATGTTAAAATATTATCATACATGCATACACATAAATCACAAGAATGCTACAATCGACTAATACACATACCAAATCATAAATCACAAACCATACAAAAAGCAATTATCATAACCATGCAAATAGCAGTCATCTAATGCCAAGGATATACATGTCTTATTTGATGAGCAAAGGAAATAAGTTAAAAATGTATTGGTTCGGTTGACCCATCACACAAAAACAAAAACAAACATAATTATACATATTTAGTTGACCCGTTAGATATAAATGAACATTAAATGGTAGAATTTAAGCTAACCTTATGACGCCTTTACAAAGTTCATGACCGGCTACCAAACAACACCTTAATCCAAAGCGTCATTAATTCTACGACCATAAAATCGATTTCCTCATGCGATGTAATGTCTTTCGTATTCTATACCTGAAAAACAACAAAGTATCTAAATGTATACAAATTTTTTTTTGAACGGCCAACAAAAACGCCAATATTATTACAACAAAAAACGCTAGCAAGTAGCTAGCAACATCCGCATATGTATAATAACCATACTTATATGCATTAAACACTTACTGTATTAATAAAATCATGTTGAATAATATCGACAAACTCCCGCATATGTTTAATAACCATAAACCCGCATTCCCAGCCGTCTGCTTGTTGGTAGCACTGCATTTATTTTACAATTAATTATTTTAAATACCTAAAAACACAATTATATAAAAATAGAAAACATACATTTGTCATTGTCTAGTTAAATTCTCTTTCGAAACCTCTAGCAATCAAAGACGAAATGGCATAACTGCTCTTGCTCTTTTTCTGAGAATCAACAATAAATGCGATTGCGGTGCTCGGTTCAAATATTAGACGAGTCCAGTGATCGCTAAACAATACAAATTATAGAACAATATTATGTATATATATGTGTATGTATATTGGAAAAGTATATATTACCTGGCATTATATGGTGCAAGAAAATATCTTTTGTTGTTATGATACTTGTGTATTTCCTTGATGTGTTTTATCAAGGCCTCCGGTTCTCTTACGCATTTTGAACCATTAATGAGCTCCGGATGAAGGAATGCACATTTAGAGTTAGGCGACTTAAAAAATACCTTATATATACACATACATATGATAAAGTTAGTAAAATAAACTATATTTAAAAATATTATTGTACCATATTAAAACAATAATAAAAACCTACATCGAAAACGTATGCAATACGCTGACATCAAGCCAGTCCCTTGAAAATAACCTTAACAACTCCGAATATGTGATTAGATTTGTAACCGACTTTCTGGCGAGTCATCTCTAAAACTCTGTGAACCACGACTCGTTCCAAATGTTTGACTACATACCATGATGCTCACTGTGTTTTAGTTTCCCTGAAATATATCCTTTAATACACCAATACATACATATATGCCTTTAGTAATCATTTTATCAAAATAAATAATAATAAAAGTTAAGGATGAGGCGCTTTCAGTAACAAAACTTATAGGACTCAGATAATCATACAAATAACTAATTATTATTAAAAATGTTTTCAGTAATCATTTGTGTAAAAAAAACGTGCCGAACAGGTCAACGCCATCCAAGGAAAAAATGTTTGACTGTTGAATTGTTGATCAAATGCCCAAAATGCTTCTTAATAAGGAAAAAATATAGGAAAAACTTGAGGGCCATACTCAAGAGTTGGTTATGGACAGAAAAGTAACTATCGAGTGAGACGTACCAAAGACCTGAGATTTTTTTGGCACGGCAGATCTGATGTGTTATCTGTTACATTTTCTTTGGGACTGTAGGGGTTTATCATTAATAGACACTCCTTGTATAGGTCATATGGAGTTAGTACTTAGTAGATAAAGTGATGAATGCAAACATCTGAGCCGTGACATGATAAATATATGTTGAAGCATATATTTAAGGTTAAGGTGTGATGTGCAGCAGGTCACAGAGTCTCCTGAAAGCCTAGGTGTATGGTTTACAAAGAGTTCATAAGAAAAATCATAGATTTCTAAACTCATGTAACAACAATCGCTAGAAGAGTAGAGAGGAAGAAAAAAATATAGTTTCTCAGACAGTGAATCTATTTGTGTATCATCAGGTAAATATAAAATACCAACATTCAATTAAAAAATCATTAATCGGTTAATTAAACTAATATAACGCCAACTAGCCACTAAGACCAAGCATAAATCAAAGACATGTAAACAAAGATCAACAATGACAAATTAGCATAGAGCACATGGCCAATAACTTTGCATAGCCATCACAAAGAAACTAGATTTGATATAATATGTGACAAATTGGGATAACAGAACACAAAGCAACAAAGACAGAACGTTTACCAGAATTAAAAAGAGCGAACCGTTGGTTTGAACCGCCGGAGTGTTAGGGTTAGGTGGAACCGGTGCTCTACATGATTGGGTGTTAGGGTTAGGGTGGAACCGGTGCTTTGAGAGCTCTATTCGATTGGGGGTGTGAGAGTAATATTGGGTGTTAGGGTTTTTTTGATATGGGTGTGTTTGTGAGGTGTTTTTGGGGGAGAATGAAGGGGCGGGAATGAATGGGCGGGAATGAAGGGAGGGATATTAGAATTTTTGGGAACAAGACTATGACTATGGATGAGCATGCGTATCGGTACTGAAAACAACCGGTACGATACGGTATCGATACGGTACCAGTATTTGAAGGTAAAAATTGGTAAATGCCGGTACCGGTACCGAAACACCAAAAATGTGAGTACCGATAGTGGTACCGAACTTGATTCGGTATCGGGAATTCGGTACCGGTACCCGGTACCATTTGCTCATCCCTAAACCAGATATGTGCGACTCAAGAGTAGAGGTGCAAATGAGTCGAGCAGCTCGTGATCTACTCGAGATCGGCTCATGAAAAAACTTGAAACTATCCGAGTCTTATCGAGCCCGAGCCGAGCTTGAGCCAAAAACAAAGCTCGTTTACTTATCGAGCCCGAGCTCGAGCTTGGCATATAAAGCTCATCAGGCTCGTCGAGCCTTAGTATAATATTTGCTTTATTAATATTTTATAATATTTACCCCATATTTAAATATGTTTAGTAAACGAGTCGATCCGAGTTTTAGACTTATCGAGCTACCGAGCCTAAATGAGCTTTTGGTTATATTATTTTTATTTAATATATTAACTGATAAACACTAAACGAGCCAAGCTCGAGCTTGAGAAACTACCAACGAGCCGAGCTATCGTGCGTCGCTAATCGTCACTTTATATCACCATACGCCACAATGCGACAATTGTTCTCTGTAATATGCTCATTTCCTCACCAGCCTCAATCTAAGCCTCATTCACGGACACTCGAACCTCAATATTAGTGTTCTCATCGGACAGTTTGACTTTAGTTGTCACTCGACAATGAAAACGTTGAAGAAAACATTTCAATTTCATGGTTGTTCAAATAACTCTCCGCTCGTTTATCACTCGATGCTCGCTCGAAAAAATTTGCGCTAAAAATATGTTCGCTCACTTTTCGGCTCGGTTGTAAACGAGCCGCTCAGCTCTGTTCGATTTGTAAATGAGGCAAGCATGAGCAAAGGTTCGTTCGGTTTTTAAATGTGCCAAGCATGAGCATTAGTGGGTTGTGAGAGGTGATGTGCATCGGTCGAATAAACAGGGTCATAGGTCGAACACGTGATTAATGGGTCATGCAATATTAAGTCAGATTATATCGTAAAAGACACTCACAAGTCATGTGTGCCCATTATGGCATTTATTATGTAACATTCAGTATTGGATGGCTATACCATGTTGTATTACATGAATCATATAGATCGTAATCGATAATAACAAATCATACATGCCCTAAGGAAACGTATTGGGACTTGATATCCCCTGATGGACCGTTATGGTATTTAAGTAACATTCGTTATTAAAGGGTTATACAATGTTATATAAAGTAATATCATGTCGTAACTGATAGTAATAACTCATATATGCCCTAATAGACTGTATTGAGATCTCTCACTGGTCCATTATTACCTTTAGTACATAACATTCCGTATGGAACGGTTACAAGTTGTATTGAGTCATATACTCATATTAGATCGCAACCGACAAGAGCAAGTCATACATGCCCTAATTAATCGTATTAGGCATTAATATCTCTAAATAACCCATTATGGACTTTGTTGTGTAACGTTCGATATTGAATCGTGTAGTGTTCAGTCATATTAGATTGTAATCAACAATAACATATCATGGATGCCCTAATCGCATATAATTATAATAAAAAATCATATGTTAGTATCACCATGTATATTTATTATACGACTATAAAGGTGCAAATACTTTATATTAGTTGTTATGAGAAAAAAATCTGTAGGAAAATCTGACGCATTTCCTACGGAATTATAGTATTGTCGGACATTCCGACGCATTTCCCACGAAATTGAATCTTATATCAAATTGCGTAGAAAATGTGTGGGAAATTCAGACGGATTTCCCACAAAAACACTATTTTTGTTTTTTTTATTATCTTTTTAAAAGATAATTAAAAAAACAAAAATAAGGTTTTGATTGTTTTCTACACATTTCCCACGAAATCGTAAAATAGGATACTATTATGTCGGAATTGCGTGGGAATTTTCATATGCGTTTCCTACAAAAATATTTTTGTCGCTTTTTTGTAGCTAGTTTTGGATTTTCATTTGTTTCCTAGTAATTTCGTGGGAAATCAGTCGGAGTAGGCGTTCATGGGAAATCCGTAGGAACTTTTCATAGGAAAACACCCTAGTTTTCTAGTAGTGAATGTGCCCGGGCCGGGAGTCCTCCCCACACCCCTTAAGGGCCGGCCCTGTTAGTTAGACACCACGTTTACCCTTTATATAATTAAAACTTTATTATTGTAGGTAATGAAGGAAGAAGAAAATAAAATTTTGAAATATATGCGTTTGAGCATAAGATGCGGTTGTGGGAACCGCATCTCTTGGTGTTGGTGCTTTTTCATGTAATGCATAAGATGCGGTTGTGAGTAAAACCGCATCTCTAGGTGCAACTCTTTTTCCAATATAATGTATAAGATGGGATTGTGTGAAGAACCGCATCTTTTGGTGTTCTTTTTTTTAAATAAGTCTATAAGATGCGGTTAAGATGGTGAACCGCACCTTATAGCTTTTGCCATTTGCATCTTTTGATCATATGTGTACTAGTGTGATCAGGTAGAACATCTGCTCCATTACACGTATTATTCGATCATATATAATGTCTCACCTGAGCAAGGTTACGAGCAACCGCTTAGCGATGTTGCTAACATGCCAGCTATGCCTATGTCTTTGCCTATGCCTGTTTTTCCGGATTTTTCAGTGATTTGGGATGCTACAAGATTTCTCGAAAAAGCTCCCGTAACAAAAGTTGTTGACTTGTATGAACAAATCACCACAAGTCTACAAAAATTCTCCGAAGGTACGGTAATCGCTTCAGCATCTAAACTTCATGGTTTAGGATTGTTGTTTCGCAACCTAGAGAGAAATAAAGGCATGCAGAATATATACCTAGAGACAAATGAAGGCATCCTTTACCTGCCGAGGATTGATTTGAATGATCACTCAGAGGTTATATTAAGAAATTTGGTTGCTTTCAAAATATTAATGCCGCAGGACTCCTCCTATTGGTTTCCGCTTACTGATTACCTACGTTTGATGTGTTTTCTTGTCGTAAATGAAGACGACGCCAAGATTCTTATAAATGGGGGCGTCATCAATAACAGATCAGGCGATTTGGGTGAGGATGAAGTTGTCAAATTATTTGTTGATTTGAATAGTTTTCTACAATGCGTAAAAACTAAAAACGTATCCCCGATGCGAGAATCGATAAATTATTATAACAACGTTTATCAAAATACCCTAAAGATGAAGGCAGTATTGTTCTTGAAGAACTAGCGTATTGGTTGCTGGTGGTATTAACAGCTATCGGAAGTTTTGTGGGATCTGCATGGAAGATCGTAGCATTCGTAATTAGCATTGCGGCAGTGTTCATACTAACGTATGATGCTTATTGTGATGTTTATGGTTGCGATAAAAAAGGTGTCACGTTGTTACCGTACGCTTCTAGTTAGCATCACGGCTTGTTGTGATGTTTGATATGGGCTATCTAGCTAGCTCGTTGCTGTTTGCTCTTCTACTTTTCATTGTGGCTGTTGCTGTCGTTCGGCTTATTGTGATGCTGGGTTTGGACGAGCTAGCTAGCTAGCTCGCTTGCTGTTTGCTCTTCTGATTTTCGTTGTGGTGGTGGTTGTGTTACGCTTATATAGTCAGCCTCGCGGCTTATTGTGATGTTTGATTTGCTTGTTAGCTGGCTAGCTTACATGCAGTTTGTTGTTCTGATTTTCGTTGTGAATGTTCTTATTGTTCGGCTTCTTGTAATGAATATTCTGGCTTTGTACATTGGCTCGCTGTTTCTTCTTCTAGTTGTCGTCGTCGTTATCTTTGTGTCACTCTTATAGTTAGCCTCACGTCTTATTGTGACGTTTAATTTGGGTTAGCTCTTTCGATTGTCTGATGATAGAATACAAAGTTTATTGATTAGATCACCCGTAATTCCGGACTTGCATTCCGACAAAAGGGCTGGTCCATGTTAAGTTAAATAACAAGAAATTCCAATTAAAAAAAAACCTACAATAATCTCTTTTAAAGAACTTTCAATCCATTTAAAAAAAATGTCGTAAGCAACCTGATACCGATGTGGTATTATTTCCCTGATTCCTAAACTGCCTCCCCGTATATATCGGAAAATGTTCCGATGGTCAAAGCACACGGTACACCACACTCCCGGCACACTACAAGAAAATTGATCATTAGCGGCGACACCATCTGCGTCAATCCCAACCGTCCGATTGTTCAGGAGATCAACGCTTGAGGTTTTATCTTACTAAAACTCAATAGTGGCGACCGTCGCCGCAATTTATAATGTTTATGCTTGATTGTAAATCTTGGTATGTTTGCTTAGTTTTGTTGGTATGTTTAGACGAATGTTTTAAGGCGTATAATGTGTGTGTGTGTGTGTGTGTGTGTATATATATATATATATAGTATAAGGTTGTTAGGACAAAAAGGATTGGTGAAACCGCTTTTGCAAACCTTAGTCTAATTCACTTCTGTCAAATTATTCTAAGTATAGAACTACTGAAGAAAGAAGACTAAACTGCTGAAGAAGGATTCTACAAGTACTGAAGAAGAAATGCATCAGAAGTTCTGAAGTCCAAACCAGACAGTTCACTGAAGAACTACTGAAGACAAACTACTCATCAGTAGTTTGTCATTCATCAGCACTTGTTCAAGAATCTTTCCACCGCCTTATGTTTCAATAGTTTATTAGTTTAGTATTACTTTAACTTTTTGTACAAGTTCTAAGATTGCAACTTGTTGCAACTTGTCTCTGAACTTGCTTTTTGGCAAGGTTCATGTATTTGTAAAGTCTATAAATAGATGGGTTCATCCCTCTTTTTTAGACATTGATTTTTAATACAGAAATCCTTCAAAGCTTATCATTGTTATTTCCATTTCATTTACTGAGAATCTGTTTAAGTGTTCATTCTCATTCAATGCTCAGATTCTCATTAAATACTTGTCTTTAGTTTTATCAAACGTCCAGGGGGAGTAATAACTCCTGTTGATAAATGTAGCTTTAACTTATATCATTCCGCTGTGCTATTACTGATAAAGAACTTGCTAGACACTTAAGTGTTCACTACCAAGTTCATACAAAGAGCAATACTGATCCAACAATTGGTATCAGAGCACTGGTTTATCTGATCACATATCAATCTAACACATTGAGAATCAGACACAGGCTCTTATTGATATTCAATAAAGGATTAAAAGTTCACTTTTATCAACATCCATCACTTTAAGAGATATTTGACACATCAATACTCTTTAAAATGGATCCTCATAATACTGGTTCTGCCAATAAACCTGCTATGCTAGTAAGAAATGAATATAATATCTGGCAAAGGAGAATGGCACATACCTTATCACAGACCAACACAGGTTGCTGGAAATCTGTGATATGTGGTCCTCATAAACCAGTAAATATCAATCTTGAAACTAAAGAAGAAATTCCAAAAGACCCAAAAGACTATACAGATGATGATTTCCTAAAACTTGAGCTTGATGCTAAAGCTTTCTCTATGTTGGCAATGGCACTCCCAAATGAAATCTACTCTGGCCTATTACATCGTGATAGTGCCAAAGAGCTTTGGGACTGCCTCAAAGAACAGTTTGGAGGAACTGAAGAGGTGATTGCCAACACCAGAGAAATCCTGGCTCAACAATATGAAACTTTTGCTCACATTAATGGGGAAACTTTAACACAACAATTTGAAAGATTCTCCTCATTAATATCTGAGCTAAAATTAAATGGTCAGACCTACACAACTGTATCTATGCTTCATAGATTTTTGAGGTCTTTACCTGAAAAATGGGAAACATACTCTATAGTCTTAAGATCTTCACCAGACTTTAGCTCCCTCACTCTTACAAAACTTCATGGGAGATTACTTACTTTTGAAAGAGAAATTGATCAAAAGAAAAAGTTACAAAGTTCTGGTAAAACTGCTGATGACTATCTACCAGGTAGTACAACACTATTGGGACAAGACTCACCAACTTGTTCAAATAGTTTTGGATCTTTTGACCATATTGACATAACTGCTGGGATCTCATCTGAAAGATCATTCTCAGGTTATGACAATAATGATTTTAGTCAAACTGCTGATAACATGTGTTTTATCATGGACGATTTAAAAAATTTCAGCAGTGATGACTTGGAAGAAATGGATATTTTACACCAACTGGCCATGTTAAGTTTAAAAACAAACAAATTTTACAAAAGGTCAGGAAGGAAGTTTCCAGGACTCAACAGCTCAACAAAAATTGGTTTTGACAAATCTAAACTTAGATGTCACAGGTGTCAAAAGTTGGGACACTTTGCTAGAGAGTGTAGAAGCTCTAGCTTTAACCAATCTCAGTCTGGAAATAATTTTAACCCCAGTTATAACAGGAATAATGGAACACAAGGGAGTGCACATTTTGTACAGGCACAAGCTCCACAACACCAATATGTGCCACAAGTACAATATGTACAGATGCCTGCTCAACAGATGCAGAGCCAACAATCAATCCCTCCCTTTCCAGCTGCTCAACCACCTCCACAGACTCAGCAACCCTCACAACAAAGTTTATTTACTTCAGGGTATGTTGACTGGAGCACTCTTCCTTTTGACACTACTGAGTGTAACCCTGATGCAGACAACAAGATGTTTGACATCAACTGGAGAGAGCCTGACAATGGCAGAAAGAACTTTGCCTTGATGGCATTTGAGGGATGCACCTTAAAATCTGCCTTGTCACAGGTATCAAAAGAATCTTTGACAAAACTTTGTTCAACTTCTTGCAAAGAATCTTTTGCTCTCATAAGAGAGACTAATGTGCACTTACAAGGTAAAGCAAACGACTCTGAGAGAAAATTCACTCAGATGAAATGTGATTTAGAAAGAAAACTTTCTGCAAAAACAAAAGAAGTTTCTAAATTAACTAACACTGCTATTGAAACCCAAGCACAAATTAAAATCATGATAAATGACCTAGGAAATGTCAAACAAGAGCTTGATGACACCAAGGTCACATGTGAAAATTGGGTTGAATCTTGTAAAGGGTACCAACTATTGCTAAACAAACAAAGTGTTTCAAATGTTAGGTTTGGCATAGGGTACAATCACACTGAAACACCAACAGATTTTGTATGTGTAATTAATATATAGGTTTGGCATAGGGTACATCGTGGCTCGGCTCGATGGCTCGACTCGATGGCTCGACTCGATGGCTCGACATATGGCTCAACTCAGGTTTGTGTATGTGTAATTAATATATAGATGAAACTAATATATTTTGGCTCCAAACCTAATTCTAAAATTCAAAATTTGAAAATCCCGCTCATACTACCTATCTACCCCATCTTTTCATAATAAATAAACCATAACTTAGAAAAAGAAAAAAATATATACATGATTATGTGTAATTTTATTGTTTTTTATTTAATAAATATTTGTAAAAAAATAAAAAAATAATAAAAAAATATAACGAGCTGGCTCGAGCTCGGCTCGAACATTTACGAGCCGAGCTCGAGCTCGACTTTTCATTATTGTGATTAGTTTTAGTATATGTTTATGTGATTTAATTGCATTATTGTGAATCTGATGATGTGTGTTGTTGATTTGAAACAATGTAGTAAGTGGAAGAATTTAGAATTTAGAATTTAGTTAAGTTTTATTTAGTCTCAAGTGTTCTTGATTGATTCATATGGTTTTTGTGTTTGTGATTAAAGTACTGTTGAGAGGATGTGGTGATGTATGTGTTTGTGGTTAACTGAGAACCTGGATATCGGTTGAGAATATTAGCATTACCCATACCCCCTCTATATGTTATAATTTGTTTCTTATTTTAATCTCACTTTGTGCTATGAAGTTATAATTTGAAATGCAATTTTTTTTATTGTGATGATTTCTTTTTCAAACTTTATTTGTATAAGCATAATCATATAGCTTCTTCAAAGTTGTAACATAAAATGTTTACTTGTCTTAAAATTTTGTCATCACATTACTATTTGATATAAAAAGTGGTCGTTAGAGAACACTTACCATGTCCTTTTAGCTCGCTTTTTGCTACCTTCAACTTATAAACTTATTGTTACTGGTTTAGTGTTTGAAATCTCAATCTGTATCTAACTGTTGTGGTGCCTCTTTTGATTGCTGGATTATATCTTCACACAGTTACGGAAACAAAGCTTGTAGTTGACACTTCTAGAGGGGAAAAACTACATATTAATGTAAGCATCATTCATACTTAATAATTGCTATTCATTTGAAGTTTTGAACCACCATTGATATGGATCAGTTTTATTGCAGTTTGATATCACATTTCCAGCTGTTTCATTTACTCTATTCAGTCTTGATGCCACGGATATCAGTGGGGAGCAACATATTGACATTGTATATTTATTAAATGGTCAATAATAATTCTATTGAATGTCGTTTTTGTGCTTTTGTGACCAAAATAGCCCTTTGATCGTCTGATTTACGAGAATACCCCCATCCCGTCTCTTTGGAGAGACGGTTCACGGTTCCCAAGGAGTCTGAAGCGTCTCCAGGGAGGCTTTGGTTTCCAACCAATACAAAACCAACACGTGGCGTGTTTGATCCCGAGGACTGTCAGGCGTCACGGGAGACGTGTCAGAGTCGCCAAGTTGTCTCTGGTGGGCCTTTGAGACGTGTCACTGATGGCTCGTCTTTGGCTCGGCTTATCAGTTAATCAACACAGCCGATCCACCGGAGACGTCTCCGGAAACGTCTCAGATCTGCAAATGACGTCTCCCATGGCGTCTTTTGTAGGCTGTGAAACGTCTCCGGTGACGTCTCTGGCCTACAAAAAGACGTCTCCGGTGGCGTCTTTTGCAGGTTGTGAACCGTCTACTGTGACGTCTCCGGCGGGCAAAAAGACGTCTCCGGTGTCGTCTTTTGCAGGTTGTGAACCGTCTTCTGTGACGTCTCCGGCTGGCAAAAAGACGTCTCCGGTGGCGTCTTTTGCAGATTTTGCACCGTCTCCGTGACGGACGTCGTACATTGCCGGAGACGTCTCCGGTGATGTGACAAGTTGTAGCACCGTAATGTTATAAATTTTGTAAATTTTCTAAAGTGATTACATTTTTGTTTTAAGTATCTTCTTCTAAAGTGTTTACATTTGTGTTTTAAAAAATGGTTAGATTTATAATCTATAGTGGTGGCAAGTAGGAAATTGTCAATGGGTGAATGGAATACGTTGTTGATCGTAGCTTTAAAAGACGGCGTTTAGAAATTGAAGCAAATATCTCGTATTTTAGTTTGTTAAATGTAGTTTCGGATGTGTGTGAGATTCCACATGTTACACGGTTAACTTATAAAATGTCAGCTTTCGATGATGCAATCGACATTTAAAATGATCGTGGTGTATCTTTTCTTTTTAAAGTTGCTCAGCAAAGTCTTGAGGAAGTATTGAAGTTATATGTTATTGATGAACCTGGTGTCGGTTCGTCTAGTGATGCTCATTTAAATGATTATAAACTCCCTGATTTAAAAGTGTCTTTATAAAATTTTGATCATTATAAACCACATGGGTCTTTTGAAAATTTTGATGATAAGAAACCACATAATGAAATTTTTTTTGTAAATCCAAGTCCTGAAAGGTTTCCATAGATAACAAAAACCACTTCATCGACAGTTTTTTCTGAAGGTTATATATTTCGTAACAAAGATGAAATGAAACTGCAGTTAGGAAATTTGTGTTTGTCAGAACGTTATTCTTATAAAGTAGATAGATCATCTAAAACCTGGTACGAAATTTCATGTGTAGTTGATGATTGTGATTGGCAATTTAGGGCACGTTCTCTCCCAACTTCAAGCGCGTTTTATGATACATTTTTTTAACAATAATCACACATGTTCTAAAACTCAAACACATCCGCATCTTCGTCAGGCTAACTCGCAAGTAATTGGTAGCATACTAAAGCACCAATTACGAGATACCGGACATGTATAACGTGGAAACGAAATAGTACAAAATTTTCTGCAAAGATTTAAGGTGGACATAACATATTCTCAAGCATGGCGTGGGAAGTGTCATGCACTTGAAGTTTTTCAAGGAAATAGCAAACAATCATTTTTTGAGCTTCCATTCTACTGCTATAATTTGCGAAAGGTATATCCGGGGACTGTTACAGAGATTAGGAGTGACGAAGACAATCGGTTTGAAATGCTTTTTATTGCTATTGGTGCAGCGGTCAGTAAAATATTTTTATTTTATTATTGTTTTTGTTTTAGGTTTTCTAAAAATTACATTTTGTTTCATTTTATTATATATATTAGGAGTTTTCTTCTGTCTTTAAGACCGGTCATTATTATAGACGTGGCACACTTAAAAGGTGAGTTTAAAGGTACGTTGTTCCTTGCTGTTGGCATGGATAGTAAGAACCAAATTTTACCTGACAGAGCCAACTCAATAGATTTGGCAGTTAGGATGGTTTTTCTTAATGCCTTTCATGGGTTGTGTTGACGCTATTTGATGTTAAACTTAAACTTACAAAAAAGAAAAAAGAAGGATTTACAGACGTTGTGGTGGAAGACTTGTAAAGCTTACCGAGTATCTGATTTTTAAGAAAGTTTTATCGCACTTTGTATAGCCGTTCCACGGATTAGGAATACTCTATTGAGTATCGGTTTTCATAAATAGTCAAGAGCACACTGTTCAGGAAAACGATACCATTATATGACATCTAAGAGTGCAGAGTCAATGAATGCCTTATCTAAGCATCCACGAAAAGTTCCAATCACCCATCTGGTTGATTTTTTTATACAAAAACTACAGGATTGGTATTATGAACGTCGAAGTGACGGTTGTTAGGTCCGCTGACCTGAAGAAGAACAGATGATTGAAAAGCCAAAACATGCTACATATGATCCAGAATAAAACCAACATTTACAAGTTACTTCTCCCAAAAGAATATTGACTCTAACATCTGCGGTACCCAACATCTGCTGAACAACTGCTGATCACAAAGGTCTGATGAAGAAACAACTGTTGATCAAAGTACTGAAGACTCAAGGTCTGTTGGAGCCAACAACACTTAGGCTCCAACAGATGATTCTAGCTATCAGATGTTTCATGTTGTTATTCTGTTAGATGTCACTGTCTTAGGTGACGCCAGCCATAGGCCATTAGTGGTTTAGATTGTCTATAAATCGAATAGTGCAGGTACCGTTCTATTCATCACTCAAAACATTCTCTTAGACAAACTTACACAGAGTGATCAGGCTGAGGGGGAGTACTTGTACAATCGTTGTAATCATTAGATTTATGAAAGCATTCGATTCTAAAACAATTATTCTCTTTGTTTTGATTCATAGTTTATTATTCTGCTGCACTTTCCATTTATAGATTTACTTCTTTCATCTTTCATTTAGTTAAACAATCAAAACAAATCAAACTCAGATCCTAACAATTGGTATCAGAGCTTGGTCAATTAAATTTGATCTAACCAATCAATTTGATATAAATAGATCAGCTCACAATTATTAATATCATTTGTTTGTCGGATTGAAAACAGAGTAATAGTTTATTTACGTTCAACAGTTTTATAAACAGACTTTGTTTTACAAATAATCAGAGAATGGCTTTAATCATTCACGATCCACATAACACTGGCACGAACAACAAGCCACCGATGCTTGTCAGATCTGAATACAATATCTTGCAACGTCGGATGAGCCATGTTCTAGCTCAACAGAACACTGGGTGTTGGAAGTCGGTTATCTTCGGACCACATGTTCCGATGGTGCCGAGTACCGAAGATCCCAAGGTTCAAGAGCCAAAGAAACTTGAAAACTACTGCAAGCAGGATTTTTAGAAAATTGAGTTAGATGCTAAGGCCTTTAGTATTGTGGCCATGGCTCTACCCAATGATATCTATGCTGGGCTGTTACACTGTAACAGTGCAAAAGAGTTGTGGGATGCTTTGAAAGAACAATTTGGTGGGACTGAGGAGGTTATTGAAAACAACCGTGAAATACTTAACCAACAATATGAAACATTCAGTCAAGTTAAGGGAGAGTCATTAACTCGAACAATTTGAGAGGTTTAACTGTCTCATTAGTGAACTAAAACTGGTGGGTCTAACTTATCCTAATTCAACTTTGAACCATAGGTTTTTAAGATCATTACCAGACAAATGGGACATTGTTGCTATAGTTATGAGAAACTTAATTGGATTCAAGGATCTATCTCTGACCCAGCTTCATGGTAAGCTCTTGAGTTATGAGAGAGAGCTTAACCAGAAAAATAAGCTTTAGGACTCTGGAAAAGTGTCTGATGATTATGTTTTTGGTAATACAACACTTTTGGGTCAGGTTGAGGTGCCTGGTAATAGTAAGGATCAGAGTTATGATCATTTCATTGACATAACTTCAGGTTTTGACTCTGGTTTTAACTTTGATTCTTATTCACCCAACTATGCTTTTGCAGCAACTGGTGGTGATATCCAAGTATCTGATAACATATCCTTTGAGTATGATGACCTAAAATACTTCGACCCTGATGATTTGGAAGAAATGGACATTATGCACCAATTTGCTCTGCTCAGTGTTAGAACTAACAATTTCTACAAGAAAACTGGCAGAAGGTTTCCAGGGTTGACTGGCAGGTCAAAGGTGGGGTTGGATAAATAATAGATTAAGTGTTATAAATGTCATTGACTTGGTCATTTTGCTAGGGAATGTAGGAGTCAACATGGTACACCTATGATTACCTATCCAAATCAAAGGCCACAGACCAACACTTATCAAGTTTCCTATAATACCCCTGGACCAAATGTGCAAAACATTGCTCATTTTGCATAGTCCTCAACCACTGTTTCTGTCGAGTATGTCCAAACCACTGTTCCTCAGATCCACTATGTTCAAACCCCTGTTGCTCAGGCACATGTGCCAATGACTGCTACTCCACCCTCTACTCTTGCAGAGACCAGTCAATAGAGTTTCTTCACACAAGGCTTTGTTGATTGGAGCAGTTTACCAGATGAGCTAACAGATGAGAATTTTGCTTTTGTTGCCAAAGATGAAAGTGAACCAGAAAATTTTTGTTTCATGGTTATGGACACAATTGTGGAAGAGGTTGAATCTGAGGATGTAGTGACTGAATTTGAAAATGTGACTAATGATATTGTTGATGCAGTAGTTCCAGATGAAAAGTCTGAAGAAGAGGTTGTGAATCTCTCAGATCCTTGGGGTGATGATTGTGAGTGCAATTGTGATTGTGCATTGATGGCTGCTGCTAAGGTATCTCCTCAAATCTTAAAGGATTTGTGTTCAAACAAATGTGTAATAGCATTTGCTAACATTAAAGAGGTGAATGAAAACCTTAGGAAGAAAATTTTAGATGATGAAGTTCAATTTGAAAAACTTTGAAAAGAGTTAAAATCAAAATTGACTAAAAAAGAATATAAAATCAGCAGTTTAAAACATGAAGCAACTATAACCAAAGACCAGCTCCAAACTATGATGACTAAATATCATGGCTGTAAAAAGGAGCTTGAGTCCACCCAAGTTGAATGTAAAAAATGGGTGGAATCATGTAAAGGTTTGAGATGCTTCTCAACAAACAAACCAAAAGTCATGTGAAGTTTGGTTTTGGTTTTGAAATCACTGCCCCAGCTTTTCAAACACTAACAAAAGGGAACAAAAGTTAGTTGAGGTAGTACCAACTAATTTGGAGGGTCAAGTAATTAAAATCACTGAACCGAATGGCAAGAAAATCATTCTTGAAGAATCATGTGATATCAACATAGGAACAAGTGTTTGTGATTCTAAAAACTGTTTTCTGTGAAAAGAAGAATCATGTTACTAAAAACTGTTTTCTTCTAAAAGCATATGATATCAACATAGGAACAAGTGTGTGTGATTCTAAAGGCACATGCTCAATATGTGGTAAAAAGAATCACAAAACCAAGGAGTGTCTTTATCTCAAAAATTTTGATGTCAAAATACAAGAGTATAAAGCTAAAACTCTAACAAGTCAAGTGGTGAGTACTCCAAAAGGAAAGCCCAAACAGACTTATGTACCAGCCCAAACATCTGTTACCAAAAGTCTTGAAACATCTGCTCCTAGGGATGTCCAAGTAACAGATGCTCCACCCTCAAATAAGTACCCAAGAGGATATGGACAACTACCTTGTCATAGTCTGTCACATTTTTATGAAGAACCAAAGAGGCCTTCAAAACCAAGAGTGAACAGAAATCCCTATGGTTACTATCATCTGACAGGAAATGGTCAAACATCTGTTGCACCAAGTGTTGACATACAAACACTGGCAAATGGTCAGCAACAGTTGTTGAACATGGTTCAAAAACTGGTTCAAACCATTGATCATTTCCCTAGGCTTGAGGCTGAAAAGTCTGTGGACCCATCCAAAGCCAACTTGGCTTTGGACACTCATCAAAACTAATCCATTACTAAGGTACAGGAAGCTTCTGCTTGCTTAGATAGTCTATGGTATGTAGATAGTGGAGGCTCTAGGCACATGACAGGATGTAGAGCCATTCTTCTGGACTTCTTAACTCATGGATGGGGTGATATATCCTTTGGTAATGATTCAAAAGGTAAAGTGTTGGGTTCAGGGACTGTTCAGGCTGAGAAACTCAAGTTTGAAAATGTCAATCTTATTGATAATCTTAAATTAAATCTTCTTAGTGTCTCACAAATGAGTGACAAAGGCTATTGGTCATTCTTCACTAATAAAACTTGTAAGATTATTGGGCCAGAAGTGGTTAAAAAGATTGATACCATCATAGCTGATAGCAAAGCACAACTTGTTGCTCATAGGAGTGCCAATGTGTATGTAGTTGATATGTTGAAGGATAGTCCTATGGCAAATGTCTGTCTGTTTTCTGCTGCCTCCACTAAAGAGACAGAACTGTGGCATAGGAGACTGGGTCACACCAACCTTCAAACAATCAACACTCTCTCCAAACAAAGCCTTATAAGAGGTCTTCCATCAAAGAAATTCAAGTTTGATGAGCATTGTGTTTCCTGCTTAAAAAGGAAACAACATAAAAGCTCTTACAAATCCATTGATGAGTCCAAAACAAGTCAATGTCTTCAGTTGTTGCACATGGACTTGTTTGGCCCAGTTAAAATCATGAGTCTAAGAAGAAAGAGATGTTGTCTTGTCATAGTTCATGATTTTTCTAGGTTTTCATGGACTTACTTTTTACACTCTAAGGATGAGAAACAATATGACTTACCAGTAAAAATCTTTAGAAGTGACAATGGAACAGAGTTTAAAAATAAGGAGCTGGATGATTTCTGTGTGTCAAAAGGAATTGTGAGGCAGTACAACATTCCAAGAACACAGAACAAAATGGGGTGGTTGAAAGGAAAAACAGAACTCTCATTAAGGCTGCAAGAAGTATGCTAACAGCATCTGGTTTGCTACTGTCCTTATGGGCATAAGCTGTAAACACTGCTTGCTATGTTCAAAACAAAGTTTTAATCAACCCAAGACATCAAATGACTGCTTATGAAATTTTGTTCAAAATCAAACCACTCATATCATTTTTCAAAATCTTTGGCTGCCCATGTTTCATTTTAAATCTTAAATATTCCATTTCAAAATTTGTAGCCAAAGTAGATTGTGGGTATTTTCTAGGATATTCTTCTACTACCAAGGCCTATAAAGTGTTTAACACAAGGACTAGGACAATAGAAGAAACTCTGAATGTAAAATTCAATGAACTTTCATCCTTAAATATCCCAGCAAATCCTGCTGAACTGTTTGATTTAGACAAATTTAAATTTGAAGATATTACTGCTAAACCTAACAGTGCAGGTATCCCACAGTCTCAACAACAGGATTACACATTTGATGTTGTGATTCCAAGTCACTACAAAGTCACTTCTGCATCAGGGGAAGCAGATGTTCAAAACACCTGTCAAAACTCTGCCACAGTTGTGTCAACCACTGTTGGCCAGTCTTACCCTCAAACCACTGCCTCATCAAGTTCAACCACTATTCAATCATTTGTTGACAAAAGTCCAACCTCTGTTGACAAAAGTCAGTCCAACCTTACACCACTTGGACCCATTCTCCCACTTCCATTTCAAACATCTATTGGTACTACAGAAGTGTAAACAAATGTTACAGCAACAGAGTCACCAAACCTCTGTCCCTCACCTCAAAATGCCATCATACCATACCAGGGAGATTTAATCTACCTAAGAGCTCATCCACCAGACCAAATCATTGGAAACATCAGAGAGCGAGTGCTCACAAGAAGCCAATCCTCAAATATCTGTCTTTTTGTAGGCTTTCTATCTCTCACACAACCTGTCAAGTACCTAGAGGCACTGAAAGACAATAGTTGGGTAGAAGCCATGCAGGAAGAACTCCTTCTGTTCAAAAGACAACAAGTATGGGAACTTGTACCACTGCCAAAGGATGTCTGTCCAATTGGCACAAAGTGGGTCTTCAAAAATAAAACTGATAAAAGGGGCATAGTTGTCAAGAACAAAGCCTGGCTTGTGGTTCAAGGCTTCAGACAAGAAGAGGGGATAGACTATGATGAAACCTTTGCTCCTGTAGCTAGGCTAGAAACTATCAAACTCTTCCTAGCCTTTGCTGTCAACCACAAAATCAAGGTGTATCAGATGGACATCAAATGTGCATTCCTTTATGGCAAAATTCAGGAGGAGGTCTATGTATGTCAACCACCTGGTTTTGAAGACACATTCCATCCTGATTATGTCTACAAGCTCAACAAAGCTCTGTATGGACTCAAACAAGCACGAAGGGCCTAGTATGAAATTCTTTCCACCTTTCTCTTATCCATTGGTTTCACAAGAGGTAAAATTGATAAAACTTTATTTCTAAAATGGAGAGGGAAAGATTTAATGATTGTTCAAATATATGTGGATGACATCATTTTTGGATCCACATGTAATAAAATGTGTGAAGAGTTTAGGGAACTCATGACAACATAGTTTGAGATGAGTGCTATGGGTAAACTTCAGTGCTTCCTTGGTCTCCAAGTGAAGCAGCTGCAAAATGGCATATTCATTCATCAAAAAAAGTATGTTAAAAACTTACTAACCAGATTTGAGATGAATGATTGTAAGCCATGTAGTACACCCATGAGCACAGCCAAGCTACTCACTATTGATGACAAGGATGAACTGGTTGATCAGACACATTACAAATGCATGATTGGGTCTTTATTGTACTTAACTGCATCCAGGCCAGACATTAAGTTTGCCACTTGTGTTTGTGCAAGATCCCAGGCTTCACCTAGAAAGTCAAACCTTATTGCTGTGAAAAGGATATTCAGATACCTAAAAGGTGCTCCCACACTTGGTATCTGGTATCCTGCTAATGGAAACATTGAGCTTTCAGGTTATTCAGATAGTGATTTTGCTGGCTGCCACACAAAAAGGAAGTCCACATCAGGAGGGTGCTCATTTCTAGGGAATACGTTAGTCTCATGGCAAAGCAAAAAGCAAGCAGCTGTTTCCACCTCAGCAGTAGAGGCTGAATACATTGCTGCTGCAAGCTGTACAGCCCAACTCATGTGGCTTCAAAATCAATTACTGGATTTTGGTATAACTGCACTAAAGACTCCACTCATGCTGGAAAGTCAAGCGGTTGAAAATATCATTAAAAATCCAGTCTCTCATTCCACCACAAAGCATATTGACATCAGAAATCACTTTGTCAGAGATAGCTATGAAAAAGGTTTGATTTTTCTGCACCATGTTCCAACAGAGGATAAGTTGGCAGATGTGTTGACAAAAGCTTTAGACACATCCACTTTTGAAAAACTGATCTCTCGGATTGGTATGCTAAACATGCATTAACAACAAAAATGTTTTATTAAATAAAACATTAACATGTTTCAGAAAATCAAAATCCACCCTTAAAAATATCTTTTTGGTTGAAAATCTGTTAAGGAAAAACAACCACTGTTTCATCCACTCTATCATCTGTTGGTTGAAAAATCTGTTTCAAACATTTGATCAGATAAAACAACCACTGTTTGGTTGAAAAATCTATTTTCAAAGGTCTGATTAGATAAAACAACTGTTTTCCACCATATATATATATATATATATATATATATATATATATATTCTAAAACAATTAAAAAAAAACTCAACAGCTATTTGCATCAGTCTTTTAGCAACAACTGTATGCCACATATGCTCCATCAGATGTTAGCCACGTCTGCTCTCAAAAGCAGAGCTTTGGCCACATCAGCGGTTTCATCAGAGGCTATAGAAACCCTGTTTTCCCACAACAGTTGTTACACTGTCTCATTGTATTCAAAATACTGAAACCGCCTTCTTTATCCTCAAACCCTCATTCTAATTCCTTCCATCCTTAGACTCGAAATCCATTACAATGGATCTTCAAGCAAAAGCCCCTCACAATTACCTTCTCTATCTGGTTAAAACAGATGAAAATCTTCCATTCCACTCCACCATCGATGTCTTCCTTAAATCAAAATACTTGTCAATCCTAACCGCTGATGCACCCATATATATTGATACTCTACAAGAATTCTGGTTAAATGCTGAGGTTCTACTTCACGACAAAAAGCCTACAACCATTATCTCAAAAATTGGAGAAACAAATATCACCATAAACCGCCAACTGATATCCACAACCTTCTCTTTGAATGACTTGGCAGGTATGGATTCTTTCCCTAAGACTGAACTTCACACTGAGTTTGTAGAAAGAGGTTATGATTTACAGATGTCTGGAGCAACAATTTACAAAAAGTTTTTCCCTCCAGTCATGAAATTTTTCTTTCATACACTCCTTATCTGTCTCTCTGCTAAAACACTTCTTTTAATGAAATCTCATTAAAAGTTTAGTACTTGGGATATGCTATGTTGTCAGAATCTGACTACAATCTATCCCAGGCTCTGTTTCTGGATTTAGTGGCAAATGTGAAGGGTGTCAAGTCTGGGCCAAACAATGCTTTTCTTATATACCCAAGACTTTTAAGTGTAATCCTACAAAAGGTTTTACCTGAAAAGGATTTCAAAAGGGGAGAATTTCTTCAAATGAAGAGTCTTACCCAAGAAACTTTTACAAGAATGCTGGTTCAAACACCCAAGAAAAAGTATCAAAAGTTAAAGTTTCTAAAACACAAGCAAAGAATGTCAAGACAACAACTGTTATTAAAACCTCTGTTGCTGAGCCCACTGCTCCTGGTGATCATGGCACTACATCCAGTGTTGTGAAACCCACACCAGCCTCTTCCAAAAAGAAACATCCATCCACAACCCCCGCCCCAAGAAAACCAAAAAGGGGCCTCTGGAACATGAGATACCAGAGGTAACCCCTGTTGTAGCACAAAGGCAACAAGAAACCACTGTTGGTACTTCCTCACAGTAGTTTGAGATATCTTAACCCAGCCAAACTCCTCATGAATCCTCACAAAAGGATCATGTTGTAAGCCAAGAGAACACATATCATGAGGCATATGAGTCACTTGACCATATGCTCATAATCCCCTCTCCCAGGGCTACCTCTCTTTTCACTCCTCAACCCTCACTATCGCATGTCCTTCCAACAATGCAACCATTGTTCAAAGCTATTGATAAAACTCAGGACAACCCCAGTTCCTCTCCATCACCTATCATTGAGAGTATACACCAACATGTGACTGGGCCTAAGAAAAATCAATTAGCTAGCCTACGAACAGAGGAGGTTACACCCCTTGAGTTACATGTAACTCAAGGTGAGTTTTCAAGTGAAGCAGCCACTACTAATGTAGAGACCATTGTCTCACAACAGGACAGTAGTTACATACCTAAGACTTCCTTGAAGGCAACAACTGAAGAGGCCACTATAGTGACCCCAAAATCAGTTGGAAGTCCACAGAACCAAGAAAAAGGGGGCATCTGGTTCTTATTCTATGGACTCACATCCTAGGACTGAACCAGTTACAACTACCACTGGTAGGAATCCAGATGATCCTATTATCTACACATCGTTTAAATATGTCTTTGCATATAATCCACCATATAACCATTAATCTACACATAACACTTAATTAGTTTATGTAATTTCACCAACAACGGGACCCGGTACTAGTGTATTCCCAAAACGACTCCCAATGATCCTCCAGATCATTGAACCCTGGACAATCCTATCCTGACCCAACTCAACTAACCTGGTTAAGTCCGTTTATAAATGTTTCTCGCTAAGGTAGACTTAGGTGTTACTAAAATGTTTAAGCCGAACATGCCGGGTGTCACATTTTACCCTACATCCCTGATGTACCATCCTCAGGATGCTGAATGACTCAACTGACTTCAGGATATAACAGTATTTCAGCATGTGCACATCCTGAGAATGTACTAACGAATTAGCTTTCTTGTGTATGATTGCAGGTGCAACTAAGTTATAATATGGATTTACATACTCAGCAACGTCTATATTATAATCCTCAATTGAAGAAGTCAAAGATAGAAGTATAACTCATGGTCCAAGATTGAAGATGGAGTCAAAGTTGTAACCGATATACATTTAATATCGGCGACAAATAAGGAAACAGCTGGAACAATGACTAGCCGAGAAGAAACCGTTATCCAACGACTACATTCTGTTGAAGACCTCCAACGTTCACCTGAAACAGCTCTTAAACAACATTAAAGGAGCTTAACTACTTAGTGGATCTCACAGGATTCTTTATTTATTCTCATGTACTATATAAATAGGAGTATTGGACGAGTATAGGACACATTGCTTACACTATAGCTGCACACATACACTTAGCTGATTAGAAACCCTCGCACAATCATTGTAATCTTTGTACACTCATCCATTTGCTCATCCAAAGTTGTACCGTTTTACCAAATTAATATTAACAAACAAGGCAGGGGCCTAGTCTCCTCCCGAGGTTTTATGTCGACGATCTACAACTGATCAAGGGCTTTCCTCGTAGATCGAGTGTTGTTCTTTGTATTCTACTACTTTATTTGTTCATTATAAACAGTTCCATCCCGAGGATATAACTGTCCATCCCAAAGCAAACCTAAGACATCCCGAGCATAGTTGTCACTTATTTATTTCTTTTTGCATCTTGACTAAGTATTTTCAGAATATAACTAGTTCTAACATACGAATTACATTTTTAGCACTCTACCTCACAATTTCTAATTTGGAATACAAAATTATTTCTACTAGGTAATTTTTGACCAAAACAATTTGGCGCCCACCGTGGGGCAAGTGGTGCTATTTTAACAAAAAACTTTGTTAAAACTTTTTCTCATTTAATTCATTTTTACAAAACTTGACAACTATGTCTTCTTCCCAGAAAACTGTCTCTTCATCCATGCCATCATCAACCTCTACCAGAAATACTGCCTTACCACCTTCACCTGCATTTCCAAGAAGTTCTACTTCTCAAATCCTACCTAGACCATCAATAGGAGCATCTGGATCTACTCCTCCTATTTTTGTGTCAAATGATGAACTCCTTTCTCTATTTGCACTGATGAAAGATTCGATACATCAACAACAAGACACAAACCGGATGTTGATAAGAGAGATACAAGCTCTCAAATCATCTTCAAGAAGGCCAAGTGAAGACATGGGGACACCATTGCAGCCCGAGGCGTTAGATTTTAATTCTAGCATCTCTGGAGGGGTGCACCAAGGAGATTTTATCCACATGAGTACTGGGTTCTCTGCTCTAGAAACAACTACTACACCCAGGATGGCAACTACCAGGGATCCAGGATATACACCTATGCTATCCCAAGGATATAACAATAACAGTAACAATTTAAGTTCCAGTACTTTTACTGCTAATGATGTTGCTTCTTTGCAGGATACAGGACTAAGCCCTCAGCTAGCAAGGGAGCTTCAGAAGATCAAGGACATGGTATCGAGTGTGCCAGGGATAGTGCAACCCATCCCTGAGGTATCCTCAGCATGCCATAGGGTGTCAAGATTTGCACCCCCCATATGTGATGCAAAGATTCCAAAGCAGTTTCAAACTCCAAGCATGAAGCTCTATGATGGATCTACAGACCCTGAGGAGCATGTGGCTCAATATAGGGAAAGGATGGAAATAAATCCAATTCCTGCCAATATGAAAGAAGCATGTTTATGCAAGGGATTTGGTTCAACTCTCATCTGTCCAGCCCTGAAATGGCTCCTACGTGTTCCTCCCTATTCTATTACTTCTTTTGCACATTTAATTAACATGTTTAATAATCAATTTTCTTGTAGTCGAACGTTTGAACGTTTGACAAGTGATCTATACAGGGTAACTCAACCACAGGGGGAATCACTAAGAGAATTCATTACTAGGTTTGGGAAGGAAGCACTTGACATCCCAAACCTGGATGTCACAACGGCAGTACAGTCATTCAAGATGGGGCTGCAAAGAGATTCACCATTTTATCAAGAATTGGTGATGAATCCATGCAAGAACTTGGATGAAGTCAGGAACAGAGCTTTGAGATTCATTCGACTTGAGGATGATAAGAAGATACAAGAGAGGATAGAGTCATCCTCAAAATATAACCATCCCAATTGAAAGTCCACTCCCACATACGAAGAATACAATGTTAGGCCTGATAATAAGAAGGTCAATACGGTGGAGGATGACGATGAGGATGAGGATGACTGCCCTAAATTATCAGATTACTGTTTTTCTGTGGATGTAACAGGACTGATGTACGCCATGAAGGATCTAGGGGACAAAGCAAGATGGCCGAAGAAAGATAACAAGACAGGATGAAAAGACAAGTCCAAATGGTGTGCCTTTCTTGAAGATTTCGGCCATACCACTGAAGATTGCATCACCTTAAAAAAGGAGATAGCATATCTCTTGAGCAAAGGTCACCTTAAAGATCTCCTGGGCAAAAAAAAAAAAAAAAAAAAAAAATCAAGGGCTCAGGATAGCACCAACATCCCAGAAAGAGCAGCATCCCCACCTAAGGATGCTGGTATTATTAACTTCATTTCAGGAGGGTCAGACATTTGTGGAACCTCATACTCAGCTGCTAAAAGACACGCGGGGGAAACAAAGTCTGAAAAAGGAGAAAGACCAACGAAGACGACCATCCTGACGACCTCTAAAGTGATCAGCTTCGAGGAGGAAGACCGAGAAAACATTCTTGACCCTCATCATGATGGTTTGGTTATTACTTTATATATTGCTAACCACTTTGTTCGCAATATTCTCGTAGATGGAGGAAGTTCAGTGAATATCATCCATCGTGAAGCTCTCAAAAGAATGAACATCCTGGAATCTGAAATAGTTTCCATATCATCAGTTTTGGTGGGCTTCAGTGGGGAAACTAAGAGCACAGTGGGCAACATCAAGCTACCAGTATATGTAGAAGAGTGAACTCTATCCAGAGATTCCGTGTGATAGATTCCCTATCCTGCTACAATGTCATCCTGGGGAGACCCTGGATACATGACATGAAGGCAGTCCCTTCAACATATCATCAGTGTGTGAAACTACCCACACCTTGGGGAGTTGTGAGGGTGAACAACGATCAACAGGAAGCTAAGGATTGCTATACGACATCAATGAAGGCCTCATCCCGACAAGCATTGCAATTACAGCAGGATGCATAGTGCCATCCTCAGGATGTTAAAGCACATCCTGATCAGGATGTAAAAGTCGTCTGCCTCGACGATAGTAACAAGGATATCACTGTGCAAATTGGTAAGAATATCCCACACGATATTGAACAATTACTAATCTCATTTCTTAAATGCAGGATATCTACTTTTTCATGGAAGCATGAAGATATGACTGGCATCTCTAAGGATGTCATTACTCACAAACTTGGAATTGATAAGAGTTTCAAGCCCATTTAACAGAAAAGAAGGAAGTTTGCTCCAGAAAGAAATATCATCATACAAGATGAAGTAGACAGGCTGCTGAGGTCTAAAATGATAAGGGAAGTAAAATTCCCAAGATGGCTAGTGAATGTTGTGGTGGTTCAAAAGAAAAATGGGAAATGGAGAGCGTGTGTGGACTATACAGACCTTAATAAGGCCTGTCCTAAAGACCCATTCCCATTACCACACATAGATTCAATGGTGGATGCTACAGCAGGCCACGAAATGCTGTCATTCATGGATGCATCCTCAGGATTCCAGCAGATACAGATGGAACCAGATGACCAGGAGGGTATAACATTCATGACACCGTTAGGTATATATTGTTATATAGCCATGCCATTCGGACTAATAAATGCAGGTGCCACCTATAAAAGACTAGTGAACATGATGTTCAAGGAAAAGATTGGGGACACGATGAAGGTCTACATTGATGACATGGTAGTGAAATCCAAGAAAGTAGAAAATCATCTTTGGGATCTCAAAGAAGCCTTTGACATCCTGGATGCTTACAACATGAAGTTAAACCCAGCAAAATGCCATTTTGGAGTTGGAGCTGAAAAGTTTCTTGGATACTTGGTAACAAAAAGAGGGATAGAAGCCAGCCCTGAACAAATAAAGGCCATACATGATCTCAAATCCCCAAGAAATATTAAGGATGTGCAAAGGCTGACTAGCAGGATAGCAGCCCTGAATAGATTCATCTCGAAATCCTCAGAGAAATGCAAGGAATTCTACGACATCCTGAAGAAGAATAACAAATTTGACTGGGGACAGAAACATGAAGAAGCATTGAAGAAGCTTAAAGACTATCTTGCAGCAGCTCCATTATTGATGAAACCTGAGGATGGAGAACCTCTCAAGCTATATCTTGCCGTTTCTAGGAATGCAATAAGTGCTGTCTTGGTAAAGGACTTCGAAGGGCAACAACATCCTGTCTATTATGTAAGTAAAACTCTACTAGATGCTGAAACCAGGTATTCACATCTCGAAAAACTTATCTTAGCTTTAATAATGGCTTCTACTAAGTTAAGGCACTATTTTGAAACACATAAAATATATGTTAAAACTAATTATCCTAATAAGAATGTACTTAGAAAACCAGAAATGTCTGGAAGAATGGCAAAATGGTCAGTTAAATTAAGTGCTTTTGACTTAGAATACGAGCCTAGAAATGCAATCAAGTCACAGGTTCTAGCAGACTTTGTGGCTGATTTTAGTAGTGACATCCTGAGTGAATTAGAGTCTGAAGTTCAACAACTAAATGAAAATTTAGAAAAATGGACTCTATACACTGATGGTGCTTCGAATGCAAGAGGCACAGGTATAGGAATACTATTAAAATCGCCACAAGGGGACAAGATACCCCATGCCATTAGATGTGCATTTCAAACAACCAATAATAAGGCAGAATATGAAGCTCTCATTGCTGGTTTACAACTTGCTAGAGATATGCATATTATTAATATTGAAGTCTTTGTTGATTCTTTGTTGATTACTAACCATTTCAATGGATCATATGTAGTAAAAGGACAAAAGTTAGTTGTTTATCTCGAAATTGTTAAAAATTTAGCTACTTCTTTTGTAGAATTTTCACTAACACAGGTACCTAGGGAAGAAAATGCTGAAGCTGATGCCTTAGCAAACCTGGGATCCTCCTTTAATCTACCAGAAGGGTCCAAAATTCCCATCATCCACATCCTGAAACCAGCGATTGAAGAGTGGCATCCTGAGGATAGTCAGGCACATCCTGAGGATAAAACAGCCCATCATGAGGACAACATTATTTTAGCCACTCGGGTACAAGAAGATTCATCATGGATGACTCCCATAATAAAATATTTACAAGAAGATGTCATTCCTGATGGAGAAAACCCAAAGGCTTTCGGGATAAAGGTATCTAGATTTACAATTATAGACAATATTTTGTATAGAAAATCTCTTGCAGGTCCATATTTGAAGTGTCTCAACAAGATGAAGCAAACGAGGTACTCAAAGACATCCACGAAGGACACTGTGGAAATCATACAGGAGGAAGATCTCTCTACTCGAAGACTTGGAGGACGGGATACTATTGGCCTACTATGAAGAAGGATGCCATGCTATGTTCCCAAAAGTGTGATCCATGCCAAAGACATAGCAACATCCTTCACCAGCCTGCTGAACCACTACATCCTATTATTTCACCATGGTCCTTCATGAAATGGGGAATGGACATAGTAGGAAAGCTACCCAAAGCTCCTGGAGGAAAGGTATTCATGCTAGTGATGGCAGACTACTTCTCAAAATGGATTGAAGCTGGAGCATTTGTGCAAGTCAGAGATAAAGAGGTGGCCTCATTCATCAAAAGAAATATCCTAACAAGATTTGGGGTACCATCTGAGATTATTTGTGACAATGGCTCTCAATTCATTAGCAACAGAACAACTGACTTTTATGAGAGTTGGTGGATCAAGATGGTGACTTCAACACCAGTCCATCCTCAAGCTAATGGACAAGCAGAATCTTCAAACAAAATCATCGTCAACAACTTGAAGAAGAAGCTTGGGGAAAAGAAAGGGAAATTGGCAAAAGAAGTTCCATTTGTACGCTGGGCTGATAGGACTACTTCCAAGAATGCTACTGGTCAGACGCCTTTCTCCTTGGTCTTTGGAACAGAAGCGATGCTGCCAACAGAGATGGTCATGCCTACAGCAAGGAAACATCTTCAGGATGCATCTACCAATTCCGAAGCATTACTACAGGATTTGGAAACTGTGGATGAACTCAGGGATGCTGCTAAAGTAAGAATGACAGCATATCAACAAAAGATTGCTAAAGCTTACAACAAGAATATCAGGATAAGAAGATTTCAAGAAGGAGACTTGGTATTAAGAAAAGCCTTCCAAAACACAACAAAATCAAGCGATGGTAAGCTAGCTCCCAAGTGGGAAGGTCCATACTTGATCGATTCTGAAGCTGGTAAAGGAGCGTATTGGTTATCAACAATGGAAGGAGAGATTTGACCAAGGGCTTGGAATGCTATTCACTTAAAATACTACCGTTCCTAGGGACGCATGTGACTGATCTCTCTGGAAGAGATACCATGGTCCGAATCACAGGTGGGATGAAGGTGAAGGCTAATAGAGATGAATCATCTCCATATGTAAGTACTTATCCTTAATCTATTTTGATCGATTATATTTTCATTAAACATGGTCTAGAAATAGTCCATCCTGAGAATTTTGCAGTACCATCTTGAAGATGGAATGCTTAGAAGACAAGGGGGTTGGCCACCCTCTCCTCCGTTAAGGTGTCTGACACCTTCCTAAGGTTTAAAGGTTTTCACCTTTCTCATTGGGTTAGCAACCCTCGCCTGGTGCGCACGACGCCCATGTATATTTTTGGGATGGTGGGACCAGTCCATGTAAAAGTGGCTGACAATTTCATTATCTTTGAGATATACGATGGATCTCTTAAGGCTTAGACATCTTTCAATGTCTCTTACGTATTTGGTCTAGTCACCAGGGCCTTTCGCGAGTTATTCCTAAAGGGACTTGTCGCCAGTTATTCCTAAGGGCCTTGTCGCCAGTTATTCTCAAGATGTTACATGTTGGTTTTGGCACCAGGATTATTTCAAAAGGGTTTGATCCCAGTTAAACCAAAGGCCTAAGTCGCCATTATAATAACAAAGTTTTCCTTTATAGGATCTTATCGAAACACAATTCTTTCTTATAAAGGATTGTAGACTTAAAGTCTATGTTGAAGATATTACACTGGGGACATCCTCAGGATGCAAGACCATCCCAAGGATAAACTGGGGACATCCTTAGGATAATGAAGACCATCCTGACAATGAGAAGGACTTATGAAGAATGTGGCAAGATCAGAAGAATTATTCAACAGAGAAAATACAAAAGGTATTATTTTTTATCATTTCTTTACACCCTAAGTGTTTGCTAATGTTTGAAGAATGTCAAAGGAAATAAAGAACACAAAGATGATAGCGTCAAAAGATTGTTACCATATATTATTAAGGTATCATAGTCAAAATTTGAGGTCAACCCCTGGCTTCATCCAAAAACAGGACCCATCCACCAGGGGTCAACATCTATGGTCCGGGTCAAATAAAAGATTTGGGGCTTCGTCTTGAAACCAAGATCCCTCCACCCCAAACCTTATAATATCCTAAGTTATTACATACCAAAATAAAATATCTGAAATTGCTCAACTAAATACTACCATCACAATCACAAAAGATCAAATAAAAAGTGGGCTCTAGCCTAGTCAACACATCCTTCATCGCCCACTGGAAGGTCCTTCACCACCTCAGCAATTTGGCCTCAGCTGCGTTCACCTCTGCATCATCAGGATCTTTGGCCACATCCTCAGGATGGGCAACATGAACAGGCTCATAAACCACTTCTTTTCCGCCCAGGCTCTTAATTTTCACTCTGGCCTGGAAGATAGAAATAGTAGCAGATTTGATGAGCCCATTCCTGTGATCCTATGCCTCCTTCTCTTGATCCAACATGGCCTTGGCATGCTCAAACTTCACTCTCTTCAGCTCAGCTTCAGTCTCTGCCAGCTTGCTCTCAAGATATTTGCCCTTATCATGAGAGATCTTCTGGACGTCTTCAATCTTAGTCTGTGCCTCATGAAGTTCTTGAACAACAATATCCAGAGACTTTGACAGATACTCATGGCCCTAACGAGGAAAAGAAAAGGTAAGTATTCATAACCTTTTTTCACTAACATAACAGTGGTATTCTCAGGATAAGCCCATACCTGGAGAGTGAATTGGGAGATCTTGCTCAAAATATCATTACAGCTCAAACCCTCAAAGGGGGTGATCTCCCGAGCAATGGCAATGGCAGCACTCCCCTTCCTTTTCTTTGAAGCAGCAGCAACCCTAGACTTGGGAGGGTTAGATGAAGGAGTAGTCATCTTGGATCTTGAAGGAGATGGAGAGGTAACTTTGGTTGCCTTGGCATCCATGCTGTCAATATCATCCAGGTCAAAGGAAGCAGGTTTCTTGGCTGAGGCTAAGATAATAACAGGGTTAGTAAATAAAAATGATAAACATCCTCAGGATGTAACATGACATGCTCACCAGAAAGCTTAGAGGCTTGACTGGTGGTGTAACTTTCTTCCACTTCAAAGGTCCTCACTGATTCAGGTAACTTATAAACAACTACACACCGAAGAGAAGCCTCGTTCACAGGGGTAGCAAACTTGTCAAACGAAGCACCTGTTGAACAAAAAAGTTTCAGGATGTTAGCATCTTCAGGATGTAACTAAAATTTTCTTTTATATAAACACTAAAAATAATTTTACCACTTATTAACCAATAAAGAGGAATCTCATCCCCAAGAGGAATAGAACTCCTCTTAACAAAAAAAGAACTTCGTTTTCCAATTTTTCTCAGATTTTACTACATTAAACAGAAAGGGTGGATCCTTTTCTATAACTTGAAGAACATAACGATGGGAACCGTGTGTCCTCAACTTATAAACATAAGCCAGGTCCCCCACTTGAAGATGGACACCATGATCTTCGACGAGCCTGCTACAGACCATCAGAATCTTCCAAAGTTCAGGCATGGCTTAGGAATAAGCCATCCTAGTTATGTCAAAGAAATCTTTGATAAACTTGGGAAAAGGATACCTTAAACCTAGAAGGAATGGTAAGTACGGGAAATAGACCCAGGTAGGAGATGCGAAATCTGATCTTGCATGAGGGTCATAAGGACGAAATTCAGCAGAACTCGGGAAGATTTTTGAGTTCTTTAGGGCTCGAATCTCCTCATCGTCGAAAGAACAGATCTCCTATTCAGGATGACTCAAGAGGTTTTGGGGAATGAAGTCACTAGAAGTTCCCACACTCCCCGAAGCTCTTGTGGATCTTTTTGCCATCTTCGGAATATTACTAATATTTTGCAGGTGTAAAGAGAAAAGTGAAAGAAAGAAGAGAGAAATTACCTTCTTAAAAAATCAGATGTGATTATAAATGAAGGGATAAGTTCTAGATATAGAGGGCAGAAGATGATTGTTGTATCGGTCATCACATAATTACCGCCGAGAAAGTAGCCGTTTTCATCCTGACAAGACACCCCATCAGTCATCAGAGAAGATATTTAGATTAAAAAATATTTTTACCTTGAAAGATATTAACGCTAACATATTTTTTGGGGATAATTGTTGGTGGTGAAAATCCTCAGGATGATTTTACCCTGCATCCCTAATGTACCATCCTCAGGATGCTGAAGGACTCAACTGACTTCAGGATATAACAGTATTTCAGCATGTGCACATCCTGAGAATGAACTAACGAATTAGCTTTCTTGTGTATGATTGCAGGTACAACTAAGTAATAATATGGATTTACATACTCAGCAACGTCTGTATTATAATCCTCAATTGAAGAAGTCAAAGATAGAAGTATAACTCATGGTCCAAGATTGAAGATGGAGTCAAAGTTGTAACCGATATACATTTAATATCGGCGATAAATAAGGAAATAGCTGGAACAATGATTAGCTGAGAAGAAAAAGTTATCCAACGACTACATTCTGTTGAAGATCTCCAACGTTCACCTGAAACAGCTCTTAAACAACATTAAAGGAGCTTAACTACTTAGCGGATCTCACAGGATTCTATATTTATTCTCATGTACTATATAAATGGGAGTATTGGACGAGTATAGGACATATTGATTACACTATAGCTGCACACATACACTTAGCTGATTAGAAACCCTCACACAATCATTGTAATCTTAGTACACTCGTCCATTTGCTCATCCAAAGTTGTACCTTTTTACCAAATTAATATTAACAAACAAGGCAGGGTCCTAGTCTCATCCCGAGGTTTTATGCCGGCGATCTACAACTGATCAAGGGCTTTCCTCGTAGATCGAGTGTTGTTCTTTATGTTCTACTACTTTATTTGTTCATTATAAACAGTTCCATCCCGAGGATATAACTGTCCATCCCAAAGCAAACCTAAGCCATCCCGAGCATAGTTGTCACTTATTTATTTCTTTTTGCATCTTGACTAAGTATTTTCAGAATATAACTAGTTCTAACATACGAATTACATTTTTAGCACTCTACCTCACAATTTCTAATTTGGAATACAAAATTATTTCTACTAGTAATTTTTGACCAAAACAGTATCGGGTTTCAGTTTCGCGGCATGGCTTTGAAAATGCGCAACTACTACACTTGGACAATTTAGAAATCACCGTTTACGGGATAATTAGACTTTCTACCGTTGGTCAGGTCGTCACCAAGGTTTAATATGGTAATTTATCACTATGTGACACGGGACCACTAAAATTCCCAATAAATTTCCAACAATATTCATTCCCAATAGTATCTCTTTAATTATTGTCAAATTAAATTTAACACATAATATGCAATCATATTTACAGTTATTATACTTGTACGGATAGTACCTGGATTTTTACCGGTTGTCACAATCTCCCCTTGTTTCAGAAATTTCGTCCTCGAAATTTTCGTTTAGATACTACCGATTTCGATTTCGATTTCGATGGAAACAAGTGAGGGTACTTTTGTTTCATCTGGTCTTCTCTTTCCCACGTGAATTCGGGTCCATGCTTAGAATTCCATCTAACCTTGACCAACTTGATATTACTCCTTCTCAACTTCTGGACTTTCCAATCCATGACTTGAACAGGTTCTTCAACGAAAGGTAACCTGTTATCAACTTTCACTTCCTTCGAGGGAATAACTAGTGTCTCATCTGAGAGACATTTCTTCAAGTTGCAAACATGAAATACATCGTGTACGCCTGATAGTTTTTGCGGTAACTTTAGTCGATATGCAACGGGACCTACCCTTGCCACGATCCTAAAGGGTCCAATGTAGCGAGGGCTAAGATTCCCTTGCTTACCAAATCTAATAACTCCTTTCCAAGGCGAGACTTTTAACATCACCCTGTCTCCCACCTGGAATTCCAATGTTATCCGCATAGCTCTTTTGTCTATCCCTCGCTGCTTGCATTCTATCTCTGATTTGGAAGACCTTATCTGTAGTCTCTTGGATTACCTCTCAGCCAGTTAAACATTTATCTCCCACTTCTGCCCAACAAAGAGGTAATCGACACTTTCTTCCATACAAGGCTTCGAATGGTGCGGCGTTGATACTGGAGTGATAGCTGTTGTTGTAGGAAAATTCAACTAAAGGAAGATGAGGGTCCCAATTTCCTCCAAAATCAATCACGCATGCTCGTAACAAATCTTCGAGTGTTTGAATAGTCCTCTCTCTTTGACCATCTGTCTGGGGATGGTAAGCTATACTCATATCCAGTCGTGTTCCTAGTGCGTCATGTAGTGACTGCCAAAAGCTTGATACAAATCGACCATCTCGGTCGGAAATAATCGATAATTGAACACCATGTCTAGAAACAACTTCTTTCAGATAAATACGAGTTAACTTCTCAATGGAATAGGTTTCCCTAATTGGTAGGAAATGTGCGGACTTAGTTAATCGATCGACGATCACCCAGATGGCATTATGACCACTTGGTGTTCGGGGTAATTTCATAATAAAGTCCATTGAAATGCATTCCCATTTCCATTGTGGAATCTCCGGTTATTGTAGCAATCCATAAGGCTTTTGATATTCGGCTTTAACCTTCACGCAAGTCAAACACCTACTAATGTAAGCCATTATTTCTCTTTTCATGTTCGGCCACCGGTAATGTTCTTTCAAGTCTTTATACATCTTGTCAGAACCGGGGTGTATTGAGTATCTAGATTTATTGGCTGCATCCATATCTAGCTCACGCATGCCACCCTGATTCGGTACCCAAACACGATTCATGAAATACATTACTCCATCGGCTATCGGATTCACATCTTTTATCATCTTGTATTGACATTCTTTCCTTAGGTTCTCCTCCTTTAAAGCTTCTTGTTGTGCCTCTTTAATTTGAGCTATGAGGCTCGAGTGGATTGTCAAACTCAACGCATGAAGATGCAATGGTTTAACTTTCTCTTTCCTGCTTGAAGCATCCGCCAATATATTTTCTTTTCCAGGATGATAACGAATCTCACAATCATAATCATTGAGTAACTCGACCCATCTTTGCTGCCTCATATTGAGCTCCTTCTGGTTAAAGATATGTTGAAGAATTTTATGGTACGTAAAGACTGTACATTTGGTACCATATAGATAGTGTCTCCAAATCTTGAGCGCAAAAATCACTGCTCCTAACTCCAAGTCATGCGTTGTATAATTCTTCTAATGCACCTTGAGTTGTCTAGATGCATATGCTATGACTTTATTATTTTTCATTAATACACATCCCAACCCTTGATGCGAAGCATCACAATATACAACAAACCCATCATTCCCTTCTAGAAGAGATAATATCGGTGCATTACACAACTTTTTCTTTAAAAGCTGGAAGGCTTCTTCTTGCTTTTTAGTCCATTCAAACTTGTGGTCTTTTTGGGTTAATAGCGTCAAAGGCTGCGCTATCTTGGAGAAATTATCAATGAATCGCCGGTAATATCCCGCCAAACCCACAAATTGACGTATCTTTGTAGGAGATTTTGGTGTATTCCAACCTTTAATTGCCTCAATTTTTGCTGGATGCACCTGAACGCCTTTCTCGTTAATAATATGACCTAAGAAATGAACCTCTCGAATCCAAAACTCGCATTTCGAAAACTTTGCGAATGGTTTCTCACTTCTCAACAACTCCAAAATAAGTCTCAAATGTTGCTCATGTTCTTCTTTAGTTTGTGAATAGATTAGTATGTCATCGATGAATACTATAACAAACTTATCTAAGTATGGTTTATAAACTCTAGTCATTAGATCCATAAACACTGCTGGATCGTTAGTTAGACCAAATGGCATGACTAGAAACACATAATGACCGTATTGCGTCCTGAATGCGGTCTTCAGAATATCTTCTTCTACGATCTTTAGTTGATGATAACCAGATCTAAGGCAAATCTTCGAGTAAAAACTCGATCCTTTCAACTGGTCGAACAAATCATCGATTCTAGGTAACGGATATCGATTCTTTATAGTTAGTTTATTCAATTCCCTATAATCAATACACATTCTAAAGGTTCCGTCTTTCTTCTTGACGAACAACACCAGTGCTCCCCAGGGAGAATAACTTGGTCTGATGAAACCTTTATCCAACAACTCCTGCATTTGGTTTAAAAGTTCTTACATTTCGGAAGGTGCTATTCGATAAGGGGACTTAGCGACTGGTGCTGCACCTGGTACAAGATCTATTCTAAACTCTAATTGCCTCGAAGGCTGTAATCCGGGCAAATCCTCTGGAAAAACTTCAGGGTATTCTCTAACTACCGGAATGTCTTCGAGTTTCTTTTCCTCCACTTTAGTGTTAACAACACTTTCCAAGAATGTCGGGTAACCCTTCTGTAGAAACTTCTGCGCCATCATTACATTGATCTGTCTTAAAGACTTCTTCTCAGTCTCACCACACACGATCAGAATCTCGTTGTCCAAAACCAGAATACGGACCAACTTCTCGCGGCAAATCACTTCCGCTCGGTTCTTAGATAACCAATCCATTCCTATCACGACATCATAACTTCCTAGCTCTACTGGCAAATGATCTATGCTAAACACATGATTTTCAAGTTGTAGGGTACCACCTTTAATTATCTTGTGGGCTTCGATCGTTTTACCATTTGCCAGCTCTATGGAATAACTCTTATCTAACTTATTTGATTTTGAACCTAATAACGGTTCAAATTTCTCTGATACAAAACTCATATCGGCTCCGGTATCAAATAAAATAGATTCAAGTTGATTATTGACAAGAAACGTACCGGTAACAACTGTAGGATCCTGGCGAGCTGCCTCCGTATTCATCTCAAAAGCCCTGCCCCTTGCATTCGTTCCACGAAGCTTCGGGCACTCCCTCTTGAAATGTCCTACCACGCCACACTCAAAATATCCCTATCGCTCTTGCCTGTTCGTATAGTAGGAAGAAATCTCGTTCTACACTTCGAGGCCAAATGCCCATTCCGACCACATCTCTCACAAAGAACCACCTTGCAATACCCGGCGTGCTTAGTGTTGCATTTCTGACACATAGGTATTGCCTCATCCACCTTCATTAGCTGTGGTCGCATAGAGCTTCCCCGAATCACGACTCTTACCCTTCTTATTCCCAGACTGCTTCTTAAACCTTTCTGTCATCTTTCTTTTCTTCCCAGACGGCAATGCTTCTGACTCGGACGTCTTTTCCACTACCTCTGATACTTTCTTGCCACCGTCACCTTTCTTAACCAACGTTCCCATCCTAATCGCATGGTCAGTCAAGGAATTTGCTAGAGATATAGCGCTTTGTATCATGGGTGGTCTAGAAGGTGATACAATACCTCTGACTTGTGGTGCCAAACCCCAAATATATCTTTCAATACGCACATAATCTGGTGTAACCAATCGTGGAACCAATCTGGCTAACTCATTGAACCCTATAGTGTAAGCTTTAAACTCTGCTCCCTTCATAGAGAGTGTCCAGAATTCAGTCTCAATCTTTTGCATTTCACTACGAGGACAATATTCCTTCAACAACATATCCTTCAGTTCATTCCACGAAAAACCATATGCAGCTTCTTCACCCAAGGCTTGGACTTGCGTATTCCACCATGTGAGAGCATCATCAAGAAAGGAGCAAACAACATCATTAACTTTTTAGGAAGCAGAGCAGTTACTAATCATCATGAGCGATTCCATCTTCTCGATCCACCTAATGATATCCAGTGGACCTTCAGCTCTGGAAAACGTTCGAGGATGACAAGACTAAAATGTCTTGTAAGTGCAACCTATCTTTGTGTTTCCTATTTCATTTGAGTACGTCTCAGTTATTATTTGATATATAATCAAAACAACAACTTGAAAAAACATTAAACTAATCCTAAACGTTTTACCTAAATTCATATATTTGGGTTAGTTTTTATTAAATATTACTTTTTATTGTTTCCTATTAGCTATTTAACGGTTTTAAGTGTAAATAAACTAAAACGATGCATTTGAGTTAAACTTGAGAGTTACTAAATTTTTAATATTTAAATGATATTTGAATTTAGGCCAAAGTCTAACAACAATTTTCTTTTGTGTAGGAATTAAATGGGCAAGACCCAAACTTACATGAAATTGTGATCCATTACATGAGCCCATAAAGAAACTAAAAGAAAAAGATATGGGCTCGGCTCACATGAGAAAATAGGGCATGAAAGCTGTTGGTTATAAAAGCAAATGGAGCACAAAAGAAGAGGGAGGAGCGCAGAATAAAAGGAAGGTGTCAGTGAGCTTGGTGGCTCCAATCATTTGGAGGCAATCATCATCACAATCCAAAAAATAATAATAATAATAATTTTCAAAAAAGAAATAATAATAATAATAATAATAATAATAATAATAATAATAATAGGTTACGAGGTTTAGAGTAAAAGAGTAAAAGAAAAAAATAGAAAAGGAAGGTGAAGGGCCACAAAAATATCCGCGACTACGATGCTTATTGGTTTGGTATTTTTTGGTCTCGCTATGATTCTTATTTGTGAACTTTATAGATTTATTTTTATTTCTTTCATTATTATGGTTGGTTAGATTTATTTGGTTGTCTAGAAATGGAATGAATCTTGATTTTAGTTGATTTCTTTTTGTATTTTGCTACTTGTTTGACACTTGTTTATGATAAAAGTCTAAACTTTATTGGTTTTTGTTGTGATTTATTACCCGGATGATGTTTGCATTATATTTTTAGATTCATATATGGCTATAGTTTATTGACTTGGTGTTATTAAATTAAAAGTCGCATATTTTTATCATTTGCTTCGTGTGATGATTTGATGGGTTAATTTGTTAACTTAGGATCAAGAAATTGCATGTTTGACATCGTTTTGGGTTTGTCACTTACCTTGAGACTGAGAGGAAATAGGTCATGGGCTTGTTAGGATTTATTGGTTTTTTTGGTTAGATATTGCACGAGAGTGAATTTCTTTCCCGGTATCCTTTATATCCGCTTTCCCAAACATTTGCCAATATGATTAGATTCACCTATATACCGTTAGGTGTTTCGTGATTAGTGAGACCGAGAGGAGATCCAATCTTTGGGGTTTGGTGAGACCTAGAGGTGATCCATTCTTTACCCGGTGAGCTTCACACTGCTTAGGATTTCAATTTATTGTTCTAGTGAGACCGAGAGGAGATCTAGATACTATAGTGTTTCCCGAGTCGGTCATACCCGTAGATCCCGGTGGTCATCCGAGTATCCATTTCCCATTAGCTTTCAGCTTTATCATTAGAAATCTCAGTCTAGGTAGCCATCTCCCCCATTTTAATTCCTCTTTCGTGAGCGTTTACTCTTTTATCTCTCGTCCTTGCTGCTTGTTTATTTATTGTTTTATTTTATTTGTTTATTGTTTATCGTTTTAGTTACTTTTTAGGTGAAAATCATGCTCTTTTATCTAGATTTGGACTCGATAGAGGTTTACAATCGAGGGCTGCATATAAGTGTCCACGGAATGATACTCGGTCTTGTCGACTTTACTACACTACGACCGGTACACTGCCTTGTTGTGTGGTTTAGATTGGTGATTCCATTTTTTTAAAACCAGATTGTGAAACTTGAAATATTTATATATATAAACCACTACAATCATTATCCTGAACATAGTTGTCAATGATTACTTCTTTGATTTCCTGAACGTAACACCATTAAGATATAACTGATTTTCATACATCATTATAAACATATTTAGCACTCTACCTCACATTTCTGATTTGGAATACAAAATTGTTTTTACTTAATAATATTTACAAAAAAAGGGATACTACTGAAATCGCCACAAGGGGACAAAATACCCCAAGCAATCAGATGTGAATTTCAAACAACCAATAATGAGGCTGAATATGAAGCTCTCATCGCTGGTTTACATCTTGCTAAGGATATGCATATTAAGAATTTACAAGTATTTGTTGATTCCTTATTGATAACTAACCATTTTAATGGCTCCTATGCAGTTAAGGGTGAGAAACTAGTTATATATCTTGAGATAGTTAGAAAACTAGCATCTTCTTTTGGTGATTTTACATAAACACAGTTACCCAGGGAAGAAAATGTTGAAGCTAATGCCTTGGCTAATTTAGGATCCTCCCTGAATTTACTAGAATGATCCAAAATTCCAATCATCCATATCTTGAAACCGACAACTTGAAGATTTGCATCCTGAGGATAATACTGTTCTTACTACTCAAGATCGGGATGATTCATCTTGGATGACCCCTATAGTGAAGTATCTTAAGGATGGTGACATCCCTGATGGAGAAAATGCTAGGGCTTCCAGGATGAAGGTATCAAAATTTCATCATGGGATCAGTTCATGTTTTAGTGGCTGACAATTTCACCATCTTTGAGGTATACATTGAATCCCCAAGGTTTAGGCATTTTTCAATGTCTCTTATATTTAGCCCAGTCGCCAGTCATCCATAGGCTATAATGCCAGTTAATTTTGGCCTTGTCGCCGTCATCTTCAGGCTGTAACGCTAGAATGGTCTTGACCCCAGTATTCATTTATCTCTACTTACCTTTCTATATGTTATCTTTAAGTATTATTGATAAGCTTATTATCAAAGAAAAAAATGTCTCAAATCTATCTTGAGGATATAACAGACTTAACACTGGGGACATCCTGAAGATGATAAAGCACATCTTAAGGGTGAAGAGGAGATATCTTGGAAAAGATAAGATATATCCTAAGGATGGAATAGGGACTTTACAGTGGGATATCCTTAGAGTATTATTGTTTGGTTAGAAGCTAAGGTATTTCTTAAACTCTTATTAGGGTGCTTTGAAGACTTTTCGCTAACTCATCTGGAATTGAGGGTATACTTCTATAACTTTTATTTTCTATCCTATTCTATGTTTGTACATTCTAAACATTATAGGATGATAGAGAAGAAATTGCACAAGGATGTAAAGCCAAAAGTTTACCATTTTTATTTATTTATAAGGATGTCAACCCCTGGCTTCATCCAAAACCAGGACCTATCCACCAAGGATCAACATCTTAAGGCCAAGTCAAGGGAAGAATTGGGGCTTCGTCTTGAAAACACAAGATCCCTCCACCCCAATCTTCTATTGTTTAGTTAACATGCATACAAGTAAATTGTTCAAAATTGTTCACCAACAAACTACCACAAAAAACTACCATAGTTAAAAATTATAAAAAGTGTGCTCAGGCATAGGCATGACATCCTTCATTGCCCACTGTTGCTTCCACCTCCTTAGCCACCTTAGCCATATCCACCTCAGCCTCCACAGCAACATCCTCAGGAGCTTCTATCTGGAGAGGAACATGCTTATACACTACCTCCTTTTCGTCCAAGCTCTTGATTTTATCTTGCCAAGCCTGGATGTCCCACTCATCTTGGTTGAAGTTAGGATCCTTGGCTTGAAAGGCTATTTCACCCTGGCTTGTAAGACAGAAACGGTGGCTCACTTGATAAGGCCCTACTTGTAATCCTCGAGCTCCTTTTCATGCCCCTCTGTGATCTTGGCCTTCTCAGCTTTCAGCATCTTCAACTCTACCTCCACCTTGGACAACTTTTCCTCAAGATGTTTCCCTCTGGCAGTGGAAATCGTTTTTGTATCCTCCATGGCTGTGTTAGATTCTTGGAGTTTAGCAGTTGTTTCACCCAGGCACTTAAGCATATATTCATTACCCTAAAAGAACATGAAAAACAGGTAGGTTCACTATTATCTACTTTATTAAAAAACTACTTATGATATCTTCAGGATGATACTTTACCTAGAGAGTGATGTGTGAGATCCTGGCCAAGATATTTAGAGCAGCAAGACCCTCAAAGGGAGATTCATCTAGGCCTGAAGAGGCCACAACAGTCTTCCTCTTCTTCGAGGATGTGGCCTTCGGCCTAGGAGGAGGTGTTGTCATCCTAGAGTTGGATGGAGAGGTGATATTGGCAACCTTAGTGACATCCTGGCTGTCAATGTCATCCAAGTCAAAGAAGGCTGGTTTCTTGGCTGAGAATATCAAAAAACAAAGTTAGAAACTATAATATGAATGAAGCATCCTTATGATGTAAAGAGAAACTTACAAGATATTTCGGTGGCTTGGCTGGTGGAAAAGCTCTCTTCTACCTCAAAGATCCTTGCTGCCTAAGGTAAGTCAATAACCTACTTAAATCTGATGAATGAATCGTCAAGAGGAGGCGCAAGCCTGGTAAAAGAAGCACTTGCAACACAAAAACAAATTTTCAAAATATTAGTGATATCCTTAGGATATAACTATGACATAGGGATCTTATCTCCATCTGGGATGGAATCCCTTCTCACGAAGAAAAACTTGGACTTCCAAGACCTTTCTGACTTAATGACATTGTACAAAAAGGGGGGATTTTTGTTAATGAGTTGAAGAACAAAACGGTTTGACCCATGTGTTTTCAGTTTATAAACATAAGACATGACCCCTATTTGCAGCTGAATGCCATGATTCTCAATGATCTTGTTACAGATCATTAAGATCTTCCGAACCTCAGGCATAGCCTGAGCATATGCCATCTCTGTCACATCAAAGAACTCCTTGATGAAATCATGGAAAGGATATTTTAGGCCAAGGTGAAAGGGCTGGTACAAGAAGCACACCCAAACTTTGGATGCAAAATCTGACTTGGCATTCTGGTCGTATAGCCAGAATACCGCCGTCTTAGGGAAGGCCCATGAATTTTGCAAGTACAGGATATCCTTGTTTTTATAAGTACAGACTTCATTGGCATAATCCTTTAACAAGTTTTGTTGTATGAAGTCCTTATGAACTCCAATACTGCCAGTAGCCCTTGTGGATTTCTTGCTCATAGGAAATTTTTTGTAAAAAAGATTGAAGGTTGAGAAAAACAGAGAAAAGAGAAAGGAGGATACCTTTCAAAGTACCCTTGATGTGGTTATAAAGGAAGTGTCAAGGTGTAAAAATAGGCAAGGAGATAATAAGTATAATGGTCATCCCGAAATCAATGGCTAAGATATAGCCGTTGTATCGGCTGTCAGATGTCAAATCAGCAGATCAATGGGATAAAGATCTAGAATAAAAGATGTTATTACCATTGAGATATCAACGATATCATATTTTGGGGAAAAATTGTTGGTGGTGATATCCTTAAGATGTTATTTACTTGTATTTACCAATTGACATCCTCAGCATACTAAAGGCTGAACAGGATTCAGGATGTAACTGTATATTATCCTATGTACATCCTTAAGATGGACTAACGAATTATCTTAAAATTATGTGAATGTAGGTACACTTAAACAACATCAACCCTTGTGACATTGCTTTAACGGCTCTATTGACCAATTCTAAGTCAGAGGAGAAGAGGATAACGTATAATACAAGTCCTTGATGAAGAAGAGGTCTAAATGTAACTGTCCAAGATTAATTACAGGCAAATATCTAGGAAGTCAGTTATGTAAAGGCTGACAACTAATCCAAGAATATATACGTTGAGCTGAAACAGTCAAAGCATAGTAGATTTATAGGGATGTGATGGACGAGCTTAGGACACTTCTTAGCCACTTGATCTATTACTTTCCATAAGCTCACATACACAAAATACTGATTTGTAATCATAGTAACTCGTGCATTCCATTTCCAAAGTTAAATCATTCTTTTATATTAATATTAACAAACAAGGAAGTGGCTTAGACTCCTCCCGAGGTTTTGTGCCGGCGATATAACTATCAATCCTGCATTGTTATATTTCATTTATATTCAATCATTTAATTTTATCTCACACAGTTCCATCCTCAGGATATAACTATCAATCCTGACCATTTTCTTTGTTATCCTGAACATTGTTGTCAAAACCTATTTCTTTAATTTCCTAAACGTGACATCCTTAAGATATAACTGATTTTCAAACATAACAAACACTTTTAGCACACTACCTCACATTTCTAATTTGGAATACAAAATTATTTTTACTTGATAATTTTTTTAACAAAATAAGTAGCCAGACTGATCTTTTGTCGTATTGATTTACGGACCTAGATTCAGTCTGGGTATCTTAAAAGAGCTGACAATGCCAAATCCCATGTTACCGAATGAGGAACTTAAAATGTATGACGATGATCAATGATTATCTAATGCATCATATCAAATCTATGCTGAAAATTATATTTGAAATAAGCCTCACCGTGGTTGAGTGCACATGTTGCTTTGCAGCATTGATTTGCTGACCTGTCACCTCTGTGCCTCATACCTTTTAATATACGGATAACTACGTCATAATCACATGTTACGATGAAGGATTTAGACTTGGAAGAATTACTCGCTGAAGCAGATGAATTCATCAGCAAGCGATCTTTCTTGGTGGATGCTGATTGTGCTAAGACTGATCTTGTAGAGTTCTTTGGAGCCAAAAAGTCTATAGCTCATTATGCTCTAATGGTAATCACAGAATCATCTACCAAGGTAAGTTCATCTTCCAATTCTAAACCTGAGTGTGTTAAGTGTGATAAGCTTAGGTACAGAATCGACGTCTTAAATTATGAGAATCTGAACCTAAAAGCTGACTTAGGATATTGCCAATGGGCCAATGATGTTTCAAAATCAAGTGAAAAAAGGTTTTAAGAACACCATTGAAAACTATAAAAAGGATGTTTCTGAACTATCCAAAACTCTGCATAACAAACAAGTTGCTATAAATAACTATATTAATGAGTTTGAAAACATCATGAAACAGTTTGCAATAGTGAACTGTGATTATGAGAAGATCAGGAAGAAACTTTAGAGCTACTTGAACTACAAGTATGTTCTTGTTCACATAATCGATAATCCTGATCCCACTAGCCCCATATATGCACAATGTCCACCCCTGTGTAGTTTGAGACTCATACCTTTGATGTTATACCAAAGGAGGAGATTATGGATATATCTACAGCTGCTGCAAGTGTTGGCAATCCACCTACCCTGATGTGAGTTCAACACTAGGAGCTAGTGAGATTACTGATCATGCAAGTGTCTATGAGATATACATCTCTGATGATGAGCTTGAAGAACTTCAGAGGGATGCACCGGTAAAGGATGATTATATTCCTCCTTAAATACACATCTTTTATGATCCTAAACTGAAAATGCAACATACTAATGCTAAGGAGGTCATGAAAGTGTTTCATAGAATGAAAAGGTCTAATAAGATAAACTCTGATGAGGAACTTCCTATCAGATTTATCGCTCCCGATCTTATAGCTAAAATTTGGCAAGAATCCACCATTACTCTTGAAAAGGAAAAATGGGGCAAGGGAAAGGGTAAGGGTAAGAAAGATCAGGGAAATTAGTCTAATGATAATAACAAAAAAATCAAAAGAAAAACAACAATGATCCTCCAAAGCAAGCTCAAAAGAAAAATCCCAAGAAGCATGTAACAGCGTTTATTCGACCTACTAGGAAAGGTGAAAGTGAGGATGAACAAAAGCCTCGGATCCCATTATAACAACAATGTCTTGAGGATCCAAAACATAAGAAAACCTTTGCCAGTAAGTCCAAACCAAGGGATAGAAGGGAGAACCAAGCTGAAGCTCCCAAATTTGAGGAATATAGAGGCTGTTTCAAGTGCAGCGTGGACATTTAGTTGCTGCATGCCCTGAACTTAGACACAGAAGGATCGAAGTTGATGAAGCTCCAAGTCCTAGCAAACCAAAGCAACCTGTCTCCCCAAACTTTCTAATAAACAACAGGAGAAGCAGGTTGTTTATCACAACAGAAACAAAATTGCTATGAACCAAAAGATGGATGGTGGTAAGACTATCCAGATGAGGGGGAGCCCAGTCCCAACTAAGGCTGAAGCACCGACAAAGCCACAAACTAAGCTGGTGACTAAGCCTAAAGGTAACCCTATGTCTGATCCACGCACAGTTAAATCTGAATTGGTTCCGAACACTATACCACCAAAGGAATCGGAGGGAGGACCTTCAAGCCCTAATGCAAAGAAGAAGTCTAAGCCAAAGAGACCGGAACAGGTTTGGATGCCAAACTCACCAAACAATACCGGGGAATCATCAATTTCTGCTATGAACAATCGGGAACAATGCCTACTTCAAATGGAAAATGAGTTGATTTTCTGACATTAGGTGAAGATGGAAGACCCAAGACCGTGAAGGCTTAGGTCCTTCTTAACCATTAAAGTTTGACTGTTTGTGCATGGAGTTCCACAAGGCCCTATCAGCAGTCCATGGATTGTTGGTAGTGGAGCTTCTGGGCACATGACGGGTAACTTATCCCTTTATTTGATATAAAGAATATCAACGGGGGATATGTTGATTTTCCTAGTAATAAAGGGGGTTACATCACTAAGGAAGGTAGCATGAGTAATGGGATTGTAAGCTTCGAGAAGATAATCTTCATGAAGTAGATAGACCGCAATTTGTGAAGCGTTTTGCAGATCTGTGACATGAAGTTCACAATCTTCTTTGATGATAATGCATGCTTTATTTTGAAGCCTGATTTCAAAGTTCCTAAGAAGTGGGTCATGATTTCTGCTCCAAGGGTTAACAATTTGTATTTTCTGGATATATGTCAAGCAATGACAGTTCAGGGGTAGGTCACTTGTTTTCTGTTAAAGGCAAAAGATAAGGAATCAATCATATGGCACAGACGAATAGGACACATTCACTTGAGGAAAATGAACCATCTGGTGCAGAATCAGCTAGTTGAAGGTGTCTCAGTCAAGCATTTCCATTTAAACGACGTATGTGTCTCATGTAAGAAGGGAAAGCAGAAGAAGAAATCTCACAAGCCGAAGAAGGTCAACACAGTCAGTATGCCGCTCGAAATATTGGACATGGAATTATTTGGTCTTGTCAATCACATAAGCAAGAATGGACATCTATACTCTCTGGTTGTCACATATGATTATTCAAGATTCTCTTGGGTGGTATGCATGCAGCGTAAAAGTGAGATGTTCAAGTACTTGAAGAATTTGTTCACTAAACTAAAAATATTTATCAGCTAAAGATCCGCGGGATTCGAAAAGACAATGGAACATAATTCATGAACCATGCTATGGAGGCTTTATGTGCAGAAAAGGGTATTCATCATGAATTCACAGCGCCATATACTCGCCGACAAAACGGGGTTGCAGGGAGAAAGAATCGAACTCTTATAGAGGTAGCCAAAACGATGCTCGCATATACGAACCTACCCGTATTCTTCTTGAATGCGGTGGTTCGCTACGCGTGTTACTCTGAATAGGGTTCTTACTATGAAGAAGCATGGTAGGACTTCTTACGAATTGCTAAACCGTAGGAAACCGAACTTAGAGTTTCTGGAACCATTCGAAGCTCCATGCACCATGATCCAACCACATGAAAAATTTGGAGCCAAGGCGGAAGAAGGGTTCTTTGTTGGATACAACACTGCCAACAAAAGAGTGTACAACAAAAGAATCCATCACGTTGAAGAATGGCGTAATGTCGATGTTCAACGCTATACTATCAATGCTCTTGGTGTTGTACCCGATTGGTTGTTCGACTACAAGAGTCTGTTTGATTCTTTCAACGTAGATAATGTTGTTGACAATGTTATTGCACAGATGTATTACAAATGTGAAAATGTAACTTGTTCACCACTAGTGCGTCCGTTCGTCGTCAATACACCGACAACATCTGATGCTTCTACATCTACGGGTCCGCCAACCAAAACCGTAGCAGTTGACGTAGAGGAAGTTATTCAGGAAGCGTCAGCAGAGATTAAGGAATCATCTTCTTCAGATGAGGAATTTGCAGAGTCTCATGAAACACTCATTGATGAACAAGCTGGAAATGGTGAAGCTACACTACAACTCCATTTATCCCTACAGGGAACAATCAAGCTGGTCCTTAGTCGTCTACATCTCCAGGGATTAATCTTCGGGTTGATCTCGCCAGGTTTAATGTGCAACCCGCTGCTCCTACTAGTTCTAGCACCGCAGAGACAAATCTTTCAGAGAACATTGAAAATCTCAACATGCATTCGGATGATCCAGTGCTGGCACATCCGGAATCTCGGATTCACGACACTCATCCACTGAAAAATGTGATTGCGAATCCAGCTAGCCGAGTTATGACACGTGGTCAACTCAGAAATGCTAGGTCGAGTGACAATGGAGGTACCCTGGCTCTCTATTCAAAAATCAGGAAAGCAGGTCATCAGAACGATTGGTCCTTCACTCTCTATGTATGAAATACCCTAAACCTTTTTAACTGAAAATACGCAGCGGAAATACGAACCAGAAAATTTCTTGCTTGATAAAAACATTCTCGTATGTTTTGAACCCATATCTACTAAATATTATAGGTGTTTCATACTTTCATCTTTTATTGTTTCTTATTACATCAAATACAACGCATCTTTATTAATTTGCGTGACCGTGACCGCAACGCCGTACAATTCGTGTCCTCACTCGACCTCCAACCATTTCTTGCTTTGTGAGCTTGACTAGACAACCTGCAACTACCACATAACCATTTCGTTAGTTCATTAAGTGACTTCATGCAAATATTCACAATATGGAAATAACATCAACAATACTCATTGGTCATATCCAAATGCCTTTTTATAAGTTCGGATCCGGTCTTCGGATCCTATCCTCTATTTTCCATGCATTCATACTTTCATACCTGCATCTTTATTACCATCCTCATAGCAAAAGATTAATAACACTAAAATATACATGCACGTACAAATCCCATGTACAAGTTATCTTGGCCCATCATACTATTCTTCCTTCATGTATTCTCAAGGACAAACATGACGTTTCCGAACCTATACTCAATCTACACATAACGACCAACCTTTATATACAAAACATTTTAACACATTCCCGAGCATAAGCAAATATGCACACATTCTATTACACTAGCATCCAACGCGTGATAATTCCACTTACCAAACGGTTTACCATTTTTGTGACATTGGATAACTATATAATTCAATCTAAATAGTTACACCCATGATTAAATGTATCCATCTATATATACACACACGTATCAATACGTACATTTTACCATTCATTCTTATGCCATATTTGTTAATCTTGGGTTTATTTCATGCTTAATTACCCTCACTTCATTTATCTTTGCTACCCATTTATCCCAACTACTTTCAATGTTGTATGGTGAACTATACCCGTTCACCAACAACATCAATTTGCTAACCTTATAAATTACCATTTCATACTTGTTTCCCATTCTCTATTTATGCATAAACATACAATTACAAAACCAAGAGTTTGCATCATAAGTCACTTACCTTTGCCCGTAGGAGTGTTTTCGCCTTATACACGTTTGACTTAGAGTCACAAGCTTTTTACCTAGCTCGAGATCATATCCATTTGACCCGTTGACTTTTAAGCTTCTTGTACCTAGCTTACTTTCAAGTCAACATGCCGTGTTAAAATACTAATTTGGAACTTACCCATTCAAACATTAGTATTCATTCTACATCATTCAAACATGACATCAATACATTCACTAACTAGTTCTATTCAATAAGTCTTTTCATATACTACCCGTTTGACCCGTTAGTGAAAATACTTGCATGAACTAGTTGGTAAGTGATTTTAGAAACTTTTTGAATGCCACATAATATGCTATTAATTCCCTACAATCCATACTCCAAGACTAATACTAGTGTGTACATTCTTACACCTTTTCTTATTAAATATTACATTATAAATGTGCAGCAATTTTCAGCGCATCTGCTGTTCGGGGTCACTTCCCCCCATTTAAACCTCGGAATCAGACATTGACTATCAAATACAAAATGTGCTTCGTTCAGAGACCTTTCCAGGAATATAAAGAACACCTCCATGCGATTTTTCTTTGATTTTATTTGATTTTCGAAAGATCATGTCCGCACATAAAATTTTTCAAACAGCATGCTGTTAAAACGAATTTACTAACTTATCATGCTGTTTTGACCCACTATTTTACACCATTTGACTCAATTCAAGTTTCATGTAGGCATTTTATCAACCACATTGCAGGCACTACATAACATCAATTTTCTATAACACTACCAAGTGTTTATAAACCCTTGATTCTTGCTAGATTGACAATTACCAACATCAAACTTCTAAATTAATCATGCATTTAGTATAACAAGTAGTTAAACACTTACAAGAACAACAAAACATGACCAATTTCACACATCATGGAACTAATTCCTCCACAAAACTCATTCAACCACCATCAAGAATATAAGTCATATCTTGTCTTAGATGAATAGATAAGGCTTAAAACCCAAAGAATCAAGCCTCAAATACTTCAATTTGGTGGAGAATTGCATCAATTTATGAAGATGATTAACTAGGTTACTCCTTTCCTCTTCCCTTGTTAATGTCGACATAAACACACACAAAAATGTGTGTTTTGATCTTAAAAATGCAGAATTTTAGTTATGTTTGACTAGTTGTCAACTATAGTCCCTCAAGTTTACCCCAAAGCCTTTTGTTATCAAAAACTCAACTAACCAAGTTAGTTTCTAGTCTTATTTCTCCATTATATAGATAATAACATTCACTAGGTTATTTCCATATTAGAACATAACCTGCATTCTTATTGTCTAAATCCCGTTTTATTATTTTGCTAATCACACCTAATGGCGTAACTAAGCAAAAATGGATCTTTGGGGCATTATAATGTATCGCAACAAGAACCAAGAACTGTGTAGGAGGTACTGAGGGAGGAACAATGGATCGAATCAATGCAAGTAGAACTTCAGTAGTTCCGAAAGCTAGGGGTGTGGGACTTAGTTGACTTACGCCTCTAGTGCAAAGAAGATTGGAACAATGTTGGTCTACAAGTGCAAACGGGATGACCCCGGGGTGGTTATCAGAAACAAGGCTCGATTAGTTGTGGTTGGCTTCAGACAGATTGAAGGAATAGATTACAACGAAGTATACACTCCAGTTGCGCGCCTTGAAGCCATTTGGATGTTCCTAGCTTATGCTTCGTACAAATGATTCAAGGTTTACCAAATAGACGTGAAAAGTGCTTTTCTGTATGCAATTATTAAGAAAGAGGTGTATGTTGCACAGCTGTCGGGTTTTAAGGATTCGTTTCATCGTGAGAAGTCTACAAACTGAATAAGGTGTTGTGCGGACTCCATCAGGCTCTGCGAGAATGGTATCAAATGCTAAGCAACTATCTGATATCCAATGGGTTCAAACGTGGACTCGTGGATAAAACCTTATTCACCAAGAAAAAGGGTGGTGACCGTCTTTTGGTTTAGGGTTACGTTGACGATATTATTCTTGACTCTACTAATGATGAACTTTGCAGGGAATTTGAAAAGTTAATGCAGGAGAAGTACGAGATGAGCCCGATCGGGGAGATGCAATTCTTTCTTGGACTACAAGTAGAACAACAAGAGTGGGGCATCTTCATCCACCAGACCAAATACGTTGCTGACATCGTGAGATGGTTCCAGATGGAAGACTCTACTCCAGTGTCGACCCCCATTCAAGCCAATCACGAGATTGGTGTTGACGAGAAAGGACAAGCCATTGATCCTTTCATCTATCGAGCGATGATTGGCTCGTTGATGTATCTCACTACTCCAAAACCCGATATAATGTTTGCAACGTGTCTCTAATCCAGATACCAGTCAAGGCCTAAACAGTCCCACCTGATTGTTGTGAAGAGGATCTTACGTTATCTAAAGCGTTGTCCGACCAAAGGTTGGATGCCAGATTTTGGGTGCAAGACTAGTCTCGTGGCAATGCAAGAAGCAAGTCTCTATGTCCTTATCAACTTGCGAGTCGGAAAACGTAGCTGCGTCTAGCTACTGCTCCCAGGTTTTATGGATACAACAGCAAAAGTGAGACTATGGTTTGAAATTTCTTGATACTCCCATCTACTGTGATAATGAGTCCACTATAGCACTTTCTAAAGACTATGTTAATCATTCCAAGGAGAACACATAGTCGTTCGGTATCATTTCATATGCGATTGCTATGAAAAGAAACTGATCTATGTTGTTAAAATCCACCTTGATTACCAATGTGCCGATTTATTCACCAAAGCTTTTGACAGACCTCGATTTGAGTACCTGTTAATTTTATACGGCGTTAAAGAAAATCAGGATTAAGTTCCTCATCGGTGATCGTTTTTATAAATATTTTTCTTCAAAAACTTGAAAAATCCAGAAATAATGGCTTTTCATAAATTTTTAGATTTTTAGGGGGTGAAAAATCAGAAAAATACAAAAACATCAGAAAATTTCAAAAATAAAAAAAAAATGGAAAAATCCAAAAATCAAAAGAAATTGAGAAAAAGCAAAATTCAAGTTTTCATTTGGTGAAAAGGAGAAAATGAAATGTACTCATCAGTGGACTATCTGAATCCTTTAAAATTACAAAAGAATTGGAAATTATAAGCAGCCTCTACAATGATGTGTAAGTAGGCTTAAAATCATTTCCAAGTTCGGCACGGTGATATAAACTAAATCAACTGAGACTAGTGTGGATCAACGTCGCGTTGGCATATGGTCCTGGTACCAAAATCTCGTTTGATAGAATGCCAAAATCCGACGTTTCATGCTCTTTAAGAGGTTGGTACATCCGAGGTGAAGTAGACGTCTCTAAGAATAACGGAGTGGCACATGTGTCGTACGCTGGGTTCGCAGCCAACAACTAAGGCACCTCTATGTCATGTCCAAGCAAAAGAAAAGATAAACAAAAACAAAAAATAGAATAAATTCTTATTAGGAAGACGTCTGGGAATCATTTAAGAGAAAAAAGATTCAAAATTCCAAAACCCTAATTCTCATTAAAAATTCGCTCTAAGGTATCAAATCATATACCTAAAGCATCGTACCGATAAATCAATTAACAGTATATGACTTGAACCCTGGTCTGGATCTCACTTGTCTTTTTGTTGCATCGTTCATGCAGACTTAATCACCACTGTGTACATTCGTTGTAAATACATATGACAATAGCTTATTCACTAGTTACGGGGAAGCTTTGTGCATGCCTTGATATGAGAATGTATCACGTGTGCGGGGAACACCATTTAAATCAGTCTTAATATTACCTTAACGTATCTAAAGTTCCTGGCGATAAAACTTGATTTTGAGTTTAGGTGAACAAAAATATTGGCAGTTTTTGTAGGATGCTTATTGGTAAAGAGAAATAAATTAAGAAAAACAAGGGTTCCAGTTTAGTCCGAGCACTGATATGATTCCCTAACTGATGAAACTCACAAAAACATGCTTGTGAATAGTTATTTCATTTCCTGCATTTTAATTTTTGTTTGTTTATCTTGAAACAAACAAAAATATTTTATCTTTATTTCATTTTTATTACCGATATGGAATGTTAATCCATTGTAATCTTAATCCTTTTAGAAATTGAAACCGTACTTTCTCAAGTATCAGGGAGAAAAGGATGAAAAATATAAACTTTTTGATTCGGAAACTGAATCACTTTCAAGAAACTAAGTAAAAAATAATTTTTTAGCATTTCAGGGGTTAAAATCGTGAGTTTGAAAAGTTCGGGGGCATTTTTGGTAATTTAGGGATGAAACATCCGAGTCGTGTGTAGGTAGACATGAGTCAACTATTAGATGGCTAAACCTAATCGTGTGAAGGAACATGCAAATAGGTCTCTAATCGTGTGGGGCAAGTGGCGACTTGCTCCCTAGTCGCGTCTACAATGACACGACTAGGGTTAGCTATATAAAGAATAGTTAGTGGTTTTGAAAGTAATTTCCCACAAAACAGACATTGTAGCCACTTGATACTCTTTAAAGCGATTCAAAGAGCCCTTGTTGCCCGTGTTTTTCTGACTTTTGATTCGTAATCTAGACCACTTAGGTATGCTGTGGTTCAAATTTCAGATCATAACAACAATTTTTTGGGGTTTAAATCGATTGTTTAACAATCAAACCCTAACCGACCCTTAAGAAGATTAATAGACGCATTAAACATGTTTTAAAACGAAAATTCAATGTTGGGTTTTTTTAATCGAGAGTTTTAGATCAAAATGACATGAAAATCACAAACCAAATCGACCCATATATCATTTGACCCATTGGATTTATGAACTGTACTATACAGGCGACTAGGTTTCCAAGTCACGTGTACCACATGACAATGATCACAATCGTGCCTTTTTCAGGAGACTAGCATGCTAGTCATGTGAACATGAGACTACCATGCTAGTCTTGTGAACATGAGGCGACTAGCATATGATAGTCGCCTGTTGTAGACAGCGTGTGCTATTTGGTCGTTTTTATTCGATTTTGCGTCGTTTTGTTAACTAATGTCTTCTCTATATGCAGAATCATGAATTGGGAAAGCTCCTCTAAGAATAACACGTGTGCGTTCCTTGGACCAATCCAAAAGGACAAAAACCAACTATTTGCAGGGATTTTGAAATTCTTGAAGCGGTCGAGGATCTTTTACACTATTATGAAGCAGCACGTGCCATATAGAGACATTTCAAAGATTTCTATCATAACGCTTCAGTGGCCTGTACAGTCGTGCCACCAATTATACGAAGCCAAATCCAAGGGAAGGAAGTCTTTATTACTAAACAACATATACTAGAAGAACTTCGCTTCCATCACTCATCTATAGACCCAATTACCTTCGACTCCATCATAATCCGCGGCTGTTTCTTAAGGATGAAGTACAATCAGCCTGTCACCAAACAGAAGATGCTATAGAAAGGAAGCGTGTCTCCGCCTTTCAAGTACCTAATACACGGTGTCCTTCAGTGCCTAGGTCCGAGGAAGACATCTTTTGATGCTATCAAAGACACCTTAGCATCAGTAGTGGTTGCTTTGATCTTGAACAAACCGTTTAATTTCTCCGGCATGATAATGCACCACTTGAAGGAGGTGAATGTGACAAAGACAAGAGATATTCCGTTCTTGGTTTATCCTCGCTTTCTACATATGATTATTGATAGTCAGCTACTAGATTTGGAGAAGAATGAATTGGAAAGCTTCAAGCTAGCACACATAGATGAGGACATGACGGAGAGGATGAAGTCTTTCAGGGGTCAGCCAAAAGATCAATGGCCCAAGAATAGACATTTATTTGGGCATCTCAGTAATCCTAGCTACATTCCTCCCAGAGGAAACAAATGGAGAAATGAAACCAGTGATTCAGAGGACGATTTTGCAATACAGAGGAGAACATTCAAGAAAGGAGAAGATATGGGTCAGGAAACAGAGGAATTGGGCAAGAACATCCCTGGAAGCGTCTCTGCAGCTGCTACCCATGACGACATACTTCATACGAATATTCTTGAAACTCCGGATCCTCCATCTGTAGTAGGAGATCAAGGATCGGCCCAAAGTGGCAAATGGAAATCTATTGCTGCAAAAGATGAACCAGTGAATGTTACTAGTGATTTAGATGCAACCGATTCAGACGACTCCCCAGATACTAAAGGTGCAAGGCAGTAAAGAGAAAGAAGAAATGGGAGGAGAAGAAACGTCTAGTTAAGGATCAAACTTTCATAGTTGATCTAGATGAAGAGATAGCAGACTTAGATGCTGAGCTAGACACTCCTCCATCTGGAAAGACAAAGGCTAAAGGTGGTAGGCTAAAGAGAAAATCCCAAAGAAATCCTAGAAGAAAACACGCTTTGGGAGTCTATCTGATGTCGTTGAAGTCACCATGCCTGAAACTTCAGAAGCAACTGCAACAACAATAGCAACACATACAACATCATCAGGTGCAGCAATGTCTGCAGGTGTTACCAGGGCAATGCCTGCATCAGTAATATTCAATGAGCCTGTCTCAGAAACTGGTGTAGCGACCTCATCTCAGATTGTCTCTAATCGAGTCGGTGATATCATCAAGAATCTACGAGAACAACTACACCCAACAACCTCTGCTACTCAATCCTCATTAACATCAACTCCTGCCGATTCGACTGATCAACTTCAACACCTAGTTAATGAACTAACTGCTATAGTGACTGTTCAGGGCGAGAGAATGCATAGTTAAGGGGTCAAGTAGCTACAATAGAAGAGAACGAGAAATAAATGCTTGAGCTGCTACTAAGACCATTCGTATGAACAAGGAGCTGCAATCATCGAACAGAATGCTTCAATTGTCAAATCAGCAACTTGTGGAATCTAATCAGCAACTGGTGCGCTCTAATGAAGATACCGTGAGAAGACTAACTGATTTAGATTCTAAGTACAACCAGTTGCAGCTAACAAATGTGAAGAATGAGTGATGGATTGAGGCATACAACTCTAAGAACCAGAAGCTGAGGGAAAGGGTAGACAATTTGTTTGAAGATCGCCCTAGATTAACAAGTGCCTCAGGTTTAAGTTCAGGTAACGATAATGAATAAGAAGATGAAGAAGAAGAAGAGGATAAGGATAATGACGATGAAGAAGATGGTTATGATGACGAGGGTAGTGATAATGATGATGATGGTGATGTGAAGGATGGTGGTGAGGCAACTGGTGATCCAGGTGCAGGTTCATTGTCTGGCGCACAAGAACGCAACGCCAAACGAGAACATGACACCCATGGCAAGGATCCCAAAGGTAGTTCATCCATTGAGGGGGAGTCCACAGCTGACGCTCTGAAGAGATTGAAGGATTTTATATAGACCGAATCGTTACCATTGGATGTGGTTGAACCGTTACCGAATCTATTTCTTTATGATGATGGAGGAAATCCGAGAACCATTCCTCTGCCATTGGAAGATCTGGAAGAGGGAGAGATTCCACTAGAACTCTCTCAGGAAGATAAAAAGACTATATACGACTAGACACTTGGAGAACCTTCCAGTGCAAGTCATACTCCTCCAGAACTGGATCCCAGACACAATGAGGTGGAAATGGAAGACATCACACATGAAGTCTATCCCGAGTATTTCTTTGATACTGATTCCACCGGGATTCCAGATATCGATGAAGCTATGATGAACAAGGTTGAGGAAAAGCTTCACTCTGAGCCAACGACGATCCCTGATGAGGATATTTCTAGAATTGAACATATTATGAGACTATGCTCCTCATTGGTATCCATCAGTGGCTGAACGTACCGTGAAGAAAAAGCCAGAGCAAGCGACCGTGTTAAAGAAGAGGTTGTCGAAGATGCGTGGGAGTATCATTGCTTGGGCTTACATAGAACATGCCAAGGTTCTCAGCATCAAATGGAAAGAAGGGTTGTTTTACTTTGATTGGTACACAAAGATCAAGAGCCTCCCATTCTGGTATGTTCGAGATCTCACACGTCTTCACCCTTTTTATTATGAAAAATGTCCAGGTTTCGAATGCAATAGTCAGTGGAAAACCTTCACGCCTCAGTATCCATCATCCTACAAGACTAAAGAGCTGCATCTAGTCACCAAGCATCCGATATGGCAGCACAAGATCAAGCCCCCAGATTGCATATCGAGGTTACCAATCACTCCTTCTAAAAAAGACTCCACATCGAAGTTCTGGTTCTGGCACTATGACTTGATCACGACGGAAGCAGCGATCGTACTCGACAATGTACCAAAGATGCGTAGAAAGATCAGAATCTGGAATCCTATGTGGCTGATCAACCTCTCAGAAGCTAATGTTGAGACTTTGTTTTTTTTATCCTATCCAACATCTTCAGGCAGAAGCCGATCAAGCAATCAAGTTTCAACGTGTGATTCGGTTCTGCCATGCTTACAAGATACATGCTGGATGCAACTGGTCAAAGCTCACCGGATACGGACTACGAAGACATGAAGATCAAGATGTTGCTGTTTTTGTTTTGAAGCTTTTGTAGTTTGTTTTTGCTGTTTTTGAAGTTTAATGTATTTTGGAAACATACTAGATAGGTCCAAGGGGGATTCTGTAAGTACACGTATGTCCCTAGCCTTGTATAGGTGTTATTTTGATGTTATTGTATGTGCTTGAAGGTGTTTCAGATGATTTTGGGCTGATTATATGTCGACTAGCGAATAGGACTTAAAGGGGCTACTAGCTTAGCTAGTCGCCTGGGACTAAAGACGATTGGAATGCCAATCGCCCATCGTAGTCGCTAGTTGCAGCCTAGTCGCCCCTTGGGCCCTGGACGACTAGGTGGAGGTATAAATACTTCCAATGATTGCACTAATATTTTCAGCTGTCACATCACACATTCCAAGCACCCAGGTCTTAGGTTTCAGGTCTGTTGATTGTCTTGTAACACTCGTGTTCTATTTTCAATGCATTAATAACCTTTTAACCTTTATTTTGTGTGTTTTATTGCTCGTTTACTATTATTTGTTGGCGTTTTTGTTGTCCGAACATCATCTAGAGGATTCCGCATTCTAGGTGAACAAGCTCGTGATTGTCGAGTTGTCTGAAATCGCTCCTACAAAGATCAATACAAAAATCAACATGACGTTGAGGCGGAAGACCAGGAAAATCTTTAGGAAATATATCAGAAAACTCACGAACCACAGGAATATCTTATATCTTCTTCTCTTCATTAGATGATACAGAAACAAGGGCCAGAATAGTGGTATACCCTTTTCGAAGATACTTATGGGCCTTCATATAGGAGATAATTCTCAAAGGAACGCCACTTTTCTCACCATGTACATGTAAAATTTCTCCATCAGGGCGTGGAAGTTGAACGATCTTATCAAAGCAAACGATTTCGCCCCGATACTTAGACAACCAATCCATACCCACCACGACATCAAAACTACTCAAAGCAACAGGCATAAGATCCATGGGGAAAGATAGACCCGAAAGCTCTAGGCGACAATCCTTGAGAATGTGTGTAGCCTCGATTTGTTTACCATTAGCTAATTCTATCAAGTACTTAGCCTCTAAAGGTGTAGTTACAATGTCTAGCAATTGACTGAACTCAACAGATATGAAACTTTTATCGGCACCAGAGTCAAATAAAACCGAAGCATAGAAATCGTTATGAAGGAACATATCGGTAACTTTGTCTGGATCTTGTCGGGCTTCCCCTAAACAAATGACGAAGGCACGCGCATTCCTACTGTAACACCCCAACCGATGGCGGAAACATCGAGGTGTCACGTATTGATGAGTATACAGTAGCACATGGTAATCCAAATTTTAATTGAAATAAATATTAAATTGCAAATATCCAAAAATTGAAATACATAAGAGTTTTGAATGTGGAAATCTAATACATCACACAAGAATCAAGCATGCATAGACTCCTTATTTTCTTCATAAATACTCTAATCTTCAAGCATCATTATCACCTGTTGAGTTGTAAATGGGGGGGGGGGGGGTCAACTAGAAGTTGGTGAGAATACATAATCCATGTTAAGCATATAGTTTAAGTATAAAAGTCTAGCAATTCGTATGTCTATCATAAATTTAAGTCTACATGAATAGTATAATATGTTGACATAATCAAACCTCCGACTAGTTTAGGTCCATCCCGTCATCTACGGTTCACCTTAGTAATATGTTGAACGATAACAATCACCCACGTTACCTATGTAGGAGGTATACGTATCCGGGTGGGGTTGTCAATCCAATAGATCTATTATTGAGTATCGTCGGCTTGGCCATAGCTAATGATTATGTAAATGTTGAAACTCGTTGAAACTCGTTGAAACTGTTGACTAATTCATGAGGCAATAAAGTTTACTACTAGACATGCATGTTGAATTGCTTAAAATTGTTGCAAGTATAAAGAATCGCATAAACAGGATTACGTAAACTCACCTTGGTATAGTATTAGGTATTGAGGAATAGTATAAGTGTAGCCCAATAGATTGCCAAGTGTTACCCTATGTATAAGGCAACAAATAAGTCTAAGTCTAACTAGTTTATAAGTATATCATAGGGTTTCGATTTGGGGATAACCAATTGTTGAATTTAAAATAAAAAGTTAATTAAATAAAGGGAAATATGATAATTAAATAAAAGAAAGTCTTTTTATAAAATTTGAATTTAGAATGTTCACAATAATGTGTTTGAAGTATAAAAATAATTTTTATAAAATTATTTCCTTTAAAATAGATTTTTAAATCTATTTATTACAAATTGCCAAAATTTAACTTTAATATTCAAAAATACTAAAATTAAAGAATTATTATTTTAAAAATCATATTTCTGTTCTAAATATTTAAAAATAAATTGTATAAAATTTTGGTGCAAAAATAATAAAAATTGAATTTATTATGATTTAATTATGATTAAATCTAACAAAATTTGATTAAAAATATAAAATGAATGATTTTTCTGAATTAAAAATCATTTCAGTAAAGTCTACCATTGTACAAACATAGGATAATTTTTGTAGAAATTAATAAAATTGTTTTGATATTTTAATGAATTTTTATAAATATAATAGTATAAAATTGATTTAATTATTATAAATATTAAATCAATTAATTTTAGAAAACTAAAAATTGTAAATAAAACTTTTATCTCAGATTTGATAAATATAATTTTTTTAGAATTTATAAAAAGGTTTTAATATTTAAAAATGAATTTATAAGATTTAAATGTATAATATATATATAATTGGTTTGTTAAAAAAAAGAAATGAAATTAAGGGAAAAAGGGTGTCCAAGCCGGGACTCGAACCCGGGTTGTCTTAGTTGTAGGCATCAGTCACAACCACTTGGCCTAGGCCTGTGGTTGTGATTTATCTCAGTTATTTAAAAATAAATACAACAAGCAAAATCAGTTTCTTCCCCAAATCAATAACCCACGAACCCTAGCTCTGCAATCAAGCGATTCACACATCAATAACCTGATTAATCATAGGGTTTTTGATGTGTGAATGCCGATGAACAAACCCCACAACAATAATTATGCTTACAGTGTCGTTTCGATGCTCGATTGGCCGGTCAAGAATGAAAGTCAAACGTGTATTCGTGAGGCACAATCAGAGTGAATTGAAGAAGATTGGGGGTTGAGAAGAGATTATGAGCGAGTTGTAATGCTACGCAGAGGTTCAATTTATATAGAGGATCTTTGGATTGATTAATTGGCAAGGTTGACTAAGGTTTAAAGTCCATACGCGTAAAGGTTTAAATTGGGCAACGATTGATTTGTAATTTGGCGTGTTGATTAACCACTGATGGCCGATAATCAAGTAAGTTTGCCAAAATTGAACGAATCACAAGTTAATCTTGATGGATTAGGCAAGTCATTCATCACAGTTGACTTTGCGAGTCAACTGTGAAGTTTTGAAGTCTAGATATAATTATAACGCGCTGGATATTAATCAAAAGTGAAGGCCAGCCCAGCTGGTTAACTCGTTGATGTGTTTGGGCCGGCTTGGGCGCGGGTTCGATTCCCGGCCCAAGCAGTTTTTATTTTTTGATAATTATCACATACTACCACATATAATATATATATATATATATATATATATATATATATATATATATATATAGTATTAGGGTTCCAATAACGCGACAAAAATAATTATTGCGCACAAGAATAACGAAACTTGACGTTTTATTAAATACGATGGTGTAACGTACAAGAATAAATACGAAATGTTACAGTCTCCCCTACTTTTAGGAACTTCGTCCCGAAGTTGGAGTTGGAGAGCCTGGTGGAAAAAGATGTGGATACTTCGACTTCATCTGGTCTTTACGTTCCCAAGTGAACTCTGGGCCTCGTTTAGATTCCCAACGAACCTTAACGATCGGAATGCGACTGCGCTTGAGTTTCTTGACTCCAGTATCAACAATCTCGACGGGTTTCTCGATAATGTGCATGCTTTCATCAATTTGCACATCCTCAAGGGGAACATGAAGGTTCTCATCCGCTAAGCATTTCTTGAGATTTGAAACATGGAAAGTCGGGTGAACATTGCTTAGCTCAGGTGGAAGATCAAGTTTGTAAGCCACTTTTCCAACTCTGTCAAGAATTTTGAAGGGGCCTACGTATCGAGGAGCTAGCTTTCCCTTTCTACCGAAACGAATTACTCCTTTCCAAGGGGATACCTTAAGTAGTACAACGTCCCCAACTTGAAATTCCAAGGGTTTACGACGTCTATCAGCATAACTCTTCTGGCGACTTCTAGCCTTGAGAAGATTATCCTGAATAAGCTGAATTTTGTCTGTGGTTTCCTGGATTAGTTCGGGTCCAGTAATACGAGCTTCACCAACCTCAGTCCAACAGACAGGTGAACGACACTTCCGACCATAGAGTGCTTCGAAAGGAGCCATGTTAATGTTGGCGTGATAACTGTTGTTGTATGAAAACTCAACCAAAAGGAGATAAGAATCCCATGCGCCACCAAAATCGATGATACATGCCCTGAGCATATCCTCAAGTGTTTGGATGGTCCGTTCAGTCTGACCATCTGTTTGAGGGTGATAAGCAGTACTCAGGTTCAACTTGGTACCCAAAGCATCTTGTAGAGACTCCCAAAAGTGAGAGGTGAAACGACCATCGCGATCAGAAATAATGTCCAAAGGTATACCGTGACGACATACGATTTCACTTACGTACATCTTTGCCAATCTTTCCACAGAATACTTCTCACGAATAGGTAGGAAGTGAGCTGACTTGGTCAAACGATCGACGATTACCCAAATACTGTCAAAACCTTTGGGTGTACGAGGGAGTTTGGTGATGAAATCCATAGCTATGCTCTCCCATTTCCAGACAGGAATTTCTGGTTGTTCAAGCATACCAGATGGTCGTTGGTGTTCAGCCTTGACCTTGGAACAAGTGAGGCATTTTGCAACGAAAAGAGCAATGTCTTTCTTCATACCAGGCCACCAATAAGAATAACGGAGATCTTGGTACATCTTGTCAGCTCCAGGATGAATAGAATAACGAGACTTATGAGCCTCGTTCATGAGGAAAGTACGAAGATCATCACGGTCGGGAATCCACAGTCGATTAAGGAAATAAAGAAGACCATCGGGTTTGGTTTCAAGTTGAGTTTCAGCACCATAAGACATTTCATCGTACATGTTACCTTGGGTGACTGATGTGTGTTGAGCCTGGAGAATGCGATCCTGAAGATCAGTACGAACTCTCACACATTGGAGTTTGACACGCTCTTTACGACTAAGTGCGTCAGCAACAACATTCTCCTTGCCAGGATGGTAGCGAATTTCGCAATCGTAGTCGTTAAGTAATTCAACCCAACGTCGTTGCCTCATGTTAAGATTCTTTTGGTCGAAGACATGTTGGAGACTTTTGTGGTCCGTGAACACCACACATTTGGTCCCATAAAGGTAATGTCTCCAAATCTTGAGTGCAAAGACAACAGCGCCCAATTCAAGATCATGGGTGGTATAATTCTTTTCGTGAGTCTTGAGTTGTCGAGACGCATAAGCAATAACCTTTCCTCGTTGCATGAGAACACAACCAAGACCTTGGTTCGATGCATCACAGTAGACCACGAAATCATCATTACCATCAGGTAGAGACAAGATAGGAGCTTCACAGAGTTTCAGCTTAAGAGTTTCAAATGCTTCCTCTTGCTTTGGTCCCCACTCATAGGGTTTACCCTTGTGAGTTAAGGTAGTGAGAGGAACAGCGATCTTGGAGAAATTGGCGATGAATCGACGATAATAACCAGCCAAACCAAGGAAAGAACGGACTTCAGTCGGAGTTTGAGGAACACTCCAATTTTTCACAGCTTCGATCTTTGCGGGATCAACATGAATCCCGTTCATATCAATGACATGCCCCAAAAATTGAACTTCCTTAAGCCAAAATTCACATTTTGAGAACTTGGCATACAGTTGTTCTTTCTTTAGGAGATTCAAGATAGAGTGAAGATGTTGCTCGTGATCGGATTTTGATTTAGAGTAAATCAAAATATCATCGATGAAGACGATCACGAATTTGTCGAGATAGGGTCTACAAACCCGATTCATCAAATCCATAAACACTGCGGGAGCATTGGTCAATCCAAAAGGCATAACCATGAATTCATAGTGACCATAGCGTGTGCGAAAAGCTGTCTTGGGAATATCTTCATCGTGGACTCTAAGTTGATGATAACTAGAACGGAGATCAATCTTCGAGAAGTGGGTTGCTCCTTGAAGTTGATCGAAGAGATCGTCAATCCTAGGAAGTGGATAACGATTCTTGATGGTGAGTTTGTTGAGTTCACGGTAGTCAATACACATTCTAAGAGAACCATCCTTCTTTTTAACGAACAAGACAGGGGCTCCCCATGGAGAAGAACTAGGGCGAATGAACCCTTTATCAGAAAGTTCCTGTAATTGACTGGCAAGTTCTTGCATCTCAGAGGGTGCAAGACGATAAGGAGCTTTAGCGACAGGATTAGCACCAGGAACAAGATCAATACGAAATTCAACTTGTCGAGCAGGAGGCAAACCAGGTAAATCCTCTGGGAAAACTTCAGGATAGTCTCGAATAATAGGAATGTCTTGGATACTTTTGCCTTTGTCCTTCTTCTCTATCACATTAGCTAAGAAGGCTGTATACCCCTTTCGTAAGTACTTTTGGGCAGTAGTACAAGACATAAGTTTAAGCTCGCCACAGGGTTTCTCACCATAGATCTTCAAAATCTCACCAGATTCGAGAGGAATGCGTATGACTTTCTCGAAGCACAGAATTTCGGCACGATGAGTTGACAACCAGTCCATGCCTACTATAACATCAAAACTACCAAGGTGCATGGGGATGAGATCGATAGAGAAGGTATGATCGTCGAGGTTCAACAAGCAGTTACGAATAATAGAGTCGATCGAAATAGACTTCCCGTTAGCTACCTCTACCACTAAAGGCTCCTCTAGATTAGTGTGGGGTAAGTTAAGTAAAGGTTCAAACTTCAGTGATACAAATGACTTATCAGCTCCCGAATCAAATAATATGGATGCATAGTGGTTATTAATGAGGAACGTACCATTCACCACCTCGTTGTTGTCACGAGCCTGGTTAGCGTTGAGATTGTAGGCGCGACCTCGAGCACCTTGGTTCTGGTTGCGGTTCTGGTTTTGGTTTTGGTTTCGGCTTTGGTTCTGGTTACGATTAGGGCAGTTGTTGATGTAGTGATCAGGGCTGCATATTTTGGTGCAAAAATAATAAAAATTGAATTTATTATGATTTAATTATGATTAAATCTAACAAAAATTGATTAAAAATATAAAATGAATGATTTTTCTGAATTAAAAATCATTTCAGTAAAGTCTACCATTGTACAAACATAGGATAATTTTTATAGAAATTAATAAAATTGTTTTGATATTTTAATGAATTTTTATAAATATAATAGTATAAAATTGATTTAATTATTATAAATATTAAATCAATTAATTTTAGAAAACTAAAAATTGTAAATAAAACTTTTATCACAGATTTGATAAATATAATTTTTTTAGAATTTATAAAAAGGTTTTAATATTTAAAAATGAATTTATAAGATTTAAATGTATAATATATATATATAATTGGTTTGTTAAAAAAAAGAAATGAAATTAAGGGAAAAAGGGTGTCCAAGCCGGGACTCGAACCCGGGTTGTCTTAGTTGTAGGCATCAGTCACAACCACTTGGCCTAGGCCTGTGGTTGTGATTTATCTCAGTTATTTAAAAATAAATACAACAAGCAAAATCAGTTTCTTCCCCAAATCAATAACCCACGAACCCTAGCTCTGCAATCAAGCGATTCACACATCAATAACCTGATTAATCATAGGGTTTTTGATGTGTGAATGCCGATGAACAAACCCCACAACAATAATTATGCTTACAGTGTCGTTTCGATGCTCGATTGGCCGGTCAAGAATGAAAGTCAAACGTGTATTCGTGAGGCACAATCAGAGTGAATTGAAGAAGATTGGGGGTTGAGAAGAGATTATGAGCGAGTTGTAATGCTACGCAGAGGTTCAATTTATATAGAGGATCGTTGGATTGATTAATTGGCAAGGTTGAATAAGGTTTAATGTCCATACGCGTAAAGGTTTAAATTGGGCAACGATTGATTTGTAATTGGCGTGTTGATTAACCACTGATGGCCGATAATCAAGTAAGTTTGCCAAAATTGAACGAATCACAAGTTAATCTTGATGGATTAGGCAAGTCATTCATCACAGTTGACTTTGCGAGTCAACTGTGAAGTTTTGAAGTCTAGATATAATTATAACGCGCTGGATATTAATCAAAAGTGAAGGCCAGCCCAGCTGGTTAACTCGTTGATGTGTTTGGGCCGGCTTGGGCGCGGGTTCGATTCCCAGCCCAAGCAGTTTTTATTTTTTGATAATTATCACATACTACCACATATATAATATATATATATATATATATATATATATATATATATATAGTATTAGGGTTCCAATAACGCGACAAAAATAATTATTGCGCACGAGAATAACGAAACTTGACGTTTTATTAAATACGATGGTGTAACGTACAAGAATAAATACGAAATGTTACACCTACCGCCACCCCCGTGTTACTATCACCATTCATCCCATCTCCACCTTGCTTCAATTTCGGACAATCACGCTTGAAATTCCCAATCTGACCACAATGATAACAAACCTGATCAGGCTAAGGAGCTACTGGAGGTGTTGACTTGTTATCAAGCTTGACTCGGTAGTTCTTGAATTCATGACCACTTTTGCCACAACGCTAACAATGGATGTGAACCTTTAGGAGTAATTCATTAAATTGGTTAAATCTAAACTAATATCATACCGTTCATATGATCTCACTTAAGGGAGCCCCATACATATAGATAGACCCACGTTACAGTTCCGCCATCCGTCGATTCGGGTCTATTTGAAAATAGCTAGAACATAGAATTTTCTAGAGACATAAGAATTTTTTGGCGGAAGCCGCTTATACCAATTTATTCCATATTTTTCTAAATGGGTATCTATGTTGTGCTATGATACAAAGGTCTGAGATTTTGTGCCATCGGCTCTAAACAATCTTTTTTTTTAACATGAAGAAATGAAGAAGCCATTGTTATTGCCAGAAATACTAGGCTTACATGCTCAAGAACCAGTGTGGTGATAATCGCATTTGCCACACTTAGGATAGTTTCTAGCATAAGTACCCGATTTCTGCCCCGACTGGGCGACCGAAGAAGAACAGGAAGTGTCAAACTTCCTTTGCTGCTGTTGCGGCTGCTGAGGAGAGATATTCTTTCCTGAGTTGCTAGTAATTTCCCACTTTATTTTGTTTTCAGGGGCTGTCAGAGCTGCACCCCTCGACGGTAAAACACCCTCCTCCACCTTCTGGTTGGTTAGCATGTGGCCCAAACGGATAGTCTCTTGAATAGTGGTTGGATTTGATGCCATCACCAACCCCCTGATCTCATACACTAACCCGGCAATGTAGTGCTCAATCCTCCTAAACACTAGTGTGACAAAACCTGGACACCTGACGGCAAGCTCATGATGCTTTGTGGTGTATTCTTTAATCTTAGAACCCACCATCATATGATTCCACAACTGATGCTCCAATTTTTGTACCTTATCCTAAGGACAATACTCACACCTCGGACGATGGATAAATTCAGCCCAAGGCAGAGCATTGGCCTCACCCAAGCCAAGGATCTGAGTAGTGGAGTTCCACCAAGTCAAAGCAGGTCTATCCAGAGTACCCAAAGCATACTTAACCAGATTCTCCACCGAGGAATTACACATAGCAAAAACAGACTTGTGATACCATGCATTTTCTTGTTCATACTTTAACTAAACACTAGTTAACTTGTACTTACATTCACAGAATTTACTTAACTAGGGTTAGTTAGGTGAGTCACATGTTGCACAGATATAGGTTAATAACTGCATAAGACGGCAAATAAGGGAATTACCGGACTACGGTACAGGAGTATTGAAACCCAAACATTGGTGAAATAATAAAATAAAAAATTGTGAAATAGTGTTTGATATTCTTTGCAATTATGTGCTTGTGTGAAACTATTTGTGAATTGTTATGCAACTACGTTTACTTAAGCGAAACACATCACCGAGCTCTTAACCAAACTCGACGAATCGACAATATAGTTCGGGCCTAAAATTATTGGGTTGGACCTTGGCGATGTTTGTGTTAAATGCTTAAAATAAAAGGAAAACAAAGAAAAAATATAATATGATGAGCCCAGCCGAAATGGACCAGGTCAGCCCGAATGGCCATTCACACGACAAAATGACCATTCGCTCAGCGAACGACCATTCGCCTGGGAAACTGACCTAAACCCTTAAATATCGATTTTAACTTCAATTTTCATAAGCACACAACCCTAATTTGCCCCTAAACATCCCATTACAAAAAAATAACCCCCTAACACCTACTAAGGCTCAAGAACATCATTCGGGAGGCTTGGAAGGTGTTCGGTTGTGATTTTTAAGAGCTTTAGGTATAATACTTCGTCTTTTGTGTTTTAATCTTCTTTATTATGCTATATAACACCATAAAAAAGTTGTACAAGATCTGATAAAAACATATAAAGATTAGAACATGGTTTTTATAAAGGTTTATGTGACACCCGGCATATTTGGCTTAAACATTTTAGTAACATCTAAGTCTACCTTAGCGGGAAATGTTTATAAACGAACTTAACTAGGTTGGTTGAGTCGGGTCAAGTTAGGATTGTCCAGGGTTCAATGATCTGGAGGATCATTGGGAGTCATTTTGGGAATACACTAGTACCGGGTCCCGTTATTGGTAACATTACATGAACTAATTAAGTGTATGTGTAGATTATGGGTCGTGTGGTGGATTATATACATAGATGTGTTTAAATGGTGTGTAGATGATTATCCGTTCTTAAATATGTTAAACATAGACTAAGGTTGCATGCTCATGTGTTAAGGTGTGTTAAAATGCGTTAAACACGACAAACTGGAAAACTAGATATACATAGGTCCTGGTTCGACCACTTCGAGTGGTCGAAGGAGGAAATGTGTCTGGGTTCGACCCTTTACAAAGGGGCGAACCTGGGATATGGAATTGGAAGAATTTCATTCGACCCTGTGAAAGGGGTCGAAGAAGGCTACCTTCGACCACTGAAAGGGGGCGAAGGTGGAATAGTATAAATACCACACTTTGTCATTTTTTACCATTTCACAAACCCTAACCGTCTCAAAACACTCTCAAACGATTTTAATCACTAAGGAAGGAGTTTTTGCTCTTCTTTTTCATAATCCAACCTATCTACAACATCTAAACAAGAATCCAAGATCTCCGGTAGAGGGATTATCAAGGGCTTAGCAATTTTACTAGTAACCGAAGAACGCTATCTAAGGTGAGTTCACGGCCCCACTTTTACAGCTTTAACTTTTCGGGGAGCAAACATGTGCTAAACTATTTTAGTAACATATGTCATACTATGGTTTTAACTTTGTATTGCTATACGATCCTTGGAAGTCCCGGGGGAAACCATGAATGTGCGGGGATGCACAACGGGGGAAATGTGGATAGATCTATTGGGCGTGACCTGCCCTACTCGACGGCTTGGAGGGTCGGGCGGGTGCATGTTGTCTCGAACTTTGCTAAACATGCTGAACATATTCGGGCTGCTTAAACATATGCTAAACATTGCTAAACGTGTCCAATAATGGTTTCCAATCGTAGTAGTAATAAAACATACGCCTAGCTAGCGTACTTGGTGACATTGGTATAGTATGGACATGGTAACGTTTTGGTAACTTTGGTAACTTATTGAACAAACTTGTGAACTCACCAGCATTATATGTTGACGTCTTTTTGGCATGTTTTTCTCAGGTCGCTAAGGTAGCAACAGAGGACTAGGCACACGAGTCTGCATGGCGTCTAGGCTTAGTTTCATGTTTTGAATAAAGTTTTTGAACATTGCCGTACATGGTTTTGTAACTGGTTAAATGCTTCCGCTATGGTTTTATAAATTTAGAACTATGTTTTATGTTTACGTATTTCATATAGTGTTGTTTATTGTGACCATTGACTTGGATCCTGGTTTGTCATGCGCCTCGCGGTAAAACTCCGCAAGTGGAAATTTGAGGGTGTGACAGTTTAATGGGATTAAACAAGGTGTATTGGTGTTATTATGTGTATGTTTGCATCATATGTTATGATTATGATCTATACACATGTAGGGTTATTAGATAATAACTAGTGAGATGCCCGCACGATGCAGCGGGGACAACACACATATCAGTGATTTTAGGGGGTGCATGGGCCGATTCGATTAACTTCGGTTCAGCTATAAATCATAACCATAATGAAAACTAAGTTAGTTATAAAATGTGTGATTCTAACCTCATCTATACCCTCGTCTAGTGAAAGTGAAAGACTTGAACTTTCACTCGCATTTTAAAAATATATGTTATTAACTAAATACGCTTACAAATAAGTCATCAGCATCTGCATCTGCATCTGCATCTTTGGCCTCTTCAATCAAATCTGCTGCAATATTAAATCTGAAATGAGCAAGAAGAACACGAGGGTATCATTAGTGACCAAACATCTCTAATAAAATAACAAAAGGATAATTATTCCAAATAAATACAACTAAATCATTGACTCTAAAAAGATTATTGTGAATCATCAATCCTCTTGTTTTAGTAAATATAAGAATCTCAACTAAAAATTTGTGCATAAAAGACTGTTCTGCCACACTTTCCAATGATGATATTTTGTCTAACAAGTCCTTGTCTTTAACCTTCCCCTCATCTGCATCCTGCATGAGGTAAAACATGAATGACATTACATAAAACATATAAAACCATTGAAGTAAAGAAATTCCTAAATTAAAATTAGCAAGACAGAAAACTTTATTGACTTCTTGGGTGTGGTGAACTCAACATAACATCTGAATCATTAGCCTTAATCCAATTTTCACCATGGCGAAGAACAAATGGCATGCCCAAAAAAGCATTGTCCTTTGTATGTAATTCAAAGGAAAGAACAATAATTTATAAGAGTTTGTTTTCTCTTTACTTTCCTTAAGTAAATATTAGATCATTTAAGTTTCTAAGGAGTTACACCACTTCAAGTTCTTCTTTTAAATGTTATCATGTTACAAGTATATGATAATTAAAGACTATTTCTTTCTTCTCAAAATTGGAATAATATTTAGTAAATTAGTCTTTATTTCAATATTATTTTTTATTAAATACTATAATTTGTTATTCCTAAAATACTTCCACTTAGAGTCTTAAAATTGTTGTAAGATGTATATATATTAGTATAGTTTATAAAAAAAAGTATTGCAGGTGTGACACGCAACATCGTATTGTTAATTCAAAAATTAAGTAACCTTATTCAATTGCAATTTTCATGAAAGAAAAATAAGTGAAAAAGGTCATTAATCTTATTTATTGGTTAAGAAATGAAGAGACAAAACAAAATATTAAACAATAAGAAATCAAAGTTTGTATTATTGCTTTACTTTACAGTTTCATATTTACCCCTAAATTATTAGAAAACTTACAAAAAAAACCTTCTATTTTCATGATAACTTTAATATTCAAGTTGAAAAACAATTTTGCCCTCTAACTAACTCCATTTAGAATTGTAGTATATGCATAAAAGGTTGTGATTACTTAAATTTTACCGTCACCCCTCTCAAATGCTTTATATATAGTATAGATATAGATATATATATATATATATAGATATTTGTGATAAAACTTACATGTGAGAATTGTTATGTTATGTAATCATGATGTATTACATGTTTATGAAAATATTTGGGCGATATTATGGTTATAGGATGCGTTAATAATAAGATCTTAACATGAATAAAAAAGACACATTGCATGTGTCGAATTGTAGGCTCTGTTACATGACCTTAAAGTATTTGTTTAGACTGTTTCTTAACATGACCATGTTGTACGTGATCTTAGCTTTCAGGAATGTATAAGACTGTGCGATTTGGTTATCATTTGATGTGTTTTTGGAATTTTATACAAAGGTTAAAACTAATTTTCGGATTAATAATTTGGGTCAATTTTAAACGACCATAAATCGAGTTTTACAAGAAGTTAGGTCACGAAATTTGGTCAGTAGATAGGTACATGGATAATTAGGCGTTTCCATTTGGATTCATCCTATTTGGATGAATATAAGATATTAATAATTTTTCTCATAAACTGACCTGATGTGAAAGTTTCCAGAACCTAGCTGTAGTAAACGATTTTTCATAACTGTAGTAAACGATTTTTCATAATTTTTCCGTGTGGTTTTGTAATGAAATAAAATAGTGGCACGACGAGTGGACTCCTAGGAATATTCAGTAAAATTTTGGAAGTCTAATATGTTGTGTAGGTATTTTTCATAAAATAATTTTGACAGCGCATAATCTGTCCTAAAAACGTTGATTATGACATGTGTGTATAAGTGCTTGCTTGAAGGCTTGTATGACTTAGTTATGACTTGAACTTGTACGTACACTTGTCTGAGACATGTATGGCATGTATAGCTGATTATAAAAGTGATGCTCACCAACGAATTCGTAGGGTTACTTGTGCATGTAGTTACACTAGGTGTCACTAAAATGTTTTCACATAAATGAACGTCTTGGACAAACGAGTTTGTGGTGTATAGTGTATGCACATGTACTCACATAGTGGCACATATAATATGGTGTCGGTAGCACGTTCCTATTACATATGGATTTGGATTTAGCTTTTGTATACTAGGGTGAGTTTCACTACTTTTTCTCAAAATCATTCGTCTCGGGTTTGGAGACAACACTAATTTCTGGTTGGGAATTACTTAGTTTTCTAGTCCAGTTTGGGACTACATTTTATCTCGGGTTTTGGGATACATAGATTCAAGGGGTGAATTGGGTTTTACTAGTTTTCACATCTTTTGTCCTTGATAAACTAAATGACACACACTATCATTGAAGTCCTACATTATACCGAATGAATTGCCGGGTTGACAAGCGGGTTACTAGTTGACAACGATATTCGGTTTAACAAACCTCACACCGTGCTGGAAGCCGGACATGAACTGTGACTTTACACATTATCATTGTTGACATGCAATGATGGGAGGCACTTTTGCTTACTGTTGTGAGTGCATGTTACTTAGTAGTTCGGTACTACCTGTGTTTAGTTATCATGAGTGGGTTAGCTACCGGGCATACGCTGAACTAGCGGTTACATGGTTCTGAAAACCTACACTCTTACTTACTTTACTTTGTGAACTCACCAACTTTATGTTGACATACACAAGCATGCTTTTGCAGGTCGCTAGTGTAAGTCCCGAATGCTAGATCTTGTGATATGCAATAGATTGTTATCACTTATAAACACCTATTTGTTAGGTGTTTTAAGTGATTAATCCAGAAAGACAAAGATGCTAGATGAACATGAATAAAACCGACACACACAATGAATAACATGATGATTCCATTACTGATTTGATGATGAACACCTTGGAATACACTGACAAATACGCACCTATTCACGTGTGCTACAAAGATTATCCCAAAACCCTAACCCTAGAGCTGTGCACACACTTTGTTTATATAGGAAAGGCTCCTGGGCCTGCGCACTTAACATAAGTGCGCAGGGCCCGTGCACAAGGGCGCAGCAGCTAGGGTTTGTGTACAAAACATTGTGTTAATTACATTCTAAGTCCTTCAACTATCAAACTATACAATAGGCTATCAAAAGTCTCTAATCTGGTAACTGTGGTCTCAAAATAACCCAACAATACTCCCCCTAGACCACAACTACCAGTTCTTCAATCTTCAATCTATCTCCACCTCGCTTTGCTCCCCCTCAACCTGTTCTGGGGGGTCTTGCATGTACAGTGCGACTGGATCTTCTTCAACTGCTTGAGGAGCTTGAGTTGATTCTGTTGCAGTTCTTTCAGGATCGGCGACTGTTGCAGGATCTTCTGTTTGCACCTCTGAAGTAGTCTCGACCTCAGGTTGAGTAACTTCTGCAGCAGTAGCAGCAGCAGTAGCTTGAGCAGCTTTCTTCCTGTCATCTTTTTCTTTATCTGCTGCATTGATCCTGTCGACTATCTCAAGCAGCTCCCTTTTCAACTTCATAGCCCGATCTACAGCCCTTCTAAACAACACCGCTTCTTCAAACAATGCGTTCCCGACACCCACATTAATCTGATTTGCAAACAGCATATTCAGATCTGACAGATTAAGTGCAAACACGTCTACTGGATCCAAAATCCTCAAAGCCTCCGAATCGTCCTGCAGTTTAATGACTGCTTCACCAGTGTTGCTGTCGTAAAACCACTTTTTAAAGTCCCTCAGCATCATTGGAAGCTCAGATCTAATAGGAACTCGTGTGACGACCTGAGGAGGGTCAATCACATAAGTTATCATCCCACGTCTTGTTGTTGGATCGATTCTTTTCTTGGAGATCCTCCTTCTTGGTTTCTGTGGCTTGAGGATTTGGAAATCAGTGTCACATTCTTTCCTGATAAACCCCTCGACCATGGACGCCTGGGTGTCGAGGGAGTGATTGATGAATGGGGCCCTGCTGAGCTCCCTGATATCCCATCGGGGGAGAGACTTCAGTTCCTTTTGACCCTTGAAATATCGTATCACTCCCCCTCTTCTCTTCACAGCGAACAATCTTTTCTCTTCATCATATTTCCAGGAGATAATCTTCTCCTGGTGAGCTGACCTGGTGTGATGGTTATTTTGATGTAGGGCTGGAATGGTGATGGGCCTTCTAGGAAACCAAGTTGATCTTTCAGGATCCAACTTGTGCCCATCTGACGTCTCATAAACTACCTCTTCATCCGTTCCCATCTCCACGAATCTCTCGGGCATCTCATCTTCACTTACCTCATCAACCTCACTTTCCTCAGCAGCTCTTTCTTTCTCTTTCTCTTCCTCCAAAAACTTTCCGAAATCGAAAGTCTCATCAAATGTAGTGCTGTGAGCACCAGTTTACTACTTCTTGAAATCTTGGAACATCTTAAACATTTGCATTTGAACCTGATTCTGAAACTTGATCAGGTATCTTTGATCTTTGATGATTTTCTCCATGTTCCGGTTCTTGTGTTTGAGCTTCTTCACTTTCTTTCTCAGCTCTTGGTTGTTGTGCACGTCACTCTTCAGAGTGCAGATTTCCCTGGCAGCAGTTTTACCAACCTCTTTCACAAGCTTCTCATATAGTTCCTGATGCACCGGTTTGCCACGTGGTGCAGCAGGAGCTGAGGAGGATGGTTCAGCTGATTGTTGGGCTGGAGCTTTGGGTGCTGGAGCAGCAACAGTGGAAGGCCCTGGTTGATTTGGTTGTTCTGCCCCAAAGATGGATTCCAACATCACTTGTTCCTCGATATCATCCTGAGTCACTACACGAGGAATCTCTGACTCAGGTAGCTGTTCTCTCCTTTTCTTTCTTGCTGCCCTCGCGAACTCAGCAACTTCTTGTAATGCTGCAACAGTTTCAAGTTATTCGGGTGTCAATGTTTCTCTTCCTTCTTGTAGTAAACCAGTTGGTCTTTGCCTTTTAGAGGGTTTAGATGGAGCTGGTTCAGTAGCCACTCTTTTCCCCCTGGCCTTCTCTAGAGCAATTTCTTCAGCAGTTGGCTGGGCTGAAGAAGGAGTGGGTTCAGATGGTCCAGGTGCAGGAGCAGCTGTGGATTGTTGTCGAGTTTCAGTAGCATCTGACCTTCTCTTCCTGATCTTGTTGTACAGCTCCATGACAAATGGATATCGCTGGGCCGCATACATATTGTCCAGCATTGGTTCCCAGTCAGGCGTGTTACATTCAGTAAAGAATCGTGCACCTCTGGTGAAATTGTATTGATCACCGAGGGGTAGATTCTCATGTTGTGCGTTGATCATCATCTGCACAAACCTTGGGTACATAACCCATTTGTCTGACCCAGCTTCTGCATTCTTTACCATGTAATCAAAGATCATGCCTGACAAGTTGAACGCTTTGTTCTTGCAAATCTTTATCATCGCTGTCGACCATTCAGCACTGAGCGCGTTGTAGCCTCCCTTTATATGACATAGAGACATTATAAATACATGACTAATAAGTCTCCAGTCTCTTGTTAGATGGCTCTTCTTGATGTCGCCTCTCTTGTCGAAATCACCCTTGTAGCCGAAATTCTTGAACTGTTGGTGAATATCTGCTTTGGGCATGAATCTGACAGTTCCAGCCTGATCTTGCAGTCTCAGCACGTTTCGAACGGTGTCTTCAGTGATGACTACAGCCTTGTTTCGGACTGTAGCATTGATTCGCTTGACTCTTGATGCAGTTTCAACTCGAGCTGACCTCCAGAAGTCTTCAATATGAGAAACGTAGACTGGTACAACGTGCTGCACCGCATATCCGACTTTGCTGCGTCTGATCCAAGTCACTACGTCTTTAAACTTGACATCACCAGTTTCAAGATTCATTGGTTGATTATGCATGCCTCTAGGATCCCAGTCGAGTGCCATCTGTTTAAAACAAGAGCACGAAAAGCCAATTAGATCTCCAATGACTGACCTTAGACTTAAACTTAGACGGACAGTGAACTTAGACTTAGATTTTATTAAAAAAAAATTTTTAAGTTTGTAATTTTAACAATCATAGGATTAAGGTTAGATGGATTGGTTTTATCGGTGTCCATGATACGTTTGATTTTCAGTTTTAAAATCATTAACGTCCGAGTTTAAGTACGCAGTCCGTTCAAGTGTCTCAATGGTCAAAATGAAAGTCACATGTTGTTTAAAGTCCAAGTGCGCATGGTTTCTAAGTATGCAGTCCAAGTCACAGTCCAATGATTCATGTACTCAGTCAAGTGCGCAGATACTTGACTGAGCACTTAGGTTAGTACGCAAGCACAAGTCAAGTGCGCATGGTAACCCCTTGGCAACTCAGTCAAGTCTGCGTACTAGGCAAGTACGCAGACACTTAAACCTTCGTTTAAGATTTTTAAGTTCACACTTATGTACGCAGGATATTAGGGTTTTAGAAGACTTGTATGATTATGAGACAAGTGCGCAGTCTCTATGAGACAAGTACGCACTTGTTCTTTATCAAGTACGCAGATCTTCATAAGTTTAAAAACCCAATAAAACAACTAAAAATCCCAACTGATGCATCTAAATCATCCTTTTAGGCCCTGTAATCACAAGCAATAAAACATTAGTACATGGTAACTACCTTAATCAGTGATGAGGATCAGTTAAATGAAGATGAAAGAAGTTGATTTGGGGTGATTAGGTTTGATTTTGGGTGATAATGATGATGAACAATGAAGATGAATGGTGATGATGATGAATGATGATAATAATCAGATGATTAGGGTTTGTAATAACTGTAAAAGTGAATAAAACTTGTTAAAAGAAAATTGACTGAGTATATATACAGTCAACAGATGGGCCTGCACACTTGAGTCAAGTGCGCAGGGCCCAATAAGTACGCACTGTCATAGTTTGGGCCCAATAAGAGATTTTAAAGCCCAAATCCATTTTGATAAGTGGGGTTTTACCAAGTCTCACCTTCTGCATTCAAGATCATACTAACCATACCTGCCAGAACCCGTTTCAACTTCCCGTTGGATAGCTGCAGCCTAAGAACAATTGTCGGTATGCTTGTCCACTTAAATCCATGCCTTTTCTCTTTCAACATGTGTTTGGTGATGTTGTTTATCATGTTCTTCGTTAATATTGACGAAAATTTTATGGACCCCACAGTGTGCTAGGTATTGGCCTACCGATCCTCAAGGTTTATTGAAATATAATGATGAGAGCTTCAGGTCTATGTTACCATAAGCAGAGAAGATGATCATTATCTTGATCAGATGATGAGAGCTTCAGGTCTATGTTACCATAAGCAGAGAAGATGATCATCTGATCGTTTGGTGAGCTATCTAGATATGTTTGCACGTCACTAACATTGCGTGTCTTTTGCTGCTCAGTTTCAAAAATTTTCTTTTTCGTAGCCCTGCATTGGTATTTTGCACTCTTAGGTGTCTTTTGATTTACCTATGCACAAAATTTTCTGTGTCTTTTAATTTCTCAACCTATGTATGACCGGACTCAGCTTGTGCAGATCTATAGCACAGTGGGAATCCAGCTTTCCGTGTAGATCTTCATTGTTAATCACCTATCAGCAGTTTACTTGATTCCGGGCTGAATCTACCGACACATCGTTGCTTGAGGCCACAACATCCTCTGGGTCCTATTCACATGCTGATGAGATATGATTAGTTCCTATCATTTCCTGAATTAATTTTGCATTAGGAATGGACTGGTTTACTTTCTCCCCCAAAAATCATGTTTTAAATGAAAAGAAGATTTTTCTATAAAATATGCACAAGTAAAGTTTTTTTTTTATTCAAAATTTATCATCTCAAGCCATGTAACCAACTGATGAAACCGGGTTTTATCGAAAGCTTTTGTAAAGATATCTGCCTTTTGATCAGCAGTATCTATTGGCAACACCTGTATATATCCTTTGTCGTGAGCATCGCGAATTGAGTGAATCCGAATTTCAATGTGTTTGGTTTTAGAATGATCAATTGGATTCTTCACGATGTCACGACAGGCATCATTATCAATAAAAATAGGTGTATGCATGACGTTCAAACCGTAGTCCAAAAGCTGATTTTGGATCCATAACACCTGACAACAACAACTGGATGCAGCTGTGTATTCAGCTTGAGCAGTGGAGATGGACACTGTAGTCTGCTTCTTGCTCTGCCAAGACACTAGCCTGTTACCCAGAAATTGACAACCACCAGAGACAGATTTTCTGTCAATCCTACAACCTGCATGATCACTATCAGAGTAAGCGATTAGATCAAAGTTATCACTCTTAGGATACCATAAACCATGTTTTGGTGTTCCTTTGAGGTTACGGAAGACTCTTTTCACTGCAGTTTCATGCGATTGCTTAGAATTGGACTGAAAACGCGCGCAGCATCCAACTGCCCACATGATATCTGGTCTGCTAGCTGTAAGATACATCAGAGAGCCAATCATTGATCGATAAGTGTGAGGATTCACTGAAGGCCCCTGAAGATCTGGTACAAGTGTTGTTTGGGCCGCAAAAGGAGTATTGGACGGCTTGCAGTCGGTCATGTTGTATTTTGCCAGAATGTCTCTTGTATACTTGGCTTGGTGGATGAGAATTCCGTCTTCTTTCTACTGCACTTCCAAGCCTAAGAAAAACGATAATTCTCCCATCATGCTCATTTCAAATTGAGACTTCATGATGCTTTCAAATTCCCTGCATAATTTTTCATCAGTGGAGCCAAAGATAATATCGTCAACATAAATTTGAACAAGGATAGAATGTTTGTTGACTTCTTTGGTGAACAGATTCATGTCAATCTTCCCTCTGGTGTACCCATTCTGCAACAAGTATGAAGATAAGGTCTCATACCAAGCTCGAGGAGCTTGATGAAGTCCATAGAGAGCCTTATCCAGTTTGTAGTACTTGTTGGGATGATGAGGGTCTTCAAAACCCGGGGGTTGACAGACATAGACTTCTTCCTTGATCTTCCCGTATAGGAATGCACTCTTCACATCCATTTGAAAGACTTTGAAGTTCTTGTATGAGGCGTATGCCAGGAAGATACGTATGGCTTCAAGTCGAGCAACTGGAGTGAACACTTCCTCATAATCAATACCCTCCTGCTGATGAAAGCCCTGAACTACCAGACGAGCCTTGTTCTTGATCACCACACCTCTTTCATCCATTTTGTTACGAAACACCCATCTTGTTCCGATAGGATACTTCCCTTCAGGTAGATCCACAAGTTCCCAAACCTTGAGCTTTCTAAACTGGTACAGCTCATCCTGCATGGCTTCAACCCAACTTGCATCTCTGACAGCATCTTCAATGCTGAAAGGTACCGTTTGAGATAAGAAGGCTGAAAGTGCAATATTCAGTTTGTCTGCCTGATTCCTAGTAAGAACACCCTCAGAGATTGGTCTAATGATGTTCTCCATAGGGTGATCCTTAGAAGACTTAAATCCCATGTTTGGTTCTTCTTGAATTTGGGAAGGTAGATTAGAAAGGTGATCTACAGGAATTGATGAACTGGATGGATCATTTGCAGACTGTTCTGCTGAAGATGTTTCTTCTGAAGCTGGAGTACCTTCAGGAGATGGAGTAGTTTCAACAGTTGCATCACCATTTGTGGACTGAAGAGGAACAATTGGATCAGCTACGAGTGGAGAAAATCGGGTGGTGAAAGGTGTAGCATCGTCTTCGGAAGAGTAAAGAGTATCTTCAAGAGGAGAAGGATCGGCTGCTTGATTTTCAGATGGTTGTTCTTCAATGATGCTGAAATTGTTGAAAACAACATCCACGTCAAAGAACCAGTCAGGACCGACTCCTGTGTTGGTAGAGTTGGATTCCTGCCAATCAACATAAAAAGACTCGAGAACCATTTTGGTTCGTTTGTTGTACACTCTATAAGCTTTTTGACTTGAAGAGTATCCAACAAAGAAGCACTCATCTCCAACTACATCAAACTTCATTATGTTCTCGTAGTTGTTAAGCAGCGTACATGAGCATCCAAAAGGCCTGAAGTAGTCAATCAGTGGTTTTCTTTTAAAGAGCAATTCATAACCTGTTTTCCCGCGCGTCTTTACAATTAAGACTCTGTTAAGAACATAACAGGCGGTATTCACAGCTTCAGCCCAGAAGATGATCGGCAATTTAGAGTCGATAAGCATGGTTCTGGCCGCTTCAATAAGTGTACGATTTTTCCTTTCAGCAACACCATTCTGTTGAGGAGTTCTCGTAGCACTGTACTGAAGATGAATTCCTCTGTTGTTGCAGAAAGTCACGAAACTTTGATTTTTGAATTCAGTTCCATGATCACTTCGGATTGATCTAACTTTTGTCTTTATTATGTTCTCAATGAGAGGAACAAACAGCATCAATATTTCAGCAGCTTCACTTTTGTATTCCAAGAAGTACACCCATGTAAATCGAGAAAAATCATCTGTTATCACCAAACAATAAGACTTTTTAGCTAGACTTTTAACACTAATAGGACCAAAAAGATCCATATGCAATAATTGAAGAGGCGAGTCGATAGATTTCACTGTCTTGGACTTGTGCGATTTCTTGTGTTGTTTTCCTTTGGCACATGCTAAACATTTTTCAGAAAAAGGGAATTCCTTGGAAGGAAGACCTCTGACAAGATTTAGTTTTGAAAGCTTATTAATGTTTTTGAAGTTAACATGTCCTAATCGCCTGTGCCATAACAGTGACTCTGACTCGGATGCTTTAGAAAGTAAGCATGTCATTTGACATTCAGACTTTGCATCTCTCATGTTTATCACATAAGTGTTATTTTGTCTAGGAGCTTTAGGCATAATAATATTGGTAGGAGGTATGAATCCTGGCTTTAGAAAGATGCACTCCATGTCATTAAATAACACTGACATTCCTTTGTCGCAGACTTGTGATACACTCAGCAGATTGTAGCACAATTCTGGAACATAGTTCACATCTTCTGTAAGTCCAAGATCTTCTACACCAGGTATCAAACACACTCAATCGAGTGCGGAAAACAAGATTGAATTTGAAGAACAAGAAAGAAACTTGAAAGAGAATGATTTTATTGATGAAGTGCACACGTCTTCAAAGAGACGTCTGGTACACTATAGTCGAAAATCACACAAGACAATCAACCCCAAAATAAACAAGAAACCCCCTATTTATACTTGTATAGGGCGGTCACAATACATGGGTCACTAGGGCCGAAACCCACATACTATACTAACATTATTCAAGACAACGCAAACCTTCCAAAATTTGGCCCAACAATATCCCCCTAGGTTTGTGTTGACTTGTGACGGCTTTAATGCTTTTTACTGCTTTTGCTGCGCTTCTTTGAGCTTTTCTTTCTTTCTTCCATAGCTCTCTTCCATTCATCAGGCGACTTACCAACATACGGACCAAACAATTCTGTCTCCACCCTTCCTCTCTTATCAGATGCCAACCCCAGTCTATCAACTTGTGCTACAGCACTAGTAAATGATTTAGCACAGACCTCATAAGTGGGGTCACATTGAATCTGATGTCTAGCTAGAACTTGAACATCTTCCGAATGCAAACTCATCAAATCTCTAGCATCAGATATCCTGAATTCATCCGTATCACAAACAATCACTGCAGATGAAGAAGTAGGATCATACACCCAGAATCTCATGTCTTTTAAGCAACCTCTATCCATTGGCTTGGTCAAGGGGATAGTCTTCAATTTCTCAGTTGGTAGCCATTGAACGGTTTTAAAAGGCTTTCCATCAGCACCTCGTACACCTTTATATTCCACCAATAGTGAACTGGCAGTCTTCATATCTCTGAAATTCACTTTTGCCTGCTCCTGAATCTTCTTATGAAACATGAGACCTATCTTATTCCTTGGATTCCTTGTCTGGTTTATGAAAGGAGCTCTAGCAAGTTCAGTCAAATCAATTTTCGTCCAGGAGTTGAAAGCAGACGTAGAAGCATAATATTCAACTGCTCCATTCTTTCTATAAACCACGAATACTCCTTTATCATCATTATACCTCCAACACTCTATCCCAGTTCGATTATCGTACGTGTCATACCTATCACTGGTAATCGTCACATATCGTTCTGGATGCTCCTCCATTGGATCAATAGACGGTTCAGCTAAATTCTTGAGAACGTATGCACTTCCAGGTCGACGATCTGTAACTCTGGGAACTTGATCTTCGAAATACTTCTTCATGTGTTCTTCATGTTCTTTCTCTGATCTTTCACATTCAGCTGGAGTCAATACCTTATCAACAAAGGATGATGTCTCAGAGAACTCCTTTCCAAACTTGTTCTCGAGTTTTTGAGTCAAATTAAGTAATCTTGCTGAAACATCGCCCAAACCAGTTTCTAATTCAGCAATCTTCTTTTCCTTTTCAGTAACCGCCTCCATCAAGCTCTGCACCTAAGCTGTTAACCAAACATTCTCAGTTTCCAGTTTCAACACTTTAGCCTGTAACCTGTGAACGTCCACTTCTGCAAAAACATCTTCATCACTTTCAATCTCTTCTTGATTTTTCTCTCTTTCTTCAGTCGTCAGAAATTCCACATCCACCTTCTTTCCTTGTTCTTTGTCTGCAAGAAAAGCCATTTGAGCTTTCTGAAAAGCTTCTTCATCAAACAAAACCTTTCCAGAGCCAGAAGCACCAGAGGATTCAGTTTCCTCGCTAAGTCTCCCAGTGATAGGTGCATTGCTCATGAATTAAGAGAAAGCTTCAGTAGCAATTATGGGTGAAACAGCAGAACTAATAGTGCCAACAGGAATATCAGGTGAAACATCAGTATCAGTCATAATGGTGTCAACAGCAGCAACAGGAATAGTCTCATCAATAGAAACTTCAGCAGTAATATTCAGTCGTGGGTCTCTTTTGCTTCGCTTTCTTGGCCGTAAATCTGAACTTGTATCTTCAACAACTTCAGCATCAACAACTGTCTCAGTTGTAACAATGGATGGAGGAATCCTTTGTTCAGCCTCTCGAACAGTATCTAATATGTTAGACAATACCTTTGCTTGAGGAATAATTGATGCTGAAGTAGTAATGTCAGCAGCTTGAGTCACAATCTCTTCTCCAACCATTTCTTTCTCCGCGTCAGTCACAGACTTTATCTCAGCATTTTCAAGAATAAAATCATCTATCTCATCATCATTCAGATCATCAAACTCAAAGTTCTCAAACTGATCATCTTCATTTCCTGTAGTCAGTTTGTCCCTTTTTAATTCCTCTTCATCCTCGCTTTCTACATCATCTTCACTTTCCACCTCAGTCAGGTCAACATTCTCAGGAGGAGAACGTTGTTCAGTCGGTGGAGGATCAATAATCTGAACATCATGCTCTTCAGCAACAAGAGCAGATGGCAATTCTGATGTTTCTTCCACAATCTCACTAAACTTTCCAAACTTGATAAGTGGAAATTTCCCAGTAAACACCTGTCTTGAGTCTTTGCGAACTTGTCTAATTAATCCAAAAATCAACGATGACATGCACTTGTTATCATATGTTTCAACTGTCCTCTCGAGCTTGGGATACTTGCTTTCTAGAATCATCTGTACAAACCTCGGAAACTTGCAAAAATACTTCTTGTTAAGAGTCTTCACATTTGTCAACATATCCTCAAAAATACTTTTTGAGTAATTGTAATCCCATCCTTCAATCAACGCCGCTACTCCAGAAGCATATCTCACTCCCATTTGATCTAATCCACTTTTGTTTCCACCCAAGCTAGCCAAATACATATGTACCAATAGTCTCCAATAGCTTGGAAATAACTTCTTCAAATAAGGGGGTGTTGACAGTTCACCCTCATATCCCATCCTTTGCAATACTGGTACAAGTTTATCTTTTGTAAAACTGACAGGGTCATCTGGAGAGTCACCAAAAAGTAGTACATCTCGAACATCTTGTTCTGTACCGTCACCTCTGTTCCTCTAACCCTTGAACAAATCACAGTGTCTCCCTTGTTGGCTGCTGAATTGTTCCAAAACTCCATGATCCAGTCAGTGAGAACGACTGGATTTTCTCTCATGGCATGTGAAACTCTACATGTGTTGAGTCCCACAGTCAAAGACTTGAATTCCTGCAAATACTCTTTAGGAGGATCAGATAGATAGCACACAACGTTGTGACTGTTCTCAAACTTGGGCACATGAAGAGTTGTCATATCTGCACAAAACAACTTGGATTAGACATTTAGTTTTAAACATCAAGATATTAAAAATAAAAACGTGGCTGTATGACCCCTTTCCTTTCAAATTCTAACAAATCATGCCCATATTCGTTGTGAACTTAACCCATGTGGGCTTCGAGTCAACAGAAAGTCCAACAACAAGTGAGTTCGAGTGGCATGAGGGTGTTCGAGGGTATTTTGGTAAAAGGACATGGGAGTTCGAGTTCTAGAACAGAGTTTGATGTAGTGAGGAGTGTTCGAGGGCAATTTGGTCAAAAGACAGGTGAGTTCGATGAGATGTTCTGTGTTCGAGGGCATTTCAGTCATTTAAGAAGTAAGTTCAATGACATGATATGTGTTCGAGGGCATTCTGGTAATTTTTGATGAGTTCGACGACCAAGTCTGAGTTCGAGGGCAGTTTGGTCAAATTTCATCTGAGTTCAATGACCACATCTGAGTTGGAGGGTATTTTGGTAAATATCCCATGAGTTCAACCAAAAGGATAGAGTTTGAGGGCATTCTTGTAATTCTCCCTCATCTGAGGTTGAACTCCCAACGCGTAGAGGTCACGCGCCTCTTCGAACTCGAGTTCCCAGGCGCGTCAGACTCACGCGCCGTCGTCTGAGACGATCAAGCTTCACTGTTTCGTCGCCGATGATCATTCCAACGCCTAAATCACACGTTTTCACACCTGCAAATCACTTAACGACCAACACAATCATAACAACAATTATAAGATAAAGATTTACCTTCTTTTCTTTTCTTTTCTTCCCGAGTATGGTGATAAACGTGAATCGGCAATGAGTATGTGTGTGTGTGGGAGAATGTGAGAGTTTAACTTTTAGTTTTTGAGAACACGTACCCTCTCCACCCCCCTTTTGTCAGACTAAGATTTGTGTGGCCCACCAAACGTGTGGTGGGCCCATCTCGTATCCAAATGCCCATTTGTAAACAGTTTAGGTGTGTTTTGTAATCGGGTCCAAATCAGATCGTGAACTGGCCTAACGTAAAATTAACTAAAATATATCTAAACAAAATACTTAAAAATAATTTTGTCAACGAGATCAAATCACTGTGTTTTAGGCCGAGCTACACTCATCAACTCTAATCTACTCCAGTTGGTCGTAGCAATTGCCAGTATATTTGTCCACTTAAACATATTTCCTTAGGCCTTCTCGTATAGTGATCTGTGACATTATTTATCATGTTTTAGTATGTTAGTACGAACACTGAAGCAAGTCACAATCAATTCCTAGAATATCAAGTGGTACACTCTATCATGCAAGCAGTTTCCCTACAGCATATTTTTCACAGTATCTGTTCTAGAATTCTGAAACCTTGACTGGGACTGGATTGAGAAAAGAAAAGAATAGATCAATAATAGATTTAGATTAAAGTACAAGTCAGATGATTTCTCAAATGACAAGGCCTTTGGGTTTTGGACTCTAGAGGGTCTCTTTTATGACATCCTGACTGTGTCCAGGTCAGCATATATCTGGATGCAGCAGAGGAGCAGGCAGGACATCTTTGGACACTGAGGTCTCTTTTTAGGTGAAGGATGATCTATAGCACGACAACGAAAAAACTAGGTCAGCATATATCTGGATGCAGCAGAAGCTTTCGTTTCCTAGCATCTCCAGGTCCTTGCTTACACAAAACAGAGGAGATACACGAGTTTTTCAGAGAAGGTTTCAAACCTAGACCACAGTGTTATGCTTTAGGACATCACGCAAGCATTCAAATAGAGATTGTACCTGATTCCAAGTGATGTTTCTTACTGAGGTCGTGTCTTTATCTTTAAGTGCTTCACAAGATCATTAACATTTCAGCCTTTAGGACCAAGCCTACCAACATATCACACTAGAGCCAGACGGTTTCGATACACGTCTTACGTGTGTCAGCCTTAATCCAACTTGTGAAAGTTCATTTCATCTCTCGTTTTAAGACCAAAACTGTTTTGATCTTTTCTTAGGACACATCCCCCTAAATTTGTGCTTAAAATTGAGAATTTAAAGAACAAATTTACAAACATAAGACTAAGAAAAAGCATAAGACCTTTTTTTTTTTTTTAAACTTGACCAGTTCAGTCCTCGAACTGGACCATTTTAAGCAGTGCAGAGAGAGCTTCAAAAAGAGCTCTATTAACAGGTTTTGTAAACAGATCTGCGACATTGTCGTCAGTGTGAATGTGTGTAGGCACAATTAAACCTTGGTTAAAAGAGTCTCGGATGAAATGTTCTTTTATGGCAATGTGTTTGACTTTAGAAAAGTAAACTGGATTTTTCACAATTTGGATAGCAGCATCATTATCGCAGTAAATAGGAGTAAGAGAGAAATCCAAACCGTAATCTACCAACTGATGTTGTATCCAGATGACTTGAGAACAGCATGCGGAGGCGGCTACATATTCAGCTTCCGCTGTTGAAACGGATACTGTTTGCTGTTTCTTACATTGCCACGCAATGAGCCGATCGCCTAAGAATTGACACCCGCAGAAGTAGATTTCCTGTCTATGTCACAACCTCCAAAATCGTTGTTAGAAAAAGCATGTAAATCAAAAGGAGAATCCTTAGGATACCAAAGACCGAATCTGGGTTTCCCCTTAAGGTATCTAAAGATTCTCTTGACAGCATGTAAATGAGAAGTTTTAGGATTGGCCTGATAACGTGCGCATTGACACACAGCGAACATGATGTCTGGTCTGCTAGCAGTCAGATACATTAGCGAACCAATCATTGAACGATAAAGTGTTTCTTCTACGGCCTCCCCTTCCAGATCCTGAGTGAGACCTGGTCTTTCAGACATTGGTGTGTCGGCTGGCCTTACATCATTGAAGCTGAATTTTGCAAGAATGTCATCCACGTATTTTCCTTGATGAATCAGGATACCCTTGGAGTTTTGACGAACTTGCAAACCTAAGAAAAAGGCCATTTCACCAAGAGCACTCATCTCAAACTGCTTTTTCATCACCTCTTCAAACTCTTTACACAAAGCATCATTGGTAGAGCCAAAGATGATATCGTCCACATAAATTTGCACCAGAATACGATCTTCATTTACTGTCTTAACGAATAGAGTCTGATCAATAACCCCACGAGTGTATCCATTTACAAGCAAGTGTTCAGTCAAGGTAGCATACCAAGCACTAGGTGCCTGATGTAACCCATACAACGCTTTGTCGAGTTTGTACACATGCTCTGGATACTTTGGATTTGTAAAACCCGGTGGTTGACCAACATAGATTTCTTCCTTCACTGTTCCATATAGAAACGCAGTTTTAACGTCCATCTGATAGACAGTAAACCCTTTAAATGATGCGTATGCAAAGAAAATTCTGATTGCTTCCAATCTCGCAACCGGTGCATATACTTCATCATAATCGAGTCCTTCAATCTGTCTGAACCCTTGCACAACTAACCTAGCATTGTTTCTTACAATGACCCCGCTATCATCTCTTTTGTTTCGGTAGACCCATCTTGTGCCAAGTGGTCGTTTTCCTGGAGGTAATTCAACTAACTTCCAAACTTTCAATTTCTCAAACTGGTTCAATTCATCTTGCATTGCATCAACCCAGCTTGGTTCTTTCATGGCCATAGCGGTAGACTTTGGCTCAATTTGAGAAATGAAACACGAATACAAACATCTGTTGATGTCACCAGTTTGGATCCTTGTGAGAACGCCCGCGTCTACTGGACCAATGATGTTTTCTAGTGGGTGATCTCGTTGAATGCTAGTGGGAATGACGATGTCTGGGACTAAGGAAGCTCCAGGGAGAACGGTAATACTGCCTGCTGCAGGCTCTTCCATAGAAGCCTGATCAGTTGCGACTGCATCAGTATGCTCCACCATGCAATCAGTAGGAATGGGATCATGGAAAGTAGGAATTGAAGCTTCATCAAACACTTCTTCATCATCGGCCTGTGGCATAGAATCCGTGGAGGAATTGAGATGTGGTAATTGAGATGTGGGTGTACCATCCCCCTCATCCGTTGCATTATCAGTCATGGAGGATGAGGATCCAGCAGTAAAAGTTGAGGAATCTGCAATACCTGTATTTACACGAATAGAAACATCATCAAAAATATGAAAAGATCGGAAGAGAGTTTCATAGTCAAACAACCAATCTGGGCCCACTCTAGCGTCTGTTGCATTTTCTTCAAGCCAACGTACGTCAAATGACTCCATGATTTGCCTAGTTTGTTTGTTATAGACCCTATATGCAGTTTTGCCAGTATAACCGACAAAATAGCAGTCGTCAGCTTTCGCATCAAACTTTGGTATAGCGTCCAAATGTAGCAGTGTACACGGACAACCAAAAGCACGAAAATGCTTGACGGAGGGTTTAGTACCAAACAGCAATTCGTAGGGTGTCTTCATCCGAGCTTTGTTGACTTGAACTCGGTTCTGCACATAACAGGCTGTGTTGACTGCCTCTGCCCAAAAGAAAGTCGGAAGTTGTGAGTCACACAACATTGTGCGGGCAGCTTCAATTAAGGTGCGATTTCTTCTTTCTGCGACTCCATTTTGCTGTGGTGTCCTTGCTGAGCTAAATTGACTTGCAATTCCTTTTTGAGCACAATAATAGTTTAACTCAGCATTCTTGAATTCAGTTCCATTGTCACACCTAATACCCTTCACCTTCAAGTTGGTCTGATTCTCCATCAATATAATAAACTGTTTGACTATTTCTGCAGTTTCACTCTTGTTAGCCAAAAAGAAAACCCAGGTAAAACGTGAGTAATCATCAGTTATCACCAAACAGTACGCTTTACGAGAAATACTGAGTACATTCACTAGGCCAAATAGGTCCATATGAAGCAGTTGCAGTAAGGAATCAATAGTATTTACCAGCTTGGAATAATGTGGTTTTCGATGATGCTTTCCTCTCGTGCAAGCAACACATTTTTCAATTGTTATAAAATCACGTATTGGCAAATCCCTTACCAATCCCAGTTTAGCCACTCTGTTTAGATTCTTAGCATTTGCATGTCCAAGACGACGATGCCAAAGAATAGCAGTATTTTGAGAAACTTTAGAGAAAAGACATGTGACGTTGTCCGAAGGAGGTTTGTTCATGTCAATGACATAAGCGTCACCTCGACGATCCGACTTCAGTAAAACCCATTCATCTGGAATGACTACTCCAGGTTTCAATATCAAACAACCTTTATCAGTGAAATGAGTTGAGTAGCCATTGTCACAGATTTGTGATACACTAAGCAAACTATGCTTTAATTCAGGAACGTAATTTACCTTATTAAACTGAAGAGCACCATTTCTTACCGTTCCTCTTTGTGTTATCTGACCTTTCTCACCTCCTGCGAAGGAGACAAATCCACCATTGAAAAATTCAACATCTGTGAGTTGGGACAAATCTCCTGTCATGTGCCTTGAACAGCCACTATCAATGTACTAGAGACGAATGATAGTCCTCCACAGTCGTTCCTGCACATGATGCAGGATTAGTTAGTCTTAGGTACCCAGGCCATAGTCGTTTTGGGTACACCGTTGGTATCTGTATATTGGACTTTTATCCATTGCATGTCAACGTTTGAAACATTAGCACAGTAATAAGATTTATCATTCACAGAACATGAAGAACCTACAGACGGGGAAGAGATTGGAATAGAGCGTTTTGGCTTCCAGTAAGATTTGAACTTAAAAAACCATCTTTTGTTTGAACTAAATGCTGCCATGCTAGGCAGAATCTGAGAATTGAATCTTTTATTTGATTGTTTGATCAGTTTATGTCTATTCCAATCACCATCAGAAGGCTTCACCTTGGATTTGTCATTCCGCATTGCCTTAGGTTTTTCAACCTGCATTAGCTTGGTATGATTATGATTCCCGTTTGGAGCCTTCTGATGTTTCCAGCTTGCAAGATTTTGTTGAACAGTTGGACAATTTCTGGCAATATGTCCTGGGATTCCACATGTGTAACATGTTTGACGTTTGACATGTGGATCCCCCTGAGATGTTGCATGCTTTCCAGGCTCGGAAAGCTTAGAGACATTTCTATACCTGTGTGAAGCAGTTTTGGAATAATGAGTCTTTTGTTTTGAAAAGTTCTGCTTTTTATATTTTGGTAAAACCTGTTTTGGTGGGACATATTTCTCTGTCCTGTCCCTACTTGATTGTTTAACCAAAAGATTTTTTGTTTTATCACAAGCATGTGGCAAAATAACAGAATCTGAATGAACAAACAACGAATCAGATGAAAAGTCACAAGGTTTTATGCTCAAAACAAACGAGCCCACACAAATATTGTTGTCTTTATCAGAAATTGAGAAATCGTTTTTCTGATTTTTATTATTAAATGCAAGTGAATCAGTGTCATCGACTGCATCCCCATCATCTACCCAATCCTCAACAATCACATTTTCTGCACAAGAATCAACCAAATTAGTAATATTCTCATTGTTAGTAACATTTAAGCAATTTTCTGTACAAAAGTTTTCATCCAGAGAAGAAGTGGGAGATTCAGAAGATATTGAGCATGTTTGTTCTGAATTAAATGAGTTTGAAGTGGACACAGAGACATATTCACTTTCTTTTAGCATGTCTTCAGATGATTCTTTGGTCTCACATGACTGATAACTGGATGAGTCGGTCTTTTCTGAGTCTAAATCAGATTCAGACTCAGGTGCAGTCTTTTTTGAATCATCTGAATGAGGCTCAGAGTTGGTCAGATGATTTTCACTTTCTGCTATTTGCTTCATGAAATCAAACTCATAGTTCACACTAGAGTTTTGCTGAGTGGATGAATCAGAAATTTGTTCATTTTCTTTTAAATCTTCATGTTTAGACTCCCTAGACACTCCTACGAATTCATCTGATTCAGATGAGGATGGAACCTCATCTTTGCTAACCTCAAAAACTCTGTCCACCTCTTTATTTTTTCATAATTTAATGTCTCAGTCTGCTTTGAAACATCTTGAGGCTTAACAAACGTTTTTGAGGGAGCCATCTCTTGTTTAGATTGTTTTTGTTTAGGTTTAGAGATTCTAATTGGGATCGATGCAGGTTTAGTAATTTCAACTTGATCCCTTGATGGTCGAATGGTTGGCTCTTCTATTGGTGGACCATATCCTTTCAAAGGAAGAGCCAACAGTTCTTCATCTAACATAGGAATTGAAGAATAGTTTTCATTGAAAGGTGGAGGAATTTCCACAAATCCAATTCCCTTATTCCTCACGTCCTTTGGTCTGTACCTTAACTGGGTATTGATCATTTTTTCAACCTTAGGACTAGAACAGTCAAATTTTTTTAAAATGAAAATCTGCATTTTCAAATTTTGATTTTAAGTCGATCAATTCCGTGGTCAAGGTGTCAGAAAGTCGTTTGAAGTACAAGTATCGACATTTATGATCACTCACCTCCTAATGCAAACGCTTGATATCAAGTTTTTGTTTTTCGACCATTTCTTTATAAGAGTTAAATTTCTTTTTAATGTCCCAAGAGGCCATTTTTTCATATTCAAGCTGTTTGTATGCGGAGAGAGTTTCTTCCCTAAAACCCTTAATTTTGAGTTTGCACCTTTCAGTGCAACATGATTCAGCAAAAATTTTAGAATGTACCTCAGCCGCGGACGGAATATAGTCATCATCCATCTGTGCCATGAGAGCCTTGTACACAGTATCTTCAACAATTTTAAGATCTTCCATCTGAGAAGACCAATCCCATCCCCCTCCTGATTGAACAACCATTGCCTTGTTGGAGTTAGAGGACTCAGATCCAGTGTGAGTGGTAGATGATTGATTTCCTTGAGTAGCATTGGAGGAGGCAGCTGCAGGAGTAGAATTGTCTCCTTCTTTCTTTGGCTTGGTACACTCACGAGCAAAATGTCCAAGTTCATCACAGTTGTAACAGCGCATCTTCATCTTGTCCCAACCCAGTTTCTTTGTTGGGTTTTCCCACACATTTCTACCGGTCTTCTTTCTAAACTTGTTGGCTCTATGCACCACCATAGCTATCTGCCAAGTCAGGTCCATTTCTTCAATGTCATCTTGATTAACGTCATTTAAGTCACATGCTCCAACATCTTTTGCTGTAAGTTGACCTGTCAGAAATGCGTTATAACAGTTCATAAATCCAGCAAATAAGCCTAGATTATTTTCGAGATCCTTTGGAATTTTAACTGCTGACTGAGTTGTTGTTGAAGAACGTGAGGCAGATGATGAGGATCCAGCATTAGTGATTGCAGAAGAAGCGGGCACAACTGACCCTTTTGAAGCACTGGGTGAAAACATAGGTGGATACGAGGAGCCACTTGCTAGATAAGAGTACAATGATGGACGCGGAGTTTCTTGCTGAGACATTAAAGCATTGCTAGGAGTTGCAATGATTGCATTGTTATAACTGGCAGTCTGAGTCATGTAACGTTGTCTGTCATCAAGGTCATAGGACTTGATCAAAGAGATGGTCTCAGAAAGAGTGAGTCTTGCTAGATCTTTAGTTCTCTTGATGAGGGTGACATTTGAGTCCCAACTCCTTGGAAGAGTATTGAGTAGCTTTTTGTTCATGACGGAGTTGTCTACCACCATATCGTTTGCCTTCATTTCACTCACTAATGCCACAAACGCTGGATCTGACTTTCAAGTGATTCTCCTGGAATGTGACTGAAGGCGTTAAACTTCTGACTCAGCATCTCCCTTCTGCTTTCCTTCATTTCTTCATTTCCCTCATACAAATTTTCAAGAGATTCCCAAAGTTCTTTGGCAGTGGCATTGTCACGAACTCCAATTGATACTTCAGGTGACAGTCCTTGATGAAGGTAAGCAATTGCCCTTTCATCAATATCATTCTTCTCTTGATCTTCATCGGTGTACATACTCTTTGGTTTGATTGCGGTGTCTCCAGTTATTTCATTGACCTCATAGGTGATCACACATGGTCCATTCAGGATAGATCGTAGAGCCTTTGCATCTCTTATCTTCATGACTTGAATGAACCTGAACTTCCACTCAGAATAGGACATCCCAAGTTGGAGAACAGGTATTTTCTGATGTGTGCCAATGACAGATTCCATAGCTTTGTCCACTTGAGCAGCTACAAGCAATTGATCAGTATTAAGCCCATTCATGTTTGTTTGGTTAACCATTTGATCCATTTCTGAAAGAAAAATTTAAAATAATTAGTGCAAAATTATTTAATTTGGTCTTTTGTCCAGCAGTTATGCAAGTTCAGTGATCAGTTTGTCAGGTCGAACTCAGGCAGCTGGGTTGAACTCAGTTAGTCAGGTCGAACTCAGGCAACTAGGTCGAACTCAGGCAGCTGGGTCGAACTCAGGCTGTCAGGTCGAACTCAGGCACCTAGGTCGAACACAGGCAGCTAGGTCGAACTCAGGCAGCTGGGTCGAACTCAGGCAGCTAGGTCGAACTCAGGAAATCTTGGTCGAACTCAGCTATGTCGAACTCAGGCAATCTTGGTCAAACTCAGCTATGTCGAACTCAAGCAATCTTGGTCGAACTCAGCTCAGAACTCAGCTATGTCGAACTCAGATAGGTCGAACTCAGCTATGTCGAACTCAGAACCCAGCTATGTCGAACTCAGAAAGGTCGAACTCAGCTATGTCGAACTCAGAACCCAGCTATGTCGAACTCAGGTAGGTCGAACTCTTCTGAATATGGATACCTGCATAAGACTTGCAACAAACTTTCCCGATTTTTAAAAAATTTAAAATTTCAAGGAGATAATGTTATAATAAAAACATTTCCTTTTTGAAAAATCAATTATCTCCTTGATTTTAGGAAACACGTTTGACTTCTCATCAGTATGAATCAAATCTGAATTTTCTTTGAAGATTTGATGCGAAGAAAAACAAGAAATAAACTGATCAAAATAGGACAAAAAAACACATGAACAAAAGAAAACACGGTTAGCACAGAGGGTTAGCCATAACACATAATAATGAAACCAATATCAATAAAAAAACATAAAATCAACCTTTCTTGCGATGAAATCTTCCTTGATCTTCTCCTTTTTGATACCGAACCGAGCCTTCGAAAGACTTCTTAGGCTCTGATACCAATTGTAAGTCCAAGATCTTCTACACCGGGTATCAAACACACCCAATCGAGTGCGGAAAACAAGATTGAATGTGAAGAACAAGAAAGAAACTTGAAAGAGAATGATTTTATTGATGAAGTGCACACGTCTTCAAAGAGACGTCTGGTACACTATAGTCGAAAATCACACAAGACAATCAACCCCAAAATAAACAAGAAACCCCCTATTTATACTTGTATAGGGCGGTCACAATACATGGGCCACTAGGGCCGAAACCCACATACTATACTAACATTATTCAAGACAACGCAAACCTTCCAAAATCTGGCCCAACATCTTCTAAAGTCAATGCATCAGAAATCACGTCTCCTATCCCAACTATCTTTCCGCCCTTCTCGTTGCCGGCGAAAGCAACAAACTCTCCATCAATGAACCGATAATTTTTGAGGAGTTCTTTTAGCCCCGTCATGTGCCTTGACGCCCCGCTATCAACATGCCATAGATATCTCATCAAGGCAATCAACCATTTCTGTAGTTTATTCTGAAAAACACATAAAACAAGAGAAATATACAGATGAATATACGAGACACTATGTACAATCACGACTCAGACCATATTTTAAGTAACTTTTGGAATCCAGGTCTGTTTTAGTTTTAATCTGTCGTGATTTTCACCCAAAACTGACTCTTGTCTTTTCCAAGTTTTTGAGACCTTAACAAAACTTCTTATAGTTTCTTGAAGATCTTTAATTTGAACCGAAAAAGATTTTTAAGTCTTGGTATCATTTTGTGGTTTGGGTTTCAAATGACAATTTTTAACCACATGTCCCTCATTTCCACATCTAAAGCATTTAGAGTGTTTAGGCTTGATCTTTGAAGAAGATCTGGATGATGATGGTTGTGATGTTCTTCTCTTGTATTTGCTTGAGTTGGGGCTGTCTCTTGAACATGCTTCATCAATGTTGTTGTTGCTTGATTCCTCATTTGTGTTGCATTCTGGCTCGCTGATGTCACTTTCTGTATCACTCTGTGATTCTTCAGAAGTTGTGTTATCTGTTTCACTTTGTGATTCTTCAGAGCATGACATATCTGTTGATGATGGTGTAAACTCTGGAATTTCTTCAGTAAGAAATTTCCCGAACCTATTTCTTTTTAGTTCTGGAACAAACGGAGATGGTTTATATACATTTTCATTATCAGAGAATGCATCATTAAGATCAACACAAACTGGCATAACATTTTCAACACAAATATCTGAGCGTTTGATAGGGTTCATCCTATCATTAGGGTCCACAACACCCTTGAAATTAAGTTTAGAAGTTAAAGTAGTACAGTCATCCGGCCTAGATAAACTATTACAGTTATCCATCCTAGATAAACTATTACAATCATCCAGTTTAGTTAAATTATTACATTCATCCGAATTCAAAGAAGTTTTAGACTTGTCATGACTCCAGATGAACCAATTCACTATAGAGTAATTGGCACCTGGGTGACCTAACCCCATTGTTTGTCCACCACAACTTTCATCATCGTCCACCTGATCCTGTTGGGTCATATCTGCACTGCTTTTACTTATATTAGAGTTTGATTCAGATTTGACACATTCTTTTTCAAAAAGATCATTTTTTGGATGTGGTTTTGGAATGGGTATATATTCACTTTTGCTCAAGGGTAAAAATAGAGATTTTACAATTCCCTTTTTATCCTTATACCCAATTCCATCTTTGATGAAAGATTTCCTTGAACAATCAAGGATATCTGTATGAGCATGCTTGCTTACATTCCATTTGTCCACAACAATTTGGAGATGATTTGTTTCATTTCTAGATATTTCTAGTTTTTCTGTTAGGTCATTAGGTCATTTATTAAAAAATCTTTTCTGAGAACAAATTCTTTTAGAGTTTGCATTTCAGCTATTGTTGCATTTAACTTTCGCTGATATGCTAACTCATTTTCTTTCAATTCAGTGTTGATTTTTCGGATGTCATCCATTTCTCTTAAAATTCTCCTATTGTGGGACAAACAGTGTCACACCACGACAACGGCGGAAACACGTGGCGTGGACGCGAAAGAGAAATGTTTCATAGCCAAGATCAAACAAACACATAATAAACATTCATTAGACGGCGGAAAGTATTTTGTTTAGGTACATGTCCCAAAATGTAGTTTTTAACAAAATAATGATTTTCAACTATTTCCCAATCCCATAGGAAATATTAGTAAATCCCTAACAAAAGTCCGTCTCGTCTTTATTTCGCCCGCCCTAGCCATTTCACGCCTTCACATTCTTAGTTACCTGAAAGATATGTTAGGGAAAACGTCAATATATAAATATATTGGTGAGTTTCAGAGGTTTTGACTCACAAATAAATTAACATTCATTTGTAAATAAGTGCGCATAACGAAATAAGAAATGTGCTACATATAACATTAGGGTAGCTAGTCCTAATACCGATGGAATCCCCATGAGCCCATAACCAAAACCAGACTACTTTACATTGCCCCGCAAGTTGTTTAGATGGTAACAACTAATTTAGAATATCGTCGCACCCCGTGGTCCTTACGTGTTGATCGCTAATCAACCGGGGTGGGTCTCGTCAAGAACCAATAGTACTATCCCCATATTCTATGGCTACATCACTTTGTATAAATGGTTACGGTTAACTGCGGAGACTTCACGTCCCATGTGACTTTACCGTTACCCATGTGCCCATCTTATGTACCATTTCATACTTTCACATGTTACCGCACATTTAATACTTTCTTACTTACATATCTTTCCCCCGATTTTAAAAACATTAAAACAGAAAAGGGGCCGTGAAAACTCACCTCAAGCGTGTCACGAAATCAGAAAATAGTCTTTGCCAAGTCCAATGCGAGACCACCTACATGTGTCCTAACTTAATAAGGCACCGGTCTCAAAGCGCGTGTCTTACTGGCAAGTTGTCTTTCCCCAACTCCCGACACCACGTTTATACTTATGGTTTAATTAGGAATATACCCCAGTCTTAGGTCCGTTGGTGATGATTTATCCCGTTACAAGTTTCACTTAACTTATATTATAACCGTTGCTATTAATTTCCAAGTTAGTTGGTTTCGTCATCACGAACCCCGATCATTGCCCATTTTCCTTACACGTCATGATCTTTAAACATATTTATCAATATGTATTTACTAACTTGTATTAATATTTCGTTATATCTTCCGACTCGACTAACTTTTATTATATATTTATTTCCCCATAAAAATAAATATACAAAGATCTTGTCGAACGAGATTCATTTTATGTTAAGTATTTATTTTGCACATAAGTATACATATACTTATAATAACATACTTAACTTATTTTATTTCTTACAAATTCTCCCATTTTACTTCCAACACTTAGGAAAGTGTTTATGTCTATTTTTCACCCTTAATAATCCTTACATATATTTTGTTCACAAAATATATACATATTTTCTTACTTAGGGTAGTTAAATCGTAATCGCCGCAATAACGTATACTCGTATCTTGTAGGAAGTTATACTCGTATACTTATCCGTCCGATTTACGCTTTTGTTCGATTTATGCTTTGTTCGTTTTACACGTAGTCCGATAGCTCGCCGCATTGACATACGTCCGCTTTCCCGATTTCTTAACTTATATATATATATATATCTTTTGTAGGAAATCATACTACTTGCCGGTTTACGCATTTTCCTACTTTCGAATATATATATTAACTTGGATGTTTTATTCCTAAAAATTCTTACAACACTTATGGTAAATTTATATTTTTATAAAATACTTTTTATAAAAATATCATTCTTACAAAATAAATATTTGTGTAAGTTTCCTTACTTTTACAAAAACAACCCTTTTAAAATATAACTTTTCATTCTCAACCTTTTACTTTCTAAAGTTACATTTTTCAACATAAAGTTTTCAAAATCACATTTTACACCCATGGACTTTCGAAAGTTACTTTTGAACCTCTATTTTTACAAAAGTTACATATTATTCCCAAAACTTATAAAAATGACAATTTCCACTAAAACTAGTAAACTTTAACATGTCAAAATTTACGATAAGTGTTCTTTTCACCATCCAACACTTTTATTAGTCTCATATGGTCATTTTAAGTCTACTAACATGTTTGATTTAAATCTTGGAGTCCATTTGTTCATACTTGTATTTTTAAAGTCTACAACTTTATTTTTGTGATTTTAGCTTCATTACATTTTGTTACATATATTACATGTTCAAAGAGTTCCATTAGTCATAATATAATGATCAAAACCATTTTTAGGTGTATTAGGTGTTACTTTATGTTTTTCATCCAAAACAACTTCTAAAAAAAAAAAAATACTAGAACATACAACATTTTTGTAACAAAATAACATCACCAATCACCCTAAAACTTATGTTTATGATCATCTTTGTAAACATTTCATTTCATTTTTAGAAAACACACAAAACCTTGTTTCAAAACTTTGGTTAAAAACACCCCAAAAACAACATGCAAGTTAAGCAAATAAATAAATAAATAAAACTTAAACAAGATGAGTTTTAAGAAACTTACTACTAGCACAAGGCTAGGGAAGTCACAAAAACACTAGATTATGAAGGGGTTATGTGTGTCTTCCAAGGGTTATGCTCCAAGCACTTGTACACACTTGATTTAGGGTTTGAATGGTGATTTATTTATGAGATTTTGAGCTTAAAAATCAAAGGGGAGGGGGGAAACTAACCCACGACAGCAGCAAATCAGAATTCTAGGAGGTTTTTGAGTTGGTTTTGTGATGAAAATGATGAGAGTTCAATGGTATGTAAGGTGTATTTTATGATTATAATATTAAAATATCTTAAGCATGCATTAACATACTCATAATGTGCCTTACTTTAGCCAACATTAGGGTGGCTATGGAGGCTCTCATGGCTGGCCAAAAAGGCCTTGTGGGTCCCACATTATGTTCCAAAATATCTTGCAATTATTTAGTTAGTTTCGAATCGGTTCGGTTAGGGTTTTTCGGGTTTTTACGCGTTCTTATTACGAGCTATTCCGGACATATAATTAACTTCCAGTTACCTTTAAACATAGCCTAGTTTAAGTATTGGTAAGTTATTTAGGCTCTTACCGGGTGAAATTATATATTTTACGCGCATCGGGTGCGATACGCGAACTTTATTCGCTACCGGGAGATTTTAATTTGTAGTTTCCATTTATAGTTTTGGGGTTCCAAAACACTTTATATTTCATAAAAATACCCTTTATTTTATATCCTGGGCTTTCGGGATCGTTTTCGGTTATTTAATTATTGCCGGGTAATCACCAACGTCCGTTTCGGACTAGTTTATTCATATGCAATTCCGTCGCATTTCTAATTAAACTAAGGCATTCCTATGCCATCTATTGGACCCCGCTATTTTCTGAATACTCAATTATACTTAATTGATATTAATTCTTGCTTAGAACAGTTAATTATATATTAATTGTGTACGGATTTACCTTAATTTTGCCGAACGTCACATTCTCCCCCTGTTTAAGGAGTTTCGTCCGCGAAACTCGGCGTGAGCCCTTCTTTCGAGGATTTTTCTTAAACAAGGCGGGATACTTCTGCTTCATTTGATCTTCCCTTTCCCATGTGAACTCCGGTCCACGCTTTGCGTTCCAACGCACTTTCACCAACTTGATTCTGCTACGTCTAAGCTTTTGAACTTTTCAGTCCGTTACTTCTATCGGTTCTTCGATAAAATGAAGCTTATCTTCAACATGAATCTCATCAGCGGGAATGATCAAAGTTTCATCCGAGAGACACGTTTTCAGATTAGATACATGGAAGGTATCATGGACTCCACTAAGCTCTTCAGGCAACTTGAGCTTATAAGCAACGGGACCAATCATAGCCAAGATTTCGAAAGGACCAACATATCTAGGATTCAGCTTCCCGTGCTTTCCAAAACGAACTACACCCTTCCAGGGTGAAACCTTCAACAGGACCTTATCACCGACTTCAAATTCTAGAGGCTTACGCCTATTATCCGCATAGCTTTTCTGTCGGTCGCGAGCCGCTTTCAAACGATCTTTTATCAGAAAGATCTTGTCAGTCGTCTCTTGAATAATTTCTGGTCCGGTTAATTGCTTATCACCAACCTCTGCCCAACACAATGGAGATCTACACTTTCGGCCATACAGAGCTTCGAACGGAGCAGCTTGAATACTTGAATTATAACTATTATTATATGAGAATTCAACCAGAGGCAAATGTGAATCCCAGTTACCACCAAAATCAACTACACAGGCTCGCAACATGTCCTCCAATGTCTGAATAGTCCTTTCACTTTGACCATCAGTTTGAGGGTGATATGCTGTACTCATATCTAAGCGAGTACTCAGAGCATGTTGCAATGATCGCCAAAATCTTGAAGTGAATCGGCTATCTCGATCCGAAATAATAGATACAGGCACTCCGTGCCTAGATACCACTTCTTTGATGTACAAACGAGCCAATTTTTCCATTCTGTCGGTTTCACGAATGGGCAAGAAATGAGCAGATTTCGTTAAACGATCAACGATTACCCAAATAGTGTCGTGACCACTAGATGTTTTGGGCAACTTTGTAATAAAATCCATAGAAATGTGCTCCCATTTCCATTCAGGAATTTCAGGTTGTCGGAGCAGTCCAGACGGTTTTTGATACTCGGCTTTTACTTTCGAACATGTCAAACAACGAGCCACATAAGCCGCAATGTCTCGTTTGAAGTATGGCCACCATTAAAATTCCTTCAGATCTTTGAACATTTTATCAGTGCCAGGATGAATCGAATACCTTGACTTGTGAGCTTCGTCCAAAACTAGCTTACGCAGGCCACCATACAGAGGTACCCATACTCGATCCATAAAATACAAAGTTCCATCCGTCTTAGACACCAACGAATCAACCATACCACGAAGATTTTCCTTCTTCATGTTTTTAGGTTTTAGCGCGTTACTTTGGGCTTCACGGATGCGATCGGTCAAATTGGTATGGATCGTCCAGCCCAATGCACGAACACGTAACGGCTTGGCCCTTTCTTTCCGACTTAAAGCATCCGCTACAACGTTTGCTTTTCCAGGATGGTACTTGATTTCACAATCATAATCATTTAGCAATTCCACCCAACGTCTTTGCCTCATGTTCAGCTCTTTTTGATCAAAGATATGCTGCAAAGACTTATGATCAGTGAAAATTGTGCATTTGGTACCATGGAGATAATGCCTCCAAATTTTTAGTGCAAAAACCACGGCACCAAGTTCCAGATCATGTGTCGTGTAATTTTTCTCATGCACTTTCAACTGTCTGGAAGCATATGCGATTACTTTATCACGTTGCATTAATACACAACCCAAACCTTGATGCGAAGCATCACAGTATACCACGAAATCTTCCGTACCCTCAGGTAGGGAAAGAATAGGAGCATCACACAACTTCTGCTTCAATAATTGGAAGGCTGACTCTTGTTTATCGGTCCATTCAAACTTCTTGTCTTTTTGGGTTAACATTGTCAACGATTGTGCTATCTTAGAAAAATTCTCAATGAATCTTCTATAGTAACCCGCAAGACCAAGAAATTGACGCACCTCGATAGGGGTCTTTGGTGCTTCCCAATTTTTAATCGCTTCAACTTTCGCAGGATCGACATGTATACCCTTCTCATTAACGACATGGCCCAAAAAGTGGACTTCTCGAATCCAAAAGTCACACTTAGAGAATTTGGCATACAACTTTTCATTCCGCAGGAGCTCGAGAATTAACCTTAGGTGATTTTCATGCTCCTTTTCGGTTCGCGAATAAATAAGAATATCATCAATGAATACGATCACGAATTTGTCCAAATAAGGTTTGCACACCCGGTTCATCAAATCCATGAAGACAGCAGGAGCGTTCTTTAGTCCAAAAGGCATAACAAGAAACTCATAGTGACCGTAGCGAGTTCGGAATGCAGTCTTCGATATATCTTCTTCCTGAATACGCAACTGATGATACCCGGACCTTAGGTCAATTTTCAAATAATAACTAGAACCTTGAAGTTGGTCGAACAAATCATCGATTCTAGGCAAGGGATAACGATTCTTGATGGTAAGTTTGTTCAACTCACGATAATCGATACACATGCGAAACGTACCATCTTTCTTTTTAATGAACAAGACCGGCGCTCCCCAAGGTGAGAAGCTTGGTCGAATGAAACCTTTGTCCAACAATTCTTGCAACTGGTTGGACAATTCTTGCATTTTGGAGGGAGCTAGTCGATATGGCGATCGCGCCACGGGAGCAGCTCCAGGAATAAGATCAATACGAAACTCGACTTGTCGGGGAGGCGGCAATCCCGGCAAATCTTCAGGGAAAACTTCAGGAAAATCCCTTACCACGGGAATATCTTCGAGCTTACGCTCTTTGGACTTCTTATCAACAACATGTGCTAAGAATGCATAACAGCCTTTCCGCAAGCACTTCTGGGCTTTCATGCAAGTAATGATTCGCAAGGGCGTTCCACGCCTTTCCCCTTGAATAGAGAGAACTTCATCGTTCAGCAGAGGGATTCGAATTAACTTTTCGTCGCATACCACGACTGCACGGTTTGTTGACAACCAATCCATACCAATAACGACGTCAAAACTACCCAAGACGACCGGTAATAGATCAATACTAAACTCATGCCCACAAAGACCCAATTTACAATCTTTCGCTACTTCATCCGTTTCTATAGTTTTACCATTGGCCAATTCTATGGAGTAAGGTGTCTCTAGTTTACTAGTCTTTAAACCAAGAGAGCGATTAAAATCAATAGAGACAAAACTAAAATCGGCTCCGGTATCGAATAGAATAGAATAGAAGCATAATGATTGTTATGGAGAAACGTACCGGTGACAACATTGGGATCCTGACGTGCTTCACCGGCACCGATAACAAAGGCTCTTCCTTGTGCTTGATTTCTAAGCTTTGGACAATTCTTCCTCCAATGGTCAGTGGATCCACATTCATAGCACGGGCGCTTGTCACTAGGAACCACAGGCGTTCTGGTATAGCATTTCTCACCACTATGACCAACCCTTTTGCACTTCCAGCAAACAGTTTGGTTTCCACCACCATTACCTTGTGAATTTTGTCTTTTACCACCATTTTGAGTAGTGGCAACAAAACCTTTACCTTTTCGATTAGACCCAGATTTGTTACCAGAAGAGTTGTGGTTCTTGTTTCCCGAAAACTTTCTTTTACAACCAGAAGACTGACCTTCAACCGCAGTATTCTTAATCTCAGAAACTTTTACATCCGAAACATTACCACCTGTAGCCTTTTTTGACAATGTGCCGATACGGATAGCATCCTCTGTCAGGCTGAGAGCAAGATCAATTGCTTCGCGCATAGTAACAGGCTTTGAGGAAGCGACCATGCCACGAATTTGAGAGGCCAAACCATAAAGATACCTCTCAATTTTCTTCGACTCAGGAGTGACAAGGCGGGGTACCAAACGAGAAAGATCTTGGAATCGGGAGGTATAGGTAGCAACATCCGCCCCGATCATGGAAAGGTTCCAGAATTCGGTTTCCAATTTTTGAATTTCGCTAGCTGGACAGCACTCCTTAATCATTAGTTCCTTCAAATCAGACCAACGGATCCTTCAGTGCCGTTGAAGTTGATTGGCTTGCAATCCAGGAACATTTTGAAAGTACAGGGGGGAACAGGATTGCCAGATTCTGCAACATTACACAATAATGCCATCATAAGATAAGTCAATTTGGGACGTAACCCAACATATACGACATTTCAATGATATATACCTGACGTGGATCTTTCACGAGCATTGTCGCCTTAGTTACCAGTTCCGCCAGAGCCCCCGCTTTGAACGGTGCGGTTGGCCTCGAACTGGGCCAGGGCGGCAGCAATTTTGTCAGCAATTAGTTGGTCTAGTTGTGCCTGAGAAGTAGGCAATGGGTCTTGCGTTGTTTGTCTTGTCGTAGGCGGCATTTTATACTTCAATATCAAATATCAAAGAATAATTAGACATATATTTAACCAATATTGTCATGCACGTCATACTCATACAATAAACATCCCACAAGATTCGTAACTCATCACCAAATAATCATCACATCAGAATATGAGAATCACATGGCAAGGATAAATAATAGTTGTAATCATAACAATAATAACAACCATAATGGAAAATAACAACAATACAATAATATATTTTACCATAATACATCATGATTTTCATTCATTTTCATTAATAACGATTACATCATTTGTTCATACAACAAAAGGTGGTGATATCTAATCCCACATACATCGTTTGAAAATAACAAAATATCATAACATACTACGCTAGTCATAACTAGTCTAGCTAGGTAAAATACAAAAGATACAACATCCATCACTACTACAACCATCTCTAACAGCTACCACGATCCACCATCAACCGGAAACTTGACTAAGGCTGGGAAGGAGGCTGACGAGCGTACTGTGGAGCATTAAGCCGAATGGCTGCGTCCACGGCAGCAATGTGATCATAAATCCGCTGGGCGCGATCCATATGCTCACCAAAAGGAAGACCACGTAAGCTATCTACGCGAAGTATATCATCAGTGACGCGAGTCAGCATAGAGTTCGTCTCTATGATGCGTGCCCAAATGGACCGCATCTGTGCATCAACGTGGGAGACAGTGGAAGAAAACGTCTCTGTCAGGGTCAAAAAGTCTTGCTCAAGAGCGAGCAAAGAGGAAACAGCAAAAGCAGGCATACGTGCCGCCTCACGGGGCGGACCGGGAGAGAAGCTAACAGGTTGAGACGGACCTACCATCTCAGGGACACCAGGAATAACAGGAGCTGGCTGGGAAGAACCAGCCTCAAAAGGTACACTGGGAACCACAGGGTTAGCAGGGACCTCTGTAACAACAGGGACAACTGGGATAGCAGGAGCAACAGGGATATCAATGGGAATAGGATCCTCCGCAGGAACAACTGGGTCAACAATAGGCATCACGGGGGAGTGAGGTGGTGCCTCCACCTCGGGGCTGGCAGGGACAACATCCCTGGGGGCATCATCACTATCAGTAGCATGGGCATGCATCCCAGTGCGTCTAAGCTCGCTACTGCGGGCAGGACTGTCCACCAGAATAACAGCAGGATGATCACCCTCCAAGGGCTCATCCTCATCATCTGAAACAAATGCACCATGAGGCTCTACCGGCACCTCACCAACAACGGGAAAAGGCTCGACAGGAGCCACGAGAGTGGGGGCAGGAATCGGCTCGATGGGAGCCTCTGACACGACAGGCACACTCGGGCCAGCCTGACCCGATGGCCCAACACGAGAAGATGGGGCGACCGAATCAAAGAATCCCGGAGGGAAGGTACGAATAGCAGGGACAGGGTAAACAGGGAATGTGGGTGCGGGAGCGACGAGTGGTGGGGAAGTGACTGACACCTCAGACATCGCATCCTCCTCACTAGGGTCCTCCTCCTCATCCTCATCCTCCTCATACTCACCATCGACCATCATCTCGTCCGGCTCGACCTCATTGTCTGAACTCAATACCACAACCACATGGGCGTTGGGAACGTTCTCGACGATCTGAACACTGCTATCGGAGTCGGACATGTACTCGGATTCTTCAGAAGCAGACATTTTCTTTCCTGGAAAAAGTACCGTACTATATATGTATGAATATTTAATTAATTTAAGCAAGAACATCTATACTTCCAAAATTTTACCATCTACTTTTTGTTACTTCCCTTGGCGTGCTTGGCTAGGCGATTCGGGACTTCCTTTTCTAATATATTTTTTTTTTGTGTTTGTTTTTAAGAAAATATTTTTTTTTCTCTTTCAAACCAAAAACCGGTTATAGTCTAGATTTTTTTCAAAATACTAGTTCGCTATAACCTTGGCTCTGATACCATTTCTTTCACACCACGACAACGGCGGAAACACGTGGCGTGGACGCGAAAGAGAAATGTTTCATAGCCAAGATCAAACAAACACATAATAAACATTCATTAGACGGCGGAAAGTATTTTGTTTAGGTACATGTCCCAAAATGTAGTTTTTAACAAAATAAGGATTTTCAACTATTTCCCAATCCCATAGGAAATATTAGTAAATCCCTAACAAAAGTCCGTCTCGTCTTTATTTCGCCCGCCCTAGCCATTTCACACCTTCACATTCTTAGTTACCTGAAAGATATGTTAGGGAAAACGTCAATATATAAATATATTGGTGAGTTTCACAGGTTTTGACACACAAATAAATTAACATTCATTTGTAAATAAGTGCGCATAACGAAATAAGAAATGTGCTACATATAACATTAGGGTAGCTAGTCCTAATACCGATGGAATCCCTATGAGCCCATAACCAAAACCAGACTACTTTACATTGCCCCGCAAGTTGTTTACATGGTAACAACTAATTTAGAATATTGTCGCACCCCGTGGTCCTTACGTGTTGATCGCTAATCAACCGGGGTGGGTCTCGTCAAGAACCAATAGTACTATCCCCATATTCTATGGCTACATCACTTTGTATAAATGGTTACGGTTAACTGCGGAGACTTCACGTCCCATGTGACTTTACCGTTACCCATGTGCCCATCTTATGTACCATTTCATACTTTCACATGTTACCGCACATTTAATACTTTCTTACTTACATATCTTTCACCCGATTTTAAAAACATTAAAACAGAAAAGAGGCCGTGAAAACTCACCTCAAGCGTGTCAGGAAATCAGAAAATAGTCTTTGCCAAGTCCAATGCGAGACCACCTACATGTGTCCTAACTTACTAAGGCACCGGTCTCAAAGTGCGTGTCTTACTGGCAAGTTGTCTTTCCCCAACTCCCGACACCACGTTTATACTTATGGTTTAATTAGGAATATACCCCAGTCTTAGGTCCGTTGGTGATGATTTATCCCGTTACAAGTTTCACTTAACTTATATTATAACCGTTGCTATTAATTTCCAAGTTAGTTGGTTTCGTCATCACGAACCCCGATCATTGCCCGTTTTCCTTACACGTCATGATCTTTAAACATATTTATCAATATGTATTTACTAACTTGTATTAATATTTCGTTATATCTTCCGACTCGACTAACTTTTATTATATATTTATTTCCCCATAAAAATAAATATACAAAGATCTTGTCGAACGAGATTCATTTTATGTTAAGTATTTATTTTGCACATAAGTATACATATACTTATAATAACATACTTAAATTATTTTATTTCTTACAAATTCTCCCAGTTTACTTCCAACACTTAGGAAAGTGTTTATGTCTATTTTTCACCCTTAATAATCCTTACATATATTTTGTTCACAAAATATATACATATTTTCTTACTTAGGGTAGTTAAATCGTAATCGCCGCAATAACGTATACTCGTATCTTGTAGGAAGTTATACTCGTATACTTATCCGTCCGATTTACGCTTTTGTTCGATTTATGCTTTGTTCGTTTTACACGTAGTCCGATAGCTCGCCGCATTGACATACGTCCGCTTTCCCGATTTCTTAACTTATATATATATATATATATATATATATATATATATATATATATATATATATATATATCTTTTGTAGGAAATCATACTACTTGCCGGTTTACGCATTTTCCTACTTTCGAATATATATATTAACTTGGATGTTTTATTCCTAAAAATTCTTACAACACTTATGGTAAATTTATATTTTTATAAAATACTTTTTATAAAAATATCATTCTTACAAAATAAATATTTGTGTAAGTTTCCTTACTTTTACAAAAACAACCCTTTTAAAATATAACTTTTCATTCTCAACCTTTTACTTTCTAAAGTTACATTTTTCAACATAAAGTTTTCAAAATCACATTTTACACCCATGGACTTTCCAAAGTTACTTTTCGAACCTCTATTTTTACAAAAGTTACATATTATTCCCAAAACTTATAAAAATGACAATTTCCACTAAAACTAGTAAACTTTAACATGTCAAAATTTACGATAAGTGTTCTTTTCACCATCCAACACTTTTATTAGTCTCATATGGTCATTTTAAGTCTACTAAAATGTTTGATTTAAGTCTTGGAGTCCATTTGTTCATACTTGTATTTTTAAAGTCTACAACTTTATTTTTGTGATTTTAGCTTCATTACATTTTGTTACATATATTACATGTTCAAAGAGTTCCATTAGTCATAATATAATGATCAAAACCATTTTTAGGTGTATTAGGTGTTACTTTATGTTTTTCATCCAAAACAACTTCTAAAAAAAAAAAGAAAAATACTAGAACATACAACATTTTTGTAACAAAATAACATCACCAATCACCCTAAAACTTATGTTTATGATCATCTTTGTAAACATTTCATTTCATTTTTAGAAAACACATAAAACCTTGTTTCAAAACTTTGGTTAAAAACACCCCAAAAACAACTTGCCAGTTAAGCAACTAAATAAATAAATAAAACTTAAACAAGATGAGTTTTAAGAAACTTACTACTAGCACAAGGCTAGGGAAGTCACAAAAACACTAGATTATGAAGGGGTTATGTGTGTCTTCCAAGGGTTATGCTCCAAGCACTTGTACACACTTGATTTAGGGTTTGAATGGTGATTTATTTATGAGATTTTGAGCTTAAAAATCAAAGGGGAGGGGGGAAACTAACCCACGACAGCAGCAAATCAGAATTCTAGGAGGTTTTTGAGTTGGTTTTGTGATGAAAATGATGAGAGTTCAATGGTATGTAAGGTGTATTTTATGATTATAAAATTAAAATATCTTAAGCATGCATTAACATACTCATAATGTGCCTTACTTTAGCCAACATTAGGGTGGCTATGGAGGCTCTCATGGCTGGCCAAAAAGGCCTTGTGGGTCCCACATTATGTTCCAAAATATCTTGCAATTATTTAGTTAGTTTCGAATCGGTTCGGTTAGGGTTTTTCGGGTTTTTACGCGTTCTTATTACGAGCAATTCCGGACATATAATTAACTTCCAGTTACCCTTAAACATAGCCTAGTTTAAGTATTGGTAAGTTATTTAGGCTCTTACCGGGTGAAATTATATATTTTACGCGCATCGGGTGCGATACGCGAACTTTATTCGCTACCGGGAGATTTTAATTTGGAGTTTCCATTTATAGTTTTGGGGTTCCAAAACACTTTATATTTCATAAAAATACCCTTTATTTTATATCCTGGGCTTTCGGGATCGTTTTCGGTTATTTAATTATTGCCGGGTAATCACCAACGTCCGTTTCGGACTAGTTTATTCTTATGCGATTCCGTTGCATTTCTAATTAAACTAAGGCATTCCTATGCCATCTATTGGACCCCGCTATTTTCTGAATACTCAATTATACTTAATTGATATTAATTCTTGCTTAGAACAGTTAATTATATATTAATTGTGTACGGATTTACCTTAATTTTGCCGAACGTCACAAACAGTAAGCAACAGCTGTAACACACCTTGGTGAGCACAACTTTGATTTTATTTCAAGTGGAATACTTACCAGATCTCTCTCTTCAACCTTCTTCTGCACGCTCTGTGGTTGATGATCAGCCTTGCTTGTGGAAGTCTTCTCAGCAACTAAAGTTTCCTCGGCAGCAGCCTCCTTTCCCTTGTCCTCACTCAACACACCTTTTAGACCAGCATTCTCCATCCTTTCTCCTTTTGGCATCTCCGCTGATGACCCTTCCAAAGAGCTCACACCAGGTGTTGATTTTGTGCAGATCTTTGCCATCAATGCCTTGTTCACTTCAGCCTCAGCCACAGCAACTTCCTCTCCCCAGTCAAAATCTTGAACCACCAGTGCCTTCTGCTGATTGGCTTCGCCTCCATCCGTGATTGCCACCATTCTCTTTGCCGGTTTAACTTCAGCTTGATTCAACGTTGGACATTCATATTTGAAGTGTCCGAGAGTTTTGCAATTGTAGCACCTGATTTTTGACTTATCAAAGCCAGCCTTTCCCACTCCAACCCTTCGACCTGTTCTGTCCTGGAACCTCTTAACCCTTAGAGTAATCATGGCCATTTGCCATTTTAGGTCCATCTCTTCCATATCATCGGGATCCACTTGATACATATCTTCCGGACTCATCATATCATTCTTCAGGTCACCTGTCTTCAATGCTTCAAAGCTGGTCATGAAGGCGTTGAAGAGTTCAACGTGTTCATTAGCAAGCTTTGTTTGTTGAGGATTGAGAGTTGAGGGTTGAGAGTTCTTGCCACTGGGTTGAGAGTATGGAACGGTCTTTCCTGAACTGGAGCTACCACCAATCATTCCATCAGCATACACATGAGATGAGCTTGAACCCATGTTACCCACTGCAGTCATTAATGCCAAGTTTTTCATTGCAGTGATGGGTACTGCCTTCGGATTGGTCTGGTTCATCTCTCTCTTCGTGATGTCCATCTCAAACGACTTCACGGTGTTGATAAGGTCAGCCAAGGTAGACTGGGCGTCTAGATATTCTTTCCTGATCAACATACACTGGATGCTCCATTCTTTTGGCAGTGAGTCTAGCCGCTTCTTGATTGAATTTCTGTTGTTCACAGGAATTCCCGCCTTCTTCATCTTGGTCAACATGCTCATGAACCTCTCGATGTGTGAGCTCAAACTTTCCCCACGAATACTGCCGAACATGTCATATTCTTTCTGCACCATGTCTTGCTTGTACTGGCGCATCTCTTCGTTCCCTTCATAGTATTCATTCAACGCAAACCATAGATCATGCGCAGTGACATACTCCTCAAACATGTTGTAAACATCGTTTGATAAGGCAATGGTAAGCGCACCATAAGCGTTATGATCTCTCTGGAGTAATTGTTTATCAACATCAGTGTAAGTGGTTGGATCAGGGTTAAATTCTTCTCCTGTGGCAGTGGTTCTCATAGGAATGTGCGGGCTCAACTGGATAGAGTTCCATTGGGTGAAGTCCGTAACATAGAAGAATGACCTCATTCTGTTCTTCCAAGTTCCATAGTCCTCAACACCTTTTAACTTAGGAACTCTAGTTGTGGTTCCTGTTTCAAGTTCTTGTTGAGTGATAGGATTTACTGTTGAATGGTTATCGTTACCGGCCATAATTTAGATGAATTTTAAGGGTTTAGTTAATCAGATTTTAGTTAACAGTCCAGAAAATGTCCAAGTCCTTAAGTTCACAGCAAGTGCGCAGATAAGTACGCAGCTAAGTTCACACAGTCCAGATAAGTATGCAGCAACCTGTAAGAATGTAAACAGCCTTGTCAAGTTGTAGTCTTTTGTTAAGTGCGCAGCTCGGAAGTATACGTATAGCTGTGTTTCTTGTTAAGTGCGCAGATCAGTCAGCACCTGGGCATGATAAGTGCTCAGTGTTTACTGATCAGTCTGCGTACTAAAATAAGTGCGCAGACACTTAAACTCTCGTTTAAGATTTTAAGTTCGCAGAAACCCTAGCCAAGTACTCAAGACTACACCTTTCAATAAGTGCGCACAAATCCAAGATTTCTGTTTAAGTGCGCAGAAACCCTAGATAAGTGCTCAAGACAGTGGAATGCAATAAGTGCGCATAAAACTTGATTGCATACTAAAATCAGAAATTTAAGTACTCACAGTCACAAGTATGCAATATATGAGCCAAGTACTCAAACTAAGAAACAAGTGCTCAACTTATGAGATAAGTGCGCAGATTATATGAAATAAGTGCGCAAAACGGGCTGTAACAAACACAAAACTCAGCTGAATCCTTTCCAAAACATTTTTTTTATCTAAAATGACATACTATAAACTTTTAGAAACACAATTTTCACGAAATTTGAAGCCAAAATATAAGAAAAACACCTAAATTTGAAAGTTTATAAAGAAAATAATCTTGATAATGAAAACTAACAAGATGAGGGTTTTGGTATCTTAAAGTAGATACAATCTAGAGCACAGAGGCTCTGATACCAAATTGTAAGTCCCGAATGCTAGATCTTGTAATATACAATAGATTGTTATCACTTATAAACACCTATTTGTTAGGTGTTTTAAGTGATTAATCCAGAAAGACAAAGATGCTAGATGAACATGAATAAAACCGACACACACAATGAATAACATGATGATTCCATTACTGATTTGATGATGAACACCTTGGAATACACTGACAAATACGCACCTATTCATGTGTGCTACAAAGATTATACCCAAAACCCTAACCCTAGAGCTGTGCACACACTTTGTTTATATAGGAAAGGCTCCTGGGCCTGCGCACTTAACATAAGTGCGCAGGGCCCGTGCACAAGTGCGCAGCAGCTAGGGTTTGTGTACAAAACATTGTGTTAATTACATTCTATGTCCTTCAACTATCAAACTATACAATAGGCTATCAAAAGTCTCTAATCTGGTAACTGTGGTCTCAAAATAACCCAACAGCTAGGTTGGAGCACGCATAGGTCATGCATCATGTTTGTCATGGGACACTAAACATTATGAACTACTTTTAACATTTATCTTTACTTTGGTTTGGGCACGTTTGTTTTGCGCATTACTTTTTAACTCAAGTGTTTGATTTTTCTTCCACATTGTCTTAAGACTTTGATTGGTTATTAAACTTGATTTTTCAAAACGAACTAAATGGTTTGGGCGTTTAGAGTCATTCATTTGACTTATGGCTATGGGATCTTGGAATGTCACGCGCTTCGTGGTATAAACCCCGTAATGGAAATTTGAGGGTGTGACAAGACTCTATCTTCTCAATCCACATGAGCAGTCCTACTGCTCCCTTAATGCCACTGAAAGAATGTGGCTTGCAATCCATGAAATCCTTAAAAGTGCAGACCTGAGGAGGTGGTGGTGGAGGTGCATGCTGATGAATAGCATTCCCTGGATAAACAAGCAACATTACTTAACAACATAATATAATAATAGAAACATATTAGAGAATAGTAGTAAATAAATTTACCACCAAGGCCTTGAGCTTGAGCGACCTGGAAAGCAACTAGAGCAATAGACACCTACTCCTGGATAAGAATGTTCAATTCCGCCAGGGATATGTTGATGTTGCCATGACCACCGCCGCATCCACCATTGCAACCTCCGCGTCTTCCTTCACGAGCTCCAGACATCTTCTGATATTACCAATGAATGATAAATTAGAATCATCACTTAACAGAATTCTAGTAATCATGCCAAAAGAGAGAAAAAGCATCTCGACCGGATTAATCTACATCAATTATAGACCATCTAGTTGGAATATCCAAACTTGCTGGATAGACGAACACCACATGCTCATCTATCCTAGAGTGTCATACAATAAGAATCTCCAAGTGAACGATCACTCAGAGGTGTACTATAAATAGTATGAGTGCAAGATTGTGTGTGTGAGCGAATGTGTCCACTGGAATTTAGAAGGGAGATGTTCGAATCTTGAACAGATCTCGGAATAACGCCAAGAAGCCACTCCAATGTACGCCACCGTCGTGCTAGATCGACAAGCTAACAGCTTCGTCCTCAAACCAAAAGAAGAAGATAAGAGATAAAGATAGACAATAGAAAACAGATCGAATGGATGATGCAACATGTAAATGATGATGATATCGACACCCCTGCAATGTTAGTTAATTCCTACTTGACTCGACTCTCAAGTGTGTGACCATCTAGTGTGTCAGACTCGGCAATAGTCCGGACTCTACATGCAGTCCTAGTTCACTATAACCATTTGCTCTGATACCAATCTGTCACACCCTTAATTTCCACCTGCGGGTTTTTACTGCGAGGTGCATAACAAAGCAACATCCAAGTCAACGGTCACATAGAACGACAACTATATGATATATATAACATTTGAAAATCAACCACACAGTTCAAATGTTTAACCAGATACAGCGGAAGCAAATAATGTTTTACAAACCTAGTGTAGTAATGAAAGTAGTTAGAACAATTCAAAACATTGTTTCAAAATCATGCAAAACTGAATGAGAGGTGGTATGACTCCAATGAGCCTATCCTTCACTGCTACCTTAGCGACATGAGAAAACATGCTAGGTTGTCAACATATAATGTTGGTGAGTTCACAGAGTAAAGTTTGCAAAGTAAGTAAATGTTTGTAAGTGTTTGTAAACCAGACCCACATTAACCCTAACATCTATACCTGATTCTAGCTACACATCGTTACATGATACTAAAGTGTTATGAACCATTGCTGAACATTAGTAAGTTACCTTAATTACATGCCATGGGCTATCACTCGGTGTCGTATGTTAGATACTAAAAATATGCACCCGTCCGACATCCAGTCGACCCGAATGGGGCTTGTCGGGCCCAATAGATCTAATCACACTTTCCCTGCTATGAATCCACATATTCATGGTTCAAATTTTAGAAGGACTTTAGATGAATGTCGCTTAGTACCCATGTGATATAATGTAATAATGTGGTCTAAAATGATTAAACTTCATACAACATGTTTCTGCCCCAACAGGAATAACAGTAAAAGCGGTTGTGACACTCACCTTAGGTTGCATCTTTGACAATAATACTCAAAGTTGTGTGATAGTCTTTGTGATACCCCGCAATTTCAGGTTCTCATATTAACTAAAACTCTAGTTACTTGTACTTACATTCCATGCATTCTACTTAACTAAAGTTAGTTAGTAGAGTCATTCGTTGCACGGTTATAGGTTAATAATTGCATGAAACGGTAATTCGGAGAATTACTGGACTACGTATACAAGTAGGGAACCCCGAACGTTGGTGACTTGGTGAAATAAAACCATTGTGAACTTACATGTTAATATTATGTGTTAATACGTGTGACACCCGGCATGTTTGGCTTGAACATTTTAGTAAAACATAAGTCTACCTTAGCGAGAAACATTTATAAATGGACTTAACTGGGTTAGTTGAGTCGGATCATAATAGGATTGTCCAGGGTTCAATGATCCGGAGGATCATTAGGAGTCATTTTGGGAATACGCTAGTACCGGGTCCCGTTGTTGGTGAAATTACATGAACTGAATCAAGTAGGACAGGTAGATTATTAACACACATGTAACATAACATGATAATACGTGCTACAAGGTGTGAACATGATTATACGTGCCTATATGTGCTTAACATGTGTTAGAATTGCATAATCATACGTTAGGATGTGTTTAAATGCGTTAAAACGACAAAACTGGAAAACTTGGAAAACACAAGTCTTGGTTCGACCCATGGCGTGGGGGCGAACCTGGAACTGAATCTTGGTTCGACCCTTTGAAAGGGGGCGAACCTGGCATCTTCTATGGAACTAACTCATTCGACCTTGCAAAGGGGCGAAGGTGGCACCTTCGACCCCATGCAAGGGGCGAACGTGGAATTGTATAAATACCACACTTTGTCATTTTTCGCCATTTACAAGCCCTAGCCGTCTCTAAACACTCTCAAACGATTTTAATCACTAAGGAAGGAGTTTTTGCTTTGGTTTTTCATAATCTAACCTACAAACAACCTCTAATCAAGAATCCAAGGTGTGTTCTTAATCCTAAACCCTTTTTAAAGCATTTTAATTCGTTTTCATCTAACCCTAAAGGTCCAGATATGTTCTAAGGATGTTTTCACCATTAAAAACCTTTTAAACATCTTCCTAAACCTAAACCTTATCATTAAACATAAGTTTTCATATCAATAAACATATGTTAATTTTGTGTTATGTGATATTATGTGATGTTTAATGATTTGCTGCTGTATTAATGCTAGAAACATGATCTAGGGCTGTTATTGATGTTAGTTTATATCAATTCTGTTGCATTCATTTGTCATCGTAAATCTTATTAAAAAAACATTGTGTATCTTTATTACCTTCTAACTTTAGCAAGGCACTTGATCCAATTGGGAGTCTTTAACTTTTAGTCGAGACATATTTGCATTCATTTGGCAGTAAAATACTTCCTTTTTAATATCAGCTTCGACACCTTGAGAAGGTGTTCAATTAGTTCCTGCGTAATGGATAGACTGTAACGCAAAAGTTTGAGTTATGTAGATGAGTCAGATTTTTTTGCCAAAATAGTGCTATAGTAAAAAAAATTGTACAATTGGGGTGTGTTAGAATTGAGATTGGGATTTTGGTGTAACTGCAAGTCCAACTTGTGGTTCTAGCTGAGTTGGATGCTGATTAGGATAGATGCTTTGATGTATGGATTGTATGCATGAACATTGCCTACTTGGATGATGATTAGGAATGAGGAAGTTGTAACCGCAAGTCCAACTTACGGTTTCTACAGAAATTCGCAAGTTGAACTTGCGGATTCTTCTTTGAATTCCTGACAACACACAGAAACACAGACTCGTATACATTCTATATTATTACATGCTAATTTGTGCACATGCTAATTCAGAGAATACGAATGCAATTCTTGATATGTGATTTGAAAATTGAACTTCAAATAATATGTTGGTGATATACGAATGCAATTCTTCGTTCATATATATGCTACCTAATAAACTACAAAGATGGCAGTGTACTAAATCGACTATTACACCAACATTTGATTCCAACATCATTTTTTCGTTTTGTGGCTAGGGATCAAACACTTGGCTTTGCAACTTGAAGTTGCGGATTCCATACTATTTGCTTCAATGAATGCTTCAATACTTCAAGTACTAGACAGTGGTATTCAAATACTTGTGGCTTAAGTATTCAAACACTTGACAGTAGTCCACGAGTTATATTTTTGTTGCTTTAATACTTTGCAGGTTGGATTCCCACGTTGGCAGAAAGTTGGAAGGGTAACCGCAAGTTCAACTTGCGGAACCCTTCCTCCCTCCTAATCATCATCCAAGTAGGCAAAAGTTAATGTTCAAAATCCATTCATCGTTTGTAGATCGAAGCATCTATCCTAATCAGCATCCAACTCAGCTAAACCGCAAGTCCAAGTTGCGGTTACACCAAAATCCCAAACTCAATTCTGACACAGCCCAAATGTACAATTTTTTTTTACTATAGCACTATTTTGGCAAAAAAAAAAAAAAAAATCGATGACTCATGAAATCTATTATTAAGATTTAAGAAAAATAGCACCCAAAATCGTCGGGAAAAACATTAGTTAAAAAAAATAATCGAACCAAAAGGGATGAACATTACTTTAATAGCTAAAATGCTTAAAGATTGTATAAGCCTATCCATACCTTTGATTTCGATGGCAGGTCTCTACATACCATCCTCATCTTCATTCCAAATATCATGCAAAAGTGTTAGAAAAATATTATATATAAAATATATAAGTAAACTTATATTTTAGATCTTGCATATGATAATATACCACATTTTTTATCTACCATCAAACAAAAATGAACTAAATACCAAATAATATAAGAATTATATCAATTAAAAAGCAAAATATGTTACTATAGTAATGTCATAAAAGTTAAGTTTTGTTAACTATCACTGGCTTGACTTGATTCATCCACTTAGCTCATTAATATTTTCTCATTCCTCCTAACTACAGGCCCTGTAGTTAGGAGGAATGAGAAAATATTAATAACCCGATGTAATTTCCTATATATCTTTTAAAATATGTATTCATAATATATCTAATTTGTCACACCCTCAAATTCCACGTGCGGGGTTTTACCGCGAGGCGCATGGCAAACCAGGATCTAAGTCAACGGTCACAATAAACGACACTATATGATATGTAAAATGAAATAAACAACCATCAAGTTTCATAAATCCATTCGCTGCGGAAGCGTAACTTTTATTACAACCCAAAAAGTAAAAGTGCATAAGTCTGAAAAAGATATGATAATGCATATGAAGCCTAGACGCCGTGTGACTCCGTGCGCCTATAGTAAGCTGCTACCTCAACGACCTGAGACAAACATGCTAAAAACGTCAGCAAATAATGCCGGTGAGTTCACAGGTTTTTAATTAAATGTTTAAAGTAATGAAAGCCATCATGTTATCACTATATCAAAAGTAATAGCGTTAGCTAGACGCATGAGTTATACTACTACGACCGGAAACCATTACAGACAACGATATATGATTTTTGCCCGAAATGATTTAGCGTACGACCGAGACAATATGCACCCGCCCGGCTCCCAGCCGACGGGTGGGGTCTGTCAATCCCAATAGATCTATCCACATTTCCCCCGTTATGCTATCCAGCATATTCATGGTTTCCCCGGGACTTTACGTATCGTATAGTATGTAAATGAATCAACCACTAGCATAACATGATAATTTATGTAATAAGTATAAGCATGTGTCTCCCCCAAAATGTAAAGCATAAGACGGGGCCGTGAAACTCACCTGATGCTGCTCTTCGCACTACAATAAGTAAACCTGCTCAATAGACGGCCCCTAATACTGGTGACCTATCATGACGAGCATATAAGGTGTTAGACTAACAACCCGTAGGTTGATTAGTCCCTAGTAGTCCAGACCATAACCGTGTACATATGAAATGATGTTCCAACGTTTAACCGACCGTACCGGGCAAGGCCCGACATCCCATTGGTGACCCGACATCTCATGTGTTAGACAATACAAGACATCACGCCACATATGCAATCAAACACTTAATACGCGCAACAGTTCACCTAGTCTAGCATAGTATCCGTTTAATGCATAACCAGGTCCGAATACGTGTTACTAAGTCATTGGGTGAATCCCGGGGTTCCTATCATGTTCCTAGGCGTCAAATCATGTTCCGGGATGTTAAAATATACATATAGCAGCATTACACGCGATTAGGAATCAAACTAGCAATTAGGAAAAGTCAACATGTGATTAGGGCTAGTCAACAGGCGAGTACAAAGGCTAATCGCCCCTAATGATGGGCGAATAGGGCTACTCGTGTGATTTAGGGGCGAGTAGGGTCATAAGGTATGCAATTCAGGGCTTAACTAGTGATTAGGATCGTAATCGCATGAAGTAAAGGCAATTGGACCCCCAATCGCCACTTTTATACACGATTAGGCTGCCATATAGGCGAGTAGGCCTCCAATCGCCTATAACATAGGCGATTAGGATCCCTAATCGCCTATAGTGCAGCTGATGTGGTTATTTGCGCGCCGAACACTCCAAATCAGATCCGAAACATGTAAAAACACCCAATAAGCATTCTAACATATTAACAAACATATTCTTAGCAAAACCCCTAAGTTTTCATCATTCTAACAGTCCCGAATGCGAGCGTTTTCCCAAAATGGCAACTTAGCATGTAACCATCACATCAACATGCAAGAACTTGCCCTAAATAGCAAATATTCAGATTTAACCACATAATCACGTTGTCCGATAGCATCCTACTGTTCTAGCATCATCCTAGAGCAAACCCTAACATCACACAATCAACAACACACCTCATATCATCCTTAATCATCCAAAATCCTTCAAACGGGTCAAAACATCAAGTATCAATAATACACCACCAAAACCATTCAAACTCCTAGGACATCATCATACTAACTTATAACAGCAATAAACATCAAAACAACACAAGAATAACCATGATTCAACTCTAAAAATCCTACCTTTAACACATATAACACATATAACGCATGCAAAGGTGTAGGTTTGTTTAAAAAGGGTTTTTAATGGATTTTCAAAGATAAAAACATTTATAAGTCAGGTCTGGACGTTTAGGGAGTGAAACATAATCATTTAAAGGTTTGGGTTTGAAGAACACACCTTGTAATAAAGAGGTGATGATGGAATAAGCTTGAAAATGGTGGTTTTGATGCAAAAACGAGTTCCACAGGGTGTTTGGGTGTTGGGTTATGTTATGGGACGGCTAGGGTTGTTATTATGATGTTTTGGAGGTCAAGGGTGGTATTTATAGGCGTTTCTAGTCGTCCAGCACGTTACACGCGATTACGCAGACTTACACGCGAGTAGGGAGCCTAATCGCATGAACCTTCATGCGATTAGCCCCTAATCGCCTATATGTACCTCCCAATCGCCCCTATATAGGCGATTAGGCTATTCCCCACCTGCCTAATCGCCTGCAGCCTCCCAGTTTGTGTGTTTTGCGCGTGAAACCCCGTTTTAACATATTTTAACACATATTCACATACCAACAAGCCACATAATGATTGTAAACATATAATACATGATAAATGACACGTTCCCACCCGATCACCAATTCCCGGGACCCGAGACTTGCGTGGTTGCGTTAAACCCGGCGATCCCACGAATCACCGATTCTTGTACACGTGGTTATGGACCGACACCCAATGGTTTCTCGAACCATTGTAACGACTCCCGATGATTCCCGAATCATCAATACGACTTAATTAACCCTAGTTAAGTATGATATTAAGTAGTTATTTGTAATGTTTTCGTTGAGATAGACTCGTATGCATGTAAAGTACGAAACGCATGTATGTAAGGTATAAAAGTATTGACCTGAATATGCCGGGTGTCACATAATTGTCCATCTAGATTGTCATCTTCTTAAAAAAAAAACATCAATTATTTATGTATAATATCTGTTATCTATTTCTTTTAGTGTTTTTATATGATTTAACTATTTTATATTTATACATTGTAATTATTTACATACATAATTGATAATTCTAAATGTATTGGTTAGTAGTCACGCAATAGATACCCGACAGGTTTTTAGTTAGATACACCCAATTGATAAGTATTTAAAATTAACGGGTTTACACGAAACCCGCGGGTATACCCGATACCCAATGGGTAATTACCCGATAAAACCCGACGGGTTTTTGGACGGGTTTGGGACAAACATACCTAATCAGGTATGGGGTTGGAATTACCTAAACCCGTCCCAAACCCGACCCATTGCCATCCGTACTACAGGCTGAATAATAAGGGAATTAGCTTAGAAAGGTCTATAACACTCTAAAAAGTAAAAATTTAGGAATTAGGATTAGGATTCATTTAAATATCTAAATTTAGTCTCAAATCTTATGAAAACGAATAACAGAACATCTTGAAACCAAGGATTTTACTATGGTCTTTTCAATCATTTTACCAATTATTCAGTTTCGATCCATGATTTAGACATGAATAAAATAAAATACCCACAGCCATCATCTGATCTAAATAAAGTAACAACCTGAGTCCTGATATATGCTCCAAGACCAATAATATGTGTTTTTCTCATTCATACTATACTCACCTGTGGGAAGAAAACAATAAAGAAACCTATCAAATAAAATAAAATTAAAAGAATGAATTAAATCTATACAAAGATTATTCATGTACAACCTTCTGGCTCTCAACATTAATTAATGTACTGTCATCAAAATAAGAAATCCTTTTTTCAATACTTTAGTCTTTTTTTTGGTGGCATTTCCTGCAATATGAAACTGAAATTCAACAAACAAATAAACAATATGCTAATTTAACAGTAAATCATCAAGATTTCATCAACATGATTTAATGATCAAAGTATCGAAATCAATTGGATCACAGCCAAAGATAAACAAACTGTGGGATCTGAGTCAAGTTGGTTTCTAAAGATAAAAGCAAGATCTTACCAGGCGATACTGGAATTAGAGATGGACAAAAAAACTGGTTTTAGAACCCGACCCGGAAAAAAAAAACCGCTAAACCGGTTTGAGGAAAACTGGTTTTTGGTCAAATCGGTTTGAAACCGACCCGGTTCGTCGAATTGGCATCAGTTGGTAGTTTCGTTGGTCGAATAGGGTTGGAAACCGGTTTGAAAACCGGACCGGTTTAGGGTAAAAACCGTTTTTTTAGTAAAAAAACCGGTTTACATAGTGTATTTTGAATATTTGATGACCGGTTTGGACAAAAAATCGGTTTAAAACCCGGTCTGAATCGATGTCGGTCGATGGTTGGGGTCAGGGCTAAAAACCGGTTTTAAAACCGGACCGGTTTTGCCAAAAACCGGTTTTACCCTCTTAAAAAAAAACCGGACCGGTTTGTCAAAAAAAAAAAAAAAACCGGTTTGTCCATCTCTAACTGGAATATACTTTTTAAAGCCTCATCCAAATGTCGCTCATCTTCATATTGGTATCTAATAACCATAGTTATCAAAGGCGTGAGGCGCACTCAAGGCGCTTAGGCTCCGCCTGTGGCTTAGGCGAGAAGCGCAAAAAAGGGCGCAAGCCTAAGAAAAAAAACGCAAATAAAAAAAAATTAAAAAATCACCAAAACATTAAAAATAACAATCATCTTATAGTAGTATAGATATAGATAATATTAAATTAATTTGTTTAGTTAAATTTGGTGACTCGAGGGTGGCTTACATCATATGATTATGTAGTCCATTTCCAATTTTTTTTACAAAAGTACATTCTTTTTCATTTGGTTGAATGGAAGGTAATCCAAACTCTTAGCACTGGTTTCTATGCTATATATCTCTTCGCATACCAAAACTGTAATTCTTTAATCTGAACTTAAAACTTATTTAGTAATGTTTGAGAATCCCCTTTTGGATTTTCTTCTACAACATGTATTTTATATGTTTTTTGCTCTTTCTGTATTGTTTGTTTTTTCCTTAAAATACAGAACCATAGAAAGTTGTTAAATTGTGTCTACTTCTACGCCTACTAATCCCACTCAAATAAGATAAGATGAGTAAACTAGTTGTTTGAGTACAATGTATTTTCTTTTCAATATAACTAGACACGTTTTATTTTACTTTTTAATTTTTTTTAATCAGGGCCCCTTGTACACATGCCATGCCGATATTTGTGGATCAACAATTATCAAATATAATTACACATGCGATCACCGAAATGCATGGATCAACAATAAACTAACTTTTAAATAGCAGTTAGTAATCAATAGTTAATATTTTAATTACGATATTAATATATACAAATTTTAGAATAATCTATATCTATACTATACTATATTATAAAGAAGTAGGCATGGACAAATATGTCCAAATTATCCAAAATTAAGATGGTATACCAAAGGTCCTTTAGAAGTGTCTATTTTTTTTGTCATTTTCTTCCTTTTATGCCCTCATGTACAACATTTAATACTAATTGTATATATCTCTTATGTACTCTTTATATTCACATGAAGATGTAACCCTTTTTATAAACACCATAAACATCCAATTGAATGTTGTAATCCTTGAAACCGCACAATGCTCTTCACCACGACTTTCTTCAAGAACTCATAAATTTTCTACAAGATACAGTTATGAAAGGTAATGGAAGGCAGAACCATTCTTTTAAACAAGTCTTGTTTTGAGTTATTATGCATTGTTGACTAAACATATTTTATAATCTTTAATTTGTTTAATACTGCTAATCCTCTCCTCACATTTTATTTGCAGAAATCAGCAGACTTTTCGGCCAAAAATGAACACCACATCATGAAGGTTACCTAACTACACAACATTGTACGTGATGGCACAATGTTCCATAACCGTCTGGCCTATAAACAGGTGTAATATTTTTTGTACGCGTATCAAACTGTAGTTATATTGACTTTGTGATGTACATATGGTTTACATAGATATTTTTAGGCCATAGTGGTAGGTTCTTCATTTTAAATTCATCTTATGTAGGTGTATGTTGAATGCAACCTTACCGAATTATTTTAATGCACGTCATTTTGCTATCTTATCCATCGTAGTAGAATGTGAGTACAACTAAGGTATCTCTACAAGCAATTTTTAATAGAAGTCAATATGGGTAAAGAGAGGCTGAACCAAGGAAGCGACCATACTTATTGAAGCCAGAAGAAGTGCGGGGACTAACTGTCAGACAAAACAAAAGAGAGGGAAGGAGCTCAACCGCCACTTGCGAAGCGAACAAAAACAAAAAAACAAAAAAAAAATGCTTAAACAATCCCTCTATCCTGAGGTGAGGATCCAATTCCTAACAAAATCACAAAAGGTGCAAAACCGGGTCCACATCAAATGAAAAGTGTCTTGGGATCGGCTAATTCCGTTTCCGAAAACAATTTGATATGATCCGGGGTCGGACTCTTTTATTTTTACCATTTTCGAAAAATTTATTAATGATTCTTGTAGAGCACATATGCAAAGCTTGGTTGTACTCATCTATACTACATTATAAAGAAAGAGGCATGGGCAAATATGTCCAAATTGTTCAAATTTAAGATTGTATACCAAATGTCCTTTACAAGTCTCTATTTTTTATCATTTTCTTCCTTTTCTTGCCTCATGTACAACATTTAATACTAATTGTGTGTGTGTATATATATATATATATATATATATATATCTTATGTACTCTTTATATCCACATAAAGATGCAACCCCTTTCATAAACACCTTAAACACCCAATTGAATGTTGTAATCCTTGAAACCGCACAATGCTCTTCACCACGACTTTCTTCAAGACCTCATAAATTTTCTAAAAGATACAGTTATGAAAGGTAATGAAAGGCAGAACCATTCTTTTAAACAAGTCTTGTTTGAGTTATTATGCATTGTTGACTAAACATATTTTTTAATATTTCATTTGTTTAATACTGCTAATCCTCTCCTCACATTTTATTTGCAGAAATCAGCAGACTTTTCGGCCAAAAAAGAACACCACATCATGAAGGTTACCTAACTACACAACATTCTACGTGATGGCACGATGTTCCATGACCAACTGGCCTATAAATAGGCGGAATATTTTTTGTTTACGTATTGAACTATAGATATATTGACATTGTGATGTACATATAGTTTACATAAATATTTTTAGGACATACTGGTGGGTTCATCATTTTAAATTCATCTTATGTAGGTGCATGTTGGATGCAACCTTACCAAATTATTCTAATGCACGTCATTTTGTTATTTATCCCTCGTAGTGGAATGTGAGCACAACTAAGGTATTTCTACAAGCAATTTTTAATAGATGTCAATATGGGTAAAGAGAAGCTGAACCAAGGAAGCGACCATACTGACTAAAGCCAGAAGAAGTGCGGGGACTGACTATCAGACAGAACAGAAGAGAGGGAAGGGAGCTCAACCGCCACTTGCGAAGCGAACAAAGACAAAAAAAAGAAAAAAAAACGCTTAAACAAGCCCTCTGATACTGAGGTGAGGATCCAATGTCTATCGAAATCACAAAAGGTGCAAAACCGGATCCGCGTCAAATGAAAAGTGTCTTGGCATCGGCCAATTCCGTTTCCGAAAACAACTTCTTATGATCCGGGGTCGTACTCTTTTATTTTAACCATTTTCGAAAAACTTATGAATGATTCTTGTAGAGCACATATGCAAAGCTTGGTTGTACTTAAGGCTAGTTTGCAACCTCTCTCTTCCTGACTTTATCAAAGTGAGTTCTTAACTTGGAAGGTGTAATTATTAAAAACAAAAAGGAGGCTCGAGTTGCAATTGGGTTGGTTAATATAACGCACAATGGAAATCATGACCAATTCAAGAAATTGGTTGATTTGGGTCTCATCAAATCAGACAATAGATCAAAATAAGTCGTTCTTATGAGATGGGCCCCAACTTGCTAAGGTTATGTTTGAGTTCAAAATTTGTAAAATGGGTATTTTACTATTTAGTTAAAAAAAACATAAAGTTGATTTTTTTTGTTTAGCTACACCGAATAAGATTTGAATTCCATAACGGTGTAGCAGATTTCATATGTATGCGGATGGATGGGGAACCGAGGAAACAACCTCGCCCAGTAATAGACGACGACAATGACATGACTGTTGATTTCTAACAACATGAATGAGTGAGGATGCTTGCAACAAAAAAATGCATTTTAAACAACATTAAGCATTCATCAACAACATATTCTAATGATCAACATGTCGAGTTAGATTGTGCTATCCAAAAGAGCCTCTTTAACATCCGCTGCATCACGCGACCTAACCCACTAGTGTTGATTGATTGTTGAAAGTCTTAATTTACGAAATTAGGTTTTGTTATTCTCGACTATTATCAAATAACCTACCAATAAATAATCAAAGTAATTTTAGATAAAAAGACTAATGTACCTACCTACTATTTAAAACTCTTTCTATTATTGTGAACGAACACGAACACGAAAACATTTTTGTGTTCGTGTTCGTTCATTAAGAAATTTGTCATGTTTGTGTTAGTTTATGTTCGTTTTTTTTAAATCTAAACGAACAGTTCATGAACGAACTTAAACGGACCTTCATGAACATAATAAATGTAAACGATTTTGTATTGCAAACAAAAAACCTCAATTACTAACTAGTTATATTTATATAGGTAGTTAAAGCCCAATTTATATTTATATTTAGTTAAATTTAACTACTGACGTTATTAATAAAACTAATTACAAAATCAAACAAAATATTTATTAAATAACTGAATCTAGTAGCTCAAAAATGTTGTTGAAGCATTGAGGTTACCTCATCCATATCATGAATGGCCTGTAGTTCCAGAACCTCGTTGCACATAGCTATACAGTATTATTTCAAAATTATAAACATACATATCAATAGAAAAATAAAGATGACTTGATATTAAATAAAAAAAAGTAGCTTACAGATGGAAAAAGTGAAACTGGGTATTAGAAAACCTTCCACGGTGAACATATATTCTAAACCCTAATCATCGCTACCGGCGACATGTCCACGCGAACGACGCCAAGGAGCAGAGGAACATGTAGGTTTGGGGGAGATGAAAAGCTTGAAAATGAGGGTGGAATCGGGACCGTGGGAAACAAAATAGGAGTAAAAAGCTGCACAGTTACAATCATTAGATGGCTGAAGCCGGGGAAAAGCGGTCCAATGACCACGTCACATCACCGCATGCACTATAAGTAAATGCCCCTGCCACTAGGGGTGTGCATGGGTCGGTTTGGTTCGGTTTTTACCATTAACCATAACCATAACCATAACCACTATTTCGGTTATGGGATTTCCTTAACCATAACCATAACCAAATTTTGGTTATGGTTAATCAGTTATGAATTCGGTTATGGTTATTTTGGTTATTAACCATAAACATCAACTAAAACTAACTTTCGACTAAAGGTTAATAATTAAAATCGTATGGGTCTACAAAATAAAAAATGGAACCTACGATGGTGGACTTAGCTTAAGTTTTTTTTAATAACACTAACACGATTACATTTTTTTTGTTAAATTACGAATGGATGATCCTTATTAATAAGATTTTTTTAGACAATAAAAAAACTTATTTAAGCCTAAGTTTAATTCTTTATTAAAATAAAGGTTACCTACATCAAGATTGTGTTGTTACTAGCATACTTTTGTATTTTAGTAGAAAACCTCTACATGGTTAGTGTAAAACATAATACATAGTCTTAAAACTAGAAGTTCGGTTTGGTTATGGTTATATTGGTTAACCAAAGTTTCAAAACCATGACCATAACCGCTCGGTCGGTTATAGAAATTTCATAAGCATAACCATTGGTTATGTTGATTATCGGTTAAAATCGGTTCGGTTATGGTTCGGTTATTGGTTATGATGGTTAATTTTGCTCACCCCTACCTGCCACACACGAATATAACCGAAATAGCACAAAGTACTATTCATTAGCTTAGAAAATTAATAGATTTATAATAATTTAAACGAACGTAAATGAACAGAAATAAACAAACATAAACGAAGGTTCAAGAACATAAATGAACAAACATAGTGTTTGTTCATGTTCATTCATTTAATTAAACGAACTTCCCACCGAATAAGTTCATGAACAGTTTATGAACGTTCAGTTTGCTTACAGGCCTAACTCTTTCACATATCGTCGCTAGGCCTAACTCTTTCACATATCGTCGCTGCCTAAAGTTGTTTTTTTATTATTTATTTTAGTGATGAATTTATTTAATCGTGTTATCAGTGTGACTTGAACCCAAAACTTACAATCATAAATGTTCCTAAAATTTTTGTCTTTATAATAGATCACCAACCCAATTGGTAAACTTTGTTTTTGTCAAACATGGTATATTAACAAAAAAAATACGAATATATTTCAAAATCCAAACCCAGAATGATTCAAACCATAACATTAATGTTCAAATACAAGATATCTCTCACAACAACTCAAAAACAAGATTACAAGAAGATAACCTTCACTACAAGATCTACACAAACACTTGATTGACAGATTCAAGATGAATCTGGAAATCAATCTTAGACCTAAAAACTTGTTTAGAGGACGAGAAAAGATGAGAGAGTTTGGGAGATGGAAAATAATAACGAATGAAGACTGATGAAACTGTAGAGAGAGAGATAAGCTATTTATGCTGATCTCGAACCTTCCACCCACTTGCCTAATCAACGACCCAAATTAGTTAGATCCAACGGATGAAAAAGGTGGCTGATATAATATCTTCTACTCATGGATCATGGGCTTTAGTATTATTTGGTCATTCGTCAAATACAACCCACACATCAATCAGATCACATAATATGATTAATGGGCTCTTGGACTAAACTCTTGGATTGGACAGGATGCCATGAACTGGACAGGAACAAGACCACCATAATTGAACTCAACATCACAACATCAACACGACCTCTACACTCGATCAATAACCATAATCTCTAACTGTTGGATCAATTTCTTAACAATTAATCACAGATTCTTCTAAGAACACTAGTTAAGATTTATCAAAGTAAAGTTCTCCAGTAGAAAGATTTTTCAGTTCATCTATGCTTTTGAAGATCTTGTAAGAACGGTCTCCTCTTGTGATCACCACTGAGTTTGAGGCATGAGTGAAGGACCATTTCACTATCATTGCCTTAGACTTATCAAAGTCTAGTGTGTAAACGACTATGCCCTTTTCTTGGTTTAACATGATTTTGTGGTTCTTCTATTTCAGTAACAATCAGGTTGCATCTCCTTCTTTGTTTAACTTGTACAACACCAGTTGTATCACTAGGAATTGGAATGTGGTGTTCAATGATTACCTTGGTTTGTGTCTTATGTGTTATGGTCTGAGTCAGTTGATAGGCATAAGTTGCAGGATCCCTATGTTGTGTAAGCAGAGGCTTTTATTCCCATTCAATGTCTTGATCAACAATCTGATTCCCTTCAAGTAAGATGATTTTGAAATCAATCTTGATCTGTTCCTCTGGCTTCTTCTTGGCAGCAGGCCTTGTTGGTGGTTTCTTTGTATGAACACCAGAAGTTTGAACATTACAAGTTTGTGAAACTTCTGAAGTTTTAAACTTCTCTGGTTTTGTCTTTTGCAAGGCCTTGAACTTCTTGTACGTGTCCAGAAGGTCAGCTTCTTTCCACTTTGACAGTTGTGCCTTTGAACGATAGTCATTTTATGCCAATTCTTGTATGATTTGGGCTCTCTTCATCTTTCTATCTTTTCAGTGGCAATTCACAAATGCAATTCATATATGTGCCTTACGTGTTTTCCTTATGTTTAATTGTGTGTACTTATGCCTTGTCGAAATCATTAACTCATGTGGAGCCGAACATAACAATGAGTAGTACTATAGTATATATCCCTTGTTTGATTTACCCTTTCGAGGGGAAGCACTTGTTCATTTTTATGTGATTCTTGGCACTTAAAATTTTTTATTCTTGATTCTTGATTTTTATAGGTTTGATTTTGAACATTTGTACAACTTAGTTACATAATAGCAAATAGTATAGTACATAAATTGCAAACCACTTTTGAATCTATTATATATGTATGCAAACAGGGTATGCTCACCAATACAATTTATTTGTATTGACAAATACTATTTTCATACATGTTTCAGGTTGATTTGAGACGCCTTCTTAACCTTTTGGATTTAGAGTTTAGAATTGGATTTTTTATATATATATATACATTTGATAAGTTTTCTTTAGACATTTGTATCTCATTTCAATGTAATAAATTATTGAACTTAATGTAATCATATTTACACTTTAGTACCATGAGCTATTGAACAATCGTCACCATCGTGCACCCCGATGATTCCGCCATTGGTTAGGGTGTTACAGCGAGTGAAAATTTTTATGGGGTGTAGACGGGATAAACGTGTATATATAAACACTAAACATTTACTTTAACAAATTAGAACAACTTGTTTCTATAATTTAAGTAAATATTTGTTTTTTTTTTTAAATTTGTTTCTAAATTTTATTTACTTTATCTCCCATCCCTTGTAAACATTTACTTTATCATTTTTTTTCTCTTGTATACATACAGGATCTCTAAAGAATGATTTTATGATCTTTTATAACACTTTAAAAGAAGATAATATATTTGCAAAATTTAATGAAATGTGCGATCTTGCATAAGTAATAGCGGAAACCGAAAAACATCAAACTTTTCATTTGATTTATCGGATATTGAAGCTAGCGATGTTTTTACCGGTTGCAACTGCAATTTGTAAAATATGTTTTTTTTCCTTAAATAAAGCTTATCAAGACGGATTTAAGCAATTGAACAGGTGAAAAGTATTTGAACAATGCACTAAATTGTGTGGTCGAAAGATAACTTTTGATAAAGTAAAAAAACAGGATTTAATGACTCGATTTCAAGCTTTCAAAACCGAATATGCGAAATCTATTAGGTATTTGTTTAACTTTATTTATTATTAAGCTTTTATTTTTGTTTGGTTTACATTGTATGAAAGTATGATAAAAAAAATATTAAACGTTACTTCTGAAATTTTGATCTAGGTCTGCCACTTTCCTTAACCATGATACCATTAATCAATTTTGTTTATGGCTGCATCCTTATTTTTTATATAGCATTTCTAGTTAAAATTTAAAACCTAGTGAGTTTGTGTGAACCCGGAGCTACGAACCTATCGCGCATGTTCTCATTGTTTTTTTCTCTCTTGTTTCTTAAGCGGTGTTTGATGTTTCCCCAAAAGTACTTCCTGACCTCTTTTGTTTGTGCCGCGCAGACGCGCGCAAACATTAGGGTCTTGCAGCCAACTTTTTTTTTTTTGAAGACCTACCCCTAAAATATGTCTGTTCGTCCTCTTCTTGGGGCGGACATTTCCAAAGCTCTTCTCAACCACTTCTAACCTCTTCTCTCATTTCTCTCATCTCCTTCCTCTCAACTCTATCAAAACCCTAGTACCTCCCCCCTCCTCACCCACCTACATCCGCCACCCACTGTGACACCCGGCAAAATCTGGTTAACAACGCTGTCTGGATTAAAGTCTACCTTAGCGAGTCACGCGTATATTATACTTAACTGGGTTAGTTGAGTCGTGTTATGGTTCGGGAACTGTTAGTTTAGTATAGAGGATCATTAGATGTCAGTCCTTAACCAAGTGTACAAGGGGTGATGATTCGAAGAATCGTCAGGGCATAGGGAACATACAAGTCTCGAGTCCCGGGAATTGGTGAACGAGTGTGAATGTGTTTGATTGCAAGTATTATGTGTTTACAATCATTATATGACTTGTCGGTATGTGAAAGTGTGTTAACATATGTTAAAACGGGGTTTAACGCGCAAAATACGCAGAACCAACCCCTATAGGCGATTAGGGAGGGCTAATCGCCTATAGGGAGGCGACTGGGACATGTCTTGGGGCGAATAGCAGGCTAATCGCCTATAGGGAGGGCGATTAGCAACCCTATTCGCCTGATGCTGCTGCGTAATCGCCTATAACGTGCTGGACGACTAAAAACGACTATAAATACAATACTTGACCTCCTAAACTTCATATTAACAACCCTAGTCGTCCCACAACTCGCCCCAACACACACACAACCTCTGGAACACGATTTTGGATCAAAACACAAGATTTCAAGCCTATTACATCAATCTATCATAAATCTACGGTGTGGTTTTCATTCATGCAACCTTTAATAATGTTTTTATTAAATCCCTAATGGTCCAGACCTGTTTATAAACGTATGTGTCTTCTGAAATTCGTTAATAATCATTGTTAATTGGATTCTAGCTATTATGCATGTTGTATGTGTGTTTATGATTAAAAGATAGGGTTTTTGTGATTCAAGAAGGATTGTTAGCATGATATTAAGCTAGTTACAGATTGATGATGATAGCATGTTGATGAGATCTGAGTAATTGTTCGTTAGGGTTACGGTTATGCATGTTAATGTGATGTTTCATGCTCTGTGTATTGTTTTTGGGATACATGGTAGCATGCAGGGCTGATAGAACGAGGTTAAATGAAGGATTTTGATTGAAATATGTTTGATATGGTTGTTTGATTTATATTTGATGTTTACACACGTTCTGGATTTGATTTGGAGTGTTAAACGCGCGAAAACCGGAACAGCTGTGCTAAAGGCGAATAGGAACCCTAATCGCCTATACTATAGGCGATTAGGAGGCTATTCGCCTAATAGGATGCCCTAATCGCCTATAGTATAGGCGAATAGGGGTCTAAATGCCCTTACTTCATGCGATTACGATCCTAATTGCTAGTTAAGCCCTGAATTGCATGCCTTACGACGTAATCGCCTATAAACTCCTGATTTGCATACCATATGACCCTAATCGCCTAGAGTATAGGCGATTAGCCTTCCTAAATGCCTGTTGACTTTCATAATTGCTAGTTGACTTTTCCTAATCGCCTGTACTGCTGCTGTAAGTGTATTTTGACATTCCGAGACCCAATTTGACACCTTGAAACATGCTAGGAACCCCGTAACATACCTAATAACTTGGTAACATGTGCTCGGACTTATTTATGAGATACTTGAACTACGTGCTACAACTTGTTGGATTTTAACGTATGTTAAGTGTGATTGCATGATTGTATGTTTGAGAGTGCAAGCATAACACGGGGAGTCTCGGGTCACCAATGGGATGTCGAGTCTTGTACATTGGGTTAATTTAACAGTCACAGTGGTTTCAAACGAACTTGGTTATGGTCTGGACATCTAGGGACTAACTAACCTACGGGTTATTAGTCTAAGTACTTGTAACTGTCATATGTTAGGTCGCCGCTTTACGGGGCTAGCATAGCTTGCTGATCTTATTCGTATTTCGAAGTAACGCAACCTAAGGTGAGTTTACGGCCCCTCTTTTAACTGGTTTCACTTTTTGGGGGAGAAAACATGTGTTAAACTTATGTTTTGGTAACAACTGTCATACTATGGGTTTCTATGGTTTACTATACGATCTTTGGAAGTCCCGGGGGAAACCATGAATGTGCGGGTTAGCACAACGGGGAAATGTGAATAGATCTATTAGGAGTGACCAACCCCGCTCGTCGGCTTGGAGGGTCGGCGAGTGCATATTGTCTCAAACAGGAACAGGTTTACTATTCGGGCACGACATCTGGTTTGCGAGTTAGTAATGGTTTTCCAATCGTTGTAGTAACAAAACATACGCCTAGCTAGCGTACTTTGGTTTACAAATTTATATAGTATGCACAGGTTGAACTTGATACATTGATTACAAAACCTGTGAACTCACCAGCATTTTTGTGCTGACGTAACTCTTACATGTTTTCTCAGGTCGCTAAGGTAGCACTACGGAACTAGGGCGCACGCGTCTGCACGGCGTCTAGTTAGGATTGCATGGTTTTCAAACATTGAATATTTGGGTTACTTTTGGATTATGTTTTGAGAATAAGCTTCCGCTGTATTTGGGGATTTTAAACTATGTTTTTGAAATTGCATATGTTCATTTAGATTTGTTTATTGTGATCGTTGACTTGGATCCTGGTTTGTCATGCGCCTCGCGGTAAAACTCCGCAAGTGGATTTTGAGGGTGTGACAGATTGGTATGAGAGCCAATGGTTATAGTGAACTAGGACTGCATGTAGAGTCTAGTCTATAGCCGAGTCGCACACACTAGACGATCACATAGTACTAAACATTATGGTAGATTACGTATGGCCTTGTCGGAGTGTCTCTAAATCATCTGACCTTCCTATGTTACGTCATCCGTTCTATCTTAAGTCGGGTTACTTGCTCTCTAGGCAGTGTGGTATATTGGGGTAAATCGTGTACTCTCGAGATTTGTCCAAGGCTCGGACATCTCCCTTTCATACTCCAATAGAAACACTTGACATAAACTACCGTAGCATTTCGGTGTATAGCTAAGAGTCTATGTTCGGTGATTTGAACTTTGAACTAGGGGAACACTTAGAGGACCATGTAGAGCGGTTTATCATTTTGGGTGCACACAAAATCATAAACCGAAATGCATGAAAGCCCTAGTGAGCTCTGGGTTTGAATGGATAGTCCTGAGTTGGATCTAGCTTTGATCTTGTGAACGCTAGTGGTTACCATTAGCTGCGAAACTAAATTTTCTCGTCCTTTTTGTCAGAATCATGTCTGGAGTACGAGGAGGACGTGGAGGTGGCCGCGCTGGTGGGCGTGGTGGTGGTCGTGGTGGTGGTCGTGGAGGTGTAAACCTATCACAGGAAGATCTGAACAACTTACTGCAAGCTGCCTTTCAGTTAGGGCACAATGGTGGTGGTAAGTTGACTTATTCACTTCAGGTGAATCTTGTTTGCATCCTTCGTGGTTTCTCATGCGTTTCATTTCAGGTGGTCCTGTTAACCCACCCCCACCTATGTGTACCTACAAGATGTTTCGGGACTGTAAGCCCCAGGAATTCTCTGGCACTGAGGGTGCGGTGAGCTTGCTCAGGTGGCTGGAAAAGGTAGAGTCAGTGCTTCTGATGTGCAACTGTCTCCCAGAGGATCGAGTCAAGTATGTTGCTGCGTTATTCCAGGATGTTGCTTTGACCTGGTGGAACAATATCACCCAGAATATGGGTATAGGGGAGGCTTATGCTATGCCTTGGGAAAATTTTGTTCAACTACTGAAGCGAGAGTACTGTCCAAGGGAAGAAATTCAGAAGCTAGAGCATGAGGTGTGGAACCTCAAGATGACCGGGGCAGAGATTGAAAAGTATACGGTAAGGCGTAATGAGTTGGCAGTGCTGTGTCCTGATCTGCATGTGCCAGAATACAGGAGGATTGAACACTATATCTCGGGGCTAGTACCAGAGATCGCAGGGTTGGTGGCTGCAGGGAATCTTCCTACATACTCAGAGGTGGTCCGATCGGCTCACAGGATGACAAACTTGAAGGTGAATGAGGGTATCTTGCCTGCTAAGGGTTCGACTGTCAAGGCCCCGGAGAATAACAAGTGTAAATGGGATAATGAGGGGAAAGGATCTGTGCCAGCACAACAGGGTAAGAAGTTCGATAGCGGGGGTTCTTCTTCTGGCACCAAACCGGGTGGTTATGCGGGGAAATTACCTAAGTGCAACAAATGTGGGCGTCATCATCAGGGGGACTGCGACCGTAATCGTTGCCATCGTTGCCAGCGACTTGGGCATTTTGCTAAAGATTGTCGGGCGACACTTCCATCGACCCAGGCCCCAACTACTACCCCGGCTTCTACTGCTCAAGGAACTACGGGAAAACAGGGTTATTACAACTGTGGGGAGACTGGGCATTACAAGAAGGAGTGCCCGAAACTGAAGCAGGGCGGGGATGTGAGGGATAGAAACGGTAACGGGAACAACGGGGGCGGTGGCAGGAGTGCACGTGCCTTCGTCATTGGAGCCGCAGAGGCTAGGCAGGATCCTGACACAGTTACCGGTACGTTCCTTCTCAATAATCACTTTGTTAGTGTTTTATTTGATTCCGGTGCCGATAAAAGTTTTATATCTATGGAAGTTAGTCGACTGCTAGATGTAGTACCCGTACCATTAGAGGCTAAGTATGTAATTGAGTTGGCTGACGGTAAAAAGATTGAAGCTACTTGTATCCTTCGGGAGTGTCAACTAGAGTTGTCGGGTTTGTCGTTCCCCATCGACCTTATGCCGGTACCTTTGGGTAGTTTTGACGTTGTTGTAGGCATGGATTGGTTGTCTTTGTATCGCGCTGAGATCGTTTGTTACGAAAAGATTATTCGGATTCCCCTCCCTGATGGAAAATTCCTTTCTGTGTACGGTATCAAGGGCGGTGCTCCGCTAAATCTCATCTCCAGCATGAAAGCCCTTAAGTATCTTCGAAAGGGTTATTCGGCCGTTTTGGCACTTTTATCTGTTTCCTCTACTGATGAGAAGAAGATCGACGATATTCCTGTTGTACGCGAGTTTCCTGATGTATTTCCCGATGATTTATCTAGTCTTCCTCCCCATCGTCAGGTTGAGTTCAGTATTGATCTTGTACCGGGAGTTGCTCCTATTGCTCGGGCCCCATACCGTCTTGCACCTCCCGAGATGCAGGAATTGTCCAGTCAGTTACAGGAACTCTTGGACAAGGGTTTCATTAGACCAAGTTCTTCTCCTTGGGGAGCCCCGATTCTGTTCGTTAAGAAGAAGGATGGAAGTTTTCGGTTGTGTGTGGATTACAGAGAATTGAACAAAGTGACCATCAAGAACCGTTATCCTCTTCCACGTATTGATGATCTATTCGACCAACTCCAGGGTTCTAGCTACTACTCTAAGATTGATTTGAGGTCCGGTTATCACCAGTTGCGCGTAAGGGAAGCTGACGTTGCAAAGACTGCCTTTCGTACACGTTATGGCCATTTTGAGTTCTTGGTCATGCCTTTCGGTCTCACAAACGCACCGGCGGTTTTCATGGATTTGATGAACCGCGTTTGCAAACCGTATCTTGACAAGTTCGTCATCGTGTTTATTGATGACATCCTGATTTACTCCAAGAACAAGACCGAACACGAGGAACACCTGCGTTTGGTTTTGGAACTTTTGCGACGGGAACAACTTTACGCTAAGTTCTCAAAGTGTGACTTTTGGTTACGCGAAGTTCAGTTCCTAGGACATGTGGTTAATGAACTAGGAATTCATGTCGATCCAGCTAAGATCGAAGCGATCAAGGACTGGGAAGCACCAAAGACGCCAACTGAGGTGCGGCAATTCCTAGGCCTTGCGGGCTATTATCGTCGTTTCATTAAGGGATTCTCGAAGATCGCTCAACCCCTCACCACTCTTACTCAAAAGGATAGAAAATTCGCCTGGGGTGAACCACAAGAGTCAGCATTTCAAGAACTGAAGTCTAAACTTTGTTCTGCTCCTATTTTGTCCTTGCCTGAAGGCCCTGATGATTTCGTTGTTTACTGTGATGCTTCTATTCATGGTCTCGGTTGCGTGTTGATGCAACGCGAGAAAGTGATTGCGTATGCTTCTCGTCAACTCAAGGTGCACGAGAGGAACTACATCACCCATGACTTGGAATTGGGTGCAGTGGTTTTCACGTTGAAAATTTGGAGACATTACTTGTACGGTACCAAATGCACCATCTACACCGATCACAAGAGTCTTCAACATATTTTCGACCAACAACATTTGAACATACGACAGCGTCGTTGGATTGAACTCCTGAACGACTATGATTGCGCCATTAAGTACCATCCTGGCAAGGCGAATGTAGTAGCAGATGCCTTGAGCAGGAAGGAATCAATTAATCCTCGTCGCGTTCGGGCGTTGCAGCTCACCATCCATTCCTCTCTACCTGACCAACTCCATTCTGCTCAGTTAGAAGCTTTGAAGGAGGAAAACCTTAAAGCTGAGACTATGCATGGTGCCGACAAGCACCTCGAGCGAAGGCCTGATGGCCTGCACTACTTCGCAGAACGCATATGGGTTCCTTTATTTGGGGGACTTCGGGAGCTTGTTTTAGATGAGGCTCACAAGTCCCGGTATTCTATTCATCCTGGTTCGGATAAGATGTACCAAGATCTGAAGGTGCTTTACTGGTGGCCAAACATGAGGTCGGATATAGCCTCATACGTGAGCAAATGCTTGACCTGTGCTAAGGTCAAGGTGGAATACCAGAAACCGTCGGGTCTCTTGCAACAACCTGAAATTCCGGAGTGGAAATGGGAACGGATTACAATGGATTTTGTCACGCAACTACCTAAGTCACCGAGCGGGAATGATAAGATATGGGTGATTGTTGACCGGTTGACAAAATCAGCCCATTTTCTCGCTATTAAGGAGACCGACACCATGGATCGTTTGGCTCGTCTTTATCTGAAGGAAGTTGTTTCTAAGCACGGGGTGCCGGTTTCTATTATTTCGGATCGTGACTCCCACTTTACTTCTCACTTCTGGAAGTCTTTGCACAAGGCTTTGGGTACTCAGCTGGACATGAGTACAGCTTATCACCCACAGACTGACGGTCAGAGTGAACGCACGATTCAAACCTTAGAAGACATGCTGCGGGCATGTGCGATCGATTTTGGCAAAAGTTGGGAAGCTCACCTACCGTTAGTAGAATTCTCTTACAACAACAGTTACCACACGAGCATCAAGGCAGCTCCGTTCGAGGCACTGTACGGGCGGAAATGCCGGTCTCCTCTTTGTTGGGCTGAGGTGGGTGAGAGTCAACTCACTGGACCTGAGCTAGTGTACGAAACTTCGGAAAAGATCGTACAGATTCGTAACCGGTTGGCAGCGGCACGGGATCGGCAAAAGAGTTATGCCGATCAGCGTCGCAAGCCATTGGAATTCCAAGTTGATGACAAAGTACTTCTGAAAGTTTCACCGTGGAAGGGCGTCATACGCTTTGGGAAGCGTGGCAAACTCAACCCTCGGTATGTCGGCCCATTTACAATTCTGGAACGGATTGGACCGGTGGCATATCGTCTTGATTTACCGACGGAGCTCGGCAATGTACATAACGTCTTCCATGTGTCCAACTTAAAGAAGTGTCTGGCTGACGAGTCTCTTATTGTTCCACTGGAAGAGATCAAGGTTGATGATCATCTTCGGATTGTGGAGGAACCTGTTGAGATTCTTGATTACAAGATTCGTAGCCTACGTCATAGCAAGATTCGCATTGTTAAGGTTCGCTGGAACTCGAACCGGGGACCAGAGTACCCTTGGGAACGGGAGGATCAGATGAAGTCTAAGTATCCTCATCTCTTTCCTAAGGAACCGTTCGAATCGAGATATGCTACCACTGCCGCTGAATGAATCTCGGGGCGAGATTCCTTTTAACGTAGGGATGATGTGACAACTCGGGTAAATCTCTCTCCTGGTTTCTATCTTTCGTCTGTTTCTTTTGTTATTCATTTTGGTACTTGTGCAATTTTCGGGACGAAAATTCTTTTAACGTGGGGATGATGTGACACACGGCAAATTCTGGTTAACAACGCTGTCTAGATTAAAGTCTACCTAAGCGAGTCACGCGTATATTATACTTAACTGGGTTAGTTGAGTCGTGTTATGGTTCGGGAACTGTTAGTTTAGTATAGAGGATCATTAGATGTCAGTCCTTAACCAAGTGTACAAGGGGTGATGATTCGTAGAATCGTCAGGGCATAGGGAACATACAAGTCTCGAGTCCCAGGAATTGGTGAACGAGTGTGAATGTGTTTGTTTGCAAGTATTATGTGTTTACAATCATTATGTGACTTGTCGGTATGTGAAAGTGTGTTAACATATGTTAAAACGGGGTTTAACGCGCAAAATACGCAGAACCAACCCCTATAGGCGATTAGGGAGGGCTAATCGCCTATAGGGAGGCGACTGGGACATGTCTTGGGGCGAATAGCAGGCTAATCGCCTATAGGGAGGGCGATTAGCAACCCTATTCGCCTGATGCTGCTGCGTAATCGCCTATAACGTGCTGGACGACTAAAAACGACTATAAATACAATACTTGACCTCCTAAACTTCATATTAACAACCCTAGTCGTCCCACAACTCGCCCCAACACACACACAACCTCTGGAACACGATTTTGGATCAAAACACAAGATTTCAAGCCTATTACATCAATCTATCATAAATCTAAGGTGTGGTATTCATTCATGCAACCTTTAATAATATTTTTATTAAATCCCTAATGGTCCAGACCTGTTTATAAACGTATGTGTCTTCTGAAATTCGTTAATAATCATTGTTAATTGGATTCTAGCTATTATGCATGTTGTATGTGTGTTTATGATTAAAAGATAGGGTTTTTGTGATTCAAGAAGGATTGTTAGCATGATATTAAGGTAGTTACAGATTGATGATGATAGCATGTTGTTGAGATCTGAGTAATTGTTCGTTAGGGTTACGGTTATGCATGTTAATGTGATGTTTCATGCTATGTGTATTGTTTTTGGGATACATGGTTGCATGTAGGGCTGATAGAACGAGGTTAAATGAAGGATTTTGATTGAAATATGTTTGATATGGTTGTTTGATTTATATTTGATGTTTACACACGTTCTGGATTTGATTTGGAGTGTTAAACGCGCGAAAAACCGGAACAGCTGTGCTAAAGGCGAATAGGAACCCTAATCGCCTATACTATAGGCGATTAGGAGGCTATTCGCCTGATAGGATGCCCTAATCGCCTATAGTATAGGCGAATAGGGGTCTAAATGCCCTTACTTCATGCGATTACGATCCTAATTACTAGTTAAGCCCTGAATTGCATGCCTTACGACGTAATCGCCTATAAACTCCTGATTTGCATACCATATGACCCTAATCGCCTAGAGTATAGGCGATTAGCCTTCCTAAATGCCTGTTGACTTTCATAATCGCAAGTTGACTTTTCCTAATCGCCTGTACTGCTGCTGTAAGTGTATTTTGACATTCCGAGACCCGATTTGACACCTAGGAACATGCTAGGAACCCCGTAACATACCTAATAACTTGGTAACATGTGCTCGGACTTATTTATGAGATACTTGAACTACGTGCTACAACTTATTGGATTTTAACGTATGTTAAGTGTGATTGCATGATTGTATGTTTGAGAGTGCAAGCATAACACAGGGAGTCTCGGGTCACCAATGGGATGTCGAGTCTTGTACATTGGGTTAATTTAACAGTCACAGTGGTTTCAAACGAACTTGGTTATGGTCTGGACATCTAGGGACTAACTAACCTACGGGTTATTAGTCTAAGTACTTGTAACTGTCATATGTTAGGTCGCCGCTTTACGGGGCTAGCATAGCTTGCTGATCTTATTCGTATTTCGAAGTAACGCAACCTAAGGTGAGTTTACGGCCCCTCTTTTAACTGGTTTCACTTTTTGGGGGAGAAAACATGTGTTAAACTTATGTTTTGGTAACAACTGTCATACTATGGGTTTCTATGGTTTACTATACGATCTTTGGAAGTCCCGGGGGAAACCATGAATGTGCGGGTTAGCACAACGGGGAAATGTGAATAGATCTATTGGGAGTGACCAACCCCGCTCGTCGGCTTGGAGGGTCGGCGAGTGCATATTGTCTCAAACAGGAACAGGTTTACTATTCGGGCACGACATCTGGTTTGCGAGTTAGTAATGGTTTTCCAATCGTTGTAGTAACAAAACATACGCCTAGGTAGCGTACTTTGGTTTACAAATTTATATAGTATGCACAGGTTGAACTTGATACATTGATTACAAAACCTGTGAACTCACCAGCATTTTTGTGCTGACGTAACTCTTACATGTTTTATCAGGTCGCTAAGGTAGCACTACGGAACTAGGGTGCACGCGTCTGCACGGCGTCTAGTTAGGATTGCATGGTTTTCAAACATTGAATATTTGGGTTACTTTTGGATTATGTTTTGAGAATAAGCTTCCGCTGTATTTGGGGATTTTAAACTATGTTTTTGAAATTGCATATGTTCATTTAGATTTGTTTATTGTGATCGTTGACTTGGATCCTGGTTTGTCATGCGCCTCGCGGTAAAACTCCGCAAGTGGATTTTGAGGGTGTGACACCCACAGACGCTCCTCCCTCCCCACGTCGCCCTCCTCCCTCCCCGAGCCGGCGTTGCCCATGTGCTTCTGTTTTTGACAAAGTTTTTGGACCTGAACAACAGGTTCCTTCAGGCTTCTTCACCATGCTGCCGGCAGTGATGTACGATAGGCAGTCTACCATGTTTAGTATCACCGTTGAACAGTCGGCTGCAGGCGCTAGAGCTCCAGTGTAGGTGGGCTAAGTGGACTGGAGATGAAGTTGTGATTAGGGTGGTAAGGGAGAGGAGGAGAATGGTTGTGGTAGTTGCTACCATTGTTGATGGAAACTGTTGTTATGTTTGTGCGTGCATGTGTTTGAAAATGATTTTTTTTTTTTTTTTTTTTTTTTTGAAGAAGAAGACAATGATGAGGGATTATTTGTGAGGGTGTGAGATGTTCAATAAGGTGAGGAATATCTTTTTGTGGTGGGTTATGGTTATTGTGAGTTGGTTTCGGGTGATAACAGAGGGTGTTGGTTCATGGTGGAGGGTCTCGATTATGGTGGGTTATGGTTTTTGGTTACGGTGCATATGTTAACTAACAAGCAGTCTTCTTCTTTAAGACGGCAGACGTTTGGTCCACTTATTCTCCTGTAAATGTGGTCCGCAAACTATAAACATTTTAGCCCTTTAAAAACAAACAACGCATACCTTAATGTTTTTCATGCTTTTTTAGCTCCTTTTTTTTTTTTTTTTTTTTTTTTTTTTTTTTTTTTTTGATGTTAGTTTCGTTAATAGATATATTTATTTTTTGTAAATAAATAGCATCTTGTGAAAGAATTATATTTTCCCTCGCCCCTCATAGAACACAGTTACGTATCAGTATATAATGTCACCTTCATGGGTTTATCACGAAATTAAAGTCAACGCCCTTATCTGTATATAAACAATTGGTTTTAGCTGCATAAAGTACCACTAACTTTGAAACCACCTAGTCATTACTCATCATAGCCCACCATGGATCCACATTCAGACATTATAGAAATCGATAGTAAAAGCTTGACTAACGAAAGCTTCGATCGAGGTTCAGAAATAATAAAAATTCAAACCGAAACCGAAACCGATTATGAAATCCCCATTGTTTCCATCTTCAAAGTACCAGAAACCATAACCACAAAAAAACCAGAGGCCTATAAACCACAGCAGATAGGTTTTGGTCCTCATCATGGGCCTGAAAGAAACAGAATGGAACAGAGAAAACGTTATGTGGTGGAAAAGATCCAACAGCATTACAAGATCAACGATTTCAAACTCACCGTCGTGGATAACGTCCTGGAAATTGTTCCAGACATCCGTGAGTACTACGAAATGCTACTGCAAGATGAGGATGCTTCCATGGCTAGGGAGTTTGCCATTGATGGTCTCTTCTTGCTGGATCTATTCCAATCTTATGGCAGTACATCTCGCAGAGATAGACTATTGGCACAAGACATATTGATGTTAGAGAACCAAATTCCTTTTATGGTGTTGGAGAAAATCCATAAGGCTTTGCGTCCGTCATCAACAGGTGATAACTGTTCACCTTCCATATATCGATGTTTTAGTGAGATCCATTCACCACTTGAGCTGTGTTCACCATTGTGTCCACCGTATGAGGTGTCTTTTCATGTAGAGCATCTGCTTAGTTACATGTATTATTCCATTTTATATAACGACTCGCGTGGTTTGGATCCCAGTTCGTTATTTACACTATCACCGTTCATGCTCTATCAAATTATATTATTTCTTGGAAAACTTCCCACAGAAATCATTAATCAACTATATGAACAAATTATAAGAGGTCTTCAAAAATTCTCCAACACTAAAAATACCCTCGCTTCGGCTTCCAAACTTCAAGATATAGCTGGATTCAGGTTTCGCTGTCTACCAAAAGATGGAGGCATACAAAATATAAAAATTGAAGGAAACTGCTTTTACCTGCCGTGTATTACTTTGAAAGATGACTCAGATGTTATATTAAGAAATTTGATTGCTTACGAACAATTGAATCGCAACTTCCGTCAGTCTCCACTCACTGAATACATGGTACTCATGTGTTGGATGCAGAGGATGTCAAGATTCTTAAAAATGTGAATATCATCCAAGGTGATTTGGGTGAGGATGAAGTTACCAAATTATTCACTGACATGAGCTTGAGAAGCATAGAGAATTCCAGTTTGAGAGAAAACATAGCTGCAGCAATCAAGTTTTATGAAAGTAGGCCAACCATCAGGGCATATCTGTTCTTGAAAAAACTAGCAAACTGGTTGCTGGTGGGTTTTACAGCTCTCGGAAGTTTTGCTAAAGCTACATGGAAGATTGTAGCATTCCTGATTACCATTGTGACAATGAGCACGTTAACGTACGAAGCTTATTGTGAGATTTTTGGCTGTGAACAAAAAAATGTTACGCTTTCATACGCTTCAAGTTAGCCTCAACGCTTATTGTGATGTTTGATCTAAAGCCGACTAGCTTGCTAGCAGTATGCTCCTCTGATTTTGATTGTTGTAGATGTTGTGGCACACGTCTAGTTAGCCTCACAGGTAGTATAATCTGGGCTAGCTAGCTTGCTCGCTTACAGTTTGCCTTCTGATTTTTCGTTGTAATGTATTGTTGTTGTGGTACGCTTCTAGTTAGCCTCACGGCTTATTCTGATGAATAATCTGGGCTGTCTAGCTAGCTGGCTTGCAGTTTGTTCTTAGTATTGTTTTGTGATCATTGTTGTGATGCTTTCCACCTAGCCTTATGGTTCATTGTAATGAATAATCTGCGCAGGCTAGCTAGCTGGGTCACAGTTTCTTCTTTTTATTTTGTGGTTCGCTTCTAGTTAGCCTTGGTTATTGTGTTGCTAAACTTGGCTACCTTTGCTCGTAGTAAGTTCATTGGATTTTCATTTTGGTATGCTTCTAGTTAGCCATAAAGCTGATTGTGATGTTTCACTGGGCTAGCCAGCTCGTTCACACTTATGTTCCTTGATTGTCGTGTTCCTTATTGTTGTTTTCAGAAGAATTATTTATTAAATTGCTTTTAAACTTATGCAAATAGGATACAAGTTTATTGATTAAGAGAACCTACTACATTATTTTATGTGTAAACTGTCATTTTAATTTGTGTGATTTGCTTCAAAATGTCATTTTTTATCCAAACAAAAAAAGTTTTTTTTTTGTACTCTGGCCCCCTCAAATTTTTACTTTTAATCATTTTCATCCATATTACTACCGTCATTATTTTTGCACCGTTAAATTCATAGTTGTTAAAAACCATCGCCTCTTGCGCCTAGGCCCATTTTTTAGGCAAAGCGATGCATTTGCGCTTTGAGTCTAGGAAATTGCGTTTTAATTCTCTAGGTGATGGTTTAGGCGCAAATTTCAGCTAGATTCCCAAATTTTGGAGAGTTTCCAGCCAAATTTGTTAAATTATGGCTAGATTCCAGCCAGATTTCCACTTTTATCTAAGGAAAATTACTTCTATACACTAACTAGGTGAAATCCCGTGTGAAAACACGGATACACTAAATCCAACTAAAGCTGAAAATCCATTCATTGATTGTTGTGCTTCTGCCTTTAGTAACCACTGATAAATTAAATAGTTGATTGGAAACCACTGATGAATCGGTAACGACTGATGAATGAATCAGCTGATGATTATCCACGGATGAAGCAAGCAACAGAGGATGAAACAAACTTCTGATGACAGCAAGGGTTTGCATTCAACAGGTGTTGTCATCAGAAGTTTGTTTTTAGAGTAGACCCATTGAACAGAGTAGACCCATTAGTAATAAAACGCTCGTTTTTTTTCGTTCTTTGTATAGCACTATGGTACTCGTTGGAAAGATGATAAAGCACTCGTTAATTTGGTGTAATTTTTTTTTCAAAAAAAGTGTCGTTTAAAAAAGTTATTAACATTTGAAAATCATGGGGAAAGTGCATGTGCCATGCACATGATAGAGAAAAAATAATTTAATGTAGATGGAGTATCCATGACCCATCTAAATGACCCAGTAAAATGAACGGGAAAAAAATTAAAGGAAGCTCTCATAAGGTGTCATGTGTCCCTCATTAGCTTTCATTTATTTATTATAGAAGATACATAAATATTTTAAAACTTTTGATACTAACTAGATGAAAAATAGTATTATTTTAATATATTTGTACTTTATTTTCGTTGTTCGTTTTTTTTATCTCAGGCCCTCGCCCTTTTGGCGCCTCGCGCCTAGGCCCCAGGCGAGGCCTATGCGCCTTGAGTGCGCCTAGCGCCTTTGATAACTATGGTTAAATCAGATAATTTTTGCTGATATAAATATTGCTGATATAAACTGAGTTATTTTATTTTTATAAACTGAGTTGTTTTATTTTTATAAATTTCTGGAACACCATCAAATGGGTTAAAATTAGGCATGAGTTCGATACAGAATCAATCCCGATGCCAGTTTTTGTCAAACCTTGGTTCCGATACCAAAAATATATGGTATGGTATGGTGCAGGGATGATAATGAAAAAAAAAAGGTTTATAGACAAGTTGACAAAAATGCCCTTGATTTAACGGTGCAGGAATGAATGACTTTAGTGGGATGGATGAAAATGACAAAAAGTGAAAATGTAATGGAGCCAGATTAGAAAAATAAACTTTTTAGATGAAAATGACATTTTGAGGCAAACATTGTAGACTTAAATGACACTTTACCTTTATTTTATTAAAATATGTATTTCATTTCTATGAATAAATGGACAAAAGAAATGATTTTGTATTATTTGCTTGTATGTTTTACAATGAGAATGTACAAGGTATTTATACACAAGAAGAACATTTACAGGAGGAAATCAAACTCAATACAATTATTATTATTATTGACCAAAATTAAAGGTAATAATGTTCTGATTTGGTGGAAGAGGATTATGGAATCCTCATTATTGTTAGGAAGAGGTTTTGTGAGAGTATCAGATGGTTGGTCTGTCGAGTCAATATGAAATACTTTTAGTTGACCAGCCGCAACCTTTTCCCTGACGAAGTGATAATCAAGGGCGACGTGCTTCATTCTTAAGTGATACACCGGATTGGAACATAGGTATGTGACCCCCTTGTTATCACAATAGAGATTCGGTGATGTTGAGAGTAAGGCGTGAAGTTCTTTGAGGAGATTTTGAACCCATGATACTTCAGCTGCGGCATTAGCCAAAGCTCGGCTTCTGTAGCGGATCTTGAGACTGTTTTTTGCCGAGTAGACTTACATGAGACTATGTTGGAGCCAAGATAGATAAGATAAGCAGTTGTGGACCGGCCGCCATCACGAATGCCACCCCAATCCGAGTCAGGAAAGGCAGTAATGGTTATGGGTTCACATTTCTTTAGGAACAACCCATGATGAATAGTGCCTTTCAGATAGCGCATGACACGTTTTTAGAATCTGCATATGTTTTGTGGTGGGCGCATGCATGTATTGAGACAATTTGTTGACTGCAAAGCACACATCTGGCCGAGTGAAGGCAAGATATTGAAGCGAACCAATGATTTTTCGATAGATTGTTGGATCAATGCGGGATGAACCATCATCTGGAGAAAGAGCTTCCGAGGAGCTTAATGGTGTTGCAACATCTTTTGCGCCATCATTTTACAATTGATTAAGAGGTCACTGATATGCTGGTGTTGCGAGAGGAAGATGCCATGAGTAGTTGGTACGACTTCAATGCCCAGAAAATGATGTAGGTCCCCTAGGTCCTTGAGAGAAAATCGCTTGGACAGTTAGGTGACAAAGTTGTTCATGAAGCTTGTTTGGTTACATGTTAAGATAATATCATCTACATAGACTAAAAAAATACACAAGTACCCCATTAGTGTTATAGACAAAAAGCGAGGCATCCGAGTGAGATTCGTGAAAACCAAAATTTAGAAGAAATTGTTTGAGTTCCATGTATCACGCTCGCAGTTCTTTTTTTAGTCCATATAGAGATTTCCGAAGTTTACAAATGTGATTTGAAAATTGTGGATTAGTAAACCTGGGTGGTTGAACCATAGAAACATTTTCATGCAAGGTACCTTGTAAAAAGGCATTGCTGACATCTAGTTTCCTTAAGATCCAATTGCTAGAAAGGGCAAGAGAGAGAACCACACGAATGGTTACGGGTTCAGTGACTCGGCTGAAAGTTTCAAAGAATTCTTTCCTCGGTTGTTGATGGAAGCCTTTTGTGACTAAACATGCTTTATACTTGTCAATACACCCATCCAGTTTGCATTTGACGCGAAATACCCATTTGCAACCGATAGGTGTATTGATGTGCTATGTATGGTCTAAAAATAATAAAGTAACCTAGACACCTAGTAATATAGAACAGACTCAACTAAACTAGACCACACGATAGGCAAGTGTACCTATCAATGCAGTACAGACTAAGTAAGTCCGAGTATCGAACCCACAGGATACAACTAGAAAACAAAACTAGACTCGACTAAGACTTAACAAAATTGGTTTATAAATGATTTTTGGGTTTTTGAAATAATTAATTAAAAGAAATAAAATAATTAAATAAGATAAATAGACAGGAAGGATAACTGAGGAAAATATCAGGATAGGAAGGCAACGACCTAGGCCAAGAATCCTACATGCAAACTCACAACTCTCGGTAATGGAAAACTGAATGGCTACCAGATTCTAAAGATAACTTAAGAAATCCTAAGACGTGCTAGATCTTGTTAGTGCATTATTCATGTATGTCCCTAGCTAGTGATTCGGTACAGAATGTCGAAGGTTCAGATAATCAGAAAACGACGAAGACTTTAACATGTGTTAAAAAGTGCTGATTACATGTGTTAAAAGTGCTGATGACCTGAATGTGGACAAAATGGGCGAAGGTGGAAATTCAATGGACAAAAGGGGCGAATGTAGAATAAAAAGGGGCGAATGTGGAAAGTTTCCACATTCGACCAGTCACACTGGGCGAATGTGGAATCTGTCCACATTCGCACCATGAAAAGGGGCGAACCTGCAGAGGCTATAAATAGATTTTGAGTATTTGTGATAAACAGAGAGTTATCATTTGTGTCCAGGTTCAGTGCAGGTTCAGTAGTGTTTTTGTGAAAGTGTCTTTGTGATTCTAGATTAACATAAACGTTGTAATTGCTTATTAATTGAAAGTTAATCTATGAAAATGATATTGAAAATGATCTTGATTGTGTCGTGATTAGCATCTTATCAATTTGTTCAGATCTAGGGTTTCCGCACCTAGATTTGTGACTTGTATGATCATAATATCCTGTTTTAGATAAAATCCAACGCTCACAAAGTGGTATCAGAGCATAGAGGATCATACAACAACAAGTTTGATAAGATCAGAGTTGATTTGGACATGTTTTAGACAAATTATCATCTGTTTTTACAAAAACTCTTATAAAACATAGTTTTTGATCGATTTAAAGGTGATTTTGTGGTCAAATTCAAGTTTTCCAAGACTTAAAGTTGTTCCAAATCAAATCCGAAACATAACCTGATTGAGATCATTGAAATCCATGAACTTTTGAAAATCTCAGATCAAAATAACCGTTTTTCAAACAATAACCGTTTTTCAAAAGTGAGATCTGACTGCACTGGGCGAACCTGGACATTATGGGCGAATCTGGAATCTCCATCTGATAAACTGGGCGAACCTGGAACTAAACTGGGCGAACCTGGATCTAAACAGGGCGAACCTGAAATTTTTTGGGCGAATCTGGAATTGAACTGGGCGAACCTGGAAATTTTTGGGCGAACGTGGATTTTGAATTTTAATATTCTACATTCTGGTGATTATTTTACATTCGGCTGATACTTTTGGGCGAACGTGGAATCAAAAGGGGCGAACGTAGAATTACCAGGGGCAATTTTTGAAGATTTTCTAAGTGTTGAATTTTTCCAAGTTCGTGATCATGTGGACATGTAGAACGGAAGAGGAGATCCAAGCTCTAGTAGAAGCTGAAAGAAAGCGACAACGTTTACTGAGACAAAATTCTCAAGTTGACAATAGTTGGAGATTTCCAATGACACCGAAACCAACCGATGAAATGGTACAAGTTAACAAGTGTGTTAACAGAGAAGGTGTTCATAGGAATGTTGTATGTTTAGTCAAACAAATGAGACATGATGATTCCAGTGAAGTGTCAAAGAGTGATTCGAGTTCTGATACGAGTTCAGAACAAAGTACATCAGAACAGAGTGATAGTTCAAATGGTGATGCAAAATCTGATAATGGTAATAAATCAGATGATGAGGTAAGTGCTAGTTGTTTTAAATGTGTCAAGTTGAATTGTGAATTGATGACACTTATTGAGGACAAACAGAAACTAGCAAATGAACTAGAAAATTGTAAAAACAAAATTAAAGTTTTTGAAAAGAATGAAAAAGATTTGTTAAATAAAATTGAATCTTTAAAGAAAGAAATGTTAGAAATGAATAAAAGTGTTTCAAAGAATACTTCCACATCAGAGTTGGAAATCACAACACCTTGCGTTGTTAATTCTGATTCTGAAGTGAAGCAAGTGTTTGAACAGAAAACTGAAAATGTTGAAACAACTTCAGAATCTGAATCTGAAGAAAAACCCATATTCAGTTTTCCTGAAGGAGTTGAAGGATCCTACATGTTGGAAGGACATGACAAATTGATGTTCAACAAAGATTTTCTAATTGAGAATATCGACCAATCTCTACTTAAATGTATTTTTGTTGATAATCTTGATTTGTTAAATCAATTTAGAAATCAATTTGATCATCTTCATTTTGCACTCAGTCCTAACCAACATGAGAATAAAGAGGATCAAAAGAAAAATGTTGAAAATAAGAATGGTCCTAAAGTAAAGGGATCAAAACCATACAAATCGAAAGGAAATGATCAGATGAAAAACTCTCATCAAAAGAATTCAAGAGATTTTTCATCTAGATCATATGACTATTATGATTATTCATATAAATCTCGATTTGATGGTTATTGGGGAAACAACTCACCACAGTATTCTCATGGTTATGTTGAATGGAGAAACTGTTTTGAATGTGGTGAAGTTGGACATATTGCTGCTCATTGTCCCTATTGGTATTGGGATGACGGGTATGCATGTGATTTTGAAGAGTATAGGTCTTGTTATAACTGCGGAGAGTGTGAGCATTTAGTTGCTTACTGTCCGTATGTTAAACAGAAAAAGACAGAAGTGAAATTTGCTAAAAATTCAGGCAATGTCAGAAAGCCTGTGTCCCCAAAACCAATCAAGAAGCAAAAGGGGAAACAGGTTGTGTATGACAATCGTAACAAAATTGCATTGAATAAAAATGGAGATTGTGGATGGGTTGCTAAGGTAAGGGGGAGTTCTAAGGCTAAGTCTAAGAATAACTCTAAACCTGGGTCTTCATCAGTTAAGTCTGAGAAGATTCCAAACAAAGTTCAGAAGCAGGTGTCAAACATGAAACCTGAAAAGTCAAAAATTAAAACGATTTCAACAAAATCTAAAATAAACTCTGAACGTGTTTGGAAACCCAAATCACTTTCTAAGTCTATAGCAATTTCTACTTCAAATCAATCCATTGAAAAACCAATTGATTTTTCAAAAGGAGAATGGATTGATGTTCCAAGAATTGATGACCTTGGACGACCCATCATTGTGAAGGGATGGGTGCCTCTCTCATGCTAATTGTTTAATAAGTGTGCAGATTGTTCCAGACAGACCTATTAGCTATTCTTTGATAAGTTGATAGTGGAGCATCTGTAAACACACTATTTATTGGAGAGGTGAAGGTCAAGGAAGGGTTATTGAAGAAGGAAAACATGATTTCAATAGAGAGGAGAGTGTTTGTAGTTTGACTCCAACCTGTGAAGCCGGAAAAAGTGAAATCTCTTGCAATTGCTCTCAGGTGTTGAATTTCAATAACAGATACGACAAAATGGTTTGCTAATTGAAAAATCTTAATAAGTCTAGTAATCTGAGTTGAAAATTTTTTAAAAAAAAACTCAGTGGGTAAACCGCATCGGATATCATTTTATTTTGTTTTTCTTCAAAAAGTTTAAAAATCCAAAAATATGCTTATTTTTAGATTTTTAGGGGGAGAAAAATTTCAGAAAAATCAAAATAAAAATTAGAAAATCAAAAATGAGTTTTTCCTGGAGAATAAGATGAGATGATAGTACATCAGTGGACTGTCAGACTACTCTAAAAACAAAAATAATTTGAGTAGCCACTACAATTATATATTGGTAGGCTTGAAATCAAAATTTAAAGTTCAGCATGGTGATATAAATTTTAAAATCAATAACTGATAATCATGTGGATCAACGTATCGTTGGCATATGGTCTTAGTACCGAAATTTCGTTTGATAGATTGCCAAAATCGGAGGTTTCGGGTCGTTATATTGAAAGTTATCTGGGGATAGCCTAACTGATCTTTTGTCGTATTGATTTACGGACCTAGATCAGTCAGGGTATCTTATTAAAAGATCTTTAATGACAAAACCTTAAGTTACCGAATGAGGAACTTAACATGTGTGATGATAATCAAAGATTATCTAATGCATCGTATCCAATCATTGATGCAAATCATGATTGATATTAGTCCTCACCCTAGTAGAGTGCACAAGTCGCTTTGAAGCATTAATTTGCTGACCTGTCACCGCTGTGCCTCATACCTTGTAACAAACAGATAACTACAGTATAATCACGCGTTGCAATGAAACTTTGCGCAATTCTTGATACGGGAATGTGTCGCGTGTGCGGGGACCATAGATTTTTCAGTATCTAATATTACCATAATGTATCTAAAGTGCTGAACAATGAATGATGATTTTGAGTTTAAGTGGACAAACATACTGGTAATGGTTGTAGGATGCTTAATGACAAAAACAGAAAATTGATCAAAAAGAGTTATGACTGACTGTTTCAATACTGATATGATCCTCTTAACCGGAAAATTCACAAAAAATATGTTGAATTTACTTTTATGCAATTACATTGGAAAATTCAAAAAGATTTTTGGTGTGTTTTAGCTTAAATTTTGAAAAATCAAAAAGTTTTGTTTCAACTTTATTTTCGATAACCGATGTTGGGATACTGAATGAGAATGCTCAGATACTTAAAAAGTTGAAAAAGAGTTCAAATTTTTTAAGTTTCTGGTGCATATTGAAAATGTTGTATAGTTTAGGGGGAGAACTATTGAGGGTCAAAAGGAATGTGAAGAGTACTTCCGAGATTTTTGTCGTGTCTAACGCCGGTTGTAGTTTGTGCAGTTTTTAGTTAATTTTTTCTGCAGAATCAAATACAACAGGTGCACTACTCAAGATTCATCGACAAATTGTGTAACCGAACAAGACCCAAACCTGAACATCAAGATTACCAGAACAACAGAAGTTAGTAAGAAGTTAAAGAAATGATGAAGATTGAAGAAATCAAGATTATCGTCTATTTTCATCTCTGAATGAACAAATGAAAAAGCTAAGATTTCTTGAGTCTGTCTGAGATTTCGAAGCTTACTGGAGAGATAGATAGGAATTTCGACACAAACGTGCATGAAGATGGAAAGTTTTCAATCAATACTTGAAGAAATTGATAACTTTCTGCTTTGGTACATCACTAGCTAGGTCCAAGGGGGAGATTGTTAGTGCATTATTCATGTATGTCCCTAGCTAGTGATTCGGTACAGAATGTCGAAGGTTCAGATAATCAGAAAACGACGAAGACTTTAACATGTGTTAAAAAGTGCTGATTACATGTGTTAAAAGTGCTGATGACCTGAATGTGGACAAAATGGGCGAAGGTGGAAATTCAATGGACAAAAGGGGCGAATGTAGAATAAAAAGGGGCGAATGTGGAAAGTTTCCACATTCGACCAGTCACACTGGGCGAATGTGGAATCTGTCCACATTCGCACCATGAAAAGGGGCGAACCTGCAGAGCCTATAAATAGATTTTGAGTATTTGTGATAAACAGAGAGTTATCATTTGTGTCCAGGTTCAGTGCAGGTTCAGTAGTGTTTTTGTGAAAGTGTCTTTGTGATTCTAGATTAACATAAACGTTGTAATTGCTTATTAATTGAAAGTTAATCTATGAAAATGATATTGAAAATGATCTTGATTGTGTCGTGATTAGCATCTTATCAATTTGTTCAGATCTAGGGTTTCCGCACCTAGATTTGTGACTTGTATGATCATAATATCCTGTTTTAGATAAAATCCAACGCTCACAGATCTCCTCCCGGTCTCACCAACACAGCCCAAAGAATCCTATGGAATAAAACACTGGCTATCTAGCTCGGATCACCTCCCGGTCTCACCTCACTAAGAATGTAAAGGTACTCTAATGACTTGATCACCTCCCGGTCTCTCTAATCACAATACACCGAAGATGTAAAGGAGTAATTTAATTGGGTTAACTATGATTTGGAATTGCAAGAAACTAAAGACAACTAGGATAGGATCACCTCCCGGTCTCACCCAAAACCTAACACCTAAAGCTCTAGACAACCCAACATTCCATCACCTCCCAGTCTCAAGAATGGAAGAATACTTAAGTCCTCTAAATTCTCTAATCAAGTTCCTATGGCTTTCGGTACCAAAACCATAAACTAAGCTACAAGCACCAAGCAGGTAACCCTAATAAACATCCAAACATGAAAGACATTCACTAAGACGTTTATGGAACTCTCAAAAATAATAAATTAGACTTAAGTACGCACACACATCATAATAAACACCAACCAAATCGTTACCAAAACATTAACCATTCAAAAATAAATCCAAAACCGAAAACTATAAATTTATCATGCAGTCATCATACAACCTAGGTAGTGGTTCAAGATTTAGCTACTCATAATAATGAAAAACAATAAAAACAAAGGTTCAAAATAAAATATAGTCATGGTCTCAACATTCATGAACACAGAGTAAATAAATATAAGAACTAGAACTTGCAGTGATCGAACCCGTAGCTTTAGTCTTGAACCCGTGCCTTCCTGGCCTTCACTTCCTCTCCACTTTTTGATTTGGAGCTGCTGTTGTTGATTCCCTTCTGTCCAAGGCGGCTGTGTCAAGATGTCCTCCGAAATAATAATCTCTTCCAATTTATAATGTGCCCTCCAACCCATACGAGATGGGCTTATCACATTTAGTATTATTCTTTTTTTTCTTTAAAAAAAACTAACGGGACTTTTTAACCTTTTTCTTTTCAACAACAATTATTATTATTATTATTAGTAGTAGTAGTAGTAGTAGTCGGCTTTGCTCGAACCAGGTGCCCGCGTTTTGATTATTTTCACTGTTTTAAGCTCCTTTCTCACGAACACATACAAAATAATTAAAATAAATAAATACATAATAAAAACAACACAAAATGAATAAAATCTCGACCAAGTAATATAAAAAATACATAGGAAAAGAGATGTGTTTTACAACACATCATGTATGGGTATAGGATGGAACAAGTTCCCAAGTTTGGTTGTGTATGAGAGCGTTGTATTCTCCATCCATTGCTTTCCTCCATAATGGGTCTTTGATAGCTTTGGAGACACACGATGGTTCAATGGTAGGAGGAATCGGATGAATGGTGGTGTGATTGATAAAGCTAGAACCATAGTATTTGGGGTTTGGTTTTCAGCTTCCTGGAGGGAGAGGGGTGGGCATGGATAGTGTATTTGTGGGAGAGGTGGGGAGATGATGGTGTGGTTTGAGCAGATGGTAGGATGGTGGTGGAGGTGTTGTCGGTTGGAGAAGAGGGTGTGGGATCTAATGTAGTTGTGTGATCGGGCATTTGGGATTCTAGTGTGGAAGGAACAGGAGCGGTGATAGGGGTGGAAGTTGATTGATTGGTAGAGGTTAGGGTTGGATGGTGGGTTAGCGAATTAAGAGGAGATTGGTTAGAGGATGGCATGGTCTATGAGTCATTAGCGAGTGATGAGGCAGAAGGTGATTGATTTGTGGAGGGTGGGGTTGGTATTTAGGAAGATGAGGAATCGGGTGAAGAGGGTGGGTCACTTGTGTTTGGAGTGTGGATGTTTAGGAATGATGTATAGGTGTGGGTACTGGGTTTCGAGTTTAGTGTATGAAGAGGGAAGGTGTGTTGAATAAACTCAACATGTCGTGAGTGGTATAGTTTATTGGTGTTGGGGTCAAAGCATTTATAGGCTGATTTTGAGGAGGAGTAACCAAGAAAGATGCATGATGTGGATCGTGGTTGTAATTTGGAAGTGGTATAAGGACGTAGCCATTGGTAGCAAAGGCATCCAAATAGATTAAGTTTGGAATAAGTGGGAATAACATTGAATAACATTTCATAAGGTAATTTGGATGCCTTTGCTACAAAGAACTTTCTAATTGGCGCGCCTTTGATCCGAAAATGGAAACAATGATGATTGATGTAACATCGCACATTTTCCCCAAATTTTTAATTAATAATAACCACCACTTTACCTGATATATTTTTCGTTAGACAATTTTTACGCGAATTCAAAACAATATATGTTTTAAAAACACCTTATACTAATAATTATTTGATAAAATTATTGGATCTCGTTGTCGTAATGGGTTTTAAATTTTTTTTCGTAAACATTATTAACCAGTATAATGATAATATGTATTTAATAATATAGTCTATATGTTTAAAAGGCTTAAAAAATAAAATGTTGGAACCGGGACTCGAACCCGCGTCCAACCAACTTATCACACAAGCATAAACCATTGAGCCACGCGGGCTGTTGTGTTTAAACCCAGACACAAATAAACTTAACACGTTCAATAATTAACCTAGTCAATCAAACAGGAGTCAAACCCCGATCGAACCCATTCAATTGAGTTTTGATCCCGCGTTTTGTGTTTGATTATGTAAGGAATTTGTTTGACCGGCCTTTCAGCGTATTCCCCACGCAAAAATTCCATCAAAACATACCAAAATTGGACCATTTACGCGTATGCATTAACACCTCGGTCAAACTTTCCTTTTCGTCGAATTCGTATGTAATAATATAAATTGGACATTCCAATGTGACCTAAAGAAGCCAAATAACAAACCCTCACACTAAATTCTCTGTTTCGTTCGCTCAAACTTGCATAATCAAAGTCGTTTGACTTTTCAGTTGACCATCTTAATCAAGCCCTACAACTCATTGTAAGTGTTGATTCGATACAAGTTTTTGTTCCAGGTTACGGGCCGATCAATAACCCTAATATTTCTGGGGTTATTGCTCGTTAATTAGTACGATTGTAGATCTAAGGTTCATACATCTTATTTTGGGGAAGATGACACATCGCGGGCGTCATATATATTTTTAACAATCTAAGAATAATCATCAGCTGATCTATAGATCAGCTGGTGATACACTTTGTGTTAAAAACGTGAACCGGCTCATGCTGGGTTTCGAAACCAGGCACACCTTTTTAATTCTTGATAATTATTCATGATATAATCCAAACATCCTATACAAATAACTGAATCTAATTCTAACTATTCTCAGGGTCTAGACCAGCTGGTCTGGGCTTGTGATTTAAACCCATCAAATCAGTCTGACCCCGGGTTCGATTCCTAGCACCCACAAACTTTTTTTTTTTTAAAAAAACTCTTTATTATATAATTTTTGTCATTATCTTTTAAAATAGTTTTCAAATGCTAAAAATGATTTATAAATCCTATAAAACTTATTTTATGTTATTCAGATGGTAAAGACGATTATACAATTTTAAATTTTTCAAAAATCATTTATTTAATATATATAAAAAATATTACAAATTTATTCATTTATACGTTAAAAATTCTATAAAAATATCTAAACGATTTTTATAGAAGTCCACAAAAATTATTTTGAACTTATAAATCAATGACCTTTTCAGAACTAAATTTTTATTTCAGAAAAACTTTTTTTATTACTTTTAATTAATTTTTGCTATTTTAAATCATAAATAATTCGTAATAAATTCATTTTACACTCTTTTTACATCAAAATTTTACATAAATTATTTTTGTTCATTTAGGACAAAAATATAATTTTTAATTTGAAACTTTATGAATTTTAATCTTTTTAGACATTAACACTATATTTTGACAAATAAATATTAATATACTATATATTCAATAATTAAGAAAATAATTTTTATAAAATTATTTTCACACTTACAACATTATAATACAACCATCTTTAATCAAAATTTTACAAAAAGTACTCTTAATTATTTATTTCCCTAAATTTCTTTATTTATTAACTCATTAACAATTTATCTAAATTAACCCTTAAACAATCATCAACCCCCAAATTAGGAACCCTAGAATACCTTTAGACTAGAAAACTTAGACTTATTTTATTGCCTTGATCTTAGGGTAATACTTGGAATCGTTTGTGCCACATTTAGACTATTTCAAAGGATTCAAGACTTGTGCTAAAGTGAGTTTACATAGCCTCTTTTTCACTATTTTGGGGTGAAACATGTTACATTTTCAATTGCAATTCAACATAAGTGTCTATGTGTTATTATATGTTGCATTATAGTCTAAACATTACTATGGTAAGCACAATTAGACTAGCACAATCATTAACTCCGTACAAGCCAACGATACACAATGATAGATCTATTGGACTGATAACCCCACCCGGATACTTGTACCTCCAGTATGGGTAGCATGGGTGATTGTTACCGCAACAAAAATGAGTGAACCATATGCGTATGGGATGGACCACAATATTCAAGTCACAAGGTTTAATTATGCACACGATTTACCAGGTAGTATTGTTTTCACATATGGAGTAGACTTGCCATGACACTCGAATTGTACAAGTTTTATTCAATATTCAAACCTATGTAATTCTCACCAACTTTTGTTGACCCAAAATATTTTCAAACTTAACATGTTTCAGGTTATAGCTTTGCTTAAAGATTAGAGTTAATTCTTGAAGATTTGTATTTAGTATTTCTCATTTGATGTATAAATTCTTTTAGAACAATTGTATGTAATTTATTTAATCAATTATGGAAATTTATCATTTACCATGAGCTACTGAAAAATCATCACAATGTGACACCTTGATGTTTCCGTCATCGGTTGGGGTGTTACAGATTGGTATCAGAGCCTTAGTTATAGGAAATTAGGTTATTGGAAAAATTATATAGACTATAACCTTAGGGATTTTAAACCAGTACTCGTTCCTCTTACTTGCAACTCTACTTGTTTCTATTCTCTATCTCCATCCTACTTCTTATCCCTACTTTAGCCCCTACAAGATGATTACTCTCCATCACTGGATCTACCCTTAGACTAATAGGACAAATTCTCAGGTCCTAACCTGAACTACCTTGATAATCTCGTCGAAGTTTTATATTCTAAGAACGAACACGTGCAATCTGGAAGGGTGAACGCCTGTATTCTGAGTTTTCTGTCTAGGACTGGCATTGCGCATAAATCCCAATCAGACGAGGGACTCGGATGCCTACCTGGGAATTCTCGGGATGAGTGTTCACTTATAGGCTAAAGCATGTCTTCACTATGTTATTAGAATCTAGAAGCTTTGATAAGTCAACGTTTTCGTTTATTCATTTTAATTAATGAATAAATGATTACACTCACTTTCCTTATAACTAAGCTTTAAATCTCAAAATTTTACAGCTTAAATCAATCCCATTTCATAAACATATATAGATTTCACAATCACACTTCATCTTACCATCTTAGCCACATGTTTGATTATTTTCAACACCCTACCCAAATCATATTATTTCCTTTCTCAACATGTTATATATTTTTAAACTGTAACCCCATAACCTGAGTATACCCTAACACAACACTAAAGATTTCTTAATATTGTCAAATTTTCATTACCTATAAACTATGGAAAATATATATTTTTTCGTCAAAAGATGTGCATAAACTTAATTTCTAAGTTCAAATGTTTATTCATTAGCGTAACAAAGGATTTTCGATATAATGTCATTTGATCTATAAAACCTAATGTCGTGTTTAGAATCTCTGACTAACTGAAATATTCTGATCTAAAGCCACTTAAATTGTACTATTTAACAACTTTTGTTTTATATACAAAACCAATTTTTACAAAAAAATAAAAATAAAATCTTTCCATCCTTATGAACAAAATTTAATCTCCAATTCCCCCATTGACACCTACTTATTTTCAACATGTTCGAACTTTTACGATTTTGGTGTTCACCACAATCGCGTTTTCTCATACGCTCGATTTTAATATTTGATTTAAACCCCACGATTCATGCTGCTAAATAATATCCTTACTATTTGTGCCTCATTGAAAACCTATAAAATAAACCCTTTATTAACTATTTTCACGTTCACTATCTTTCATAACTTTAATGATACTTTGAGTTCTTCATCATCCTCTCAAGAACTAAATTCATATTCTTTACCTTCTTGAACATGAACTTGATCCCTATGATAATCAAACTATTGAAAACTTGATTGTTCGATTCTTAGTTATGCATGACGATTTGATTATCTACTTGAACATTTGATTATTCATGATACTTGAAACCATGGAATATAAACTATTTGCTATAAACACACCTAGAGTCATTAACCTTGTCTAGGGAAACTCTATTTAAACTCGCATGCTATACTTGATACTTGATGCATTTACAAACTTGCTTACATGTATGTATTATCAATTTGCAACTCATGTGTTAAACCTAAAACAATTGTTACACTTAATCAAACAACTGGTAGAGGATGAAGTACTTGCTCAACAGTTAGTAGAGTACCTAATAACCTGCTCAACGATTGGTAGAGGTCATCATGTCTGCTCAACAGTCGGTAGAGGTTCTAATAACCTGCTTAACGACTGGTAGAGGCTATCGCACCTGCTCAACAATCGGTAAAGGTTCCTACTCACTGACTGGTAGAAGTCTTTTTCCTGCTCAACAGTTGGACTCAATTTTTGGATACATTATACACGTAAATTGATACAAAGATTTATTAGACTCATTGATACAAAGATTCAATCACAAGGTTATTTTACGTTGTTTGTTTTACATGTGTGTTTGAGTCATTGAAGGACACAAAACCCTAATGTAAGGTAAATTGGTGATTACGGTCCGGAACGTAATCATGAATTTACAGGTACGTTAAGGTAGTGTGAAATTCTATCAAGGTTTTCGGTAGGTAACCAATTATAAACCCTAGTTACCTAGTAGTTCATTTAGTCTTTCTATAGTCAATCAACTCATGCATTTGTTTTAGGATTCCTAAAACTAAAGTTTAGTATTTTGCTAGATTCTTATTCTCCTTGATATTTCAGATGAACCTAATCCAACCCTTAAAACTCACAAATATCAAACCTCTTACCCAAATTATTCGAAACAGATTATTCTATTACATATAAATTCATGTTTTGCCTTTACCCAAATTTTTCCAAACCACAATTGCCCTAACTTCTACCCAATCACCATCAACCCTATGTTTTTAAAAACTTCGGGACAAAGTTTTCAAAAGTAAGGGAGACTGTAACATCACACATTTTCCCCAAATTTTTAATTAATAAAAACCACCACTTTACCTTTTTGACAATTTTTACGCGAATTCAAAACAATATATGTTTTAAAAACACCTTATACTAATAATTATTTGATAAAATCATTAGATCTCGTTGTCGTAATAGGTTTTAAACTTTTTTCGTAAACATTATTAGCTAGTATAACCATAATATGTATTTAATAATATAGTCTATATGTTTAAAAGTCTTAAAAAAAATGTTGGAACCGGGACTCCAACCCGCGTCCAACCAACTTATCACACAAGCATCAACCACTGAACCACACGGGCTGTTGTGTTTAAACCCAGACACAAATAAACTTAACACGTTCCATAATTAACCTAGTCAATCAAATAGAAGTCAACCCCCGATCGAACCCGTTCAATTGAGTTTTGATCCCTCGTTTTGTGTTTGATTATGTAAGGAATGTGTTTGACCGGCCTTTCAGCGTATTCCCCACGCAAAAATTCCATCAAAACATACCAAAATTGGACCATTAACGCGTATGCATTAACACCTCGGTCAAACTTTCCTTTTCGTCGAATTCGTATGTAATAATATAAATTGGACACTCCTAGGTGACCTAAAGGAGCCGAATAACAAACCCTCACACTAAATTCTCTGTTTCGTTTGCTCAAACTTGCATAATTTTGAATTTTTTAAAAATCATTTATTTAATATATATATAAAAAATATTACAAGTTTATTCATTTATAAGTGAAAAATTCTATAAAAATGTCTAAACGATCTTATAAAAGTCCACAAAAATTATTTTGAACTTATAAATCAGTGACCTTTTCAGAACTAAATTTTAATTTTAGAAAAACTTATTTTATTATTTTTAATTAATTTTTGCTATTTTAAATCATAAATAATTCATAATAAATTCATTTTACACTCTTTTACATCAAAATTTTATATAAATTATTTTTGTTCATTTAGGACAGAAATATAATTTTTAATTTGAAACTTTAGGAATTTTAATATTTTTAGACATTAATACTATATTTTGACAAATAAATACTAATATACTATATATTCAATAATTAAGAAAATAATTTTTTAAATTTATTTTCATATTTACAACATTATAATACAACTATCTTTAATCAAAATTTTACAAAAAGTCCTCCTAGTTATTTATTTCCCAAAATTTCTTTATTTATTAACTCATTAACAATTTATTTAAATTAACCCTTAAACAATCATCAACCCCTAAATTAGGAACCCTAGAATACCTTTAGACTAGAAAACTTAGACTTATTTTATTGCCTTGAACTTAGGGTAATACTTGGAATTGTTTGTGCCACATTTGACTATTTCAAAGGATTCAAGACTTGTGCTAAGCCCCTTTTTCACTATTTTGGTGTGAAACATGTTACATTTTCAATTGCAATTCAACATAAGTGTCTATGTGTTATTCTATGTTGCATTATGTCTTAAACATTAATATGGTAAGAACAATTAGACTCGCATAATCATTCACTCCGTACAATCCAACGATACACAATGATAGATCTATTGGATTGACAACCCCACCCGGATACGTGTACCTCCAGTATGGGTAGCGTGGGTGATTGTTATCGCAACAAAAATGAGTGAACCATATGCGTATGGGATGGGTCACAATATTCTAGTCACAAGGTTTGATTATGCACACGATTTACCGGGTAGTATTGTTTTCACATATGGACTAGACTTGCCATGACACTCGAATTTGTGACATCCGTCACTTTCTTTTTATTTTATAATAATAATAATAATAATAATAATAATAATAATCATAATAATCATAATAATAATAATACCAACATTTTAAACTAAACCTTTAAAACAAACTCAAACCCAACCCAATATTCTTTCTTTCTTTCCCACTCCTGAGCCCAATCCAGATCTGGCCCAGACACGCAGGCCCAACCAAACCTAAGCCCACAGCAGGCCCATCTTCCCTTCCCCTTATCTCTGCTTAAAAAAAAATAATAATATGGACGAGCCGGGGATCGAACCTGAGTCCCCACCCGGTCCGTTTGACGCAACACACACACCACAACCAACCGGGCTACACCTCATTTCTGAATTAAACCCAATCCTAATTATATATAAACCCACAATAAAACGCCTCATCCTTCTTCTAACTCGCTGCTGCATCAGCCGAGTATTATGCCATGTTTGACCTCATTATCACAACTATTTTTGGAAAGGAAATTCGTAATTGATTTCTGATTTTGACCGACTATAGTTAACGCATTAAAACAGCCCCTAAAGACCCGTGTTTCAGCTCGATTTCGAGCATAATTGATGCGTTCCTATTAACCTTGGTCAAAGCTTTCTAAATATTAAAAACGTAGGCTTATTATAAATTGAACCTCGGTTGACAACCTCTAGGTGCCGAAATCACTTCCCCTAATCTTAATTTTCTCTCAACCGCTTCATGAAACTCGCAATTTGATCTTGTTGACTTTTCAGTTGACTCATTCAATCGAGCCTATTAATCGAATTGTAAGTCTCTCTCTCTCTCGTTGGTTTTGTTTTTCAGTGGTCCACGAGCAATAGCACCATCATTTCAGGGGCTATTGGATGTTAATTAAGATTATTGAGCAAGCTAGGGTTCTTAAGGTTTAAATGAGGAAGATGACTCGCGTACACTATCAAATAAATACATTTCGAAACTAAACAAATCACAAAATCTTATGTAGATCAAAGGGTTTCAAGGTGTTTGTTAAAACTTGGGGACGGGTCAGTTCACTGGTTCGATTCCCAGCAGAAGCACCTTCCTTTTTTTTATCAGCTTTTCTTTTTCTTTTGTAAATATATTGATTAATAAACTCTTTAATATATTTAAAATACTTAACATGACTTATAAATTCTACAAAATTTATTTTATGTTAAATAACTGATAAAGTTTATTATACAATTCTTAGATTTTCAAAAATAATTTATTTAATATATATTATAAATATTACAAGTTTATTCATTTAAAATTATAAAGTTCTATAAAAATATCAAAACGACTTTGTAAAATTCCACAAAAATTATTTTAAGTTTATAAATCAATAAACATTTCTAAAATAATTTTTATTTCAGAAAAATCGTTTATTTATTTTTTTTAATCAATTTTTGTTAGTTTTAATTATAAATAAATTATAATAAATTCATTTTTCAATATTTTTGTACCAAAATTTTACATAAATTATTTCTATTCATTTGGAACAGAAATACAATTTTTAATTTAAAAATTCTTTAATTTTAATCTTTTTAAATATTAAAGTTATATTTTGACAATTTGAAATAAATAGATTTAATAATCTATTTATAAGAAAATAATTTTATAAAAATTATTTTCACACTTAAAACTTTATATTGAGGCCATATTTGATTTAAAATTTACAAAAAGGCTTTTGTTTATTTATTTACCAAATTTCTCTTATTTATTAAACGTTTAAATTATTAATCAAACGAATACTTATCCCCAATTCGAAGCCCTAGAAAATACTTATAGACTAGATAGCCTTAAGACTTATTTGTTACCTTATACATAGGGTGATACTTGGCAACGTTGGATTACACTATTCAATTTCACGAGACTTACCACCTTGCTAAGGTGAGTATTACTTATCCCCTTTTTTCGTTTTTACAACTTTTGGGGTGATTCATGCACAAGTATACAAAACTTTCATATTCATTTACACCTACATTTTTATTCATTTACAATTCATATACGTGTCTTGTTTATCTTTGTGCTTATGTTTGAACATGAACGTAGCTTACATACAAAATCATACATCTAGACATAACTTATGTTATGGTGCTCTTTACATATAGACGTAACTTATGTTACGGTGCTCATTTAGACATAACTTATGTTATGGTGCTCTTTTAGACTTGACACGTGTTGAGGTGCTCATTATCAAATTCATCTTACCAACTTTACATTTGATCTTTGTCTTGTTTGGTTACTTGCGTGTTTACATAATGCCTTGGTGATGCTAGACACATGAATTGTACTACTTTTCAAACTTATACTATATGTACAAATCTAAGTAGTACTCACCAACATCATATGTTGACAAAATTTATTTTCGTGCATGTTTCAGGATAAGCTGCTTGACGCTTCATATAGGACTTTGGACTTAGACTAAATAAATCAACTATCTCAATTTTGTTATGTATTCATTTTCACATGTTGTAAAACAATATTCAATAATCATATATTTACATTTTAGTACCATGAGCTTTTGAACAATCGTCATTACGTGGCACCTCGATGATTCCGCCATCGGTTGGGGTGTTACAGAATTGTACAAATTTTATTCAATATTCAAACCTATGTAATTCTAACAAACTTTTGTTGACCCAAAATATTTTCAAACTTAACATGTTTCAGGTTATAGCTTTGCTTGAAGATTAGAGTTAATGCTTGAAGATTTGTATTTAGTATTTCTCATTTGATGTACAAATTCTTTTAGAACAATTGTATGCAATTTAATTAATCAATTATGGAAATTTATTATTTACCATGAGCTACTGAACAATCATCACAACGTGACACCTCGATGTTTCCGCCATCGGTTGGGGTGTTACAATTGATACCATCGTCCTCGTCAGTTACAGCGTGCATTTTCGTCCAATCATTCCTTAATTGTGCATTAGACGCATAGGACATTAACCCACTCGTCAAACTTCCAATTCAACATTCGAATCTGTTGTATTATAAATTGAAACCTATGGGAACCTCATAACACTTAGTCGATCTCTTCTGTATAAAAACATTTCACATAAACATCCAAATCAAGCTCCAATCTGACGAATTAAGTGTGATAAGTCACGAGCCTTGTTTCATCCGTTTTCACATCGATTTGAATTTGTAACTATCAATTTATTACATGTTTTTTTCCTTGTTATTAGTCGACTAATAGCCCCTTTAATTCTTGGGTTATTAGTTGTTAATCGGGTTAATTGAAAAACTAGGGTTCATAGGCTCATATTTGGGGAAGATGATACAAGTAAATAACAGGTTAAAACATTTCAGAAATGAATATTACAAGTTTATTTATAAATAAATTAAAAATTTTAGAAATATCACTAAACGGTTTATAAAAATTCTACAAAAATTATTTTAGACTTATAAACTAATAATCTTCATGAAACTAAATTTATTTTTGGAAAAATATTAATTAATTATTTTTAATCAATTTAAATTATTTTAATCATTATAAATTCTTAATAAATCCTTTTTTTCGTCATTTTTGCACCAAAATTTCATATAAATTATTTTTTATTAATACAGATCAGAAATATAACTTTATAACCTGAAATTTGTGAAATTTAGTATTATTGCATATTATTACCTTGTTTTGATTAACGTTATAATTTATTATATACACTTTATTTATGAAAATAATTTTATAAAAATTATTTTCACACTATAATATTTTAGTACAACCACTCTTGATCAAGATTCTACAAAAATCGTTTTATTTATTAATTTTCTTAGTTTCTTCTTTACTTATTATTTAATTAACAATTATTTTAAATTAATTATTAAACGATCGTCAATCCCCAAATTAGGAACCCTATAATACCTCTAGACGAGAAAACTTAGACTTTTAAGTTTTCCCAACATTTATGTTATTGCCTTGAACATAGGGTAACACTTGAGAACGTTTGGGCCACATTTAGAGTATTTCAAAGGATTCAACACTTGTGCTAAGGTGAGTTTACATAGCCCCTTTTTACTGTTTTACATTTTTTGGGTGAAACATGTTTAAAAATTTTTGATACAATAGCAATTTCTCATTCTCATTATGTTGAAACTTGTTGATTCATTTTGACTTGTAACAAAAAGACACAGTACAATCATTAACATTGATCAAGCCGCCTGTTTAGATTATAACGCAATAGGTATGACAAACCCATCCCCCCGTATAAATTCAGGAATTGTCGAAAACAGTTACACTTTTACTAACTTGCGAGTTAGGTCTCAGTCGACACAAGGTTTGATTGTACAAAAGATGCATTGTTACATGTCGGACTCATACTCTTACATTATTCATTGTTATATCTCAATTGTGATTGCTATACAAAATACTATTTTCCATTACATGCTAAAACCTATGTACTCTCACCAACTATTTATAGTTGAGCCCCCATCTTTCCAACTTAACATGTTTCAGGTTTTACTTGCTATTGGATGTTGTACAAGTCTTGGAACACATAGGAGCTTTGGATCTAGTTTATATGAATCAAACTTATGTAATCATTAATTTTTATGACAATTGTAAATAATTTAATTATATTCAACTTTCACTTAATACCATGAGCTATTGAAAAATCATCACTACGTGACACCTCGATGTTTTCGCCATCAGTTGGGGCGTTACAGAGAGAAAGGACTTGAGTCCAATGTATTCGCCGCCATTATCCGTAAAAAGCGAAATAATCGATGTTTGAAAATATTTTTCGACAAGCGACTTGAACTGTGGAAAAATTGATGCAACATCAGATTCTCTTTTAATTGGAAATAGCCAAATATATTTTGAAAAATAATCAACAAAGATTACGTAGTATTTGTAACCATCAAGGGATGCTTGGACGGGTCCCCATACATCCGAGTATAAAAGTTGTAATGGTTTGTTAACAACAAACAAGTTTTTGCCTAAAGGTATTTTGTGACTTTTATTTGATGAACAAGAATTACAATGGAAAGACTTAGTGGACACTTTATTAAACTTAAGTCCTAATGTAGACATTATAGATTTGAAGACTTGGAACAAAGGATGTCGAAGAATGTGGTGCAACGTGAGTAAAGATCATGTTGAGATTGTGTTGATTTGAGGAGAGGTTGTGGTAGGTCCATAGTAAACATCATTGACATTAATTCCCCGCATGAGATACGCCCCCGTACGTAGATCCTTAACCAAGAAATGAAAAGGAAAGAATTCAACAGAAACACGGTTAGTATGAAAAATTTTAGCAACGTAAATAAGAATATTACGAAGATTAGGAGCAATTAAAATATTATCTAAAAAAAGAGGCCTTGAGTTTGTGGGAAGAGTTTGTTGGCCAATATGTGGAATGGGAAGAGATTTACCGTTACCCAAAACTATCTCATCCGGACCACCGTATTTGGAAAGAACATGCACGGAGTTGTGATTATTAGCGGTGTGGTCGGAACAACCGGTGTCCCACATCCAAGAGTTCGCACCCGGTTGTGGAGAAGTGTGGTTTAGAATAGGATTTCTGGAGGGAGAGTGGTTGGTATTGACTTGGTGTTCTCGAAGGAATCTGCCAAGCTTTCGACATTCCTTGGTCTCGTGACCGGGTATGTTGCAATAATGGCAAAAATGGTTGGATCGATTGGTACGAGTATATGGTTGAAAGGGTGTGGATTTGGATGACCGAATAGGAGTGATTGGGTGAGGGTTGGGTAGAAGTAGAGTGAGATCGAGATGTCCAATTGTAGGGTCGGTTTTGATTGGCTCGTTGAGTGTAGTTGATAGTGGTGATAGTGGGTTCGGGGATCAATTTTTTGAGGGTGCGTTCATGATCAAGAAGTTTTTCAAAGAGGTTGGGAAAGGCAATGGTTGTGTCGCGGGTTTTGAAGGATGGCTCAAGGTTTGCATAGTCATCACCTAATTGATTCATGACATGAACCACAAGGTCTTCCTCAGGAATGGGACTTTGAGTGAGAGCAAGTTCATCAAAAATGGACTTCATGTCATTGAGATACTCGGAGATAGAGCGAGAACCACGGGGATTTTTGGCAAGGCAAGACTTGAGTGATATTATGTGAGACCGTGAGCCGCTTGCATAACTCGAGTTGAGAAGATCCCAAGCTTGCCGAGCAATGTCAGCGGAGGATACAATAGGTTGAGTCTGATCCGAACAGCTACCGAGGATGGCAGAGATTATCATTTTGTCTTGGCAAAACAATTTGAGATATTATGGATTTCGTTTGGATGTGGTGCCTTCGGAGATGGTTTGCGAGGGTGGTTGTTGGGTGCCAAAAATGTGGTGTTCAAGCTCCAAACCAATGAGGGTGGATTGAACTTGTTTTCGCCATGAGGGGAAATTTTGTGGAGTGAGTTTGATCGAGAAATGTGTAGCGGCCGTGATTTGGATAAAAGTGGAAGCCATGGAAAGGCAAGGAAGAATGGCAAAAAAAGGACGCTGGATTGGAAGAAAAGAAGGGCTCGAAGAAGCTAATTAGCTCTAGATACCATATGAATAAATGGACAAAAGAAATGATTTTGTATTATTTGCTTGTATGTTTTATAATGTAAATGTAGAAGGTATATACACAAGATGAAAAGCATTTACAAGAGGGAATCAAGCTCTATACAATTATTATTATTGATCAATATTAAAGGTAAAAAAGTTTAGATTTGGTGGGAGAGGATTATGGAATTCTCATTACTGTGAGGAGATATTATTGGCCTCCTTGATAATTTCAAAGTTTCAAAACCTAGGATTAATTGGAAAATAGGTTTTTGCATGGGTTTTGTCATAGGATTTTTAGCATAATGCTGACAAGACGTTTGGTAAGTTTTTCAAGTGGTAGGGTTTCCTGTGATCAGAGTATATGTAATGGGGCGCTAAACATGGCGTTAAAGTGAATTTAAGGCCCCCCAACACTGTAACATGGGGGCCTTAAATTTGAAAAAGTGGTTGTGGCGTTAAATGTTTAGCGCTGGAAAGAAATTCCCTTACCCAATAACAGGTTGCCACCCCATCCTCCCTCTCTCTCTCTCTTTTTATTGTTAGTTTATTATTTTTTTAATTTATAACATAAAATAAAATATTTAAGGGGCCTTAAATCCCCCCCCCCCCCCCCTCCCACTACACCACATTTTGAATTATAATATCATGCTGCTCACTCACTGAGGGGGCCTTAATTTTTTTCACCCCCATTACATATGGTCTCAATAAGGATTATGTAGTTTAGTAGCACAACCAGGGAGTGTTTAATTGTTTTTTTTTTTATATATATAAAATGATAAAAGAAAATGGGTTGTAGTTTTTATCTAAACTAACCTAAATTATAAATTTTATTGTTTGTGCATTTCGAAAGTTGTACATTTCAATCTTTACACTAGTCAAAAAGGGTATTCGGCCACACAAAAAAAAATGTGTGACCATGTATGTATCTTTCACAACACGAGTTTTTTTAGCTCAAGTATGAGCAAAGGTTGAGTGATTGTAGGTATCCTAAGGTAACTTTGACGTTTAGGGGTCAACAACTTGAAAGTATGGTTAAAGCGTATAAAATTTCTTGCTAAAATCAAGCATTGAGTTCATGTAGTGTGGTTAAATAGTAGCTACTGCCACATAAAGTTTTTATTATTGTGGTCGTTTCTATTAGGTAGTAAAAAAAGAGTAAAATAATTTGTTTTCGGCACATCAATTTAAAAAAACAAAAATAAATTTGTTAGCAAAAAGGTTGTTGTAACAAACATTATGTCCTAATGAGTATCGCTATATACTATTTCACTCAACGTCAACGTAAAGTGTGAGAGTCAAGAAATTGAAAATTAAACAACTGAATTCCTTGAGGTATTGTATATTTATATTACCTAAAATTTATTATTTTCAATTTTCACTAGTGGGTTGCGTTTTCTCGCGTTGCGCGAGGTTCGGCCATTGTCTAAATCTTAAGTTTATTATTAGGTAGCATACACACTAATGGATGCACACACTAATATCACTTGGTGTTCATCATAGCCTAAAACCATTGGTCCGTAAGACAATTGATCGACATTTTTATAGTTAAATTAAACTTAAAGTTTATGTCATACTACGAAAACATCTTAAAAGGTCTTGTTTTGCATACATGAAGCACAAACGATGGTGGCACATGCTTTTGTCATCTGTTTGACGGGTGATTCAAGTGTCTGCATCATTGTGGTGGGCCTTTACTGACTTTGTTCATAGGAAATTAGGAATATAGGTGTAAAAAAAATGAATGACAGATTAGGTACATTAATCAGAATGTGAACTTTAAATTGTCAGGTTGACTGGGATGTTGCATACCTTCTGCCTGAAAGGGTGATCTTTTTGTAGCAGTTTTCCTTGTTTTTTTGAGCAAGGTTGTTTTTAACTGGCGTTGATTGATCTGGTGTCATTAACATTGCTGCGATGTTGTAGGTGACGTTTGCTGTTAAGGTTGCCTAAAGGTATGCAACATTGTGGACAGTGCATCTTGTTGTCCCGGCTCTTAGGTTCCTTTGTGCCTTAATTTGGAGTTTTGCCTCTCTGTTTCTTACCTTCTGCAGCAGGTTAGTGGGTACCTTTAATTTGTTATTACTATCTACAAAATCTTATGAGAGCCACCGCTACCCATTAGTTTGTTATTACTATCGGAAGAGAGGTCGCCACATATTGTGGACTCATCTGAGGGTGGCGCCATCTCAGTGTCTTTCTCGACCTATGCCCCCATTAGCCCAGGAACTGAATTTGTAGTTGCATTAAATAAACGTTTGTAAAGTAAAGTTGAGAAACATATTAAAAAAATAAGGAAATGGACCAAATAAATGAAGTAAAAAATTATTGCCAAATCATTTGAAACAATAAAAAACATAGTTCATATTGGTTGAAAGTAAAAGTGCATTTAGATTCCGGTGACCAAAAGAACCGGATCATCATCACAAACTCAAATTTTAACGTGAAAGATAACATTTAACAGATTCATGAGGCTCAGAGTAAGCTACCATGACTGCAGTAGTGTAATTTACAATGGTTGCTTGATTTCATTGAAGGGCAAAATGCCAGAATATATACACAATTACAAGGGGCAATACATGGCAACTAGTAACTACGTCTCCTTGATTGATGGAGAGGATTATGCCTAGTTGACTTGACTAATTGAATTGATAATAATACAAATTAAATACAAAGATATATTCCCGCTAATAGGCTCTCGCAGTCGAAGCAGTAGCCGGCCGAATGCAAAGACTGGACTTGAAATGTTCAAATAGAATGTGCGGTAATCCTTTGGTGAAGATGTCGGCATATTGATACTCGGTAGGGACATGAAGGACACGCATAGCTCCAAGCTTGACTTTCTCGCGAACAAAATGAATGTCAATTTCGACATGTTTAGTTCTCTGGTGTTGCACTGGATTTTGTGAGAGATACATGGCCGAGATATTATCACAATAGATGATGGAGGTCTGACGAATTGGGACGTGAAGCTCTAGTAACAGATTACGAATCCAAGACAATTCAGCGGCTGTGTTTGCAACTCCTCTATACTCGGCTTCAGCACTAGAGCGCGAGATGGTTGGTTTGCGTTTTGAAGACCATGATATCAGATTATTTCCAAGAAAGACGCAGTATCCTGATGTTGACCTGCGCGAGTCTGGACACCCCCCCCAGTCCGCGTCAGAGTATGCGGTTAGTTGATTGGAACTAGAGGGGGTTAAATGTAAGCCATGATCAGTGGTGCCACGGAGATACCGTAAAATCCGTTTGAGGTAATTAAAGTGAGGTACCCGTGGTGCATGCATAAATAAACAGACTTGTTGGACCGCATACGAGATGTCTGGTCTTGTGATGGTTAGGTACTGTAGTGCACCAGCAAGACTGCGATAAAGCGTACCATCCGGAAGTGGAGTGGTTGCGCTCAGTTTAGAAGTGGTATCAGCAGGTGTATGACATGGTTTGCAGTTATCCATGTTGGCACGAGCAAGAATGTCCTGAGTATAGGCTCGTTGTGATAAAAATAGACCACCAGATGTGTGTTGAACCTCGATACCCAAGAAATGGTGTAACCTACCAAGATCGGTCATTGAAAATTCCCAGGACATAGCATTAATAAAAAATTTTAGCAAGTTAGCATTGGATGCTGTTAGGATAATGTCATCAACATATAACAGAAGGTAAGCCATTTCATTGCCGCGTTTGTACACGAACAAGGAAGTGTCGGAAGTGGAAGTTTTAAATCCACATTTGAGAATATGCGAGGCAAAGCACTGGTACCAAGCACGGGGAGCTTGCTTGAGGCCATATAATGACCGCTTCAACTTGCATACAAACTTCGGGTTCCTGCTATCAACAAAAACAGGTGGTTGAAACATATAAACGGTCTCGTTTAAATCGCCATGTAAGAAGGCATTCTTAACATCTAATTGATGAATGGGCCATGATTTAGATAATGCGAGACTGAGTACTGTGCAAATAGTGGTGGGTTTGACCACATGACTAAAAGTCTCATCACAATCGACACCAACCTGCTGTGATTTACCATTCACAACCAACCGAGCTTTATAACGTTCGAGTGTCCGATTAGCATGAAATTTGTGGCGGTACAGCCACATTCAACGTATAATGTGTGCATCAGGCGGTCTCGGAACGAGATCCCATGTGTGATTATCCATTAAAGCAGTGTATTCCATTTTCATAGCATCATACTTGTGCGGATCATTTTGGGCGTCTAGGTGTGATTTGGGTAAGGGTGATATAGTTTCTGTGTTAAGGTTAAAGGGAATTTTAGGTTTAGTGGTGCCTACACGCGAGCGTGTGACCATAGGATGGCATGGTTGGGCTGGATGGGACGGTTCAGGTGAGGGCTGGGTTTGGTTCTGTTGATGGGCCGAAGGTATGTTGTTGGTTTGGGCTTGATGTTGAGTGTGTCTTCGGGAGTAGGTAATGGTTGGTGAGGGCGGATTAGGCAGTGATGTAGGTGAGGAGGGGTTAGGCGGTGTCATAGGTGGTAGGTCATTGGTGTGAGCGGTGGTAATGGGTGGTGGTTGGGCGGAGGTTGTAGTGGGGTGTGTATAGATGAGTGGTGATGGGTCGCTCTCAAGGAAGGTGTATGCATCAGGAGATGGCTGGTAGGTTTTGGAAAACGGAAAGTCAATTTCATTAAATGTGACATGGCGGGATAGAATGATTTTGCCTGTGGTTCGATCTAGGCAACGGTAACCACGGTGGTCGGCAGGATATCCAAGGAATACACAAGGTGTAGACCTTGGTGCGAGTTTATGGGGTCATGTATTGGATTGGTTCGGATAGCAGGCACACCTGAACACACGAAGGTGTTCGTAGTCATGGTTTATGAGGTACAAGGCAGCGGTAGGGGTTCGAAAACCAATGGGTTTGGAGGGGAGAATATAGTGTAGGTAAACAGAGGTGTGAAAAGCCTCCACCCAAAAAGTAGGTGGGAGAGAGGCATGTGTGAGGAGAGATAACATGATTTCATTAAGTCTGCGAATCATGCGTTCGGCTGTCCCATTTTGTTGGGACGTATGAGGACATGAAAAACGAAATTGTATCCCATGGGAGGAGGCAAATTGTTTAAACTGAGTATTGTCAAATTGTCCTCCCATGTCACATTGAAAAGATTTAATTGGACGATTAAATTGGGTGGCAATAAATTTGTAAAACTGTGTGAATTTGGAGTAAGTTTCAGATTTAAATTTTAATGGAAAAACCCAAGTAAAATGTGTAAAATCATCAATGACAGCCAAGTAATATTTGTATCCCTGTTTGCTGAGGACAGGTGATGTCCATAAGTCACAATGCGCAATATCAAAAGGACACACAGTGGACGAAGTGGATAAATGAAAAGGTAACCGTTTGTGTTTTGCAACCTGACAAGAGTCACAAAATAAAGTACGAGCATGTTTATTACAAGAAATAAACTTATTTGAATTTAAAAAATCTAGAACATGCAAGCCAAGATGTCCTAGACGATTATGCCAAGAGTCTTGAGAGCTTGTGGAAACAATAGCGGAAGCATCAGATGAGGCGGTGAGCGGGTAGAGGTGACTGGTGCTATCATGCCGACTCAAAATCGTCCCACTCGGGTAATCCTTCACAGAAAAACCAAAAGGATCAAAATCAACGGAAACCCAATTGTCACGGGTGAATTTCCGCACAGAAATAAGGTTTTTAATAATATTAGGTGTGTGTAAAATGTTTTTAAGTTGGAGGGGTTTTGAAGTTGAGGGAAGGTTTGTGTGACCTGATCTAGCAACTGGTAAAAGATGACCATTTCCAACTAACACATTTTTAATGGAATTATCACACGAGTGAGAAATCATACCTGAGTCCGAAGTGAGATGATTGGTAGCACCAGTGTCCATGAACCATTGAGGCGTAGCATCTTGAACTGCCATAGCCTGGAAGGCTTCTGCCAATTCAGTGGGTTCGAGGGGGTTCAGATCAGCCACGTGGGCCTGGGCCGAGTTATCAGTGGTGTTGGGCTGGGGGTTCGGGTTCTGCTGCGGAGTCCAGGGTGAGGCCCAATCTGGAAGAGTGGGGTAGGGGCAAGGAGGTGGTGGAATGGGCCAGTAGTTTGTGGGCCAGTAGTTGGGTTGGGGAGGGTAGTATTGTGGAGTCCATTTGGAGCGATTAGTGGGACGGTTAGCAGCAGATCTGTTTGAACGATTGGGCTGAGTATCAAACTGATTTGGACCAGATGGTTGGGGCGGCCCATCTCGGCACTGAGAAGGTCCATAACGCCTATTTTTATTCTGGACAAATCTAGAACCCTGAGAAGTGGACCCAAACCTGTTTGGTGGAGCTTCATTGCGATGAGTACCCTGATTGGTGGCTGGTCCATCACGACGTGGGGCGGGATTGACGGCTGCTAGGGCTTCAGATTGTGTCGGTGCAGGTTCACGAGCCGTCTATCTCTCCTGGTCGCCCCGAAGCATCTCGCAAGCCTCGTTCCATGATGGAAATTCCCTGTGAATAATGGCAGCAATGGTATCATATTCTCTGGGTAAGCCTCGCACCGGTTGTAAAACCAAGTTCTGTTCATTCACATGGCTGCCAAGATCATCAAGTTGATCAGCCAGGTCATGTAAGGTTTGGCAGTAGGTTTCTAAGGAAGAAGATGTGCTAAGTTTGGTGTTGGTGAACTTGGATTGCAGAGCAGCACATCTAGGCCCCCTGTTATTATGAAACAGATCACGAACCCGGTTCCAGGCTTCAAAGGCGGTTGCTGTGTCATCAAGAATTTGGCGAAGATATTTGTAAACGTTCTCTACTGTGTCATCAAGAATTTGGCGAAGATATTTGTAAACGTTCTCTACACCTTCATCTTTCGGTAGATCATGAAACTCGAATCGTACTTACGTTGGAGTTTGGATGCAGAAGGAATGGTAAGTTTATGTTGGGTGAAATTTTGTAGACTTGTGACTGATTGTTCATATATTTGAACACTTTCTATTTCGGCTGATGGCTAGAAATCGGCAAATGTATGTTCTTTGTGGGGCCGTTGTTCAGTGGCGGACCCAGGATTTTTTTTCATGGGGTGCGGAATCATAGACCTTATATAGGTCGTTTATCCATCAGGTGGCCCGGGTCGGTTCGGTTCGGGTCGACTCGTATACCAAAAATAATACTAAAATGTTGCTGGTGGGTCGAGTTTTACCGCACTGGGCCTTCGGGCGGCGGGTTTCCCCCGGGAATTGGTGTGAAATTACTCCTTTGTCCAGTGGGCACTTTGAAAGTGCTCGGGATTGATTTGTTGGCCATTCAAGAAAAATATTCACATAATCACATTTACCTAATTACCTTTTGGAGTTTTGTTGTATTTGTTCAATTGTTTGTGAATTGTGACTCGTCAACGTCACAGGTTCCTCTTCTTTGTTTAGCGATCGCCGATCAGAAGCAGGGAGGGAGACAGACAACTTTTTCTTTTTGTTTTTCTTTGTTTAGCGCTCTTCTGGCTTTAGGTTTATTTTTTGTTTGTTTTTTTCATTTTAATCAATATTAAAACACATGTCGGCTTATTATAAACTCTGGGCTTGGGCTCATTCTTGAAATTGGGCTACTAACTAATAAAATGGGCTAACTCTTAACATATAATTATATTTTTTTTTCTTGAGGTCGGTTTCAAAAGTCCAAGGGGTGCGGCTAAAAAAATTTCATGGGGTGCGGACGGGATGAACGCGCGTATATAACACTAAATTTTTTTTCAGGGTGGGCGCCCGCACCCCTTGGGCTTGCTTTAGGTACGCCCATGCCGTTGTTTATGATCGAATGATACATATAATGGACAAGATGTTCTACATGAGCAGGGTCTTGTGACTGTGAACAAAGCTCAAGTGGTGAATGGATCTCACTAAAAGACCGAAATATGGATGGTGAAAAAGTTAGAAGAATTGAATGTGATTGTTGATCAAACACCCTATGCAATTCTTCTAATGAATGAGTTGTTAGACATTAATTCTTATTTCCACATTATATCATTTATATCCTAAGTATATATTATATCCTAGGATAGTTAAGTGTTATGTTAGTTATATTGAACCGACACGTTGGTTATAGTCTAAGGGGACACACCCCTTTATCATGTATAAATACCCCTAACATTGTATCATTTGTGTATGTATTGAATCTTTAGTTATCACATATTCTCTCTCAAATTATTCCCTCAATCGATCCTGTGGTCCTTCATTTGGCATCAGAACATTTGGCTATCAAAGAGTTCCATTGATTACTAAGAAAACGAAGAAGATCGATCCCCTGTTTTCCCTCCGAAAACAGAGACCGATACAGAAGTGTTTTATACGTTGGAACAATTATCACAGGCCAATCCAGGATCAATAGACGATCAATACACAAGAGTATAACCATTCAAAAGAAGAATTAGAACCGGCCGTCTTTTCCGCCGAAACTTCATCTTCTCCGGCGAGACACCGGAACCGGAATGAATTGTTTAATCACATCAAAGACGGTTATATCTATCCCTGCCCTATTAGTTTATCATAATCGAATACACAGAACATCAATCCAAATCAGAAATCGAATTTTTTTTTAACACTCTGTTTTTTTTTGAAGATTCTGTTTTCCCACCAAAAAAAGTTTTTATAATCATAAAACCAAAGTCTTATACTTCAAGTTTTGTTTCCGAACATTATAAGACAGAACATAATCATTTGTTCATAAAAATCAAAGTTTATCCAAGGATTTAAAGTTTTTTTTCATTCGGGTTTAAGAACCAAAGTTTTTCTTTGAAAATTTTTCGTATTCGATTATTGAAACAAGTTAGTAGGACTTGTTAGAAAGATCCGATATTATCAGAATACCAATCGGATCATACAGACACGAAGAAAAGTGTTTTGTATTTGTGGGCAGTAAGTATTACGAAGAAGAAGTAAGAATTGGTTGACTTTTCAAAAGTTAACATATACGAAAATAATATCATTATATTTGAGGGATATTGTATAGAAGGTTGTCATCAGTGAAAGTTAGGGGTTCTGTTCACTGATCCGAAGACACGTTTTTTTTTGTTGTTGAAGTCAGAAAAAATAATTTAAACAAAGTGAGTTTGTTTTTAGAAGGGTGTTTTTTAAAGATTGAGTGTTATTAGAGAACACTAATCAAAATTATTGGAGGATTTAAGTCAAAAAGGATTTGACTTTAGAAATTGAAAGGAACATTTATTGATAATCAAAACTTAAAAGACTACATAAGTTTGGCAAAACCTATTGGTATTTTTGTTCAAGGCCTTACAAAATATCAAAAATTTGTTAAATTATATAGTTTTCTTTGAATATCAGTACCGTTATCGACTTTAAGAAAGCGTCGAAAATTTGTTTGACAAAAGTGGTCGAACAAAGTTCCTAAAGAAGCGTGGGTAGTCCATATTAGATTTGGACAATAGGAAAGAAAAAGAACAAAAGTCCGCAGAAGACGCCCATTAAACCCACAATGACAACAAAAGAGACAGTCACGAAGGAGACTCTCACTTTCAGCCTCCAAACACCGATGTTGACATCTACAAATTACACGATTTGGGCTGTTCGTGTTAAAGCAATATTGAGTGCAAATGGTCTTTGGGAAGTAGTGGAACCCACAGAAGGCACGTCAACAGTAGATGTAAATAAGGATAGGACAGCGATTGCCTATCTATTTCAGGCAAGTCCAGAAGATATGGTGATGCAGATGGCGTCACATAATACAACAAGAGAAATTTGGGAAGCATTAAAGACAAGATTTATTGGAATTGACCAAGTCCAGAAAGCAAGACTTCAATCATTACGCACAGAATTTGAGATTTATTGGAATTGGGAAGCTGTTATTTACAAGGCAAGAGAGAAGACCTTACAACAATTACAAGAACTACAATCAGAATCGAGGTAGATAGAACTTTAGGAAGTTCAATAAGAGTCAAAGATATGAGAAGAAGAACTTTGACAGAAATGGCCATCAAGATCAGAGAAGTGATCGAAATCCCACTAAGAGTCGTTATGATAGTAGTTACAAGCCTAAGAAAGATGGTAGCAATGTAGGATGTTACAATTGCAATGATTTAGGACATATAGCTCCCAGATGTTCTAAACCTCGAAATAAGCAAGAAGAATCTCACCTAGTAATGGAAGAAGATGATCCCACATTACTTATGGCAGTTGGTAAAAAAAGAAATGTAGTTCTCGAAGAAAAGAAGATAATACCAGAACACTATCACAATGAAGAAAATGGAAATGAAGTATGGTATTTAGACAATGGCGCAAGCAATCATATGACAGGAAGACGCTCCTATTTCACAGAGTTAGATGAAAAGATAGCAGGAAGCATAAAATTTGGAGATGGATCGTGTGTCAACATCAAAGGTAAAGGCTCAATAGTATTGGAATTTAAAAATGGAGAACAAAGACTAGTCACAGAAGTATACTACATTCCAACACTCCAAAGCAACATCTTAAGCCTCGGGCAAGTTACAGAATCAGGATGTAAAGTAATTATGGAGAATGAACATCTATGGATTTATGACGCCTACAACAACCTATTGATGAAAGTCCCAAGAGCTAAAAACAGACTCTACAAAGTAAAGCTCAGAATAACAAATCCGATTTGTTTACAAGCTACAATAGATACACCTGCATGGCTATGGCATGCACGTATGGGACATGTGAATTTTGATTCACTAAGACAATTGAGCACAAAAGGAATGGCACGTGGATTGCCAAAGATTCAACACCCATCTCAAGTATGTGATGCATGTATTACAGGAAAGCAAAGTAGACTACCGTTTCCCTCTCAAGCAAATTTTAGAGCTAGGAGACCTCTAGAATTAGTACATGCAGATTTATGTGGACCGATTACACCCACATCATTAGCAGGCAACAACTATTTCTTCCTGATCGTTGACGATTATTCAAGATATATGTGGATCTACATGCTTAAGTCGAAATATCAAGTTTATGAAAATTTCAAGAAGTTTCTAAGCGAAGCTCAGACAGAGACAAGTCACAAGCTCAGAAGATTAAGAACGGATCGTGGAGGAGAATTTACTTCTAAAGCACTTACCACGTATTGTGAGGATAAAGGAATCCTTAGACAGCTTACATCACCTTACACGCCTCAGCAAAATGGTGTAGTAGAAAGGAAAAACCGTTCAGTAATGAGTATGACCAGAAGCATGTTAAAGGCTATGAACGTACCACAAAACTTATGGGCAGAAGCAACAAGACAAGTAATTTACATACAAAATCGGTTACCTACTAAAGCATTAAAGGGAATGACGCCCTACGAAGCAGTAAATGGCAAAGCACCCAATATCAAGCACATTAGAGTATTTGGATGCACAACATATGCTAAGGTAACAACGCCCTATTTGAAGAAGTTAGAAGACAGAAGCAAGAAAATGGTACATCTAGGAAATGAAAATTGTTCAAAAGCCTATAGATTATATGATCCCGTAGAAGAAAAGATACACATTAGCAGAGATGCTCAATTCATAGAAAACGAACCATGGGATTGGAACAACTACTTAAAAGAAGGAAGAAACGACGAACCATCTTGGACAAGATTCGAAGTTTATGGAGATCACGAAAGTGAAGCTGTACAAGAGCAAAGTAATGAGGACAATGAAGATCAAGAAAGTAATAATGAATTTTTTAGCAGTCCAATCACAGCTACACAAACTCCAATAACAGTTCGAGAAACGCCAACAAGTGATCCAGCAGTTGACTCAAGCACTCAAGAGTTAGAAGACTCACTAGGCTCCCAACATAGACCAGTTCGAGGCCTTAGATCACTTAATGACATCTACGCAGCCACACAACCTCTTAGACCAGAAGAATATGAACATCTATATTTAGCATACGATGAAGAACCTGCAAATTACAAAGAAGTAGCAGAATACCCACAATGGATAGAAGCAATGGAAAGCGAAATAGACTCAATAGAGAAGAACAATACTTGGACACTAACTACACTCCCCTCAAGTCAGAAACCAATAGCTCTAAAATGGGTATTCAAGGTCAAGAGAGACGCAAGTGGACAGATCACCAAATATAAGGCCAGATTAGTAGCAAAAGGATACGTACAACAAGAAGGAATAGACTACAATGAAGTATTTGCACCAGTTGCAAGAATAGAAACAATCAGGCTACTATTAGCATTGGCAACACAGAAAGGATGGCAAGTACATCACTTAGATGTAAAATCAGCATTCTTATATGGTGAATTAAAAGAAGATGTCTACGTTTCACAACCAGATGGATTCATAAAGAAAGGAAAAGAAAATCTAGTCTACAAGCTAAAGAAAGCTCTATATGGTTTAAAGCAAGCACCAAGAGCATGGAACATAAGGCTGAATAACATCCTAAAGGAAATTGGATTTATAAGATGTCCACAAGAGCAAGCAGTATACAAGAGAACTTCAAAGCAGTCAACAATAATTATAGGAGTTTATGTCGATGACATAATAGTAACAGGAAGTTCAATCAAGGACATATCAAGCTTCAAGAAAGAAATGCAAGGCAAGTTTGAAATGATTGACTTAGGACCACTCACTTACTATCTAGGGATAGAAGTACGTCAAACACAAGGAAAGATACAATTGAAGCAATCAGCCTACGCGAAGAAAGTTATTAAAGAAGCCAGACTAGAAGACTGCAATCCAACAAAATATGCAATGGAATCAGGTCTAAAACTCACTAAAGAAGATGAAAGTGAACCAGTCAATGAGACAGAATATAGAAAGCTAATTGGAAGCTTAAGGTATCTTACACATACCAGACCAGATATCACCTACGCAGTTGGATACGTCAGCAGATTTATGGAAAAGCCAAAAACAACTCACAAGAAGGCAGTTAAGCACTTAATAAGATACATCAAAGGCACATTGAATTATGGAATTCAATACAGCAGATGAAAAGAAGTAGAAATCACTGGATACAGCAACAACAGTTATGGAGAGCAAGATGATGGAAAAGGAACACCAGGAACAATATTCTACTACAGAGATTCACCTATCACATGGACAAGTCAGAAATAAAGTACAGTAGCACTATCCTCATGCGAATCAGAATTTATGGCAGCTACATCAGCAGCATGTCAAGCAATATGGCTACAAGGAGTACTCAGCGAACTCACGGGTGAACAACCAAAGAAGATAACACTGCTAGTAGACAACAAATCAGCAATACAACATATGAAGAATCCAGTGTTTCATGGAAGATCAAAGCACATCAACATAAGGTATCACTTTATCAGAGAATGCATAGAGAACGAGCAGATACAAGTTGATCACATCAGTGGAGAGATTCAGAAAGCAGATATACTCACCAAGGCACTACCAAGAATAAAATTTCTTGAGATGCGAAGTCTCATAGGAGTTGAAGACCTTGGGGAAATCAAGAATTAGGGGGGAGAATGTTAGACATTAATTCTTATTTCCACATTATATCATTTATACAATGAAGGACCACAAGATCGATTGAGGGAATAATTTGAGAGAGAATATGTGATAACTAAAGATTCAATACATACACAAATGATACAATGTTAGGGGTATTTATACATGATGAAGGGGTGTGTCCCCTTAGACTATAACCGACGTGTCGGTTCAATATAACTAACATAACCCTTAACTAACTTAGGATATAATATATACTTAGGATATAAATGATATAATGTGGAAATAAGAATTAATGTCTAACATGAGTCTTTGAGGATGTAGAAGCGATGATCCGTTGATCTACCAACATTTCTTCTTCGGATAATGTATGCAAAGCCTCATTGATTTCCTTCGAAACCATAAAAGGAATCTGGTTCTTCAACATCATTATGTCATGTGCCAATAACCTCTTTGTTGGATCAACTTTGACTTGTTTATTGTCATAGCTAGGTTACTAATAAATTAAGCATGAAGAGACCATCGATAGCGAAAATCCAAGCCATCGAAATGTTATCATCTGGCAGGAACATTTCGTAGCAAGCACGAATGACCGGAACAATTTTTTTGACTTTGTCAAGGACATCGAGTCTAAAATCCTTGATTTTGTGACATTGTATGACCTTTTACAACACATGCAACAAGTTTTTTTTGTTCCAATTTGGTATAGGGTACAGGCTGAAAATGATGGTATGGACCAAAGCATAACTGCTTTGGTTTATAGGCTTCTGGTTTTTTTGTGGTTATGGTTTCTGGTATTTTGAAGATGGAAACAGGAGGAATTTCGACCTAATGTTTCAAGATTTCACTAATTTCACCAACCCATTTTTGCTCTTTAGGGTTTGAAATCAATGATGGATCTACAAAAGGCCATGTAGTGATGAAGTGGTTAAAATTTGGTAGTGCTTTAGGATACTACAACTATGTATTTATATACTAGTATAGCGATGACTTTGGTGCAACTTGGAATTATTGAAGGGGGAGTTTTTTTTTTCTCATGTGCATAAACATGCTTTATAGATGAATAATATACAAATATATATATATATATATATATAGCATAATTACATCATTAGAGTAATTACAGTAGTTTACACTAAACAACAGTAATTACGTAATTACTCTACACTAATTTTTTTACTAATGTACATGTTTAACAATATAGAAAAAAAAAAAAAAACTAAAGTGGTGGTGGTGGTGGTGCGACGGTCGGTGTCCCATCTGTCGTGACATGTTCCTACGGTCATGATCTTTTGATAGTTGTCTAGCACCCCGGCAAGCCCCAATCTCGATGTTGTTTTTTCCATATATATATATACATATCCTTCTTCTATTATCTTTCACTTCTTACCTCTTCTTCCATATCACCTTTTACCTTTGATCTTTCCTCCGCCTTTGTCTTCATCTTCTTCAAGCCCCATTTCGTCCTCTACTTGACTGCAGGTTCGTATACCTTATACCCTTCTTAATCATGAGTAAATCAATTAAATCAAACATTTGTGTGTCTTATCGTCATGTCTTACGAGAAACTAGAAGAATTTATAGAGGGGTATCATATTCCAGAGGAACCAAATCCTACGTATCCGGATGCTAGCTAGAAATAATATTGACAACCCCTCCTCGAGGGAGTTTGGTTTTTACTCCTGCTGGTCTAATTATTGTAATTATTGGGTTCCTTTTACCCATTTCTAAATAAACGTCCTATCCTTCCATGAGGTTCAAATCTCTTAAATAAACCCCTTTGGCCTAGCGAAAGTTAATCATTTTTGAGATATCGCGTCGAACTTTTGATACTGTATCGGATCTCAACGTCAGAGCCTACTATCGCCTAAACCATTCAGGCGGTTGGTACATGTTCAATGCCGAAAAGATAAGAAAGATGTACCAAGTAGGATCAAGAGCGCTTTGACTGGATCACTTCTAGCTTGAAGGAATGGAATGGTCACTACTTTGTCATGGATAGGCATTGTCTACCCTCTAATATGTCCTAGCGGCCAAGAAGCCTCTGTCCAAAGGTCTTTCTGACGACTTTCAATATGACGAGGAATTGAACACTAAGTTAGTTGTAATAAGTCTGGCATACGCAAACTGTCGGAGCATCTTATTGTTATAGCTGGCATGAGCCATATTTGGGACGGATCCTGCGAATGGCCATTAATCGATCATAATGGAGGGGTTGGTGGTGGTCTTTAATGCTTTTTCTTTTTCAGTCCTTTGAATCCTTTTAATTCTGGTTTATTGATTCTTTACTTTTTTATGCAAAAAAGTCATTGAAAGACGCTCTAAAGTTGAAAAGCTTATCGGGTTTAAAGATTACTTCTCTTCCAATGGCGGATTATGACATGCCATTTCTTGACTAGGTGGATAAAACTGTGTATCTATCCCGCCCTTTAATAAATAAAGATAATGTTGTAAAGTCCAGACCCTCTTATCTGACTAGTGAAGCTGAGGCAGCTAAAAATGATGCAGAAGGGATGGTGGAGGGTTTTTATGTGAGAGTAGCTAAACTCCCAACTGATCTAAGTGTGATGAAGAATTAAGCTTAAGGCAAATTATCCGTTTCTAATCCTGAAACTCGAGAAAGTTCCATGGGAGATGATCCGTCGAAGCTCGCTAAGGGCACGTCTGAAGGCTCTGAGAATAGGAAGAGAAAGAAAAAGAGTGCTCTAGTTACGGATGATGAAGGAAAAAGAACAAATCCGAGTCCTCGCACCATTCTTTAGTCTGCTGCCACTGATGTTCATATGTTTACGTCTTCAAAGCCGGATCAAGCCGAACCGTACTTTATTTTGTCCGGGTTGGTACTTGGCAACTTGGACGCCCACTTGACTGGGCAATTCTTCTTTTAATCAGCCTTTCAAACCTTTGGAGTTGTTTGACTTTGACCAGTATGTTGGGCATTTTGGCTTGAGTGTGCCAAATGTTTCAATAGATCTCCCAAACTCCTCTGACCAAAAGACCTCCAGTAAGGAAATAGTACAATTTGACTAGAGCCAATCTCATTTAAGCCCAAACCCAAAAGTTGACGGTTCGAGCGCTTCTTCTTCCCCACTATGGTTTGACTCTGATATGTCCTTTGTCTGCCGACCTTTAGGTAGCTCGAGCGGACTCTCAGGAGGAGTGGATCTAGCTACCGCCATTGAGAAGTATTTCCCTTAATGGTCCTTGGGAAATAAAGACTGGATGATAGATGAACTGTCCTCCAAACTGATTCTTTTGAATTTGATTACCCTCACCAACCATATTCATTATGTCCAAATGAGGTCTGGTTCTTGGAGGAGCTTTCTTGAGAAATCAAGCCCAATCCAACTTCCTTTCTAATGAATTCTACCGACTTTGGGTCAAGGAGGAGGCACAGTTTAGACAATTTGGAAGAAAAGTCGAAGACATGAAGAAGGTCGAGGTTGGGGTGCTTGGGTCGAAGCATGAGGTTGAGAATCTAAGAAAACAAATGTCGCAAGCCATGGCTACCCATCGGGCAACTCAAGCTTCAGTTGCTGCTGCGTATGAAGCTCGGGATAATGCCTTGAATGAGGTCGAGGTTGCTATGTTGTAGGTAGAAGAGATGCAAGCTAAGCTTTCAAAGGTGGACAACAAACTAAGGTCCAGCTGTTTGTCACTACAGGGTTAATACGACCGGTTGATATCTCGGTTTGTCAATCTCGAGAAAGGTTCGACCTTTTTTATATTATGGCTTTGACGAGTATATATATAAATTCATTGTTATTGTAAGTTACTCTTTTTTTCTTGGTTTTCGAAGAAAAAGAGACCGACTGGCAAATCATATGGAACTTGCTGCAAAAGAGCGTGAAGCAAAGATGGAGCGGATCAAAGTTGAGTTGAGCCGAAGCCACGGAACAAACAAGGTTTTGATGGAGTAGATCGAGGAGTTAGAGGCCACCAAATCATGGCTGTTGACGGAAGTGGCCAACCTAATTGCTACTCAGGTTTTGAAATGTCCTGAGATGCGAACGGCAGTGGTGATTGTTAATCACGTAGTTAATGCATGTGGTTTCAATAATGTGGTGGAAATTGGGTAGTAGTACTGTGGTACGACCAAGATCTCTTACCAGGAGGTGCCTGACTTGGTTAAGGATGCTGACATTAATCTTTATATGGGTATCAAGTGTTATGATACACTTGTGTAACATCCGCTCCTTATATTTTTGCCAAGATTACAAATGTAGTCCCTATATTATCACATTTACAAATCCAGTCCATGTACTTTTGTTTATTCTCAAATTAGTAAAAGCTTGAGTTTCTTTTTATCATTACATATTTACTGATGGGTCTACGTTTTAATCAAATACGTATATTGAAACGTTTTTCAAACATATTATAATTTGACCTTTATAAGATACCAAGTCAAGAGGTTAGTTACGCCAAAAATCATTTTTTGTATTATATATTTTAACCACAATTAAACAATTACCAATTTCTTTTAAACTTTATGACTAATTATATTACCTCAAAAATAAGTTTCATGAGTTTTCTAGTCAACTAATTACTAGTATTACTCACAAAATTGATTATTATATTAAACACCGTTCATTATATTTCTAATTACTCATTCTTTTCCTCAATATCCCAACATGAGTTTCACACACAAACACTCTCACTTCTCTCATCTTGTATCATCTTTTGAGTTCATATCATCATCATCCTCAAGAATTTTGGAGATTTTTGCTTTGGTTTTCATATATTCTTATTTTTCTTAATCGAAAAAGCAAAAGCGTAAGTATTTTCAATCAACTTTCACTATTTTTCCTTTTCATATATATTTCTTCAATAGCATTATATTTATTTGATGAATCATACACTTTAGGGTTTCAATTGCTAGTTAGGGCTTTAGGGTGTTTATGAACAATTTGGGATTTTTGAGTTAAAAGTATAATTAACTTGTAAAATTCATAACTAATTCATATGTTATCTAAAAATCATGAAATTCTAACCTTAGCTTCTAGATGATATTTATGACCTGAAAATAGTTTCTATTCAATGTGAAGGGAGTCAAGTCTAGGTCTAACAATGCTTTTCTCATGTACCCAAGACTCTTAAGTTTTATCCTAAAAAAGGTTTTACCTGAAAAGGATTTTAAACAGGGAAACTCTCTTCAAATGAAGAGTTTATCCTAAGAAACTTTTACAAGAATGCTGGATCCAAACACCCAAGAAAAAGTGTCCAAAGTTAAAGTTTCCAAAACATAATCAAATGGTGTTAAGACAACAACTATTGTCAAAACCTCTGTTGCTGAGCCCACTGCTCTTGGTGATCATGGCACTGCATCCAGTGCTGTGAAACCCACACCAGCCACTTCCAAAAAGAAACTTCCATCCACCAAACCCCCCAAGAAACCAAAAAGGGTAACTCTGGAAGATGAGATACCAGAGGAAAACCCTATTGTAGCACAAAAGCAACAACAAACCACTGTTGATACTTCCTCTCAACGGATGGATATATCTCCACCTAGCCAAACTCCTCATGAATCCTCATAAAAGGATTATGTTGTAAGCCAAGGGGACACACATGATGAAGCATATGAGTCACTTGACCATATGTTCAAAAGCCCTTCTCCCGGGGCTGCTTCTTTTTTCACTCCCCAACCTTCACCATCACATGTTCTACCTACCACGCAACTACTGTTCGAAGCAATTGATAAAACTCAGGACAATCCCAGTTCCTCTCCATCACCTATCACTGAGAGCATACTTCAACAAGTGACTGGGTCTGAGAAAATCAATTGGCTAGCCCACAAACAAAGGAGGTTACACCTCTTGAGTTACATGTAACTCAAGGTGGTTTTTCAAGTGAAGCAGTCACTACTGCTATAGAGACCGTTGTCTCACAACAGGACAGTGGTTCCATCCCTAAGACTTCCTTGAAGGCAACAACTGATGAGGCCACTAGAGAGACCCCAAAAACTGTTGGAAGTCCCCAGAACCAAGACAAAGGGGCATCTGGTTCTTATTTTATGAACTCACCTCCTAGAACTGAACCAGTTACAACTACCACTTCTGGTAGGAATTCAGATGATCCTATTAACTTAGGTGATGGGTTAAAATACCAAGAATTGACGGAGAGAGTTACATCCATTGAAACATCTATTGCTGAAATCAAGACTGATATCAAGACAATAATGCAATCTTTGGCTGTCCTCACCAAATGTCAACCATCCACAGAAGATATTGCTAGTGAGCTATGGAAGTCTGTTAGCCCCATCATCATAGCTCATCGAAAAGTAGCAGATCAAACACATGAAACATATATGGCTCAAATCAGAACCATGGTAGATGCTAGGTACACGGATACCCAAGCAGACATTAAAGCCATCAAAGATCATATGCTGAAGACCACTGGCTCTACCCCCACAACTATCTTAAGAGATGAAGATGATGATGAATTCACTGCTGATGATGCCAAAAAGGGGGAGAATGGCAGAGATAGATTGCCAAAGCTAGATCCCTTTGGATGTCCACCTTCTAAAAAAAGGTCAATCACAAAAGTCTGCTGCCAAAAACCAGGGTCTGCTCCAGCTCCACAACAACCCACTGTTCAAACCACTGCTACTGCTGATTCTGCCAAAGCTGATAAGGCAAAAGAAATTGATGAATCTGCCAACATCATAGCTGAAGAGGCTACTGAATCTAAGCAAAAAAAAAAGGTCTGATACTTTGGAAGTCAAGGCAGAGGCTCTAGTTCAGATGAAAGAAGAGCAACAACAGGAATTTGAAGATGTTGGTTCCTCTAAAAGGAAGAAAATGCCTTCAAAACATGTTAGGCAAGCACCATCCAAAACCAAAACCTCTGCTCCCAAAACATCTGCTATAACCACTGCTACCACCAAAACAACTGCTACCACCAAAACCACCACAACCACTGAATCAACCACCGAACCCATTACAACAACCACCACTACACCACCCATAACTATGCCACCCACATCACCATTACAATCCCAAACATCTGCTGGTCCTATACAAGTGCCAACAGATGTTAAAACATCCACTACTACCCAAATACCATCATCACCTCTGATCCTGTACAAAAGGAAGAGAAAATCAACCTTTTTTGGTACAGGATGAGAATATAGAAACCACACCAACTCCCATTTCATCACCAAAATCTGCACCCATTCCAGCCATTCCACTTACATCTTTTTCACCACACACTTCCCAATTTGCTTCCCATAGACCACCACCATCCATCACACCATTGGCTGCTCAGTATCCTCATGAGCTTGATCTACTCAAGGGGGAAATTCAATCCTTCTACAATACTGAGGATCCATAAAAAAGAACTTTCCAATCTCTCCCAAATATGCCTGTACCCAGAAACATAGATGAATACTTGAAGTTCAAAGCAGAACAGACAGATTTGATCATCAAGGAGAGATGCAAAGGAAATGATGACAGGACTACTCATGGCATCCATTCAGCAGAGCTTAGCAAATTGAGAAGGATTGAAGATTTTGTTAAGACCATGAGTAATTCTATGTCAAACATGCCACTCAGTAGTGATTTGGAAAGGGTAGTCAGGGAATCTATTCTTGATCAGATCTTGGAAACTATGCCTTACAAAGCAAATAAGAAACAATATGCAGGCTGGACCACTCATGCCCTTCAAGAAGAATTGTACAGAATTGAAGAGATGACCAAGAATCCTACTCAAAAGGCTTCTGCTCCTAATTTCAGAAAAGGCAGAGACCCAGTCTGGAGAAATCAGGTCTGGGGCAAGATGGTCTGAGCTGTGACTGGTTGAAACATACAAGAAGCTTGAAGAGAATAGAAAAACTGATCCCACACTACAAAGAAAACCAAATTATTCCGATGCACCAGTGGTTAGAAGATCTCAACAGACCTTTTCACTTGATAGCTTACTTGCAACATCTGATCTATCCATTGCTGCCCATAAACAGTACAAAAGGCAGAAGCAGATGTCTGAAGAAGATTAAAAAGAATTTGCTGACACATTTGTGAATTAAAGGATCTTCAACCAAGTCCATTACTTCTCTGACCCTATCTCTGAAGAACTCAGAAGAATCATTAGCAGACCTCCATCACCAAACTCATCCCAAATAAATCTGCAACTCAAGAAATCCTCAGGTTCAAAAATTCTAAAGTGGAAGGTCAACAAAGACACCCACAAATTGACTCTGCTCCGATCTGATGGAGAAGCTCAGAAGTTAAGAATGGATGATGCATATGGTCTGTGGGCAGATGATCTCCAAGACCTTTTAAACTTGGAGCTTGAAAGAGATGCTGAAGATTTATTCTCCTTAAACTTTGAATTACAATTCAAAGGGCAAATTAGAGAAAGTCTGATGAGGAATATAGATCAGCAATAAAGGTTGATTTTTGGCATCATCTGTTCTAGGGGGAGATTGTTGGGTCTGCTAACCTGGAGAAGAACAGATGATCTGAAAAGCCAAAAAATACTATAAATATATGATCCATAATAAATCAGTGTTTTCAAGTTGTTCCCCCCAAAAGACTGTTAACTTCTAATAATTGTTGTTCCTCCTAACAACTGCTGGTGTACAAGTGCTGATCACAAAGAACTGTTGAAGAAACAACTATAGAGCTAAAGACTGTTGAAGACAAGGACTGTTGGAGCCAACAACACTTAGGCTCCAACAGTGGATACAAGCCATCAGAGTTTTACCCATCAGCTGTTTAGTCATTAGAGTTTATCTATGTAACAGTGTCTGTATTCATCAGTTGTTACATATCTCTTAGATGTTGATATATTGTAAAATACATCTATTTCCTGTATAAAGTTTGTATAGTTTTTGAGTCGTTTAAATAGTACTTTTATTAGTTTTTGGCTTGTACCGGTCTATTTTATTTAGTATAGGTTTTTACATATTTTTATTAGTTTTGTGTCATTTTTATTACTTATGTATTTATTTTATATTTTAGTAGGTGTTCGAATGGACGTTGGAGCGTAAATGAGCAACTTTGGTCAAGCCAAGAACATACGAGTTAAAAGCATGGAGCTAGAATGCTATATATATATATATATATACATATATAATATAAAAAAGAAAAGGAAAAAGAAAATCTAATTGTGACTTTGGTCACGTGGGTTATGCCAAAGCCCAAGAAAAAAGAAAACCTAATATTTCCTTTGAGCACAAGTTGAGGAGGGATATATTAATATTCTTCGAAGCTGCCATATGATAGAAAAAAGGTGGCGCAGCATATAGGATTAAGGGGAGCCATATCATCGAAAAAAGAAAAGAGGGATCTATCACGACAGCAGCATATTTCAAGAGAAGGAGGTCAAGGGTGGAGGCATAGGTGCCAGCACGGGTCGGTTCTAATCTATTTATTTATTATTTATTCTATTCAAACCCGTTGTGAACACCAGTAATATGTTTAGTTTATATTATTTTGATTTGTTTTCTTTTGGTCTTGGAACTTTTGGTTGTGGGTGAATTTTAAAGTAAAGAACTTTTTATTTTCTGGTTTGATGTGTATGCGTATTTAGTTTTATTTAATTAATTTTTATAAACTCCACTTGCGTTTTTGTGAATGTCTTTCATGTATGAATGCGGGTTAGGTTGCGGACTGGGTGTTAGCGACTAGTTTATGGTTAATTCTGCAGGTTATCCATAGGAGTTGTAATTGTTAGTTAGATAATTCTAAGTGTTCTACCAATTCTCAATAGCTGTGAGGTGCGAGATTGTTGGTCTGTCTAGGGTGTTAAATTGCTAGTTGTAGAGGCTTTGTGAGAAGATCTTCCTAGTTTCCCTAGCACTCCTTGTAGGCCAAGTCTTATCAGAAATATTGTAGTTACCCCTTGCACTTTCGGGTGTATTGTGACTTTCGCGCTGTGAGGTAGATTGTCTAACGGGTACTCGATCATAAGAGTTAGATAACCTGTGAGGGTTTGTACTCCAACCGGTAGTTTAACAACATAACAATATTCTAGGGTTTCTCCTTGAGAAGGGTCGAGGGTGTCTAGTTTATTCTTGATTTTAGTATTTTAAGATCCCGGTTCCACACCAGTTCCATGACCATTAGAAATTTATCATTCATGTGTAGGATTCTAGCCTAGGTAGTGCCTTCCCATCACCTGATCCGAATTCTAGTTCCCAGTTTGTGTCTATAGTTTATTTAAGTTTTATTTTATTTATTTTTGTTAGTTTATTAGAAAACCCCCCTTTAAGCAATAAAACATTGTTAAGTCAGTTTGTAGATAACTAATCGAGTCTTGTTTACGTTTTCTAGTAGAGTCTTGTGGGTTCGATACTCGGACTTACTTTAGCTGTACTGCACTGACCGGTACACTTGCCGGTTGTGTGGTTTAGGTTTAGAGAGTCTTAGGTTATAAATTTAAAACTTAGAGTGTCTAGTTTAGGTTAAATTTTGTTAGTTTTTACTAAACCACTTTGAGCACATCAAGTTTTTGGCGCCGTTGCCGGGGACTCTTGGCGATTGCGTTTACTAGCTTTGATTACACTTATCTGCTATATCTGTGCTACTTGTGTTTTGTGTTGAGTCTGTCTTTTTGCATAGTGAGTCGTAGGAGTCTAATTGTTTGTGTATTTTAATTTCTGTCGAGTCTGTAAATATGTTTGAAATTTGTGGAGGACCCTATTTTACCGTTAGATTTCCACAAAATGTGGGGTCCTCTACACATTATTGTGCTAATTCCTTTGTGCAGCCGCAGCCATATTATTCACAGGGTTGTCCAACAAATTATTATGATGGCTCGTATCAGCAACCACATTATAATCAGTATCCTGATCAATTTTCTGGAAGCACTTCTTGTGAGGATAGTGGTAATGATTGGAGTAAAATAGAGAGTCTGTTGACATTACTAGTTGCTAAAGATGAAAATACTCAGAAAATGTTAGCAGAGCACGACACCATCCTGAAAAACCGACAGGCTGCTATTTTAGATCTTCAACAAACACTAGAAGATATATCTAGGAGATTAGAAGAAGAAAAAGAAAAGGGTCAGCAAGAGCAGCTGCCGAAAGTTGGTTATACATATGATGAAGAGGGCAACTACCTTGGGTACATGAACGCTCGAGGGGAGTTGTTCCCAACGTTTCCAGAAGAAGGGAAAGAGCCGATCATGGAATACGCAAATGAGTCAGATGAAGAGATCATCCCAATCACGGAGACGAAAATGGACGTTGAAGTCCCACCTCCGGTGCCACAGGTTACTATATATGATTTTGGGAGTGACTCTGATGAAGAGGACGACGAAGAAGAATGGGCGGCATATCAGAGGTCGTTAGTGAAGAAAGAAGTGATAGAAGAAGTGGAATTGGGGGACTCCATAGATATGATGTTTGGTGCAGATGAAGACAATGAGGATAGTGAGGAGTCGTTATCTGAGGAGGATGAATTCTTAGATTTGGATATAGATGGTTTACCTGCTTATGAAGAAGTAGGGGAGTTTGATCCCGATGGGGATATAGCATACCTAGATGCCCTACTTGAAGGTGAACCAACTGACATGACTGAACCTGCACCAGATGAAGAAAGAACTAAGTGTGAGGATCATCCAATGGAAATCGTGGAAGAAGAAGCGCACCATAGCTGGCCCGTGGTATTAGTAATAGACGGAACTTCAAAATCAACAACACCACGGGAGAGGGCAAAGAAGAGAAAAAGAAAAGATCGGAACCGGAAGAGGATCAATGTTTGGCACGAATCAGAGAAGAGGAAGGCAGTGGAAGTCAAGCACGATCAGTCTTCTTGCTATATGTCACGCATCCGGTTCAATCCAGGTAAGTTTAAATTTTGGTGGTTTGACCCGTTGAGAACTGTTAAATTATTTTTCAATTCCACAAATAAGTATTTAATTGTTAATAAGAGTCGAGTGGAATTAAACGGGTTGGATCGGGTCCAGATAAAAGAGAAGCCCCCTGATTAAGTTTAAGTGTGGGGAGGCTCTGTAGAGTTTGTAAATTTATATTTATACTTATTTATTTTTTTTCTAACTTTTCATTTTTTTTAATTTGTGGTCCGTCGTTTGGTAGTGGTTCATACGTTTTTATCTTTCTATTTTATCTTTGCTTTTGTGTCTTTGAGTCTGTTTGCAAGTTTGCGTGTTTGCTTAGGTAGAGGAAATTTCGCCATGAGCGGATCCCATGTATTGTCTTAATATATATTTTATTAGTGGGAGTTTTGGTGGAGGTTTGGGTAATAAGAGAATTTTTCTAAAAAAAAAAAAATTAATTAACTTTCTGTGAAAAAATGCTTTTCACGTAATGTGAGGAGTCTGGGCTGACCTGTTCGCCTCATGCGACCAGCTATTACCCCGTAAAGTTATATATATATATATATATATATATATATATATATATATATATATATATATATTTTCGCTTGCAACGCGTGTTGTGATCACCAGTGTCCTTCACGTTCAGCGAGAACCAGAATATATATATATATATATATATATATTTTACTTTCTACCCATTTGGTTCTACCACCATTCACCGCCATTTTGCCAAGCAGGTACGTCTTCTTGTTTGTTGTTATATTATAAGTCTGAGTTAGTAGTTTGAGTCTTTTTATTTTTGTGTGGTTCGGTATTATGCTCGGGTTTTGTTTGTTTCGTTTTACACAGGTTTGGATTGCAGCACCCGTACTCAATCTCCATTCGGGTGATTTCGAAGCTGTTTTACATTTGTCAAGGCAAACCCAGAGCTTACCAGTGTGTCAGAGCCGATCGCGAATGAAATGCTATACGATCGAGCTAGATTGGACTAGAATTTTTGGAGGTTACGCGTTAATTAACAAGTTAAGTCCTTTCCAATTTGCCTTATCTTTTTATTTTTGTATTCGGAATTTATTTTTTGTTTCGAGTCGTTTTCTATTCCTACATTGAGGGCAATGTAGAGTTTAAGTGTGGGGATGAAAAACTGTCGTTTAATTTGTATATAGAGTCGTTTTGAGTCTAAAAAAATTAAAAAAATAATATAAATAAATAAATAAATAAAAAGTCCCTGATTTTGAAGTTTGCATTATATAAAATATGGAAAATGATAGGTAAAGTTAGGTGTCCGGTTTTCAAATAGTATGTATAATAAGAGATTAAAATTGATTGAAAACGTGTCTGATTTGGGATATGTGGGTAGGCTCGGCAGGTAGAAAGGTTTCCTTTGAAAAGTAAAAAATTAATTATGTTAGGCTATTTTGTGGGTTCTCATCTAGGAGAAACGGGGAGACCGAAACCGCCAAAAATAGTATAAGAAGCACCGTTATAAGTAGAAAACCGTTAGAATTTCTAATGACTTAAAAAAAAAAAATTAGAAATCAAAGCAAAAATGCTGAAGCTTAAGGTGCTTGGCCACTGGGATAGCGACTTGGATTGGTCACACCCTCTGAGTTAAGTATGCTGAGATGAAAAAAAATGATTTAAAATTCTCTCGGTTTTCTATATAAAACGGTTAGGAACAGTCAATTGGTTGTTCCTTTTGTTTCATAAGCTTGAGGCGGGATTAGGTGAAACTGTGGCTTCTTTGGTGTGAGACCCTAGGTAGACTAAATAAACTTAAAATTAAACTAACATGATAAGGGGCTTATAAACCGGTGGTTAGGTTAAGAGGACAAGTATACCTGCAATCGCAGTTGGCACGTGATTAGATTTTTAAAATTAAAGTAACCTATGTTTTGAGCCAGATTATTTGATTGTGATTCCATAGCATAATTCTTTTTCAGGGACGAAAAAGAGATAAGTGTGGGGATATTTGATATATTGTAAAATACATCTATTTCCTGTATAAAGTTTATATAGTTTTCGAGTCGTTTAAATAGTACTTTTATTAGTTTTTGGCTTGTACCGGTCTATTTTATTTAATATAGGTTTTTACATATTTTTATTAGTTTTGTGTCATTTTTATTACTTATGTATTTATTTTATTTTTTAGTAGGTGTTCGAATGGACGTTGGAGCGTAAATGAGCAACTTTGGTCAAGCCAAGAACACACGAGTTAAAAGCATGGAGCTAGAATGCTATATATATATATATATATATATATAATAATAATAATAATATAAAAAAAAGGAAAAAGAAAATCTAATTGTGACTTTGGTCACGTGGGTTATGCCAAAGCCCAAGAAAAAAGAAAACCTAATATTTCCTTTGAGCACAAGTTGAGGAGGGATATATTAATATTCTTCGAAGCTGCCATATGATAGAAAAAAGGTGGCGCAACATATAGGATTAAGGGGAGCCATATCGTCGAAAAAAGAAAAGAGGGATCTATCACGACAGCAGCATATTTCAAGAGAAGGAGGTCAAGGGTGGAGGCATAGGTGCCAACACGGGTCGGTTCTAATCTATTTATTTATTATTTATTCTATTCAAACCCGTTGTGAACACCAGTAATATGTTTAGTTTATATTATTTTGATTTTATCATGACTTTTATTGGCTAAACCTTGACGCTACCTAGGCGATGATGATTGCACTTGTTTGATTTGTTTTCTTTTGGTCTTGGAACTTTTGGTTGTGGGTGAATTTTAAAGTAAAGAACTTTTTATTTTCTGGTTTGATGTGTATGCGTATTTAGTTTTATTTAATTAATTTTAAAGTAAAGAACTTTCATGTATGAATGCGGGTTAGGTTGCGGACTGGGTGTTAGCGACTAGTTTATGGTTAATTCTGCAGGTTATCCATAGGAGTTGTAATTGTTAGTTAGATAATTCTAAGTGTTCTACCAATTCTCAATAGCTGTGAGGTGCGAGATTGTTGGTCTGTCTAGGGTGTTAAATTGCTAGTTGTAGAGGCTTTGTGAGAAGATCTTCCTAGTTTCCCTAGCACTCCTTGTAGGCCAAGTCTTATCAGAAATATTGTAGTTACCCCTTGCACTTTCGGGTGTATTGTGACTTTCGCGCTGTGAGGTAGATTGTCTAACGGGTACTCGATCATAAGAGTTAGATAACCTGTGAGGGTTTGTACTCCAACCGGTAGTTTAACAGCATAACAATATTCTAGGGTTTCCCCTTGAGAAGGGTCGAGGGTGTCTAGTTTATTCTTGATGTTTAGTATTTTAAGATCCCGGTTCCACACCAGTTCCATGACCATTAGAAATTTATCATTCATGTGTAGGATTCTAGCCTAGGTAGTGCCTTCCCTTCACCTGATCCGAATTCTAATTCCCAGTTTGTGTCTATAGTTTATTTAAGTTTTATTTTATTTATTTTTGTTAGTTTATTAGAAAACCCCCCTTTAAGCAATAAAACATTGTTAAGTCAGTTTGTAGATAAGTAATCGAGTCTAGTTTACGTTTTCTAGTAGAGTCTCGTGGGTTCGATACTCGGACTTACTTTAGCTGTACTGCACTGACCGGTACACTTGCCGGTTGTGTGGTTTAGGTTTAGAGAGTCTTAGGTTATGAATTTAAAACTTAGAGTGTCTAGTTTAGGTTAAATTTTGTTAGTTTTTACTAAACCACTTTGAGCACATCAGATGTCGTTGTCTTAGATGATGTCAGCCATAGGTCACCAGAGGTTTAGTTTGTCTATATATAGAACAGTGCATGTACTGTTCTATTCATCACTCCAAACATTCTCTTAGACAAACAAGTGTGAGTGATCAGGCTGAGGGGGAGTAATTGTGTAATCATTCTAATCCGGGTTGACTAATGAGAAGTTTGATTCTAAAACAATTATCCCGTTTGTTTTGATTAATAGTTTACTATTTCTATTGCACTTTCCATAATTATTTATCTTCATTTGTATTTCATTTATAAACTATCAAAACATATCAATATTAGATCCTAACACCGACATTTGATGTAGAAGGTACATCTGTTGATACGGACTGATTTGGGTTCACTGGAGGTGATATTGTAGTCTGATCCAACACTGCTTCACTGGTAACTTCATCATCGTCTTCCAACTCAGAAGAATCAAACATATCAGAAACATCTTGAAAAACTTCTTCATCTGTTGATGTGGTAACAGGAGCACTGGTATCATTAGAAGCTGCTGCGGGAGGAGTTATGGTGATCGAACGCACCAATGGTGAAGTGACTGTGTTGTCACACTCGTAATATAAATGTAATACAACTTCTTTAACCAAGCTTTCTAGATTGAATGACTCAAAGAGTTCTTTGTAGTCAAACATCCAATCGGATCCTACACCGGGAGCATTTTGAGTGTAACGTTGAACATCCACATTCGACCACTCTTCAACATATTGAGTTCTTTTGTTGAAAACACGCTTATTTGGAGTCGCGTATCCAATAAAATAACCTTCTTATGCTTTCATTCCAAACTTCTCTTTAGGATTAAGCATGGTACACTACGCCGCAAATGGTTCTAAAAACTCTAAATTCAGCTTTCATCTGTTGAGTAGTTTATAAGAAGTCTTTCTAAAGTTCTTCACTGTCAACACCATTTCAATGTATAACAAGTTGCATGAATAGCCTCAATCGAGAAAATAACCGGAAGATTAGAATCTGCAAGCATTGTTCTCGCCGCTTTCTATTAGAGTCCTGTTCTTTCTTTCTGCAACACCATTCTGTTGTGGAGTATATGGTGCACTGTATTAATGATGAATTCCCTTTTCTTCACACAATGCATCCATCGATGAATTCTTGAACTCCGTCGCGTTATCACTTCTAATTCTTTTTATCTTCAACCCATAGATATTCTCCAAACGTATAAACATAATCTTCAGATTGTTAAACGTTTCTCTCTTGTGTTGCATGCACATTACCCACGAGAATCTTGGATAATCACTGTAACACCCCAACCGATGGCGGAAACATCGAGGTGTCACGTATTGATGAGTATACAGTAGCACATGGTAATCAAATTTTAATTGAAATAAATATTAAATTGTAAATATCCAAAAATTTAAATACATAAGAGTTTGAATGTGGAAATCTAATACATCACACAAGAATCAAGCATGCATAGACTCCTTATTTCTTCATAAGTACTCTAATCTTCAAGCATCGTTATCACCTGTTGAGTTGTAAAAATGGGGGGGTCAACTAGAAGTTGGTGAGAATACATAATCCATGTTAAGCATATAGTTTAAGTATAAAAGTCTAGCAATTCGTATGTCTATCGTAATTTAAGTCTACATGCATAGTATAATATGTTGACATAATCAAACCTCCGACTAGTTTAGGTCCATCCCGTCATCTACGGTTCACCTTAGTAATATGTTGAACGATAACAATCACCCACGTGACCTATGTAGGAGGTACACGTATCCGGGTGGGGTTGTCAATCCAATAGATCTATTATTGAGTATCGCCGGCATGGCCATAGCTAATGATTATGTAAATGTTGAAACTCGTTGAAACTCGTTGAAACTGTTGACTAATACATGAGGCAATAAAGTTTACTACTAGACATATATGTTGAATTGCTTAAAATTGTTGCAAGTATAAAGAATCGCATAAACAGGATTACGTAAACTCACCTTGGTATAGTTTTGGTAATGAGATATAGTATAAGAGTAGCCCAAATAACTTGCCAAGTGTTACCCTACGTATAAGGCAACAAATAAGTCTAAGTCTAACTAGTTTATAAGTATATCCTAGGGTTTTGATTTGGGGATAATCAATTGTTGGGATTTAAATTAAAATGCTTAATTAAATAAAGAAAATTGGATAATTAATGAAAAATAGTCTTTTTATAAAGTTTGAATTTTGTATGAGTACAATAAAGTGTTTGAAGCAATAAAATAATTTTTATAAAATTATTTCATTTAAAATAGATTTTTAAATCTATTTATTTGTAAATAGTCAATTATTAACTTTAATAATCAAAAATACTAAAATTGAAGAAATCTTATTTTAAAAATCATGATTCTGTTCTAAATGATTAAAAATAATTTGTATAAAATTTTGGTGCAAAAATGATGAAAATTGGATTTATTATGAATTAAATATGATTAAATCTTACAAAAATTGATTAAAAATGATAAATAAATGATTTTACTGAATTAAAAATTATTTCAGTAAAGTTTAACTTTATAAAAAGTTAGGATAATTTTTGGGGAATTTAATAAAACTGTTTTGATATAATAATGGATTTTTATAAATATAATAGTATAAAAATGATTTAATTATTATAATTATTAAATAAATGATTTTCTGGAAAATAAAAATTACAAATAAAACTTTTATATCAGATTAAGTAATATTAATTTTTTTTAGAGTTTATAAAATAGTTTAGGTATTTAAAAAGAATTTTAAAAGATTTAAAGGATTTAATATATATATATATAATTAATTGTATTGTGTTAAAAAGAAGAGAAGAAAAGAATGCACAAAACCGGTCAGAGCCGGACTCGAACCCGGGTGACCCTTGTAGCGAACCAGAGTCACAACCACTTGGCCTAGGCCGGTGGTTGTGATGAATCTGGATTTATAATTATTAAATACACGAAGAAACAAAAGCTTTATCCCCAAATTAAAGACGCGATGAACCCTAGTTTTGCAATCGAGCAAATCAGACAACTATAGCCCGATTATTGTTAGGGCTAATGTTGTCTGATAGCCGATGAACATAACCCACAATCTTAATCGTACTTACAGTGTGGTAATGATGATTATGATCGGGTCAAAGCAAAAGTCAACCACGAGCAATTAACAACGAACAGAGCAGTATAAGAGAGAAATAGAGATTGAGGGAGAGTTGTGAGCGATTTGTCAAGGTCCAGGAAGCCTCAATTTATACTAATGGATTAGGGTTAGGGTTAATTAGGTAGTTGACTTTCCTTGTAATAATACGCGGCCAATTAGATGGTTAGGGCAACAATTGCCGTGCAATTGTTGTGCAATATGGTTGGGTTGGGCCGGATATAGCACGAGTATACCATAGATAGCAACATTACGCGTTAAAATTACGGATTGCACAACAAGGAATCCCACAGTTGACTTTTCTAGTCAACTGTGAGGATTTTTAAGCGTGTATAAGATAATTGTTGATCCGGGATTATCACAAGCAAAAGGCCAGCCCAGCTGGTTGGGCTCGTGTGTGTTGGTTTGGACTGAACCGGCCTTTGGCGCGGGTTCGAACCCCGGCCAAGGCAAAACATTTTTTTTGATTTTTATTATCACACACACATATATATATAATATTATATATAGTATTAGGGTTCCATACTAGCGACAAAAATAATAAATGCGAAGATAATTATGAAACTTGACGTTTTTATTAATGTTGGTGCGTAACGTACAAGAATTTAATGCGTAATGTTACAGTCTCCCCTACTTTTAGGAACTTCGTCCCGAAGTTGGAGTTGGAGAGTCTGGTGGAAAAAGATGCGGATACTTCGACTTCATCTGGTCTTTACGTTCCCAAGTGAACTCTGGGCCTCGTTTAGATTCCCAACGAACCTTAACGATCGGAATACGACTGCGTTTGAGTTTCTTGACTCCAGTGTCAACAATCTCGACGGGTTTCTCGATAATGTGCATGCTTTCATCGATTTGCACATCCTCAAGAGGAACATGAAGGTTCTCATCTGCTAGGCATTTCTTGAGATTCGAAACATGGAAGGTCGGATGAACATTGCTTAGCTCGGGTGGAAGCTCAAGTCTGTAAGCCACTTTCCCAACTCTGTCAAGAATCTTGAAGGGGCCTACGTATCGAGGAGCTAGTTTTCCCTTTCTACCGAAACGAATAACTCCTTTCCAAGGGGATACCTTAAGTAGCACAAGGTCCCCAACTTGAAATTCCAAGGGTTTACGACGTTTATCAGCATAACTCTTTTGGCGACTTCGAGCCTTGAGAAGATTATCCTGAATAAGCTGGATTTTGTCTGTGGTTTCCTGGATTAGTTCGGGTCCAGTAATGCGAGCTTCACCAACCTCGGTCCAACAGACAGGAGAACGACATTTCCGACCATAGAGTGCCTCAAAAGGAGCCATGTTAATGCTGGCGTGATAACTGTTGTTGTATGAAAACTCAACCAAAGGAAGATGAGAATCCCATGCGCCACCAAAATCGATGATACACGCCCTGAGCATGTCCTCAAGTGTCTGGATGGTTCGTTCAGTCTGACCATCCGTTTGAGGGTGATAAGCAGTGCTCAGGTTCAACTTAGTACCCAAAGCTTTTTGTAGAGATTCCCAAAAGTGAGAGGTGAAACGACCATCGCGATCGGAAATAATGTCCAAAGGTATACCGTGACGACATACGATTTCACTTACGTACATCTGTGCCAACCTTTCCACAGAATACTTCTCACGAATAGGTAGAAAGTGAGCTGACTTGGTCAAACGATCGACGATTACCCAAATACTGTCAAAACCTTTGGGTGTGCGAGGGAGTTTGGTGATGAAATCCATAGCTATGCTCTCCCATTTCCAGACAGGAATCTCTGGTTGTTCAAGCATACCAGATGGTCGTTGATGTTCAGCCTTAACCTTGGAACAAGTGAGGCATTTTGCGACGAATAGAGCAATGTCTTTCTTCATACCAGGCCACCAATAAGAATAACGAAGATCTTGGTACATCTTTTCAGCTCCAGGATGAATAGAATAACGAGACTTATGAGCCTCGTTCATGAGAAAGGTACGAAGATCATCACGGTCAGGAATCCATAGTCGGTTAAGGAAATAAAGGAGACCATCGGGTTTGGTTTCAAGTTGAGTCTCAGCACCACAAGACATTTCATCGTACATGTTACCTTGGGTGACTGAGGTGTGTTGAGCCTGGAGAATGCGATCTTGGAGATCGGTACGAACTCTAGCACATTGGAGTTTGACACGCTCTTTACGACTAAGTGCGTCAGCCACAACATTCGCTTTGCCAGGATGGTAGCGAATTTCGCAATCATAGTCGTTAAGCAATTCAACCCAACGTCGTTGCCTCATGTTAAGATTCTTTTGGTCGAAGACATGTTGGAGACTTTTGTGGTCCGTGAACACCACACATTTGGTCCCATAAAGATAATGTCTCCAAATCTTGAGTGCAAAGACAACAGCGCCCAATTCAAGATCATGGGTGGTATAATTTTTCTCGTGAATCTTGAGTTGTCGAGACGCATAAGCAATAACCTTTCCTCGTTGCATGAGAACACAACCGAGACCTTGGTTCGATGCATCACAGTAGACCACGAAATCATCATTACCATCAGGTAGAGATAAGACAGGAGCTTCACAGAGTTTCAGCTTAAGAGTTTCAAATGCTTCCTCTTGCTTAGGTCCCCACTCATAGGGTTTACCCTTGTGAGTTAAGGTAGTGAGAGGAACAGCGATCTTGGAGAAATTGGCGATGAATCGACGATAATAACCAGCCAACCCAAGAAAAGAACGGACTTCCGTTGGAGTGGTAGGAACACTCCAATCCTTCACAGCTTCGATCTTTGCAGGATCAACATGAATTCCGTTCATATCAATGACATGTCCCAAAAATTGAACTTCCTTAAGCCAAAATTCACATTTGGAGAACTTGGCGTACAGTTGTTCTTTCTTTAGGAGACTCAAGATAGAGTGAAGATGTTGCTCGTGATCGGATTTTGATTTAGAGTAAATCAAAATATCATCAATGAAAACGATCACGAATTTGTCGAGATAGGGTCTACAAACCCGATTCATCAAATCCATAAATACCGCGGGAGCATTGGTCAAACCGAAAGGCATAACCATGAATTCATAGTGACCATAGCGAGTGCGAAAAGCTGTCTTGGGAATATCTTCATCGTGGACTCTAAGCTGATGATAGCCAGAACGGAGATCAATCTTCGAGAAGTGGGTTGCTCCTTGAAGTTGATCGAAGAGATCGTCAATCCTAGGAAGCGGATAACGATTCTTGATGGTGAGTTTGTTGAGTTCACGGTAGTCAATACACATCCGAAGAGAACCATCCTTCTTTTTAACAAATAAGACAGGGGCTCCCCATGGAGAAGAACTAGGGCGAATGAACCCTTTATCAGAAAGTTCCTGTAATTGGCTAGCAAGTTCTTGCATCTCAGAGGGTGCAAGACGATAAGGAGCTTTAGCTATAGGATTAGCACCAGGAACAAGATCAATACGAAACTCCACTTGTCGAGCAGGAGGCAAACCAGGTAAATCCTCTGGAAAGACTTCAGGATAGTCTCGAATAATAGGAATGTCTTGGATACTTTTGCCTTTGTCCTTCTTCTCTATCACGTTAGCTAAGAAGGCTGTATACCCCTTTCGTAAGTACTTTTGGGCAGTAGTACAAGACATAAGCTTAAGCTCACCACAGGGTTTCTCACCATAGATCTTCAAAATCTCACCAGATTCGAGAGGAATGCGTATGACTTTCTCGAAGCACAGAATTTCGGCACGATGAGTTGACAACCAGTCCATGCCTACTATAACATCAAAACTACCAAGATGCATGGGGATAAGATCGATAGGGAAGGTATGATTATCGAGATTCAACAAGCAGTTACGAATAATAGAACCGATCGAAATAGACTTCCCGTTAGCTACCTCTACCACAAAAGGGTCTTCTAGACTAGTGTGGGGTAAGTTAAGTAAAGGTTCAAACTTCAGTGACACGAATGACTTATCAGCTCCTGAGTCAAATAATATGGATGCATAGTGATTATTAATGAGAAACGTACCATTCACCACTTCGTTGTTGTCACGAGCCTGGTTAGCGTTGAGATTGTAGGCGCGACCTCGAGCACCTTGATTCTGGTTGCGGTTCTGGTTTTGGTTTTGGTTATGATTTTGGTTTTGGTTACGGTTACGGTTAGGGCAGTTGTTGATGTAGTGATCGGGGCTGCCACATTCGTAGCATTGACCACGAGTAGGCCTGTTGTTTTGTTGGTTGGGAGCAGGGTTGTTTCTGGCAGGGTTGTTTTGGTTGTTTTGGTTGTTTTGGGCAGCAGGGGCTTGACAGGCATTGGTGTAGTGTCCATACCGTTTACAGTTATTACACTGGCGGCATGGTCTACCAGGAAGATGATGGAACTGGCAGGTGTTGCAAAGAGGGTGTGTTCCACCATAGGGTTTCTTGGCTGGATTTTGGGTAGCAGGTGGAGTAGCAACCATATAGTTTCTAGCCTTACGCTTCTTGTTGCTGGAGGTCTCAGGCTTGACTTCAATTGCAGGCTGTGGAGTGTCTTTGGCAACAGTCTTCTTAGAGCCCTTGCGAACCAGAGTACCATTCTTCACATGATTATCAGTAAGAGTGGCCGCTAGACGTTTGGCCTCTTCCAGAGTTGCAGGATTTCTACCCCAAACAGTGTCCTGGATTTGCATGGGCAGACCACCGATGTACTTCTCGATGGCTACCGGCAGAGGAGTAACCTTGTGTGGCAACAATAAGCTAAGCTCATGAAAGCGGGTGTTGTAGGCAAGATTTTCCCCACTATCCTGAGCCAAGGTGTGGAACTCATCCTCAAGCTTTTTAACTTCATTTCGAGGACAGAACTCCTCCTTCATGATCTCTTTGACCTGGTCCCAAGTCATAGCAAGAGCAACTTCGGCCCCACGAGTACGCTTTTCTTCATTCCACCATGTGAGTGCTCGTTTATGGAGAACACTCATGGCGTAACGAACCTTGAAATTATTGGGGCACTCACTGTTGATGAAGGTATTTTCAATACCCTCAAACCATTGGAGAAGTCCAGTAGCTCCTTCTTCACCGCTGAACTTTGGAGGGTTACAAGAGTTGAAATGCTTGAGGGTGCAAGCTTGGGGTCCATTGCCATTGCCATTACCATTGCCATTCCCGTTCCCGTTGTTGTGACCATTCCCATTCAATTGGATGACCTGAGCAAGCAAGTTGGGAACCAGAGTTGCGATTTGCTGCGCCATTTGTTGAGAAATGATCGCAGCCAGTTGAGCATCGACCCCATTGTTGTTGTGGTTAGGAACTTGGTCATGGTTGTGGTTATGGTTATCTCCACCTTCTTCGTGGTTCTCACCATTGTTGTTGCGAGTGCTGCGACGAGGAGGCATGATCTGTAATAGACACAATGAAATGAATGAGAGTTCATATAAGGAATGTAATCATTTATTCATTAATTAAAACGAATAAACGAAAACGTTGACTTATCAAAGATTCTAAATTCTAATAACATATGAAGACATGCTTTAGCCTATAAGTGAACACTCATCCCGAGAATTCCCAGGTAGGCATCCGGGTCCCTCGTCTGATTGGGATATATGCGCAATGCCAGCCTAGACAGAAGACTCAGAATACAGGCGTTCACCCTTCCAGATTGCACGTGTTCGTTATTAAAATCTAGGACTTCGACGAGATCTCAAGGGGGTTCAGGTTAAACCTGAGGATTTGGTCCTATAAATCTAATGGTGGATCAGGATTGCAGCAGACAATTAAGAGTAGTCACATGTAGGTTTAAGGCATAGGATAAGGATAGGATTAGGGAAGCAATTAGGGTTACAAGTAGGAGAAGCAAGTACTGTTTTAGTCCCTAAGGTTATAGTCTAGATTATTTCTAATAACCTAATTCCCTATAACCAAGGCTCTGATACCAATCTGTAACACCCCAACCGATGGCGGAAACATCGAGGTGTCACGTATTGATGAGTATACAGTAGCACATGGTAATCAAATTTTAATTGAAATAAATATTAAATTGTAAATATCCAAAAATTTAAATACATAAGAGTTTGAATGTGGAAATCTAATACATCACACAAGAATCAAGCATGCATAGACTCCTTATTTCTTCATAAGTACTCTAATCTTCAAGCATCGTTATCACCTGTTGAGTTGTAAAAATGGGGGGGTCAACTAGAAGTTGGTGAGAATACATAATCCATGTTAAGCATATAGTTTAAGTATAAAAGTCTAGCAATTCGTATGTCTATCGTAATTTAAGTCTACATGCATAGTATAATATGTTGACATAATCAAACCTCCGACTAGTTTAGGTCCATCCCGTCATCTACGGTTCACCTTAGTAATATGTTGAACGATAACAATCACCCACGTGACCTATGTAGGAGGTACACGTATCCGGGTGGGGTTGTCAATCCAATAGATCTATTATTGAGTATCGCCGGCATGGCCATAGCTAATGATTATGTAAATGTTGAAACTCGTTGAAACTCGTTGAAACTGTTGACTAATACATGAGGCAATAAAGTTTACTACTAGACATATATGTTGAATTGCTTAAAATTGTTGCAAGTATAAAGAATCGCATAAACAGGATTACGTAAACTCACCTTGGTATAGTTTTGGTAATGAGATATAGTATAAGAGTAGCCCAAATAACTTGCCAAGTGTTACCCTACGTATAAGGCAACAAATAAGTCTAAGTCTAACTAGTTTATAAGTATATCCTAGGGTTTTGATTTGGGGATAATCAATTGTTGGGATTTAAATTAAAATGCTTAATTAAATAAAGAAAATTGGATAATTAATGAAAAATAGTCTTTTTATAAAGTTTGAATTTTGTATGAGTACAATAAAGTGTTTGAAGCAATAAAATAATTTTTATAAAATTATTTCATTTAAAATAGATTTTTAAATCTATTTATTTGTAAATAGTCAATTATTAACTTTAATAATCAAAAATACTAAAATTGAAGAAATCTTATTTTAAAAATCATGATTCTGTTCTAAATGATTAAAAATAATTTGTATAAAATTTTGGTGCAAAAATGATGAAAATTGGATTTATTATGAATTAAATATGATTAAATCTTACAAAAATTGATTAAAAATGATAAATAAATGATTTTACTGAATTAAAAATTATTTCAGTAAAGTTTAACTTTATAAAAAGTTAGGATAATTTTTGGGGAATTTAATAAAACTGTTTTGATATAATAATGGATTTTTATAAATATAATAGTATAAAAATGATTTAATTATTATAATTATTAAATAAATGATTTTCTGGAAAATAAAAATTACAAATAAAACTTTTATATCAGATTAAGTAATATTAATTTTTTTTAGAGTTTATAAAATAGTTTAGGTATTTAAAAAGAATTTTAAAAGATTTAAAGGATTTAATATATATATATAATTAATTGTATTGTGTTAAAAAGAAGAAAAGAAAAGAATGCACAAAACCGGTCAGAGCCGGACTCGAACCCGGGTGACCCTTGTAGCGAACCAGAGTCACAACCACTTGGCCTAGGCCGGTGGTTGTGATGAATCTGGATTTATAATTATTAAATACACGAAGAAACAAAAGCTTTATCCCCAAATTAAAGACGCGATGAACCCTAGTTTTGCAATCGAGCAAATCAGACAACTATAGCCCGATTATTGTTAGGGCTAATGTTGTCTGATAGCCGATGAACATAACCCACAATCTTAATCGTACTTACAGTGTGGTAATGATGATTATGATCGGGTCAAAGCAAAAGTCAACCACGAGCAATTAACAACGAACAGAGCAGTATAAGAGAGAAATAGAGATTGAGGGAGAGTTGTGAGCGATTTGTCAAGGTCCAGGAAGCCTCAATTTATACTAATGGATTAGGGTTAGGGTTAATTAGGTAGTTGACTTTCCTTGTAATAATACGCGGCCAATTAGATGGTTAGGGCAACAATTGCCGTGCAATTGTTGTGCAATATGGTTGGGTTGGGCCGGATATAGCACGAGTATACCATAGATAGCAACATTACGCGTTAAAATTACGGATTGCACAACAAGGAATCCCACAGTTGACTTTTCTAGTCAACTGTGAGGATTTTTAAGCGTGTATAAGATAATTGTTGATCCGGGATTATCACAAGCAAAAGGCCAGCCCAGCTGGTTGGGCTCGTGTGTGTTGGTTTGGACTGAACCGGCCTTTGGCGCGGGTTCGAACCCCGGCCAAGGCAAAACATTTTTTTTGATTTTTATTATCACACACACATATATATATAATATTATATATAGTATTAGGGTTCCATACTAGCGACAAAAATAATAAATGCGAAGATAATTATGAAACTTGACGTTTTTATTAATGTTGGTGCGTAACGTACAAGAATTTAATGCGTAATGTTACAGTCTCCCCTACTTTTAGGAACTTCGTCCCGAAGTTGGAGTTGGAGAGTCTGGTGGAAAAAGATGCGGATACTTCGACTTCATCTGGTCTTTACGTTCCCAAGTGAACTCTGGGCCTCGTTTAGATTCCCAACGAACCTTAACGATCGGAATACGACTGCGTTTGAGTTTCTTGACTCCAGTGTCAACAATCTCGACGGGTTTCTCGATAATGTGCATGCTTTCATCGATTTGCACATCCTCAAGAGGAACATGAAGGTTCTCATCTGCTAGGCATTTCTTGAGATTCGAAACATGGAAGGTCGGATGAACATTGCTTAGCTCGGGTGGAAGCTCAAGTCTGTAAGCCACTTTCCCAACTCTGTCAAGAATCTTGAAGGGGCCTACGTATCGAGGAGCTAGTTTTCCCTTTCTACCGAAACGAATAACTCCTTTCCAAGGGGATACCTTAAGTAGCACAAGGTCCCCAACTTGAAATTCCAAGGGTTTACGACGTTTATCAGCATAACTCTTTTGGCGACTTCGAGCCTTGAGAAGATTATCCTGAATAAGCTGGATTTTGTCTGTGGTTTCCTGGATTAGTTCGGGTCCAGTAATGCGAGCTTCACCAACCTCGGTCCAACAGACAGGAGAACGACATTTCCGACCATAGAGTGCCTCAAAAGGAGCCATGTTAATGCTGGCGTGATAACTGTTGTTGTATGAAAACTCAACCAAAGGAAGATGAGAATCCCATGCGCCACCAAAATCGATGATACACGCCCTGAGCATGTCCTCAAGTGTCTGGATGGTTCGTTCAGTCTGACCATCCGTTTGAGGGTGATAAGCAGTGCTCAGGTTCAACTTAGTACCCAAAGCTTTTTGTAGAGATTCCCAAAAGTGAGAGGTGAAACGACCATCGCGATCGGAAATAATGTCCAAAGGTATACCGTGACGACATACGATTTCACTTACGTACATCTGTGCCAACCTTTCCACAGAATACTTCTCACGAATAGGTAGAAAGTGAGCTGACTTGGTCAAACGATCGACGATTACCCAAATACTGTCAAAACCTTTGGGTGTGCGAGGGAGTTTGGTGATGAAATCCATAGCTATGCTCTCCCATTTCCAGACAGGAATCTCTGGTTGTTCAAGCATACCAGATGGTCGTTGATGTTCAGCCTTAACCTTGGAACAAGTGAGGCATTTTGCGACGAATAGAGCAATGTCTTTCTTCATACCAGGCCACCAATAAGAATAACGAAGATCTTGGTACATCTTGTCAGCTCCAGGATGAATAGAATAACGAGACTTATGAGCCTCGTTCATGAGAAAGGTACGAAGATCATCACGGTCAGGAATCCATAGTCGGTTAAGGAAATAAAGGAGACCATCGGGTTTGGTTTCAAGTTGAGTCTCAGCACCACAAGACATTTCATCGTACATGTTACCTTGGGTGACTGAGGTGTGTTGAGCCTGGAGAATGCGATCTTGGAGATCGGTACGAACTCTAGCACATTGGAGTTTGACACGCTCTTTACGACTAAGTGCGTCAGCCACAACATTCGCTTTGCCAGGATGGTAGCGAATTTCGCAATCATAGTCGTTAAGCAATTCAACCCAACGTCGTTGCCTCATGTTAAGATTCTTTTGGTCGAAGACATGTTGGAGACTTTTGTGGTCCGTGAACACCACACATTTGGTCCCATAAAGATAATGTCTCCAAATCTTGAGTGCAAAGACAACAGCGCCCAATTCAAGATCATGGGTGGTATAATTTTTCTCGTGAATCTTGAGTTGTCGAGACGCATAAGCAATAACCTTTCCTCGTTGCATGAGAACACAACCGAGACCTTGGTTCGATGCATCACAGTAGACCACGAAATCATCATTACCATCAGGTAGAGATAAGACAGGAGCTTCACAGAGTTTCAGCTTAAGAGTTTCAAATGCTTCCTCTTGCTTAGGTCCCCACTCATAGGGTTTACCCTTGTGAGTTAAGGTAGTGAGAGGAACAGCGATCTTGGAGAAATTGGCGATGAATCGACGATAATAACCAGCCAACCCAAGAAAAGAACGGACTTCCGTTGGAGTGGTAGGAACACTCCAATCCTTCACAGCTTCGATCTTTGCAGGATCAACATGAATTCCGTTCATATCAATGACATGTCCCAAAAATTGAACTTCCTTAAGCCAAAATTCACATTTGGAGAACTTGGCGTACAGTTGTTCTTTCTTTAGGAGACTCAAGATAGAGTGAAGATGTTGCTCGTGATCGGATTTTGATTTAGAGTAAATCAAAATATCATCAATGAAAACGATCACGAATTTGTCGAGATAGGGTCTACAAACCCGATTCATCAAATCCATAAATACCGCGGGAGCATTGGTCAAACCGAAAGGCATAACCATGAATTCATAGTGACCATAGCGAGTGCGAAAAGCTGTCTTGGGAATATCTTCATCGTGGACTCTAAGCTGATGATAGCCAGAACGGAGATCAATCTTCGAGAAGTGGGTTGCTCCTTGAAGTTGATCGAAGAGATCGTCAATCCTAGGAAGCGGATAACGATTCTTGATGGTGAGTTTGTTGAGTTCACGGTAGTCAATACACATCCGAAGAGAACCATCCTTCTTTTTAACAAATAAGACAGGGGCTCCCCATGGAGAAGAACTAGGGCGAATGAACCCTTTATCAGAAAGTTCCTGTAATTGGCTAGCAAGTTCTTGCATCTCAGAGGGTGCAAGACGATAAGGAGCTTTAGCTATAGGATTAGCACCAGGAACAAGATCAATACGAAACTCCACTTGTCGAGCAGGAGGCAAACCAGGTAAATCCTCTGGAAAGACTTCAGGATAGTCTCGAATAATAGGAATGTCTTGGATACTTTTGCCTTTGTCCTTCTTCTCTATCACGTTAGCTAAGAAGGCTGTATACCCCTTTCGTAAGTACTTTTGGGCAGTAGTACAAGACATAAGCTTAAGCTCACCACAGGGTTTCTCACCATAGATCTTCAAAATCTCACCAGATTCGAGAGGAATGCGTATGACTTTCTCGAAGCACAGAATTTCGGCACGATGAGTTGACAACCAGTCCATGCCTACTATAACATCAAAACTACCAAGATGCATGGGGATAAGATCGATAGGGAAGGTATGATTATCGAGATTCAACAAGCAGTTACGAATAATAGAACCGATCGAAATAGACTTCCCGTTAGCTACCTCTACCACAAAAGGGTCTTCTAGACTAGTGTGGGGTAAGTTAAGTAAAGGTTCAAACTTCAGTGACACGAATGACTTATCAGCTCCTGAGTCAAATAATATGGATGCATAGTGATTATTAATGAGAAACGTACCATTCACCACTTCGTTGTTGTCACGAGCCTGGTTAGCGTTGAGATTGTAGGCGCGACCTCGAGCACCTTGATTCTGGTTGCGGTTCTGGTTTTGGTTTTGGTTATGATTTTGGTTTTGGTTACGGTTACGGTTAGGGCAGTTGTTGATGTAGTGATCGGGGCTGCCACATTCGTAGCATTGACCACGAGTAGGCCTGTTGTTTTGTTGGTTGGGAGCAGGGTTGTTTCTGGCAGGGTTGTTTTGGTTGTTTTGGTTGTTTTGGGCAGCAGGGGCTTGACAGGCATTGGTGTAGTGTCCATACCGTTTACAGTTATTACACTGGCGGCATGGTCTACCAGGAAGATGATGGAACTGGCAGGTGTTGCAAAGAGGGTGTGTTCCACCATAGGGTTTCTTGGCTGGATTTTGGGTAGCAGGTGGAGTAGCAACCATATAGTTTCTAGCCTTACGCTTCTTGTTGCTGGAGGTCTCAGGCTTGACTTCAATTGCAGGCTGTGGAGTGTCTTTGGCAACAGTCTTCTTAGAGCCCTTGCGAACCAGAGTACCATTCTTCACATGATTATCAGTAAGAGTGGCCGCTAGACGTTTGGCCTCTTCCAGAGTTGCAGGATTTCTACCCCAAACAGTGTCCTGGATTTGCATGGGCAGACCACCGATGTACTTCTCGATGGCTACCGGCAGAGGAGTAACCTTGTGTGGCAACAATAAGCTAAGCTCATGAAAGCGGGTGTTGTAGGCAAGATTTTCCCCACTATCCTGAGCCAAGGTGTGGAACTCATCCTCAAGCTTTTTAACTTCATTTCGAGGACAGAACTCCTCCTTCATGATCTCTTTGACCTGGTCCCAAGTCATAGCAAGAGCAACTTCGGCCCCACGAGTACGCTTTTCTTCATTCCACCATGTGAGTGCTCGTTTATGGAGAACACTCATGGCGTAACGAACCTTGAAATTATTGGGGCACTCACTGTTGATGAAGGTATTTTCAATACCCTCAAACCATTGGAGAAGTCCAGTAGCTCCTTCTTCACCGCTGAACTTTGGAGGGTTACAAGAGTTGAAATGCTTGAGGGTGCAAGCTTGGGGTCCATTGCCATTGCCATTACCATTGCCATTCCCGTTCCCGTTGTTGTGACCATTCCCATTCAATTGGATGACCTGAGCAAGCAAGTTGGGAACCAGAGTTGCGATTTGCTGCGCCATTTGTTGAGAAATGATCGCAGCCAGTTGAGCATCGACCCCATTGTTGTTGTGGTTAGGAACTTGGTCATGGTTGTGGTTATGGTTATCTCCACCTTCTTCGTGGTTCTCACCATTGTTGTTGCGAGTGCTGCGACGAGGAGGCATGATCTGTAATAGACACAATGAAATGAATGAGAGTTCATATAAGGAATGTAATCATTTATTCATTAATTAAAACGAATAAACGAAAACGTTGACTTATCAAAGATTCTAAATTCTAATAACATATGAAGACATGCTTTAGCCTATAAGTGAACACTCATCCCGAGAATTCCCAGGTAGGCATCCGGGTCCCTCGTCTGATTGGGATATATGCGCAATGCCAGCCTAGACAGAAGACTCAGAATACAGGCGTTCACCCTTCCAGATTGCACGTGTTCGTTATTAAAATCTAGGACTTCGACGAGATCTCAAGGGGGTTCAGGTTAAACCTGAGGATTTGGTCCTATAAATCTAATGGTGGATCAGGATTGCAGCAGACAATTAAGAGTAGTCACATGTAGGTTTAAGGCATAGGATAAGGATAGGATTAGGGAAGCAATTAGGGTTACAAGTAGGAGAAGCAAGTACTGTTTTAGTCCCTAAGGTTATAGTCTAGATTATTTCTAATAACCTAATTCCCTATAACCAAGGCTCTGATACCAATCTGTAACACCCCAACCGATGGCGGAAACATCGAGGTGTCACGTATTGATGAGTATACAGTAGCACATGGTAATCAAATTTTAATTGAAATAAATATTAAATTGTAAATATCCAAAAATTTAAATACATAAGAGTTTGAATGTGGAAATCTAATACATCACACAAGAATCAAGCATGCATAGACTCCTTATTTCTTCATAAGTACTCTAATCTTCAAGCATCGTTATCACCTGTTGAGTTGTAAAAATGGGGGGGTCAACTAGAAGTTGGTGAGAATACATAATCCATGTTAAGCATATAGTTTAAGTATAAAAGTCTAGCAATTCGTATGTCTATCGTAATTTAAGTCTACATGCATAGTATAATATGTTGACATAATCAAACCTCCGACTAGTTTAGGTCCATCCCGTCATCTACGGTTCACCTTAGTAATATGTTGAACGATAACAATCACCCACGTGACCTATGTAGGAGGTACACGTATCCGGGTGGGGTTGTCAATCCAATAGATCTATTATTGAGTATCGCCGGCATGGCCATAGCTAATGATTATGTAAATGTTGAAACTCGTTGAAACTCGTTGAAACTGTTGACTAATACATGAGGCAATAAAGTTTACTACTAGACATATATGTTGAATTGCTTAAAATTGTTGCAAGTATAAAGAATCGCATAAACAGGATTACGTAAACTCACCTTGGTATAGTTTTGGTAATGAGATATAGTATAAGAGTAGCCCAAATAACTTGCCAAGTGTTACCCTACGTATAAGGCAACAAATAAGTCTAAGTCTAACTAGTTTATAAGTATATCCTAGGGTTTTGATTTGGGGATAATCAATTGTTGGGATTTAAATTAAAATGCTTAATTAAATAAAGAAAATTGGATAATTAATGAAAAATAGTCTTTTTATAAAGTTTGAATTTTGTATGAGTACAATAAAGTGTTTGAAGCAATAAAATAATTTTTATAAAATTATTTCATTTAAAATAGATTTTTAAATCTATTTATTTGTAAATAGTCAATTATTAACTTTAATAATCAAAAATACTAAAATTGAAGAAATCTTATTTTAAAAATCATGATTCTGTTCTAAATGATTAAAAATAATTTGTATAAAATTTTGGTGCAAAAATGATGAAAATTGGATTTATTATGAATTAAATATGATTAAATCTTACAAAAATTGATTAAAAATGATAAATAAATGATTTTACTGAATTAAAAATTATTTCAGTAAAGTTTAACTTTATAAAAAGTTAGGATAATTTTTGGGGAATTTAATAAAACTGTTTTGATATAATAATGGATTTTTATAAATATAATAGTATAAAAATGATTTAATTATTATAATTATTAAATAAATGATTTTCTGGAAAATAAAAATTACAAATAAAACTTTTATATCAGATTAAGTAATATTAATTTTTTTTAGAGTTTATAAAATAGTTTAGGTATTTAAAAAGAATTTTAAAAGATTTAAAGGATTTAATATATATATATAATTAATTGTATTGTGTTAAAAAGAAGAAAAGAAAAGAATGCACAAAACCGGTCAGAGCCGGACTCGAACCCGGGTGACCCTTGTAGCGAACCAGAGTCACAACCACTTGGCCTAGGCCGGTGGTTGTGATGAATCTGGATTTATAATTATTAAATACACGAAGAAACAAAAGCTTTATCCCCAAATTAAAGACGCGATGAACCCTAGTTTTGCAATCGAGCAAATCAGACAACTATAGCCCGATTATTGTTAGGGCTAATGTTGTCTGATAGCCGATGAACATAACCCACAATCTTAATCGTACTTACAGTGTGGTAATGATGATTATGATCGGGTCAAAGCAAAAGTCAACCACGAGCAATTAACAACGAACAGAGCAGTATAAGAGAGAAATAGAGATTGAGGGAGAGTTGTGAGCGATTTGTCAAGGTCCAGGAAGCCTCAATTTATACTAATGGATTAGGGTTAGGGTTAATTAGGTAGTTGACTTTCCTTGTAATAATACGCGGCCAATTAGATGGTTAGGGCAACAATTGCCGTGCAATTGTTGTGCAATATGGTTGGGTTGGGCCGGATATAGCACGAGTATACCATAGATAGCAACATTACGCGTTAAAATTACGGATTGCACAACAAGGAATCCCACAGTTGACTTTTCTAGTCAACTGTGAGGATTTTTAAGCGTGTATAAGATAATTGTTGATCCGGGATTATCACAAGCAAAAGGCCAGCCCAGCTGGTTGGGCTCGTGTGTGTTGGTTTGGACTGAACCGGCCTTTGGCGCGGGTTCGAACCCCGGCCAAGGCAAAACATTTTTTTTGATTTTTATTATCACACACACATATATATATATAATATTATATATAGTATTAGGGTTCCATACTAGCGACAAAAATAATAAATGCGAAGATAATTATGAAACTTGACGTTTTTATTAATGTTGGTGCGTAACGTACAAGAATTTAATGCGTAATGTTACAATCACCAGTCACCACAAGACAATATAAATATCCGTTATTGCTTTTATGCATCAAAGGTCCAAAGCATATGCTACATTGAGGTAGCTTTCCAACTTCTTGTTCATTTTCTCATACAAACAACTGACCTTGGCCATTTCAAGCTTTGTATCTTCAATTTCATTAATGTAAATGTTAATGGCAATTTTTTTGTTTGAAAGAGTTTTGGTTAATTCAGAAACATCCTTTTATAGTTATCAAGTGTTTTGTTCAAAGCTCTTTCATTTTTCCTGTATGATTCAACAGCGGTTCTCGCACTGTCCCATTAAGATTTCAATCTAAGAACTTAACAGAGTTGTAGAATCTGTCATCACCATCAAAGCAACGTGTGCTTCCTTCCCAGAGAAGAACTTTGAATAATCAACCTTGGTAAGTGCATCATCTACCATACATGACTTCTTACTGATAAGAAAGTCGGCTTCTGCAAGCAATTGCTCAACATCATTGTTGAGTGAGTTGAAAGTTGTCTCTAAATCTGCTTCACTCTCGTAATCAGAATAGTCTGAATCCTGTGCATCAGAAACTTCACCAATAGATTCATCAATCGTTTCAGACACCGTTTCTTCAACAACCGATTCTACCACCGTCTCATTCACTATTTCTTTAACAGTCTCTTCTTTCACCGACTCTTCAACTTTCACTACTTCCTCATTCACAACTTCTTGTGCAAAACATGCAACGTTACCTCTAGAAATCTCCTCGACACCTAATTACAAGTCGTTCCAATTAAACCCTTCATCTTGTTGAATTACCAACGCTTGGTTCTCATTTTGGTTTTGGTTGGTTGGAATGGTTATTGGAACAATGTTTCTTTCATGATTTGGTGTGGTTTGATTTTGGTTAGGTGATGATGTTTGTCTTTGGTTGGAATTATGTGAGATAATTTTTCGGTTTTGATTTTGATAGTTGTTTTGACGGGTTTGGTAATTGGTGTTGAATGGGTTTCGGTTTCCTTGTTGTTTAGGTTTGGTACATTCACGAGCAAAGTGACCTTTCATCCCACAGTTGTAACAAGTCACTTTTGCTTTGTTGAAACCATAAGTGGTATTGGGAGAGGTAGCATGATCAATTATACCGATTCTTTCCCTAAACTCAGTAGCTCTCCTCACCACGCATGCAAATGCTCATTGAATATCAATCAATTCCATCTTATCCTTGTCAATCTGAGAATAATCTTCATTTGTCAAATTGTTGTTGCCAATTTGACTTGCTACAAGGCCATTATAAGATGCTACCATGGCTGAAACCAAGGCAACATGTTTCTGAGCAACTTCTACAGTCACATAGTCCATGTTAGATGTTTCTAACATGATGGCCCTTGAGCTTTATGGTGCTTGTCCAACATTCGATGAAGATTGTTGAGTCATGTTCACCGTTGGAGCAGCCATCCATGGAGCTGATTGCATTGGAGGTTGAGTGGGTGTGTAAGATGATGCTGAAGACACACCATAATAACTCATAGCATTGGTCGGTTCAATACTTGAAACGAATGCAGTCTGAGGTGCTGAACTCCCACCAACACTCGGAACGGCCGAAAATGAAGAACTTGTAAAATACAGTTATGGATTCTGAGGAATTTGTGCTCTCTTCGCCTTCCTTCTTTCCTCCATCTCTTTGTTTTAAATCCTTTGAATGAACTCGTTCAGTGTCCAAAATGGAGACGAGTCTTTCTCTCTCAACACTTCTACATGTTGGCTCCAATAAACTGGTAAAGCATCTGCAAATTTCTCAACACATTCTGACATTGGATAAACAATTTCATAGTTAGAAAGTTCAGATAATAAATGAAAGAATCTAGCAGTTAATTCTTTCAAACTCTCATTTGCCGCAAAGCTAAAGTTCTTGAATTCTTTCTTTAGCTCATCCATCGTAAGCTTCCTAGTCTTCTCATTGCCATCATTCCTGCTCTTCAATGCTTCCCACAATTGCTTTGAAGTGGTACACGGTCCGAACTGATGTAGTAAATCTATGGTCAATGCTTGAGATAACTAAGAGTATGCTTTCTTCTCAACTGCATACTTCTTCATGTTTGTGTCAGGTAAATCATCAAGTGCAACTAGTCTGTTCGAGTTCTCGATCATTGGTTGAACATATCCATTCTGTATCATCTTCCATGCTTATCCAAATGAATGTTAAACCTTTTCTGCCATGATGGATATTCAATCATGTCCAACAACTTTGGTGGTCGGTTACCATTTTTGGTAGATAGATCATTCATCAAAGTTGTAATAGCAGTGGTTGTCTGATTATGTATAAATGCGGCTACTGAAACACCCCAATAATCTGGCATTGGTTGAGGATGAGTTCTAAAAGTGGGTTGAGTTGGTCCCAAAACAACCAAGTAGTTAACCATCGGTTGTGGTTGTTGTGTGGTTTGTTTACCTCTCTATGCTGCTACAGCCCAAGGATTCATCGGTGTTTGCTGTTGTGGTGTCATATTAGGTCGGTTGTTCATCAGACATCCCCAAATGATATCCATAATATCAAAGTTCCAACAATTAGAAAACTTTTCCTCAAAAATTTAGTTCTAAATGTCGAGGGGTCGAATCAAATACTGAACAACTGGTTCTACCTGAATTTTAGCACGAATGAAAAATATGGACTTTGGTTCGACCTAATAGTGAGCACGAATGAAAATCTGAGAGCACGAACGAAATCCTGATAACACGAATGAGAAGCTGAAGGTTCGAATGAAAGATTCTAGAATTGGTTCGACCCAAATTCTAGCATGAATGGAAACTCTGAAAACTCATTCGACCCAAACTGAAAACCCATTCGACCTTCTAGTGTTCATGATCAATTTTTCTGAAAAAACACACAATTTTGACATGATTTTCAACAATGTTGTCAATTATGATTATAAATGTGAAGGTTTTAATCAATAGATGAACAACTTTTGTGAAAGAATTATTGATTTCAATCGTAAAAACACCTTCAAATCATTCGAAAACCATGTTTTATCAATGTTCAATAAAAACAGCTAGGGTTTAGATTGATAATTTTGATCTGAAATCTGAAATCTGAACAATTTTTATGAATTTGTAGTCATGTGATCGAGCACTAGCTCTGATACCACTTTGTCGGATAGGTTTTAGACAAAGAAACGTTTGATCAACACGAGTACTAATCTATCAGGTGCGGAAACCCTAATAGTCATGCAAAATGATGAAAACGGTAATCAATACACGATAATATATATCCATTTTCAAATGCTTTCATTAATCTTAGAAGTGTTTATAATGATTACAGACGAAAACACACACTTTAACGTGAACTTGATCACACACTAGACACACACATAACTGACCAACTGCGTTAACTACCTCTAACCAACCCACATATATATAGACAAACTGATTCGACCCTTCATGGGTTCGAATCAAGTCTTTCGACCTTTACAAAGTATGAATCAGAAACACAATCATTCATTCGACCCTTCAAGATTTGGTTCGACCCTTCGATTACCTGAACCAATCTTCCAAAATACACTTTAACTGTAAATCTTTGGCGTTTTCTTCTTTAACAATCCGAAAGCTACATACACATATATGAAATATGTATCTACAAATGTTCCTAACACCTTTAATGCAGATCCCAATGAGGCAGATGAAGAATTGATTATTGGAATGCCTAATAACGATGAAGTCTCACTAAGAACTATCATTCGAATCTGTTAGGATCTGAGTTTGATTGTTTTGATTTGTTTAAGTAAAATGAGAAATGAATGAAGTGAATATATATGGAAAGTGCAGCGGAATAATAAACTATAATCAAAACAAAAGGAATAAATGTTTTTCAATCGAATGCTTTCATAAACTCAAATGATTACAAACGATTATACAAGTACTCCCCCTCATCCTGATCACTTTGTGATTGTTTGTCTGAGAGAATGTTGTGAGTGATGAATAGAATAGTACAAGCACTGTTCTATTTATAGACAAATCTAAACCACTGGTGACCTGGGCTGACGTCACCTAAGATAGTGACCTCTAACAGAATAATAACATAAAACATCTGCCCTATACAAACTACTGTTACATTACAAAACACTGTAAGGTAAACTACTGATGAGGAAACTCTGATGGTCTTGAATCATCTGTTGGAGCCTAAGTGCTGTTGGCTCCAACAGACCTTTAGTCTTCAATACTTGATCAACAGTTGTTCTCTATCAGACCTTGAGTCAGCAGTTGTTCTCTATCAGTTGTTATCCAGCAGTCCTTTGTAGCAACAGTTGTCATAGCAGTTGTTTGGGTGGAACAGTTGTAAGGGTCAACAGTCTTTTGGGAGGAATATGTTGTAAATGTTATTTATTAATATGGATCAACTGTTAGTATATTTTGGCTTTTCAATCATCTGTTCTTCTCCAGGTCAGCAGACCCAACAATCTCCCCCTAGAACATATGATGCCAAAACTAGACTTTATTCTTGTTCTTTATTCCTCATCAGACTTTCTCTGATTTGACCTTTGAATTGTAACTCAAAGTTCAAAGAGTAGAGGTCTTCTACATTTCTTTCAAGCTCAAGGTTCAGCAGTGTTTGGAGGTCATCTGCACACAGGCTATATGCATCATCCATGCTTAGCTTTTGAGCTTCTCCATCTGATCTGAGCAAAGTCAATTCATGGGTGTCTTTGTTGACCTTCCATTTTAGAATTTTTGAATTAGAGGATTTGCTGAGATGCATTTTTATTCTGGATGAGTTTGGTGATGGAGGTCTCCCAATGAGTTCTCTGAGTCTTTCAGTAGTGGGATTTGAGAAGAAGTGTACTTGATTGTAGAGGCCCTCCTTTATAAAAGTATCAGCAAACTTCTTCTGATCCTCTTCAGACATTTCTTTCTTCTTCTTGAATTGTCTTCTTGCAACAGCTGATAGATCAGAAGTATCAAGTAGGCTGTCTAATGTAAAAGCCTGTTGAGGTCTCTTCATCAGGGGTTCATCAGAGTAGACAGGTTTTCTGGGCAAGTTAGGGTCTTTCTTCCTGTTTTCTTCCAGCTTTTTGTAGGTTTCAACCAACCTCAGCTCTGACCATCTTGCAACAGACATCATCTCCCTATAGTAAGAAGCCACACTTTCTTGTCTCATTCTTTTGAATTTCAAGGCTTTGGCTGGATCTCTGCCTTTACTGAAATCAGGGGCAGAGACCTTAGCTGGGGGATTCTTGGCCATCTCCTCAATTCTTAAGAGTTCTTCTCTGAGAGCATGAGTGGTCCAGCCCGCAAACTGTTTCTTGTTTTCTTTATAAGGCATGGTTGCCAAGATCTGTTCAAGAAGAGATTCCCTAACCTCCCTTTACATGTCACTGCTGAGAGGCATGGTAGACATAGAGTTGCTCAGGGTCTTAGAAAAATCTTCAATCCTTCTCAGTTTGCTAAGCTCTGCTGAATGGATGCCCTAAGCAATCTTGTCATCTTTCCCTTTGCATTTCTCTTTTATGATGGCATCTGCCTGTTCAGCCTTATATTTTAGATATTTTTCTAAGTTTAGGGGAATAGGAAAATGTGGAAGAGATGGGAAAGATCTTTTAGATGGTTGTTCAGTATTGAAAAAGGATTGCATTTCCCCCTTAAGTAGATCAAGTTCAAGGGGATACTGAACAGCCAATGGTGTGATGGTTGGTGGTGGTCTATGGGATGTAAATTGTGAGGTGTGTGGTGAGAATGATGAAAGTGGAATGGCAGATATGGGTGTAGATTGTGTGGTTGAAGTAGTAGGTGGTGATGTGTGAATGTTTTCATCCTGTATAACAAAGGTCGATTTTCTCTTCCTTCTGTACAAGATTTTTGGTGATGGTGGTGTAGAGGCAGTGGTTGTGTTAACATCTGTTGGCACTTTTGTAGAACCAGCAGATGTTTGGGATTTAGGTGGTGGAGTGGTTGTAGGTTCAGTGGTTGGTTTGGTGGCTGTGGTGATAGGTTTAGATGTTGGTTTGGTGGTTGTGGTGGCAGCAGTGGTTTTGATAGCAGTGGTTTTAGCAGCAAGTTTAGATGGTGGTTTTCTGACATGTTTGGCAGGCATTTTCTTCCTTTTAGAGGAACCCACATCTTCAACTTCCTACTGTTGTTCCCTTTTCTTTTGTACCAAATCCTCTGCCTTGACTTCCAAAGTATCAGCCCTCTTTTGCTTTTCTTCAGCAACATTTTCAGCTTATTCATTAGCAGAGGTATCAACTTATTTAGCTTTGTTGGTTTGAACATTGGATTGTTGTTTTTGTGGTGCTGTTTGGGTAGACCCTGGTTTGTTGGCAGACTTTGTTTGACCTTTTTGTGAAGGTGGACAACCAAATGGATCTAGCTTTGGCAATCTATCTCTGCCACTCTCCCCCTTTTGGCATCGTCAGCTGTGAAGTCATCATCATCTTCATCTCTGAGAATTGTGGTAGGGGCAGAGCCAGTGGTCTTCAGCAGATGGTCTTTAATGGCTTGAATGTCAGCATGGGTATCTTTGTACCTAGCATCTACCATATTTCTGATTTCAGCCATGTAGGTTTCATGAGTCTGATCTGCTAGTTTTCTGTGAGCTATGATGATGGGAGAAACAGATTTCCATAGCTCACTAGCAATATCAGCTGTGGATGGTTGACTCTCGGTGAGAGTAGCCAATGATCCCAATATTTTCTTGATATCTGATTTAATATCAGCAACAAAGGTTTCAATGGACTGTACACTGGCCGTCAATTCTTGGTATTTTAACCCATCACCTAAGTTAATAGGATCATCTAAATTCCTACTAGTGGTAGTTGTAACTGGTTCAGTCCTAGGAGGTGAGTCCAAAGGATGAGAACCAGATGCCCCTTTTTCTTGGTTCTGGGGACTTCCAACTGATTTTGGGGACACTATAGTGGCCTCATCAGTTGTTGCCTTCAAGGAAGTCTTAGGTATGTAACCACTGTCCTGTTGTGTGACAATGGTCTCTACATCAGTAGTGGCTGCTCCACTTGAAAACTCACCTAGAGTTTCATTGAACTCTAGTGGTGTAACCTCCTCTTCTGTTTGTGGGATGGCTGATTGATTTTCCTCAGTCCCAGTCACTTGTGGAGGTATACTCTCATTGATGGGTGAAGGAGAGGAACTGGGATTTTCCTGAGTTTTCTCAATAGCTTAAAACAGAGGTTGCATGGTTTGAGGAACATGTGTTGGTGAAGGTGGAGGAGTGAAAAGAGAATTAGCCCTGGGAGAGAGGCTTGTGAACATATGGCCAAGTGACTCATATGTATCATGATATGTTTCCCTTTGGCTTAGAACATGATCCTTTTGTGAGGAGTCATGAGGAGTTTGGTCAGGTTGAGATATATCCACCTGTTGTGAGTAAGTAACAACAGTGGTTTCTTGTTGCTTTTGTGTTGCAACACGGTTTTCTTCTGGTATCTCATCTTCCAGAAGTCCCCTTTTTGGTTTAGTGGTGGTTTTTGTGGATGGACGTTTTCTTTTGGAAGTGGCTGGTGTGGGTTTCACAGCACTGGATGTAGTGTCATGATCACCAGGAGCAGTGGGCTCAACAACAGAGGTTTGGACAATAGTTGTTGTCATAGTCCTCTTTATTTGTGTTTTGGAAACTTTTGACACTTTTAATATTTTTTCTTGGGTAGTTGAACCCAACATTCTTGTGAAAGTTTCATCAGTTAGACTCTTCATTTGAATTGACTCACCCCTTTTAAAATCTTTTTCTGGTAAAACCTTTTGAAGGATTACACTCAAAATTCTTGGGTAAATCAAAAAAGCATTGTTAGACCCAGACTTTATGGCTTTCACATTTGATACTAAGTCCATAAACAGTCCCTGGGATAGATTGAAGTTAGAATCTGACAACATAGCATAGCCCAAGTACTGAATCCTCAATGGGATTTCATTAAAGGAAGTGGACTTAGCAGAGACACAGAGAAGGAGGGTATGGAAAAAAAATTTCATGACTGGTGGGAAAAACTTTTTGAAAAGTGTTGACCCAATCATCTGTGCATCATAACCTCTTTCCTGAAACTCTGTGTGAAGCTCTACCTTAGGGAAAGAGTCTTTACCTGACAGGTCATTGAGTGAGAAGGTTGTGGATATTAGTTCAGGGGTAATGACGATACTTGTCTTTCCAATTTTTGAGATAATGGATGTACGTTTTTTGTCTTGAAGAAGAAACTTAGCATTCAACCAAAATTCTTGGAGGGTATCAAGATAGATAGGAGCATCAGCGGTTAGGATTGTCAGGTATTTGGATTGTAAGATGATGTCGATGGTGGAACGGAATGGAGTGTTTTCATCTGTTTATACCAGATATGGGAGATAATTGTGGGTGGATTTTGCTTGAAGATCCATTGTAATGGATGTCGAGTGTGAGAGTGAGTGGAATTGGAGTAAGGGTTTGAGGATGAAGAAGGCGGTTTCAGTATTTTGAATACAATGAGACAGTGTAACGACTGTTGTGGTAAAACAGGGTTTTTATATGCTCTGGTGAAACCGCTGATGTGGCCAAAACTCTGCTTTTAGGAGCAGACGTGACAAACATCTGATGGCCAAACATCTGGTGGTTTACAGCTATTGCCAATGATCTGATGCAAACAACTGTTGTTTTACCAAAGTGTTGATGCCAACAGCACTTGATTTTTTTTAAATTATATATAGATAGATATATGTATATTTGTATATATATTGATAATGAAACAGTTGTTTTATCTGATCAGAGGTTTGAAACAGATTTTTCAACCAAGCAGTGGTTGTTTTATCTGATCAGTTGTTTGAAACAGATTTTTCAACTTAACAGTGGATAGAGTGGATGAAACAGTGGTTGTTTTATCCTTAACAGATTTTTCAAACAAACAGCTATTTTCAATGATGGATTTTGATTTTCTGAAACATTTTAATATTTTGATTTAAAACATTTTTGTTGTTTAATCCATGTTTAGCATACCAATTCTAGAAATCAGATTTGTAAAGGTAGATGTGTCTAATGCTTTTGTCAACACATCTGCCAACTGATCCTCTGTTGGAACATGGTGCAGAGAAATCAAACCTTTTTCATAGCTATCTCTGACAAAATGATGTCTGATGTCTATGTGCTTTGTGGTTGAGTGAGAAACTGGATTCTTGATGATATTTTCAGCAGCTTGACTGTCCAACATGAGTGGAGTCTTCAGTGCAGTTATCCCAAAATCCAGCAATTGATTTTGAAGCCACATGAGTTGCGCTGTATAGCTTGTAGCAGCAATGTATTCAGCCTCAGCTGTTGAAGTTGAAACAGCTGCTCGCCTTTTGCTTTGCCAAGAGACTAAGGCATTTCCTAGAAACTGGCACCCTCCTGATGTAGACTTCCTTGTGGTGTGGCAGCCAACAAAATCACTATCTGAATAACCTGAAACCTCAATGTTTCCATTAGCAGGATACCAGATACCAAGTGTGGGAGCACCTTTTAGGTATCTGAATATCCTTTTCACAGCAATAAGGTTTGACTTCCTAAGTGAAGCCTGGGATCTTGCACAAACACAAGTGGCAAACATAATGTCTGGCATGGATGCAATTAAGTACAATAAAGACCCAATCATGCATCTGTAATGTGCTTGGTCAACCAGTTCATCCTTGTAATCAATAGTGAGTAGCTTGACTGTAGTCATGGGTGTACTACATGGCTTCACTTGGAGACCAAGGAAACACTGAAGTTCACCCATAACACTCATTTCAAACTCCGCTGTCATGAGTTCCCTAAACTCTTCACGCATTTTGTTACATGTGGATCCAAAAATGATGTCATCCACATATATTTGAACAATCATTAAATCTTTCCCTCCCCATTTCAAAAATAAGGTTTTATCAATTTTATCTCTTGTGAAACCAATGGATAAGAGAAAGGTGGAAAGAGTTTCATACCAGGCCCTAGCTGCTTGCTTGAGTCCATACAAAGCTTTATTAAGCTTGTAGACATGATCAGGATGGAATGTGTCTTCAAAACCAGGTGGTTGACATATAAAGACCTCCTCCTGAATTTTGCCATATAGGAATGCACATTTGATGTCCATCTAATACACCTTGATGTTGTGGTTGACAGCAAAGGCTAGAAAGAGTCTGATAGCTTCTAACCTTGCTACAGGAGCAAAGGTTTCATCATAGTCTATCCCTTCTTCTTGTCTGAAGCCTTGAACCACAAGCCTAGCTTTATTCTTGACAACTATACCCCTTTCATCAGTTTTGTTTTTGAAAACCCACTTTGTGCCTATTGGACAAACATCCTTAGGCAGTGGTACAAGTTCCCATACTTGTTGTCTTTTAAACTGAAGGAGCTCTTCCTGCATAGCTTCTACCCAACTATTGTCTTTTAGTGCCTCTTGGTACTTGACAGGTTGTGTGAGAGATAGAAAACCTGCAAAAAGACAGATATTTGAGGATTGGCTTCTTGTTAGCACACCCTCTCTGATGTTGCCAATGATTTGATCTGGTGGATGAGCTCTTAGGTAAATTAGATCTCCCTGATATCGTATGATGGCATTTTGAGGTGAAGGACAGAGGTTTGGTGACTTTGTTGATGTAACATCTGTTTGCACTTCTGTGGTGCCAACAAATGTTTGAAATGGAGGTGGGGGAATGGGTCCAGGTGGGGTAAAACTAGACTGACTTTTGTCAACAGATGTATGAATTATGTCAACAGATGATTGTGCAGTGGATGTAAAGGGTGAAGCAGTGGTTTGAGGGTAAGACTGGCCAACAGTGGCTGACTCAGCTATGACAGAGTTTTGACATTTGTTTTGAACAGCTGCTTCCTCTGATGCAGAATAGACTTTATAGTGACTTGGAATCACAACATCTGTTTTGTAATCCTGTTGTGGAGATTGTGGAGTACCTGCATTGTTAGTTTTGACAGTAATATCTTCAAATTTGAATTTATCTAAATCAAACAACTCAGTAGGATTTGCTGGGATTTTTAGGGATGAAAGTTCATTGAACTTTACATTCAGAGTTTCTTCTATTGTCCTGGTCCTTGTGTTAAACACTTTATAGGCCTTAGCAGTAGAAGAATATCCCAGAAAATATCCACAATCTACATTGGCTGCAAATTTTGAAATGGAATGGCCAGCCAAAGATTTTAAAAAATGAGATTAATGGTTTGATTTTGAACAGAATTCCATAAGTAGTCTTTTGATGTCTTGGGTTGATCAAAACTCTGTTTTGAACATAGCAAGCAGTGTTTACAGCTTCTGCCCAGAAGGACAGTGGCAAACCAAAATCTGCTAGCATGGTTCTTGCAGCTTCAATAAGAGTTCTATTTTTCCTCTCAACCACCCCATTTTGCTCTGGTGTTCTTGGGATGCTGTACTGCCTCACAATCCCTTTTGACACATAGAAGTCATCCAACTCCTTATTTTTAAACTCTGTTCTATTGTCACATCTAAAGTCTTTTACTAGCAAGTCATATTGTTTTCAACTTTGGTGACAAAGTCCTTCAAGATACCTGCAGTCTCATCCTTAGAGTGTAAAAAGTAAGTCCATGTAAACCTAGAAAAATCATCAACTATGACAAGACAAAAATCTTTTTCTTCTTAGACTAATGATTTTAACTGGGCCAAACAAGTCCATGTGCAGCAATTGTAGACATTGACTTGTTTTGGACTCATCAATGGATTTGTAAGAGCTTTTATGTTGTTTTCCTTTTATACAGGAAACACAATGCTCATCACATTTGAATTCTTTTGATGGTAAACCTCTGACAAGGCTTTGTTTGGAGAGAGAGTTGATAGTTTAAAGGTTGGTATGACCCAGTCTCCTATGCCACAATTCTGTCTCCTTTGTGGAGGCAGCAGAAAACAGACAGACATTTGCCATAAGATTGTCCTTCAACATATCAACTACATACACATTGCCACTCCTATGAGTAACAAGTTGTGCTTTTCTCTCAGCAATGATGGTGTCAATCTTTTTCACCACTTCTGGCCCAATAATCTTACAAGTTTTCTTAGTGAAGAATGAGCCATAACCTTTGTCACTCATTTGTGAAACACTAAGAAGATTAAATTTAAGATTATCAATAAGATTAACATTTTCAAACTTGAGTTTCCCTGCCTGAACAGTCCCTGAACCCAACACCTTACCTTTTGAATCATTACCAAAGGATATATCACCCCCTCCATGAGCTAAGAAGTTGTCACACCACGCCTATGGCGGAAACACGTGGCGCGACGGTTCAAGAGGATTAAGCCAAGATTAATGCAAATCACAAAATTAATTAAAGAAACGGGCATTTATTCAAACGTTGAAAATCACGTCAAATTATTCATACATAACTTAAAATTGTTTTTAATATAAATAGGGAGGCTCCTCCCTATATCCCGAATTCCTTGGGATAGAGAGACGAGACCCCTTCACGACATCCAACGCCCAAATTTGAGATTCCCCCGACCCTGCTTGCCATGTCATCCATCATCTGTCAATTACCTGAAAGATATGTTTAAAAATCGTCAATATATAAATATTGGTTAGTTCACAGGTTTTGGTTTAATATAACTTTATCTCATGGGAATATCCTTGTTATGACAATTTATAGGAGTTGCAAATTCCTACAATTATACTTGAGCCTATAACCAAACCAAGACAATTAATAATGCCCCGCCCCAAGTCGTTACTCGGTATTCCTACGACTTGATTTCAGAATACGTGCACCCCAGGCATACGCCGATGCAAAATCGACGCTATCGATTAGGGGTGGGCCTTGTCAGGCACCAATAGTACTATCCAAATATTCCTTCGGTTTCACTTTCCTGAATTAATGATTATAGTAGGGAGGTCTCAACCCCGAGTGGCGATCACAACTCAAGTATCCAACCCGTCAAACAATTCCCAACATATCTTTCCCCCGTAAAAACGTTAAATAGTTTGGAAATGGGGCCGTGAGACTCACCTGTAACTGTGCTCGGCTCAAAGAAGAAAATAGCAAATTTTGCGGTCTCGCACCTACAAATGTCCTAGACGTATAAGTCACTTACACCTATAGTGCATGTGCCTTGGCAAGTTGTACACCCAACTTCCCGACCACGTCTTATCCCAATTCCCGTTTAATAGTTTCGTATCCTAGGTTCATTGGCGATGGATTACCCATTCCTTACAAGTCATATATTATTCTTGTTAATATTCTTTGTGACTTGTATACTATTATTCTCGACACGACTCTACCCAACGTATAATTATTTTCCCATTTAAATAATTATACTTAGGATCGTTTCGCTCGATATAATATGATTTCTTATTACCCGACCCGACTCACTTTGCCACATATTTATTTTCACATTCAAATAAATATGCTCAGTTCTTGTCGTTTGGTAATATATCCTTAACGTCCGACTTGACTCACCATGCCGTACATTTATTTTCCCATTTAAATAAATGTACTAGGATCTTGTCGGTATTCACATGTTCGTAGATATACTTCACCTACTCGTCTCGGTTTTCCTTCTCGCATATCTATTTTCCCATTCAAATAGATATACTAGAATTTCGTCGAGACGAGCCTGTGTATATATATCAATGCGTGAATTTTACTTGTTAAGTCCATGTGTCGTTTAGCGTTTTTAATTCATTACGTTGTGTTTTCTCCCACGAATATTCTTTCTACACTTAGGAAAGTGTTACGCACGTTTCACCCTTGCTATATATATATATTTTATTTCTTAAAATATATATTTATATTTTTATCTTGCCGTAATGGAATTTTTCTCATATGTCCGTTTATCCGTTTTCGTTAGTTCATGTAACTAAGTCCGTTAGTTAGCTTTTTCCACATTTTCTTCCAATATGCGTTCTATGGAAATATTATTCATACTTACAATTCCGAACGTATATTTCTTGGAAAAATATACTTTTGTATTTTTAGCCCAACTTGTTCAACTTGTATTCCAAAAATGTTTCCGATACTTTTATATTCCCATTTATATAAAAGTATCCATTTTTGTACAAGTTTTCCCAAGTCTTTACTAATATTTTATAAAACCTTATTTTTATAAAATCCTTATGTTAACTTATCCTCTTATTTTTATAAAACTTCTATTTTTATAAAAATACCTCTTTTAATTTATACATAAGTAAGTTCTTCATGTTTATCAAAACTACACTTGGAAAAACTATTATTTATGTTTTTGACACCGAACTTTCCGTTAATGCATTTTTGGACCAAAGTTTCTAAAATACATATTTTAGTCCTTCAACTTTCTAAGTTACAATATTAGTCCCTTAACTTATACTTGTTGCATTTTTCATCTTATCCTTCAAGGTTAGCATTTTTCTTCCAACTTAGTGGACTTTGAAGAATCATTTTCTTAATGCTTGATTATTTTTACTTCATTCCACTTCTAATAATCTTATAATCCATCCTAGATGCCATTAACATGTGTGTTTCATATTTTTATCCAAAATATCAACTTTTCACTCATCCAAGTGAGTAGACATTGAACATGGAACTTTTTCACCTATGATCATCTAACCCATTTTAATATATTTATGACATTAACTAGTCATCTTATGATGATTAAAATCATCTTTCATCATATTCAAGTCCTTTTCACAAATCATATTCCAATCATCATCCAACTCAAGTGTATGTTTATATTATTACATTTTCTCAAAATATCACATTTATTAATATCAATCCAAGATTTATTCATGTTATTATTCTTCCATTTTTATTCTTGTAAGACACATTATTTCAAAACCATATTTCCCATCAATGTACAACTTGCTTATAAAGACACTTAATATGAACATTAACAAATAAAACAAGGTTAAAACTTACTACTAACTCAAGGCTAGGGAAGACAAGAACCTTGGATTGGATGGGGTTTAGTGTGTTCTTCCAATGGGTTAAGCTCCAAGCTCTTGAAACACACAATGGGGTTTTGAAGGATAATGATCTAGAGGTGATTTGGAAGTGTAAAAATTGTAAGAATGATGTTGGTGTCGGGGTGTAATGTCACGGCCACAAGAAGAAGGAGAAGAAGTTTTTGGGATTTTTGTTTCAAGTATTCTCAAGTGGCTTATAACATTCTCTTTCAAATCTTCCAAAGATCACTTAATATCTTTGTCTTGGATTATGGGAGATTGCAAGGATTATGTAAGATCACAAACAAAATCTTGGAAGATTAAGAGGGTGTCTTGGCCGTGAGTTTTGAGAGAGAGAGTGGAGAGGATTTGGTGAATTTTATTGTCCAATGCTTGATCATGCAACCTTATGATTATTATCTTAATAATTGGATATTAAGGAGATGAAGAGTTAAATGAGATAATTAAAAGATTTTTACCCATTTGAGTGGGCCATAGGCCGGCCCCAAGGGGGTGTTGGTGGGGTCCACTTTGCTAAATAATACCCTTTATTAGTTAAGTTAATCTTGTGCGGGTACCGTCCGGGTATTCTTGGGTTTTTAATCGCGTGTCACCCGAATATTAAAATACCCTTAATATTCCTTAAATATAGTCCAGTTTAATTACTGATAATTTATTTCGGCTTTTTTCGGGTGAAATTACGTGTTACGCGCGTATCGGGTGCGGTACGCGCACTTTACTCGTTACCGGGAGATTTGTACATTAAGCTTTCATGTATGGCTTTGGGTTTCCAAAACTCATTATATTTTGTGAAATTATCATTTATTATATATTCGGGTGTCCGGGGTTCGTTTCGCTTATTTAATTTTTACCGGGTAATCGCCAGTGTCCATACCGGATAGATTTGCTTGCGCATGATCCTATCATGTTTTGTCATTAAACTTATGCATTCCTATGCATTATTTGGGAATTGCTAACTTTCTAAGGCTTCTGTTAAACAATCAACACATAATTACGTTTAATTACGTTAATCGCGTTTAATTAATTAGCACGGAATTACCTTAATTTTGCCGGTTGTTACAGAAGTCCAGAAGAAGGGCTCTACATCTTGTCATGTGCCTGGAGCCTCCACTATCTACATAACAAAGACTATCTAAACAAGCAGAAGCTCCCTTCACATCAGTAATGAATTAGTTTTGGTGAGTGTCCAAAGCCAAGTTGGCTTTGGATGGGTCCTCAGACTTTTCAGCCTCAAGTATGGGAAGGTGATCAGTGGTTTGAACTAGTTTTTGAATCAAGTTCAACAACTGTTGCTGACCATTTACTAGTGCTTGAATGTCAGCACTTGGGGCAACAGTTGTTTGATCACTTCCTGACAGATGATAATACCCGTAGGGATTTCTGTTCACTCTTGGTTTAGAAGGTCTTTTTGGTTTCTCATAAACATGTGACAGACTATGACATGGTGGTTGTCCATATCCTCTTGGGTACTTGCTTGTGGGTGGAGCATCTGTTACTTAGACATCCCTGGGAGCAGATGTTTCAAGACTTTTGGTAACAGATGTTTGAATTGGTGTAAAAGTCTGCTTGGGCTTTCCTTTTGAAGTACTCACCACTTGACTTGCAAGAGTTTTAGCCTTGTACTCTTGTATTTTGACATCAAAATTTTTGAGATACAGACACTCTTTAGTTTTGTGATTCTTTTTGCCACATATTGAGCATGTGGCCTTGGAATCACACACACTTGTTCCTTTGTTGATATCATATGCTTTTAGAAGAAAACAGTTTTTAGTAACATGATTCTTCTTTTCACAAAAATCACAAAACAAGTGGACAGTCTTTTCTTTCTTTTTCCCTTTTCAACCATCTTTTCAACAGATATTTGAGCATCTGCTGGAAGGTTTTTGAAGGGAATGACCTTTGCCTGTGGTGCTGTCTTCCCCTCAGGAGTTTTGAAATTTACTGGTTTGAAGTTCTCAAGACTATCACACTCATTAGACCAAGTAGGTTTAAATTCATATTTTTCAAGTTCAGTGAATGATGAGGAACCTTCTGGCTTTTCAAGAATAATTTTCTTGCCATTAGGTTCAGTGATTTTAATCTCTTGACCCTTCAAATTAGTTGGTACTACCTCAACTAACTTTTGATCCCTTTTGTCAGTGTTTTCAAAAGCTGGAGCAGTGGTTTCAAAACCAAAACCAAACTTTACATGACTTTTGGTTTGTTTGTTGAGTAGCATCTCAAAACCTCTACATGATTCCAACCATTTCTGACATTCAACTTGGGTGGACTTAAGCTCACTTTTGCAACTATGATATTTAGTTATCATAGTTTGGAGCGGGTCTTTGGTTATAGTTGCTTCATGTTTTAAGCTGCTTATTTCAGATTCTTTTTCAGTCAAATTTGTTTTTAATTCTTATGAAATTTTCCCAAATTTAACTTCATCATCTAAAATTTTCTTTCTAAGGTTTTCATTTACCTCTTTAATGTTGGCAAATGCTATTACACATTTGTCAGAACATAAATCTTTAAGGATTTGAGATACCTTAGCAGCAGCCATCAATGCACAATCACACTTGCACTCACAATCATCAGATGCACCCCAGGGATCTGAGAGATTCACAACCTTTTCTTCAGGGTTTTCACCTGCAACTACTTCATCAACAACATCATCAGTCACAACTACAGATTCAGTCACCACCTCCTTATATTCAACTTCTTCTACCATAGCCATGAAACAAAAATTTTCTGGTTCATTTTCAGCTTTGGCAACTAATGCAAAATTTTCATCTGTCAACTCATCTGGTAGACTGCTCCAATCAACAAAGCCTTGTGTGAAGAAGCTTTGTTGACTGGTCTCTGCAGGAGCAGAGGATGGAGCAGCAGTCCTTTGTAGCAGCAGTTGTCATAGCAGTTGTTTGGGTGGAACAGTTGTTAGGGTCAACAGTCTTTTGGGAGGAATATGTTGTAAATGTTGTTTATTAATATGGATCAATTGTTAGTATATTTTGGCTTTTCAATCATCTGTTCTTCTCCAGGTCAGCAGAACCAACAGAATCTCTGCTGATAAAGAAAAGAAAGTTGCTGAATCAGGAACCTCCAGATCTAAGGACAAATCTCTTGTTATAAATGAAACCGAGGAAGAAGAGTTTATTAATCCATTTAGAACTGAACATACTTTAGGGGAAATAGGTTCAAATTTGGAGGATGAGATACCGGTTGGCGCTATTGCACAGACACGCACAAATATAGATCATCCCATGGAGAATATTCTAGGAGATACTAATGCAGGTGTTAGGACAAGAAGATGTATTTTTGTATCAACATATTTGTATGTCAATATTAAAGATTCAGGCAGTATCAACAAATTCCTAAAGTGCTTTTTCTCGCATGTTAAACTGAAGAATCACTAAGTGGCTCTTCATGATAAAGCGTTGGTGGAAGTTATGCAAGAAAAACTGGCACAATTCAGGAAGCTCAAAGTTTGGGAGCTAATCGATTTACCTAAGGGTGCTCAAGAAATCGTTACCAAATGGGTTTTCAGAAATAAGACAGATGATAATGGTGTTGTAGTGAGAAAGAAGGCGCTTGGTAGTGAAGGGGTTCAACCAACAAGAGGGGGATTGATTTCAATGAAGTCTTTGCACCAGTGGCAAGGCGCGAAGCAATTTGACATTTTCTAGCCTTCTCTTCTTACAAGGGCATTAAAGTTTATCAGGTAGACGTTAAAACCGCTTTTATATATGGGAAAGTCCAGGAGCTGGTGTATGTCTCACAATGTCTATGATTTACTGATCCGGATTATCCTGACCATGTCTAAAAACTAGATAAGGCACTGTATGGGTTACATCAGGCACCTAAGACATGGTATGAGAAATGGAAAATATTTCATACTAGTTCAGGTGTGCGTTGATGACATCATCTTTGGGTCACCTAAAAGGGACACATGTATTGAATTTGAAAAGGTTATGAAGAAGAAGTTTGAGATGAGCGTTACGGGGGAGTTGAAAATCTTTCTTGGTTTACATGTAGATCAGAAGGAAGAAAGGTTGTTCATACATTAGACTAAGTATGTACATGACATATTGACTTGTTTCAAAATGAATGATTGTTCTACTTTTGCTACTCCTCTACCCATAATTCATGGACTTCATACAGATGCTGAAAGCGATAAAAACGTTGATCCAACTGGGTATCACGCCCTGACAGGTTCGCTTATGTATCTTAATTTTTCATGACCTGATATTATGTTTGCAGTATGTCTTTGTGCCAGGTTTCATGCTAATCCAAAGGAGTCGCACATGATCACTGAGAACAGGATTCCTAGTTACCTTAAGTGGAAACCTAAATTGGGAATCTGGTATCCAGCTGATGGCGAGATAGATCTTGTAGCTTATATAAATTCAGGCTACGGAAGATGTAACCAGAATTGGAAATCTACAACAGGTGGTTATCAATTTTGAGGTAGACTCATATCCTGGCAGTGCAAAAAACTGACTTCAGTGGATATTTCCACATGTGAAGTAGAATACGTTGCTGTTGGTAACTGTTGTTCATAGGTTTTGTGGATACAACAACAAATGCGAGATAACAGTTTGAATTTCACTCATACTACTATACTTATTGATAATGAAGCTACCATTTCAATAACTGAAAATCCCAATCTTTTCCAAAACAAACCACAATGCCATACGACATCATTTTATCATAGACTGTTTTGCTAAAAAGATGATTTACTTGAAAAAGGTTGATAGTCTAGATAACCTAGCTGATTTGTTCACCAATGTTTTTGATTGAGCTCGGTTTAAATTGTTAGTGAGCCTTAACGGTATGAGAAATCATGAATGACCTTCATTTTCTCATAAGGGCTGAAGCTTTTAGTTTTTAAGTTTTTAGTTAGTTTTTACTTAGTTTTTATTTGCTTCTCCATGTTTTCGCGTAAAAAAGATGACACTGGCAACTAATTGAAAATCATAGTACATTAGCTTTTTATTTTGTTACACATAATAAAATTGAACAGAAAAAGTAAAGTTAAGTGTGACTGCATCTTCAGTATATGATGTAATGGTAGGCAATTGACACACAAATCCGGTCTGTTAAATGAAAGAATAATCTAAATGACTGTTGATTATGTGGGATACATGTCATCGGAGTATGATTTCATGGTCTTAAATCATGCGTTGATAGTTGCCAAAATCTAAGGTTTCGTGTCTTTAAATTGTTAAATTTATCCGAGGATGATCTGACTGTTCTTCTGCTGCATCCAGATACATGCTTACCTAGACATAGTCAGAGAGTCTTAAAAGAGCATATGATAAATGCCCAACCCCTGAAAACCTAAATGGCATAACATCAAAAATTGCCTAAGGCCGAAAATTCGTACCGAATAAGATGGTATTTGTCTTAACCCTAGTGAGTACACGTTGGTCTCTTTGTTGCATCCAAAATTATGCAGACCTATTCATCGGCATGACTTTTACATTGTAAACATAAGGATAATGACAATTTACTCACCAATTACGAGGAAACTTTGTGCATGACTTGATCGCGAGGGTATGTCATGTCGTAGGTAACATAGATGATTCAGTATGATTCGCTTAAAAAGCATAAATGGGTTTGGAAACTTTAAGTGTTATAATATTTAAGTGGATGAACAATACTGGTAATCGTCTTGGAATGCAGTCTTACACACTAAGAAGTATGTTAAAGAACATCAAGTCAGTGTGACATTTCAATTTAACTGATATGATCCTTTTAATCAGTGTCTGCTAAACAAAAATAGATTGCTTTTATGTATATAAATAGTTTACTTTTTTTGTCTTTATATTCATTTACATTACTTGTCAAAAATTTAAAAATACAAAAAAAAAAAAAAAAATTCTTTCATTTCAGGATATAATGCATGAGAAACGGTTTGTTCTGGGGTGAATCTGACTATTTAGAAAATTTTGAAAGTTATAAAACACTTAAAATTTTTTGCAAAATAGAATATTTTTAACGCTCAAAATTTTTAACCGCAACTGTGAGCTTCATTTGGAAAATTAAAAGCTCATGTGGTTTATCTCTTGAAAGTTTAAGTTTGTTATGTTGGTTTACTTATAAGTGGTTGAGTGTGACAGGTATGTTGATGATGATGGGCGTGATGTAGTGTAAGGTGTTGTTTGTTTTTTCTGCAGGAAAAGGTCTGTAGTCTGCGGACCACATCTTCAGACATCTGCAGGAGAAGAGGTGGACCAAAGGTCTGCAGTCTGCAAGAAGAAGACTGTTTGTTTGTTAATGTCTGCAGGCTGCTGAAATAAACTGAAATTTATATAAACTGCTTTTTTACAGCAGTCTGGTGATAGACGCTGGTGGTGGTGGTGGTGGGTGATGGTGATGGGTGGTGGTGGTTGGTGATGGTGGTGGGTGGTGGTGGACGGTGGTGGTGGGTGGTGGTGGACCGTGGTTGGTGATGGTGGTGGTGGTGGACCGTGGTGGTGGTAGACGATGGTGGTGGTGGACCGTGGTGGTGGTGGACGGTGGTGGTGGGTGGTGGTGGACGGTGGTGGTAGACGGTGGTGGACCGTGGTTGGTGGTGGTGGTGGTGGTGGGTGGTGGTGGACCATGGTGGACGGTGGTGGTGGTGGATGGTGGTGGTGGGTAGTGGTGGTGGTGGACGGTGGTGGTGGTGGGTGGTGGACGGTAGTGATGATGATGGGTGAGGAGAAGAGAAGTGGAGAAGACCTTTGAAGATCTTAGAAGACTTTGGAATAAGTCTGCACCAAGAAGAGGTCAGGAAGACCTTTATTAGTGAAAGGTCTTCCAAAAACCAAACAATCTGCAGACCCCAAACGTCTGCGCGCGTCTGCGTGGCACAGACAAAAGAGGTCAGAAGTGCTTCCGAGCAAAAAACAAACAGCACCTAACCCTCCTTTTGGACAAATTCATGATAATCACGATTTTTTTTTTTGAAGAAACTGAGAAAATATGGTGATAAAACATTGAAGATTTTAGAAGATCTTTGCAGCTTAGGGGGAGTGTATATATATATTTATCCTTTTGTGTTTCAGGGGTAGTAAAAGACTTCTGAAGTTTTTATAATCCAAGTTTATTCTCAAGGGGAGTTCACATAATTCTCAAGAGATGCAGAACATAAGAGGATTGTTAAAGATTCAAGATCACAAGTTGAAGAAGATAGTTTATCTGCGAAGTTCATCTAAATTACATTGGTAAACTGTCTAAAGATCAAACTGTTGAAGATTAAAGACTTCAAATGGAAAACATTGAAGATACTTTGAGATTTCAAAAAAAATCTTGAAGAGCATCTGTCAAGGGGGAGTTTGTTTGTGCATGTTTATGACAGACGCTCAGTATACTTAGCAAAAGATTATTTAATGTCTGTGTTGTTAAAAGAAGTTGCCTAGTTAGTTTGTTAAAGATGTAATAAGATAGTATTATGTAAAAGCCTAAGGAAGCCCAGATAAAAGCCCAAGTTGATGCATGTATATAAGCATATGATGCAGGGGATTTTAGGGTTGGAGGTTTGATGTGTTGCTAAATGCATCACATTTATTTGTCAGTTTTGTATATTTTTTAGTCGATTAGATAGTATCTTTATTAGTTTTAGGCATGTACTTTATGATTTTAGTATTGTATATATTTTATTACTTTTTGGTTACTTTATTTATTTATTTATTTTATACTTTCGGTAGGTGCTCGTGTGGAGCAGGGAGGAAAAATTAGAAATTATATTCGAGACCCGAGCACCAAGTAACATGCATGAAATCTACTGCTATTAAGAATATATATATATATCTATATCATAATATTAATAAATAATAAAACAAAAGAACCGTGACTTATGTCATGGCCCAAAAGTCAAAACTCAAAATTAATAGAAAATGGGGGTTTCAAGGAGAATTATCAACATTTAAGGGCTATAAAAACATTAGTCAAGGGAGGAGTTATGAAGTATCAAAAGATTTATCTTATGGAAAGGAGATTCCATCATTTTTCTTGGAATTTAATCACCATTCTCTAAAGACAATCAAAGGGGCTGAAATAAGGATTGGTTAAGTTTCTCTTCACTTTCGGGTGAAGGATTATAAGTTTCTGGATTTGTATATTTTTATTATGATTGTGTTCATGACGTTTATTGTAAGAAATAATTGTCGTGATATTGGGTTGAACTTTGTGGATGTTTATGTTGTGCTTGAGCCATAGGAATGAATTCCGTCAATTAAATTTTGATGTCGGGTTGGATCTTGTGTATGTTCCTGTATGCGTAAACCATAGAGATGAATTCTGTCATTTATGGCTTAACTTGACATATAGGATTTGGTGAACTAGATAAAGAAGCATACTTATGGCCTCGTTGCCATTTGTTGATGCCTAAGTCTTGATTCTCTGTCCTAGCGTTTCTTGCAATGAAAACCTATCATACTAACTTAGAAATCCAAGTTACTTACATGTCCGAACCCGGGAGTGATTGTTATCTTCATTACTGTTCATAGTTTAAATATTATTGTTATCATTCAATGATTCCTATAATATCAAGAAAAATATAAACTAGCAAGGTTCATAGCAAAACTATATCTTCATAAGTGACTTTGACAAACAACTAGTGCAACGCTAACCACATGCTCCTTGAATTCGATACCCTACTTATCCTAGCTACCTAGGTTATTTAGGTGTTTTATGACCCGTGACGACCGGCTCATCAAATGGCGACGTTGTCGGGGAGCTAGTGCGCTTAGTGTTGCATTGCGTGTTTGTTTATGTGTATATTTAGTTGTTTTAAAATTAAAAAAAATTATGTTTTTATTTTTAGTTATTTAATTTTATTAGATTTCACTTTGGGTTTTATAATTGTCTGTGCAGGATCTTTCTTTTGCAGGTAAAAGAAGCTCAAGTTTTGACCATGTATGCATGTAGCGATACATGTGCGGTTTGTGGGGATCTGTGCCACACTTTGGAATATTGTCCAAATCTTGCAAGGAAAAAGGAGGCAGTAAAAAGGTATTTAATTTATTATGAAAGATGGGAGAACACTCCGGTCTTGTACTATGAAGAACTTGCCCCTCCTCCAACCCTTCAACATTAACAAACACTAGTAAACGCCGAACATAAGCGGCGACTTCATGCAGATCAAAGAAATCTTGACAAGATTATGAGTAAAGTGCAACTTTCTAAAGTCGAACAAGAATTAGCAAAACCTCATCAATCACGAGAATGTCGGCTAAAATGGTTGAGTTATAAGTACGACATTATAAGCGATGAACGAAGAAAAGATAAGGCTTATCTCACCTTATCAACTAATGAAAAATGTCAAGCAAAACATGGGTGGATATTTACACAATTTGAGGAGGATGTTGTGTAAATGAATACCGCACCAATCCCTCAAGTGGTTGAAGATTTAAAGATTGAATCCACCATGGCTGAAGAAGAGGTTCCAAGTCTCCCTACACAAGAAAATGAATGTTTAAACCTTGATGAAGACACGGTTCCTCAAGAAGAGCTAGTGAGTTTGGTGCCCAAGGTTAGGAAGGTTGGCTTGCACGATTTTAGGCATGTTATTTTTAAGCGGGCTCACAAAACATATGATCTTTACATGCCGATACTAGTCAAGCATCTTTGGACACGACATGTATGCTACCTAGCATACATTGGAAACTCGGTAGGCAAATGTTCTTTGAGACCACCATGAAAGAGCATCAGGTATGATTGTTGTATATTTTGTATATTTATTTGCTTTATTTATTTTTTTAATTTTTTTTAGTTTGTTTGAATCAGTTTTATTTTGTTGGAGTCATGGGATTGCTTGTTTTGATTTGAATTGCAAGAATAGATTGTCCCGCCCGTACTCAATCTCCATTCGGGTGGGGACGATTTGGAAATCACTAATGTTTGCAGGAATCCCGATTTGTTTGTTTTGTTTTTTTTTCTTTCGTGTTTCTTTGTTCCAGGTTTGTTATTGGCTGCGAATGAAATGCTATACGGCCGACATTTGAAGGAATTGAATGGACTCATACGCGTATTGCTTATCCATGGGAGTATGTTCCTTTTACTGTTGTATTTTATTTTTTTATTTGCTTTATTTTATTCCTAGCTCACATTGAGGACAATGTGTCGTTTAAGTGTGGGGGTGGGGAAACTTTCATTTTCATTTGTTTTAGTTAGGTTTGAGTCTAAAAAAATAAAATAAAAAAAAAGTAAAAAAAAAAGTCCTAAAAGTGGTCTGATCGGGAATGAAAGTGATTGTTTCAGTGCTTTCACTCTGCCTCTGCTTGTGGTGTGTGGGTCCTTAATCATGGTCCAATTCATTAGAACAGACATATGAATCGTTTTCAATGGGTATTTTTGAGAAAATGTTTAGACTTTGCTTGATTAGGTGTAACGAGCTGTCGGTAATAAATGCATGCACACATCGGTAACCCTATTTTCCCCATTTTTTTGTGAGATCTTGAGCCTACTAGATTGTTAGTTGATCTGATATATATTCATTTGTTGAGTGTAGGCCGTATGTTGCTCTGTTTTTGAACTTGTCTGATTTGATACATGCCGAGACTGTGGACTTGATTTATGCACATATATGATAAAGGCAAATTAGGAATCCCTTTTTCTTTTTACACCTTTGTTTACCCATCTAACCGGAAAAAAAAATATTACCCTTTGTTGGGTCTGCTGACCTGAAGAAGAACAGATGATTGAAAAGCCAAAATATACTGAAAGTTGATCCACATAAATAAACAGCCTTTACAACCTACTCTTCCCAAAAGACTGTTGACCCTAACAACTGTTCCACCCAAACAACTGCTATGACAACTGCTGCTACAAAGGACTGCTGGAAAACAACTGATAGAGAACAACTGTTGACCAAAGGTCTGATGAAGAACAACTGCTGATCAAGTACTGAAGACTAATGGTCTGTTGGAGCCAATAGCACTTAGGCTTCAACAGATGATACAAGACCATCAGAGTTTTCCTCAACAGTAGTTTACCTTACAGTGTTTTGTAATATAACAGTAGTTTGTATAGGGCAGATGTTTTATGTTGTTATTCTGTTAGAGGTCACTATCTAAGGTGATGTCAGCCTAGGTCACCAGTGGTTTAGATTTGTCTATAAATAGAACAGTGCTTATACTGTTCTATTGGTCACTCACAACATTCTCTCAGACAAACAATCACAGAGTGATCAGGCTGAAGGGGAGTACTTGTAATTGATTGTAATCTTTCAATATAATGAAAGCTTTCGATTATGAAAACATTTATTCCTTTTGTTTTGATTATAGTTTATCATTCCGCTGCACTTTCCATATATATTCACTTCATTAGTTTCTCATTCTACTTTAAACAAATCAAAACAATCAAACTCAGATCCTAACACCCTTAGTAGACTATTTTGAGCATTTCACCTTTTCGTTTGTTTACCCGAATCCTGGTCTAGACTGACCCGTTTTGTTATTAACTTTATTTGACAATCTATGTGTTTAAAATTTATATTGTTTTCAAAAAAAAAAAAGAGAGAGAGAGAGAGAGAGAGAGAAAAAAAAACATATGTTAGTATTGTTTAATACGGGTCGAAAATAACCCGTAGTTTTAGTTATGGTGTTCAGTATAAATAAAAGATTGTTATGGGTTGGTAGTTTCTTTTTTTAGCCACTTTATAAACCTAAACATTCACCACCTTTAGCCTAAGCCCAAAACCTGTAAGTCCTTTTGATATGTGCAAAGTCTATGTATTACAGTGAAGGTTTGATTGTCTTACAAGCTTATGAGTACAGAGTTTCATATTCGGTTTTGCTTTGAGTGATTTATACTAGAACATTACACGCATGTCCATATCATGTAGAGGTTTTGAGATGCTACTCAACAAATAAACCAAAAGTCATGTAAAGTTTGGTTTTGATTTTGAAACCACTGCTCCAGCTTTTGAAAACACTGACAAAAGGGATCAAAAGTTAGTTGAGGTAGTACCAACAAATTTGAAGGATCAAGAGATTAAAATCACTGAACCTAATGGTAAGAAAATTGTTCTAGAAAAACCAGAAGGCTCCTCATCATTCACTGAACTTGAAAATTATGAATTCAAACTTACTTGGTCTGATGAGTGTGGTACTCTTGAGAACTTTAAACCAGTTGATTTCAAAACTCCTGAGGGGAAGACAGCACCACAAGCAAAGATCATTCTCTTGAAAAACCCTCCAGCAGATGCTCAAACATCTGTTGCAAAGAGGGTTGAAAAGGGGAAAAAGAAGGAAAAGTCTGTCCACTTGTTCTGTGATTTTTGTGAAAAGAAGAATCATGTTACTAAAAACTGTTTTCTTCTAAAAGCATATGATATAAACAAAGGAACAAGTGCATGTGATTCCAAGGCCACATGTTCAATATGTGGTAAAAAGAATCATAAAACCAAAGAGTGTCTGTATCTCAAAAATTTTGATGTCAAAATACAAGAGTACAAGGCTAAAACTCTTGCAAGTCAGGTAGTGAGTACTTCAAAAGGAAAGCTTAAACAGCCTTTTACACCAGTCCAAACATCTGTTACCAAAAGTCTTGAAACATCTGCTCCCAGGGATGTCCAAGTAACAGATGCTCCACCCACAAGCAAGTACCAAGAGGATATGGACAACCACCATGTCATAATCTGTCACATGTTTATGAGGAACCAAAAAGACCTTCTAAACCAAGAGTGAACAGAAATCCCTATGGGTATTATCATCTGTCTAGAAGTGATCAAACAACTGTTGCCCCCAAGTGTTGACATTCAAGCACTTGCAAATGGTCAGCAACAGATGTTGAACTTGATTCAAAAACTAGTTCAAACCACTGATCACCTTCCCAAGCTTGAGTCTGAAAAGTCTGTGGACCCATCCAAAGCCAACTTGGCTTTGGACACTCACCAAAACTAATTCATTACTGCTGTGCAGGGAGCTTCTGCTTGTTTAGATAGTATTTGATATGTAGATAGTGGAGGCTCCAGGCACATGACAGGATGTAGAGCCCTTCTTCTGGACTTCTTAGCTCATGGAGGGGGGTGATATATCCTTTGGTAATGATTCAAAAGGTAAGGTGTTGGGTTCAAGGACTGTTCAGGCTGGGATACTCAAGTTTGAAAATGTCAATCTTATTGATAATCTTAAATTTAATCTTCTTAGTGTTTCACAAATGAGTGACAAAGGTTATGGCTCATTCTTCACTAAGAAAACTTGTAAGATTATTGGGCCAGAAGTGGTGAAATAAAATTGATACCATCATTGCTGAGAGCAAAGCACAACTTGTTGCTCATAGGAGTGGCAATGTAAATGTAGTTGATATGTTGAAGGACAATCCTATGGCAAATGTCTGTTTGTTTTCTGCTGCCTCCACAAAGGAAACAGAATTGTGGCATAGGAGACTGGGTCATACCAACCTTCAAACTATCAACTCACTCTCCAAACAAAGCCTTGTCAAAGGTTTACCATCAAAAGAATTCAAATGTGATGAGCATTGTGTTTCCTATTTAAAAGGAAAACAACATAAAAGCTCTTACAAATCCATTGATGAGTCCAAAACAAGTCAATGTCTACAATTGTTGCACATGGACTTGTTTGGCCCAGTTAAAATCATGAGTCTAAGAAGAAAAATATTTTGTCTTGTCATAGTTGATGATTTTTCTAGGTTTACATGGACTTACTTTTTACACTCTAAGGATGAGACTGCAGGTATCTTGAAGGACTTTGTCACCAAAGTTGAAAAACAATATGACTTGCAATTAAAAGTATTTAGAAGTGACAATGGAACAGAGTTTAAAAATAAGGAGTTGGATGACTTCTGTGTGTCAAAAGGGATTGTGAGGCAGTACAACATCCCAAGAACACCAGTGCAAAATGGGGTGGTTGAGAGGAAAAATAGAAATCTTATTGAAGCTGCAAGAACCATGCTAGCAGATTCTGGTTTGCCACTGTCCTTCTGGGCAGAAGCTGTAAACACTACTTGCTATGTTCAAAACAGAGTTTTGATCAACCCAAGACATCAAAAGACTGCTTATGAAATTTTGTTTAAAATCAAACCATTAATCTCATTTTTCAAAATCTTTGGCTGCCCATTTTCATTTTAAATCTCAAAGATTCCATTTCAAAATTTGCAGCCAAAGTAGATTGTGGATACTTTCTGGGATATTCTTCTACTGCCAAGGCCTATAAAGTGTTTAACACAAGGACCAGGACAATAGAAGAAACTCTGAATGTAAAGTTCAATGAACTTTCATCCCTAAAAATCCCAGCAAATCCTGCTGAGTTGTTTGATTTAGATAAATTCAAATTTGAAGATATCACTGTTAAAACTAACAATGCAGGTACTCCACAATCTCCACAACAAGATTACAGAACAGATGTTGTGATCCCAAGTCACTATAAAATCTATTCTGCATCAGAGGAAGCAGCAATTTAAAACAACTGTCAAAACTCTGTCACAACTAAATCAACCACTGTTGGCCAGTCTTACCCTTAAACCACTGCTTCACCTCTCACATCCACTGCACAATCATCTGTTGACAAAGGTCAAACATCTGTTGACAAAAGTCAGTCCAGTTTTACACCACTTGGACCCATTCCCCTACTTCCATTTCAAACATCTGATGGCACTACAAAAGTGCAAAAAGATGTTACATCAACAGAGTCACCAAACCTCTATCCTTCACCACAAAATGCCATCATACCATATCAGGGAGATCTAATCTACCTAAGAGCTCATCCACCAGACCAAATCATTGGCAACATCAGAGAGAGTGTGCTAACAAGAAGCCAATCCTCAAATATCTGTCTTTTTGCAGGTTTCCTATCTCTCACACAACCTGTCAAGTACCAAGAGGCACTAAAAGACAACAGTTGGGTAGAAGCTATGCAAGAAGAGCTCCTTCAGTTTAAAAGATAACAAGTATGGGAACTTGTACCACTGCCTAAGGATGTTTATCCAATAGGTACAAAGTGGGTCTTCAAAAACAAAACTGATGAAAGGGGTATAGTTGTCAAGAATAAACCAGGCTTGTGGTTCAAGGCTTCAGACAATAAGAAGGAATAGACTATGATGAAACATTTGCTCCTGTACCAATGTTAGAAGCTATAGACTCTTTCTAGCCTTTGCTGTCAACCACAACATCAAGGTGTATTAGATGGATATCAAATGTGCCTTCCTATATGGCAAAATTCAGGAGGAGGTGTATGTATGTCAACCACCTAGTTTTGAAGACACATTCCATCCTGATCATGCCTACAAGCTTAATAAGGCTTTGTATGGACTCAAGCAAGCACCTAGGGCCTGGTATGAAACTCTTTCCACCTTTCTCTTATCCATTGTTTTCACAAGAGGTAAAATTGATAAAACCTTATTTTTGAAATGGAGAGGGAAAGATTTAATGATTGTTCAAATATATGTGGATGACATCATTTTTGGATCCACATGTAACAAAATGTGTGAAGAGTTTAGGGAACTCATGACAGCAGAGTTTGAAATGAGTGCTATGGGTGAACTTCAGTGTTTCCTTGGTCTCCAAGTGAAGCAGCTGCAAAATGGTACATTCATTCATTAAAATAAATATGTGAAAAATTTGTTAACTAGATTTGAGATGAATGACTGTAAGCCATGTAGTACACCCATGAGTACAGTCAAGCTACTCACTACTGATGACAAGGATGAACTGGTTGACCAAACTCATTACAGATGCATGATTGGGTCTTTATTGTACTTAGCAGTATCTAGGCCAGACATTATGTTTGCCACTTGTGTTTGTGCAAGATCCCAGGCTTCACCCAGAAAGTCAAACCTTATTGCTGTGAAAAGGATATTCAGATACCTAAAAGGTGCTCCCACACTTGGTATCTGGTATCCTGCTAATGGAAACATTGAGCTTTCAGGTTATTTAGATAGTGATTTTGCTGGCTGCCACACCTCAAGGAAATCTACATCTGGAGGGTGCCAGTTTCTAGGGAATGCCTTAGTCTCTTGGCAAAACAAAAAGCAAGCAGTTGTTTCCACCTCAACAGCTGAGACTGAATATATTGCTGCTGCAAGCTATACAGCCCAACTCATATGGCTTCAAAATCAATTGCTGGATTTTGGGATAACTACACTAAAGACTCCACTCATGTTGGACAGTCAAGCTGCTGAAAATATCATCCAGAATCCAGTTTCTCACTCAACCACCAAGCATATAGACATCAGACATCATTTTGTCAGGGATAGCTATGAAAAATGTTTGATTTCTCTGCACCATGTTCCAACAGAGGATCAGTTGGCAGATGTGTTGACAAAAGCTTTAGGGGCTCTTTGGTTGATTAAGTGCTGAATCATTAAGATGGTCTGAATGGTTAAGAGTCTCTGAATGGTTAAGAGCTGAATCATTCAGCATCCATTATTAGCTTAATGGTTCAGCACTTAATCATTCCATTCAGATGCTGAAACAAATAGTCTGAATACTGAATGATTCAGACCTGAATGATTAAGAGGCTGATTAAGAGGCTACCAAACAGCCCCTTAGACACATCTACCTTTACAAATCTGATTTCTAGAATTGGTATGTTAAACATGGATTAAACAACACAAATGTTTTTAATAAAAGCATTAAAATGTTTCAGAAAATCAAAATCCATCCTTAAAAATAGCCTTTTGTTGAAAAATCTGTTAAGGATAAAACAACCACTGTTTCATCCATTCTATCCACTGTTAAGTTGAAAAATCTGTATCAAACATCTGATCAGATAAAACAACCACTGCTTGGTTGAAAAATCTGTTTCAAACCTCTGATCAGATAAAACAACTATTTTATTATCTATATATATATATATATCTATACATATATACATATATCTATCTAGATTAAAAAAAATCAAGTGCTGTTAGCATCAGCACTTTGGTAAAGCAACAGCTGTTTGCATCAGATCTTTGGCAACAGTTGTACACCACCAGATGTTTCACCATCAGATGTTTGCCACGTCTGCTTCTACAAGAAGCTTTTTGGCCACATCAGCGGTTTCACCAGAGCCTATAAAAACCCTGTTTTATCACAACAGTCGTTATACTGTCTCATTGTATTCAAAATACTGAAACCACCTTCTTCATTCTCAAACCCTTGCTCCAATTCCACTCACTCTCACACTCGGAATCCATTATAATGGATCTTCATGCTAAAGCCACCCACAATTATCTCCCATATCTGGTAAAAACAGATGAAAACACTCCATTCCATTCCACCATCGACATCATTTTACAATCCAAATACCGGACAATCCTAACCGCTGACGCCCCTATCTATCTTGATACCCTCCAAGAATTCTGGTTAAATGTTGAGTTTCTTCTTCAAGACAAAAAGTCTACTTCCATTATCTCAAAAAGTTTTTCCCACCAGTAATGAAATTTTTCTTTCATACCCTCCTTCTCTGTGTCTCTGCTAAGTCCACTTCCTTTAATGAAATCCCATTGAGGATTCAGTACTTGGGCTATGCTATGTTGTCAGATTCTGACTTCAATCTATCCCAGGGACTGTTTATGGACTTAGTGTCAAATGTGAAAGCCATAAAGTCTGGGTCTAATAATGCTTTTTTGATTTACCCAAGAATTTTGAGTGTAATCCTTCAAAAGGTTTTACCTAAAAATGATTTTAAAAGGGGTGAGTATATTCAAATGAAGAGTCTAACTGATGAAACTTTCACAAGAATGCTGGGTTCAACAACCCATGAAAAGGTATTAAAAGTGTCAAAAGTTTCCAAAACACAAACAAAGAGGACTAAGACAACAACTGTTGTCCAAACCTTAGTTGTTGAGCCCACTGCTCCTGGTGATCATGGCACTACATCCAGTGCTATGAAACCCACACAAGCCACTTCCAAAAGAAAACGTCCATCCACAAAAACCACCACTCAACCAAAAAGGGGACTTCTGGAAGATGAGATACCAGAAGATAGCCCTGTTGCAACACAAAAGCAATAAGAAACCACTGCTGTTACTTCCTCACAACAGTTGGTAATATCTCAATCTGACCAAACTCCTCATGCATCCTCATAAAAGGATCATGTTGTAAGCCAAAGGGAAACACATCATGATACATTTGAGTCACTTGGCCATATGCTCACAAGCCCCTCTCCCAGGGCTAATTCTCTTTTTACTCCTCACCTTCACCAACAAATGTTCCACAAACCATGCAACCTCTGTTTGAGGCTATTGAGAAAACTCAGGAAAATCCCAGTTCCTCTCTTTCACCTATTAATGAGAGTATACCTCCACAAGTGACTGGGAGTAAGGAAATTCAATCAGCCATCCCACAAGCAGAAGAGGAGGTTACACCCCTAGAGTTCAATGAAACTCTAGGTGAGTTTTCAAGTGCTGCAGCCACTACTGATGTAGAGACCATTGTCTCACAACAGGACAGTGGTTACATAACTAAGTCTCCCTTGAAGGCAACAACTGATGAGGCCACTATAGTGTCTCCAAAATCAGTTGGAAGTCCCTAGAACTAAGAAAAATGGGCATCTGGTTCTCATCCCTTGGACTCACCTCCTAGGACTGAACCAGTTACAACTACCACTGGTAGGAATTCAGATGATCCTATTAACTTAGGTGATGAGTTAAAATACCAAGAATTGACGGCCAAAGTACAGTCCATTGAAACCTCTGTTGCTGATATCAAATCAGATATCAAGACAATATTGGGATCTTTGGCTACTCTCACCAAGAGTCAACCATCCACAGCTGATATTGCTATTGAGCTATGGAAATCTGTTTCTCCTATCATCATAGCTCACAGAAAACTAGCAGATCAGACTCATGAAACCTACATGGCTGAAATCAGAATTATGGTAGATGCTAGGTACAAAGATACCCATGCAGACATTCAGGCCATTAAAGACCATCTGCTGATGACCACTGGCTATGCCCCTACCACTATTCTCAGAGATGAAGATGATGATGACTTCACAGCTGATGATGCCAAAAAGGGGGAGAGTGGCAGAGATAGATTGCCAAAGCTAGATCCCTTTGGTTGTCCACCTTCACAAATGTGATACCCCGCATTTTCAGGTTAACACTTTTTACTTAACTCTAGTTAACTTGCATATTCACAGTGATCAAATACTTAACTAGGATTAGTTAAGTAGGATTAACATATGTTAGATGCTATTAACATATGTTATAAGTAGGAAAAACCTTGTTTTGTCACACACATGAGTCCTGCATCTCGAACGTTGGTGATTTATCTGGCAAACATAATAATAAGCACAATGGAATTGTGATGAACGTAGTGTTACATGTTTGTGTGGAGTACATGCTTATGTGAATTATCGCTTGACTGAAAATTAATATGTAAACCATGCAAGTTACGTGAACCTTATGATTGATATGTTATGAAATAATAAAAACAATAGTTTTTATGCAATTTAGGGTGATTAATATCATCGGCGCCGATATTGGACTAGAACATGACTAACAGGTTCGGTTAATGGACTAAAAGGGGCCCTAATACCCAATTGCTTGGGCAACAAGCCAAGCTCTCTTATAATTAGGAGACAAAAAAAAAATAAAAACCCTAACCCCACCCCTTTTGCGCCGTGAACCCAACTCCCACCCCCATCCTCTTGATTTTCAACAAACATCAATCCTATTCATTCCTTCAAGCTAGTTGTGGTGCAATCTCTAGGCTTTGAGGACTCTTGCTTTGAAAGGTATAATCTTTACATGTTTTATGATGATTAATAATTTTGAAAAGTTAAAAAAAAATCATAGGGCATGCATATATATATATACAATCGCATAACATGAGTTAATGGGAGTTCTTGAATGTTCATTGTGATTTGATGTTGATAAGTGTTGCTAGTAATCATAATTAGGGTTTTTACATGATTATATATGTGTTTAATCAGAATAATATGAGTTATGCATGTATTAGAGATTTTTATGTATGATCAGGGTTTGCGAATAACTTGGGGAGCAAGTTTCAGTTTCTGGCAGATTCATTAGGGTGTTTTGTAGGGGCTGTATCTTGATGTTAAATTGGTTGTTTTGATCGATTCTTTGCCTGAATGGATTGTACATGGTCTTAGCTTTTTAGAATGGGCAAAATCATCTGATTTGGATGTCGTTTGATATGTTTTTGGAATTTTATTTGGTTAAAGGTCATATCAGAATTTCGGAGTTATAAATTGAGTCAACTTTAAACGGGTATAACTCAAGTTTTACAAACAATTAAGTTATGAAATTTTTACAGGAGGTCAATATTGGGAAAATGTGGCTTTTCCAAGTAGATTCACCTCGTTTGGATGAACACACATTTTTGGGGAATTTTTCTACTAAATTGACCTGTTGTGGAATGTTTCTGGACATAGCTGTGTTGTATGAATTTTAATAATTTTTGTGTTTGATTGTAGGACAAAAAAAAATATGGGTTATTAAATAAATCCCAAAGAACATTCAGTAAGTATTTGGGAGTTTAATTCATTGATTTGCTATTTTAAATAAATTGGTTTTCGTGGCGCACAATCTGTCCTAAAAACGCAGATTGTGTATTATGTGTTTATGTGACTATTTGGAGTCTTATATGATATGTATTTGACATGAACTTATATGAATACTTATAGGAGATGTGTATAAGGTATAAAACTGACAATAATCATTATGATCACCAGCGGGATACGTAGGACTTGTGCATGTAGAGTCACTAGGCGTCATTACACGATTTGGAACTTTAGAAGTTTCGGACAATCAAGTTACATGATGTGTTGGTATGCACATATACTCACCTAGTGACACTTGTAATAGGGAGACGGTAGCTCGTTATTGTTTGAGGGATTTGGATCATTCGCGTGCAACCTAAGGTGAGTTTCACTACCCTTTTTCTCAAAAGCATGCGTCTCGGGTTGAGACAACTTACTTAACTTTTCTAGTTCAGTTTGGGACTACTCGGGTTTTGACTCCTTGTGTGGGTCGGGTTTTGACTCCTTGTGTGGGTCGGGTTTACAATTCCTTGTGTGGATCGGGTTTTTGATCAGTTTAAAACTTATTGGTCCTTTGTAAACTAAACACTCTATCATTTGGAAAGTCCTTGCATATTATTGGGTTAATCGCTGGAGGCGAGCGGGTTATTAGTTGATAGCGCTATTAGGTTGTGCAGCAACCTCATGTCTGAGGTGCTTGAGGCACGGGCATGAACTTCTGACCACAATTGAGAACTGGTGTTGATAGACACCAGTTATTGAGGCATATTACTATTTTACTGAAGGTGTCCCAATAATCCTGTTTAGTTACATTTAGTGGGCTAGCTACCCCTGACACGCTTAAACTGATAACTCTTGAACATTTTGGTCTGGAGGACCTACGCTTTTGCAGGTAGTTAGCTTCCGGTGCCAGGATTAGAAAGCACTGCACACTTCACTGCATTTGGGGTCTTGGGCATACATCTAAATTTTATATCATGCTTTTACATTATCTTTCATATAGTCTTAATCTGGGTGCGTTGTTTTGCGCATGGTTTTTAAAAGGTTTAAATCTGGTTTACGCTTCCGCAGCTTAACTAAACTTGGTTTTTGAAAACGAACTAAATGGTTTGGGCATTTAGAGTTCGTTCATATGGCTTATGGTTATGGGATCTTGGTATGTCATGCGCCTCGCGGTATAAACCCCGCAGTGGAAATTTGAGGGTGTGACATATTGGTATCAGAGACATTGGTTATAGTGAACTAGGACTGCATGTTGAGTCTAGTCTATAATTATCATAGCATAAGTACACTCACAACTTAAGTGCACAACTAGCTTTTAGTTACGTATATCTACAACATATGATTTTAGGAGGTATGTTATCTTCTAGTTCTTGACCTAAATCTGAACACGTCAATAATGGGAACCCAGGGTTACACCAGGTGACGCATACTGGGAGTAGTATCCTAACAAACCTCATGGATGAGGAAACAACAATAGTACAAGGGAGGGAGCCCTTGCGAGCATTGTGGCGCACGCACACAGGAAGCTGCACGATGCGCGTGACGTGGTACCATTAAATCGAATCAACTGTGAAGAAACTCAAATACTAAGACTTATCCTCTTTCACTGAGCAAGGAGACAGTTAGTTTCTGTTCCTTGTTACTTGATCTTTCTTACTCCCATTCGAAACTCAGACGGTACGGGGTTACGCATATAGAACTTATTTCTTACCTTAGTACCTTACGCCTAGTATGAGCGGGTGGACGTATGACTGCATATCCCTGTTACTCATAAGTATATGGTAGATTCATGGGAACACATTAGAATCAGGGCTTGTTACACACACTCTTGGGGAGTTACATAAGGCATGCGATGTAGTACGACATCTCAAAGGAAGACGAAACCTACTAGTGACAGACAGTCACGATTGTAGGAACGAATGGTGATGTTGACCATCGAGCTGACTTACACAGGACCGGAGAAGGAGAATGTACGTGACGAGAACCATATAACACTGACATCGCAAAAGAGGGAGGATAAGAGATGGAAGGGGAACCTGAGCAGGACAAGCATATGGAAAGTGAGGATGAAGGCTCTACTATCTGGACAGAGCATGGCGACGATTGGCTCTTACTTTTTCTTACCTATCTTTTCTTTCATTTCCCTTTGCTAACTTAGATAAGACTGAGTTCTTATGATCAACGATAGGGTGGTTGAGGCCCTCGCATCTTTCCAAACTAGTAAAGATCTATTTTGCTAAATCATTCCTTTCCCCTGACTTCCACGTTTGCTCTTTCTTATACCTTGAATGTACATGCCACAACAACAACCTGCCATCGTATTTTCAAGTCTTTTATTGGTTGTAAACCTCGATAACACCAACGGAACTGAAGGAGACCGTCTGATTGCTTCGATAGTATAAGTCCTTGCCATGTGCATTTGCCCAAGGTAGAGTGGGGTAATGTATGCTATATGCACACTCGATGAGTTACAAATACTTGGATGGAGAACGTAACACCCTGTAGTGAAATTTAGAAATTTATTGAATAAAGACGGTTGGGACTGAGATCAACGCCTACACTACCAAGCTACAGGAGTTAGCTACTTTGTGCTCGAATCTAATTAACCAACTTTGCCAGCGGATCGAATTTCATACCAAAAGGGTGGGTCCCTCATATTCGTGGCTTGGCCACTGCAGCTCACCTACCCAGAATATAACAAATCTTTCACCTGGCTCACAAACTCATTGATGAAGCTGTTGAGCATGGTACTTTTCCGAAGCATGGAGCTTCATCTTCTACTTTTGGCGATAGCAAGAGAACGTGGGGTAGTGTGAGGTATAAGTCCTTCAACAACGACAACAACAACGGCGACAACAACAAGGCGGGTCGTGGGAGAGCATTTGTGATTGGCTCTGGGAAAGCTAGGACTTATAACAATGTCGTGACGGGTACGTGCTCCTTGAATGACACTCTTGCTTCTATTTTATATGATACTGGTGCGGACGATAGTTTTGTGTCATCGAAACTTAGCAAGCAATTAGGGATGGTTCCCACTCTTCTTGATACCCCGCACTGTATAGAATTGGCTGATGGGGAGCCTGTTGAGGTGACCCGTATACATCGTGATTGTAAGCTCGAATTGGATGGGCAATTGTCTGCCATCAACCCCTACCAATCACCCTAGGTAGCTTTGACCTCGTAGTTGGCATGGACTGGCTGTCCAAGCAACACGCCGAAATTCTCTGTCGGGAGAAGATTGTTCGTATCCCTCTCCCAAGTGGAGAGCTTTTATCTATCCAGGGTGATCATGGTGGTGCCATGGTGGGCATCATCTCCTTTTTGAAGCCCGGAAATGTATTCGTAAGGGTTGTCCAGCCATTTTGGCTAACATATCTAACACTCGAGCTGAAACTGAAACCAAGATTGAGGACATCCCATTATTCCGAGATTTCCCAGGTGTTTTCCCTGAGGAATTACCTGGACTTCCACCTGTTCGTCAAGTAGAGTTCCAGATTGATCTTGCGCCTGGAGCAGCACCAGTCGCACGCGCACCATACCGCCTAGCACCAGGCGAACTTCAAGAACTATCTACCCAACTCCAAGAGCTATTGGATAAGGGTTTCATTAGACCTAGTTCTTCGCCATGGGGAGCTCCAGTTCTGTTTGTTAAGAAGAAAGACGGGAGCTTCCGCATGTGCATTGATTATCGGGAGTTGAACAAGGTGACGATTAAGAATCGATACCCTTTGCCTCGTATTGATGATTTGTTCGACCAACTGCAAGGGTCGAGTTTCTACTATAAGATTGACTTGAGATCAGGATACCATCAGCTGAGAGTCCGAGAGGAGGATATGGCGAAGACCGCCTTTCGAACTCGTTATGGACATTATGAGTTTTTGGTGATGCCATTTGGGCTAACTAATGCACCGGCTGTGTTCATGGATCTAATGAACCGTGTGTGCAAGCCCTATTCGGAAAAATTCGTCATAGTGTTCATAGATGACATACTGATTTATTCCAAGAGCAGGAAAGAGCACGAGCAACACCTGCAGCTAATCTTGGAACTATTGAGAAATGAGCAGTTGCATGCAAAATTCTCTAAATGTGACCTTTGGATTCGAGAAGTCCAATTTCTTGGACATGTGGTTAACGTGGCAGGAATACATGTCGATCCCGCCAAGATTGATGCTATTAAAAAGTGGGAGGCTCGTAAGACTCCTACAGAGGTGCGCCAGTTTCTTGGTCTTGCGGGATACTATCGCATATTCATTGAGGGATTCTCTAAGATTGCTCAACCCCTCACTGCTTTGACATAGAAGGGTATTACTTACAAGTGGGGAGATGCTTAAGAATCTGCTTTTCAATTATTAAAGTCGAAACTTTGCAGTGCACCTATACTATCATTACATGATGGTACAGGAGACTTCGTGGTGTACTGTGACACGTCTATCCAAGGGTTAGGGTGTGTGCTGATACAGCGTGATAAGGTGATCGCGTATGCCTAACGGCAATTAAAGGTTCACGAGAAGAATTACACCACCCATGACTTGGAACTGGGAGTAGTGGTTTTTGCTCTAAAGATCTGGAGGCATTATCTCTATGGGACGAGGTGTACGATCTTCACTGACCACAAGAGCCTTTAACACATATTCGATCGAAAGGAGCTGAACTTGCGACAGCGTCGATGGGTCGAGCTTCTGAATGATTATGACTGTGCCATCAAATATCATCCAAGGAAAGCAAATGTAGTAGCTGATGCCCTCAATCGTAAGGAAACGAAACCTAAACGGGTGCGTGCCTTACAACTTACCATTCATTCTAATCTTCCTGATAAGATACGTGAAGCCCAGAGCGAGGCCTTGAAAGGAGAAAACATCGGGCTTGAAACATTACATGGTGCTGATAAGCATTTGGAACTAAAGACGGATGGTCTTCAGTACTTTATGGTTTGAGTCTGGATACCACGTTTTGGGGATCTCAGACAACCAGTGCTTGATGAAGCACACACCTCTCGATATTCGGTACATCCTGGTTCGGACAAGATGTACCAAGATCTTAAAACTCTTTACTGATGGCCAAACATGAAAGCTGAAATAGCCACTTATGTTAGTAAGTGCTTGACTTGTGCGAAAGTTAAGATTGAATATCAGAAACCTTCTGGCCTACTCCAGCAACTAGAAATCCCTATGTGGAAATGGGACGGAATTTCTATGGATTTTATCACAAAGCTTCCTAGAACGCCAACGGGCCATAACATGATTTGGGTTATCGTGGATCGTTTAACCAAATCGGCACACTTTCTGGAAATAAAGGAAACGGACTCGCTGGAGAAACTAGCAAATCTCTACGTCAAGGAGGTAGTCTCTAGACATGGGGTGCCTACTTCTATTATATCTGATCGCGATGCGCGATTCACTTCTCATTTTTGGACTACTCTCCAAGACGCTTTGGGAACTCGCTTAGATATGAGCACGACCTATCACCCACAGACGGATCGACAGAGTGAACGAACCATCCAGACGTTAGAAGATCTGCTACAAGCGTGCGTGGCAAATTTTGGCAACAGTTGTGATAAGCACTTGCCTTTGATTGAATTCTCGTATAACAACAGTTACCACACTTCGACACAGTGTGCGCCTTTAGAGGCACTTTATGGACGCAAGTGTAGGTCTCCCATCTGCTGGACTGAAGTTGGGGATAGCCAGCTAATAGGTCCCGGACTTGTGCACGAAACTTCTTAGGAGATAGTGCAAATCAGAAATCGGATGGCTGCTGCTCGTGAATCGACAGAAAAGTTACGCTGATAAACGTAAGAAACCCTTGGAGTTCCAAATTGGGGACAAGGTCTTGTTAAAGGTGTCACCTTGGAAAGGGGTGATACGTTTTGGGAAGTAGGGAAAATTGAAACCACGATACGTTGGACCATTCGAGATTGTCAAAAGGATTTGTCCGGTAGCTTACCAGCTAAACTTGCCTGATGAACTCAGTGGAGTGCACAATGTATTCCACGTTTCAAACCTAAAGAAATGCCTATGGGATACGACACTGGTGGTGCCACTGGAGGAAATCCAAGTGGACGACCAGCTACGGTTCGTGGAAGAACCAGTGGAGATTCTTGAGCAGGGCGTCAAGAAACTCAGACAAGGCACTATACCTATTGTTAAGGTACGGTGGAATTCCCGTCTAGGACCAAAATACACGTGGGAGCGCAGAGATCAGATGCGGCTCAAATATCCACACCTCTTTACTGAACCTGAACCTGTATATAGATCGAATGCCGAACATAAAGCAGCTCGCTCAAAGTGAATTTCGGGGCGAAATTCTTTTCAACTTGGGGATGATGTGACATCCGGGAACCAAGCGCACACTTTTCTAGCTGGCTTTATTGTTTACTTGCTGAATTTCGGGACGAAATTCTTTTCAACTTGGGGATGATGTGATACCCCGCATTTTCAGGTTAACACTTTTTACTGAACTCTAGTTAACTTGCATATTCACAGTGATCAAATACTTAACTAGGATTAGTTAAGTAGGCTTAACATATGTTAGATGCTATTAACATATGTTATAAGTAGGATAAACCTTGTTTTGTCACACACACGAGTCCTGCATCCCGAACGTTGGTGATTTATCTGGCAAACATAATAATAAGCACAATGGAATTGTGATGAACGTAGTGTTACATGTTTGTGTGGAGTACATGCTTATGTGAATTATCGCTTGACTGAAAATTAATATGTAAACCATGCAAGTTACGTGAACCTTATGATTGATATGTTATGAAATAATAAAAACAATAGTTTTTATGCAATTTAGGGTGATTAATATCATCGGGCCCGGTATTGGACTAGAACATGACTAACGGGTTCGGTTAATGGACTAAAAGGGGCCCTAATACCGAATTGCTTGGGCAACAAGCCAACTCTCTTATAATTAGGAGACAAAAAAAAAAAAAAAAAAAAAAAAAAAAAAAAAAAAAAAACCCTAACCCCCACCCCTTTTGCGCCGTAAACCCAACCCCCACCCCCATCCTCTTGATTTTCAACAAACATCAATCCTATTCATTCCTTCAAGCTAATTGTGGTGCAATCTCTAGGCTTTGAGGACTCTTGCTTTGAAAGGTATAATCTTTACATGTTTTATGATGATTAATAATATTGAAAAGTTAAAAAAAAAATCATAGGGCATGCATATATATACAATCGCATAACATGAGTTAATGGGAGTTCTTGAATGTTCATTGTGATTTGATGTTGATAAGTGTTGCTAGTAATCATAATTAGGGTTTTTACATGATTATATATGTGTTTAATCAGAATAATATGAGTTATGCATGTATTAGAGATTTTTATGTATGATTAGGGTTTGCGAATGACTTGGGGAGCAAGTTTCAGTTTCTGGCAGATTCATTAGGGTGTTTTGTAAGGGCTGTATCTTGATGTTAAATTGGTTGTTTTGATCGATTCTTTGCATGAATGGATTGTACATGGTCTTAGCTTTTTAGAATGGGCAAAATCATCTGATTTGGATTTCGTTTGATATGTTTTTGGAATTTTATTTGGTTAAAGGCATATCAGAATTTCGGAGTTATAAATTGAGTCAACTTTAAACGGGTATAACTCAAGTTTTACAAACAATTAAGTTATGAAATTTAGACAGGAGGTCAATATTGGAAAAATGTGGCTTTTCCAAGTGGATTCACCTCGTTTGGATGAATACACAAGTTTTGGGAATTTTTCTACTAAACTGACCTGTTGTGGAAAGTTTCTGGACATAGCTGTGTTGTATGAATTTTAATAATTTTTGTGTTTCTTTGTAGGACAAAAAAAATATGGGTTATTAAATAAATACCAAAGATTATTCAGTAAATATTTGGGAGTTTAATTCATTGATTTGCTATTTTAAATAAATTAGTTTTCGTGGCGCACAATCTGTCCTAAAAACGCAGATTGTGTATTATGTGTTTATGTGACTATTTGGAGTCTTATATGATATGTATTTGACATGAACTTATATGAATACTTATAGGAGATGTGTATAAGGTATAAAACTGACAATAATCATTATGATCACCAACGGGATACGTAGGACTTACTTGTGCATGTAGAGTCACTAGGCGTCATTACACGATTTGGAACTTTAGAAGTTTCGGACAATCAAGTTACATGATGTGTTGGTATGCACATATACTCACCTAGTGACACTTGTAATAGGGAGTCGGTAGCTCGTTACTGTTTGAGGGATTTGGATCATTCGCGTGCAACCTAAGGTGAGTTTCACTACCCTTTTTCTCAAAAGCATGCGTCTCGGGTTGAGACAACTTACTTAACTTTTCTAGTCCAGTTTGGGACTACTCGGGTTTTGACTCCTTGTGTGGGTCGGGTTTTGACTCCTTGTTTGGGTCGGGTTTACGATTCCTTGTGTGGATCGGGTTTTTGATCAGTTTAAAACTTATTGGTCCTTTGTAAACTAAACACTCTATCATTTGGAAAGTCCTTGCATATTATTGGGTTAATCGCTGGAGGCTAGCGGGTTATTAGTTAATAGCGCTATTAGGTTGTGCAGCAACCTCATGTCTGAGGTGCTTGAGGCACGGGCATGAACTTCTGACCACAATTGAGAACTGGTGTTGATAGACACCAGTTATTGAGGCAAATTACTATTTTACTGAAGGTGTCCCAATAATCCTGTTTAGTTACATTGTGTGGGCTAGCTACCCCTGACACGCTTAAACTGATAACTCTTGAACATTTTGGTCTGGAGGACCTACGCTTTTACTTGGTTACGTGGTTTTGGAAACCAGCGCATTTACTTACTCATTTTCTTTACTTAGTGAACTCACCAATAGTGTTTGTTGACCCACGATTTACATGCTTTTGCAGATAGTTAGCTTCCGGTGCCAGGATTAGAAAGCACTGCACACTTCACTGCATTTGGGGTCTTGGGCATACATCTAAATTATTTATCATGCTTTTACATTATCTTTCATATAGTCTTAATCTGGGCGCGTTGTTTTGCGCATGGTTTTTAAAAGGTTTAAATCTGGTTTACGCTTCCGCAGCTTAACTAAACTTGGTTTTTGAAAACGAACTAAATGGTTTGGGCATTTAGAGTTCGTTCATATGGCTTATGGCTATGGGATCCTGGTATGTCATGCGCCTCACGGAATAAACCCCGCAGTGGAAATTTGAGGGTGTGACAACAAAAAGGTCAATCAAAGTCTGCCAACAAACCAGGGTCTACCCAAACAGCACCACAACAACAACAATCAAATGTTCAAACCAGCAAAGCTAAAGAAGTGGACAACTCTGCTAATGAAGAAGCTGAAAAAGCTACTGAAGATAAGCAAAAGAGGGCTGACACTTTGGAAGTTAAGGCAGAGGCTTTGATACAAAAGAAAAGGGAACAACAGCAGGAAGTTAAAGATGTGGGTTCCTCTAAGAGGAAGAAAATGCCTGCCAAACATATCAGAAAACCACCATCTAAACTGGCTGTTAAAACCACTGCTATCAAAACCACTGATACCACCACAAAATCTGAACCTATCACCACTACCACCAAACCAACATCTGAACCTATCACCATAACTACCAAACCAATCACTGAACCTACAACCACATCACCACCTAAATCCCAAACATCTGCTGGTCCTACAAAAGTGCCAACAGATGTTACCACCACTACTGCCTCTACACCACCATCACCAAAAGTCTTGTACAAAAGGAAGAGGAAATCTACCTTTGTTGTACAGGATGAAAACATTCACACATCACCACCTACTACCTCAACCACACAATCTACACCCATATCTGCCATTCCACTTTCATCATTCTCACCACACACAACACAATTCACATCCCATAGACCACCACCAACCATCACACCATTGGCTGTTCAATATCCCCTTGAACTTGTCTACTCAAAGGGGAAATGCAATCCTTCTATAATGCTGAACAACCATCTGAAAGATCTTTCCCTACTCTTCCACATTTTCCTGTTCCCCTAAACATAGACACATATATAAAATACAAGGCTGAACAGGCAGATGCCATCATAAAAGAGAAATGCAAAGGGAAAGATGACAGGACTGCTCAGGGCGTCCATTCAGCAGAGCTTAGCAAATTGAGAAGGATTGAAGATTTTGCTAAGACCCTGAGCAACTCTATGTCTACCATGCCTCTCAGTAGTGACATGGAAAGGGAGGTTAGGGAATCACTTCTTGAACAGATCTTGGCAACCATGCCTTATAAAGCAAATAAGAAACAGTTTGCACGCTGGACCACTCATGCTCTCAGAGAAGAACTCTTAAGAATTGAAGAGATGGCCAAGAATCCCCCAGCTAAGGTCTCTGCCCCTGATTTCAGTAAAGGCAGAGATCCAGTCAGAGCCTTGAAATTCAAAAGAATGAGACAAGAAATTGTGGCTGCTGACTATGGGGAGATGAAATCTGTTGTTAGGTGGTCTGAGCTGAGGTTGGTTGAAACCTACAAGAAACTAGAAGAAAATAGGAAGAAAGACCCTAACCTGCCTAGAAAACTTGTCTACTTTGATGAACCACTAATGAAGAGACCTCAACAGGCTTTAACATTAGACAGCCTACTTGATACTTCTGATCTATCAGCTGCTGCTAGAAGTCAATTCAAGAAAAAGAAAGAAATGTCTGAAGAGGATTAGAAGAAGTTTGTTGATACTTATATAAAGGAGGGCCTCTTCAATCAAGTACATTTTTTCTCAGATCCCATTACTGAAAAGCTCAGAGAACTCATTGGGAGACCTCCATCACCAAACTCATCCAGAATAAAAGTGCATCTCAGCAAATCCTCTGATTCAAAAATTCTAAAATGGAAGGTCAATAAAGACACCCATGAATTGACTTTGCTCAGATCAGATGGAGAAGCTCAAAAGCTAAGCATGGATGATGCATATAGCCTGTGTGCAGATGACCTCCAAACACTGCTGAACCTTGAGCTTGAAAGAGATGCAGAAGACCTATACTCTTTGAACTTTGAGTTACAATTCAAAGGTCAAATCAGAGAAAGTCTGATGAGGAATAAAGATCAAGAATAAAGTCTAGTTTTGGCATCATCTGTTCTAGGGGGAGATTGTTGGGTATGCTGACCTGAAGAAGAACAGATGATTGAAAAGCCAAAATATACTAACAGTTGATCCACATAAATAAACAGCCTTTACAACCTACTCTTCCCAAAAGACTATTGACCCTAACAACTGTTCCACCTAAACAACTGCTATGAAAACTGCTGCTACAAAGGATTGCTGGAAAACAACTGATAGAGAACAACTGCTGACCAAAGGTCTGATGAAGAACAACTGCTGATCAAGTACTGAAGACTAAAGGTCTGTTGGAGCCAACAGCACTTAGGCTTCAACAGATGATACAAGACCATCAGAGTTTTCCTCAACAGTAGTTTAACTTACAGTGTTTTGTACTATAACAGTAGTTTGTATAGGGCAGATGTTTTATGTAGTTATTCAGTTAGAGGTCACTATCTTAGGTGACGTCAGCCTAGGTCACCAGTGGTTTAGATTTGTCTATAAATAGAACAGTGCTTGTACTGTTCTATTGGTCACTCACAACATTCTCTCAGACAAACAATCACAGAGTGATCAGGCTGAGGGGGAGTACTTGTAATTGATTGTAATCTTTCAATATAATGATAGCTTTCGATTAAGAAAACATTTATTCCTTTTGTTTTGATTATAGTTTATCATTCCGCTGCACTTTCCATATATATTCACTTCATTCATTTCTCATTCTACTTTAAACAAATCAAAACAATCAAACTCGGATCCTAACACCCTTAGTAGACTAATTTGAGCATTTCACCTTTTCGTTTGTTTACCCGAATCCTGGTCTAGACTGACCCGTTTTGTTATCAACTTTATTTGACAATCTATGTGTTTAAAATTTATATTTTTTTTCAAAAAAAAAAGAGAGAGAGAAAAAAAACATATGTTAGTATTGTTTTATACGGGTCGAAAATAACCCGTAGTTTTAGTTATGGTGTTCAGTATAAATAAAAGATTGTCATGGGTTGGTAGTTTCTTTTTTTAGCCACTTTATAAACCTAAACATTCACCACCTTTAGCCTAATCCCAAAACCTGTAAGTCCTTTTGATATGTGCAAAGTGTATGTATTACAGTGAAGGTTTGATTGTCTTACAAGCTTATGAGTACAGAGTTTCATATTTGGTTTTGCTTTGAGTGATTTATTCTAGCCCATTACACGCTAGTCCATATATTAAACCGAGGGACGTGAACAACTGTGAGGGGTGTGTTGCATGAAAATAAACTGACAGCATGTTAGACTTAGTTGGGAGAGTTCTGTTTTCAAAATTGTGCATCATGGTTGCCTGTTGAATTAACACATCTATCCTGATCTGTGATTGGGGTATGACTTTGGACCCTAGCTAGTGCATGGCGGGGGCGTTTGGGGTATTTGTTACTTGTTCGTGGTAATGTTCTGAGCAGATTTGCTTGAGGGCAAGCAAAAGGTAAGTGTGGGGGTGTGATGTGTTGCTAAATGCATCACATTTATTTGTCAGTTTTGTATATTTTTTTAGTCGATTAGATAGTATCTTTATTAGTTTTAGGCATGTACTTTATGATTTTAGTATTGTATATATTTTATTACTTTTTGGTTACTTTATTTATTTATTTATTTTATACTTTTGGTAGGTGCTCGTGTGGAGCAGGGCGGAAAAATTAGAAATTATATTAGAGACCCGAGCACCAAGTAGCATGCATGAAATCTACTACTATTAATAATATGTATATATATATATATATATATCATAATATTAATAAATAATAAAACAAAAGAACCGTTCAAGGAGAATTATCAACATTTAAGGGCCATAAAAACATTGGTCAAGGGAAGAGTTATGAAGAATCAAAAGAGTTTTCTTATGGAAAGGAGATTCCATCATTTTTCTTGGAATTTAATCACCATTCTCTGAAGACAATCAAAGGGGATGAAATAATGATTGGTTAAGTTTCTCTTCACTTTCGGGTGAAGGATTGTAAGTTTCTGGATTTGTATGTTTTTATTATGATTGTGTTCGTGACGTTTATTGTAAGAAATAATTATCGTGATATTGGGTTGAACTTTGTGGATGTTTATGTTTTGCTTGAGCCATAGGAATGAATTCCGTCAATTAAATTTTGATGTAGGGTTGGATCTTGTGTATGTTCCTGTATGCGTAAACCAAAGAGATGAATTCTGTCATTTATGCCTTAACTTGACATATAGGATTTGGTGAACTAGATAAAGAAGCAAACTTAGGGCCTCGTTGCCATTTGTTGATGCCTAAGTCTTGATTCTCTGTCCTAGCGTTTCTTGCAATGAAAACCTATCATACTAACCTTAGAAATCCAAGTTACTTACATGTCTGAACCCGGGAGTGATTGTTATATTCATTACTGTTCTTAACTTAAATATTATTGTTATCATTCAACTATTCCTATAAAATTAAGAAAAATATAAACTAGCAAGCTTCATAACAAAACTATATCTTCATAACTGACTTTGACAAACAACTAGTGCAATGCTAACCACATGCTCCTTGGATTCGATACCTTACTTATCCTAGCTACCTAGGTTATTTAGGTTTTATATGACCCGTGACGACCGGCTCATCAAATGGCGCCGTTGTCGGGGAGCTAGTGCGCTTAGTGTTGCATTGCGTGTTTGTTTATGTGTATATTTAGTTGTTTTAATATTAAAAAAAAATTATGTTTTTATTTTTAGTTATTTAATTTTATTAGATTTCACTTTGGGTTTTCTAGTTGTCTGTGCAGGATTTTCTTTTGCAGGTAAAAGAAGCTCAAGTTTTGACCATGTATGCATGTAGCGATACATGTGCGGTTTGTGGGGATCTGCGCCACACTTCGGAATATTGTCCAAAGCTTGCAAGGAAAAAGGAGGAAGTAAGAAGGTATTTAATTGCTTATGAAAGATGGGAGAACACTCCGGTCTTGTACTATGAAGAACTTGCCCCTCCTCCAACCCTTCAACATTACCAAACACTAGTAAACGCCGAACATAAGGGCGACTTCAGGCAGATCAAAGAAATCTTGACAAGATTATGAGTAAAGCGCAACTTTCTAAAGTCGAATTAGCAAAACCTCATCAATCACGAGAATGTCGGCTAAAATGGTTGAGTTATAAATACAACATTCTAAGCGATGAACGAAGAAAAGATAAGGCATATCTCGCCTTATCAACTAATGAAGAATGTCAAGCAAAACAGGGTTGGATATTTTCACAATTTGAGGAGGATATTGTGTAGATGAATACCACACCAATCCCTCAAGTGGTTGAAGATTTAAAGATTGAATCCACCATGGCTGAAGAAGAGGTTCCAAGTCTTCCTACACAAGAAAATGAATGTTTAAACCTTGATGAAGACATGGTTCCTCTAGAAGAGCTAGTAAGTTTGCTGCCCAAGGTTGGGAAGGTTGGCTTGCACGATTTTGGGCAAGTTATTTTTAAGCGGGCTCGCAAAAAATATGATCTTTACATGCCGATACTAGTCAAGCATCTTTGGACACGACATGTAAACTACCAAGCATACATTGGAAACTCGGTAGCCAAATGTTCTTTGAGACCACCATGAATGAGCATCAGGTATTATTGTTGTATATTTTGTATATTTATTTGTTTTATTTATTTTTTTAAATTTTTATTTTTAAGTGTGTTTGAATCAGTTTTATTTTGTTGGAGTCATGGGATTGCTTGTTTTGATTTGATTTGCAAGAATAGATTGTCCCGCCCGTACTCAATCTCCATTCGGGTAGGACGATTTGGAAATCACTAATGTTTGCAGGAATCCCGATTTGTTTGTTTTGTTTTTTTTTCTTTCGTGTTTCTTTGTTCCAGATTTGTTATCGGCTGCGAATGAAATGCTATACGGCCGACATTGGAAGGAATTGAACGGACTCATACGCGTATTGCTTATCCATGGGAGTCTGTTCCTTTTACTGTTATATTTTTTTTTTATTTGCTTTATTTTATTCCTAGCTCACATTGAGGACAATGTGTCATTTAAGTGTGGGGGTGGGGAAACTTTCATTTTCATTTTTTTTAGTTAGGTTTGAGTCTAAAAAAATAAAATAAAATAAAAAGTAAAAAAGAAAGTCCTAAATGTGGTCTGATCGGGAATGAAAGTGATTGTTTCAGTGCTTTCACTCTGTCTCTACTTGCGGTGTGTGGGTCCTTAATCATGGTCCAATTCATTAGAACAGACATATGAATCGTTTTCAGCAGGTATTTTTTGAGAAAATGTTTAGAATTTGCTTGATTAGGTGTAACGAGCTATCGGTAATAAATGCATGCACACATCGGTAACTCTATTTTCCCCATTTTTGTGAGATCTTGAGCCTACTAGATTGTTAGTTGATCTCGTATATATTCATTTGTTGAGTGTAGGCTGTATGTTGCTCTGTTTTTGAACTTGTCTCATTTGATACATGCCGAAACTGTGGACTTGATTTATATACATATATGATAAAGGCAAATTAGGAATCCATTTTTCGTTTTACACCTTTGTTTACCCATCTAACCGGAAAAAAATATATTACCCTTAGTAGACTATTTTGAGCCTTTCACCTTTTCGTTTGTTTACCCGAATCCTGGTCTAGACTGACCCGTTTTGTTATCAACTTTATTTGACAATCTATGTGTTTAGAAATTATATTGTTATAAAAAAAAAAGAGAGAGAGAGAGAGAAAACAAGCATATGTTAGTATTGTTTAATACGGGTCGAAAATAACCCGTAGTTTTAGTTATGGTGTTCAGTATGAATAAAAGATTGTCATGGGTTGGTAGTTTATTTTTTTTAGCCACTTTATAAACCTAAACATTCACCACCTTTAGCCTATGCCCAAAACCTGTAATTCCTTTTAATATGTGTAAAGTCTATGTATTACAGTGAAGGTTTGATCGGTTTGGCTTTGAGTGATTTATACTAGCACATTAAACGCTAGTCCATATATTAAACCGAGGGGAGTGAACAACTGTGAGGGGTGTGTTGCATGAAAATAAAAACTGACAGCATGTTAGGCATAGAGTTCTGTTTTCAAAATTGTGCATCATGGTTGCCTGTTGAATTAACACATCTAATTCTGATCTGTGATTGGGGTATGACTTTGGACCCTAGCTAGTGCATGGTGGGGGCGTTTGGGGTATTTGTTACATGTTCGTGGTAATGTTCTGAACAGATTTGCTTGAGGGCAAGCAAAAGGTAAGTGTGGGGGTGTGATGTGTTGCTAAATGCATCACATTTATTTGTCAGTTTTGTATATTTTTTAGTCGATTAGATAGTATCTTTATTAGTTTTAGGCATGTACTTTATGATTTTAGTATTGTATATATTTTATTACTTTTTGGTTACTTAATTTATTTATTTTATACTTTTGGTAGGTGCTCGTGTGGAGCAGGGCGGAACATTAGAAATTATATTCGAGACCCGAGCACCAAGTAACATGCATGAAATCTACTGCTATTAATAATATATATATATATATATATATCATAATATTAATAAATAATAAAACAAAAGAACCATTACTTATGTCATAGCCCAAAAGTCAAAACTCAAAATTAATAGAAAATGGGGGTTTCAAGGAGAATTATCAACATTTAAGGGCCATAAAAACATTGGTCAAGGGAGGAGTTATGAAGTATCAAAAGAGTTATCTTATGGAAAGGAAATTCCATCATTTTTCTTGGAATTTAATCACCATTCTCTGAAGACAATCAAAGGGGCTAAAATAAGGATTGGTTAAGTTTCTCTTCACTTTCGGGTGTAAGTTTCTGGATTTGAATGTTTTTATTATGATTGTGTTCGTGACGTTTATTGTAAGAAATAATTGTCGTGATATTGGGTTGAACTTTGTGGATGTTTATGTTATGCTTGAGCCATAGGAATGAATTCCGTCAATTAAATTTTGATGTTGGGTTGGATCTTGTGTATGTTCCTGTATGTGTAAACCATAGAGATGAATTCTATCATTTATGCCTTAACTTGACATATAGGATTTGGTGAACTAGATAAAGAAGCATACTTAGGGCCTCGTTGCCATTTGTTGATGCCTAAGTCTTGATTCTCTGTCCTAGCGTTTCTTGGAATGAAATCCTATCATACTAACCGTAGAAATCCAAGTTACTTACATGTCCGAACCCGGGAGTGATTGTTATCTTCATTACTATTCTTAGTTTAAATATTACTTTTATCATTCAACTATTCCTATAAAATCAAGAAAAATATAAACTAGCAAGTTTCATAACAAAACTATATCTTCATAAGTGACTTTGACAAACAACTAGTGCAACGCTAACCACATGCTCCTTGGATTCGATACCCTACTTATCCTAGCTACCTAGGTTATTTAGGTTTTGTATGACCCGTGACGACCGGCTCATCAAGGTTTTATTGTGTGTGTGATTTGCTAGAGATAGAGAGAGTCGAAGAAATGTCTTTGTGCCATGAGTTATTATACATGGTTAGAGACTTTGAGTACTAGCAGGATTACAAGTTCGGGTGTAGTTCTTGTTAATTGTTATCTGTGATTTGATTAATAGGAAAAGCATTTAAAAGTAATCTTGTATGTTCTTTGTTTGATATCCACGAGTACAAGATATTATGCGTCTCGTGTCCGTGTTCATTCGTTTGTTTATTGTGAAGATTCTCAAGGACAGGGACCTACTAGTCCACGAGCTTGAAACCCTACAGGAACGCGAGATGCTGCAAAAGGAAGGGGAAGAAGGAAGGGATCTGGATTATGTAATTATTATTGAGGAGTTAGATGAAGAGCTTAAAGAGTAAAGAACTTTAAATCATAAAGCCAAAGCTTTGTTTAGTGAACCTACCATGTCGCAGTTGCCGAAGAAGCCAAAAAACGATATTCAAAGCAAACTGGCCATTAATCTCCCAACCACATCTACTAATCCAAAACTAAAACCAAATCAATCAATCAAAACAACCACCACTACAAAAACCACAACCCAAACCTCTTAACCATCCACTGCTAGAACTGCAATTTTCACTAAGTCCATCTAAGTTGTAGCTTCTATGCCTTCTTCATCCACTCAGTGGTCAGTTGATGAACTGCAAAGACTTATTTCTGAAATTGGAGTCCCACAGTTTCAACTACCGCAAGAAACCGAACAAGTAGCATTCATGCTTTCTATATCTCCTGTCCCAACCGCATCAAATGGCCTATCTCTCCAAGCTCAAATTAACAATATGGTAAGTATGCTTCACATGCAAGTTGCTCAGAACTTGGAGAACCAGTGAAGGTTAACTGAATCAAAACAAAGAGATCGCTAGTTCCTTACAATAATCAATGAAACGTGAGCTAGGAATTGAAGACTAACAACTACTCTAGATGCGGCGATGCTCAAGTTAACTAACAACAAATAAGAGATTCGACAGCTAACGGATTTTTTGTGATGAAACTATGAATCTTCTTATCGTTGTAGAGTAAAAAAAACAAGAAGCTGAAGAGACGTGTTGATCATTACTTCAATAAATACAAGAGACTCCATCTAGTGATGGTGATGAAAGTGATGATGAGGAATATGAAGAACATGATGGTGATGACCATGAATCAGGAAAGCATAAAATTGGGGGTGACGACGAAGAAGAAGGTAGTATATATGGTGGTGCTAGCTCTAGACAGACAAAAATAGTTGAGTCCATGTTTTGATAGAGCAGATCAAACGAATCACATGATGAAGCATCGACACCACATGGTGGCTCGACTACATAACAAGCCCCAACTGCCGAAGAATATGCACATTTCAAACGGGTTGTTGCTTAGGGGGAGGTTTCTATCAAATTGACTCAATCATTTTATTATATTTTTTTACATATGATGATGGGAACCTCGTAACTAAACAGTATATGGATCTGGGAGAGGGTGAGATACCTCCAGAGATGTCTAAAGAAGAAATTGCCAAAGTCTTCGGCCTTACATATGAAGAAGTCACTTCGATTGACAGTGCTTAACGGTTATCCGAAGATGATGACAATCTGAATGATATTGAAATAGAAGACATCATAGATCAAGAGTATCCTAAGTATGTGGTTCGAGATTCAACTACCAAGATTCCAGATTTAACAGACAAAGACTTTGAAGATGCTGAGAAGAGTCTGGAATCCGATAATCCTTAGTCAAGTGAAGCAGAGGCTGAGAGGAAAAGAAAAGAACATATCCAGGATATGTGCAAGTTATGGTTCAATGAATACAAAAAACCAAAGCCAGTCCAAGCTAACAAGTTCACACGATGATGGAATCAATTGTCCAGGAACGTTCTTAATTGGACTTATCTTCGCCATGCTAATGCCTATGGAATCAAACTTTAAAGCGTCATTCTGTATTTCAAAACCTTCTTACACATCAAGTATCTGCCGTATTGGTACATACGGAATCTAGTGAGAAAATAGCCAATTGAAACAAATTCCATGCTAGATACTTTCACAAGATTATCCACACACTGGGTGTCTACGGATGGCAGTATCTTCCTCTTGCACTCATCGAATGGAACATCTCAAATAAGTTCATGTTCTAGTATTACAACTTCACAACTACATAATTGTCATAGTTCTCTGGAATGAGCCAAAGCTATGTAGGAAGTTACGAGTATTTGATCCTATGTGGCTACTGAATTGCTTTGAAGCAGATGTGAAGACTCTTCTTCAAAATCCAATTCATTATCAGGATAAAGATCATGAGCAACCAATGTGCAATCAGAAGATTATCTGCTTCTATTATGCCAAGAACATTTACTATGGTTGTGATTGGTCGAAGATCTTTGTGTTTGAAGCTTGAAGGTGATGCAGTTGAAGGTGGAAGATTGGTTGCAGCGGATGCACGATTTTAAGATATCTAGCTATGTCTAAGGGGGAGTCTGTTAGTGAACCCTTCGGTGTGTCCATAGCTTAGATATAGTTTTGGATCTCTTATGTATGTTTTGGGTGTAATTGGGTGGCATTTTGGGTGTTAACGTGTTGATATTGTAATGTATGATAAGTACCAGGTGTAGGAGCCTTACCTATAAATAGAACCCTTATGCTTTGTATTTTCCAACTTTTGCTCATTTTAATATGAAGTGTTGTCCATTTTGTGTTTGATTTGTGTGTGTGTTTATCATTTTTTTTTATCTTTCTAATACTATCCTTCACCTCTAACAACTAACCGATCCGTTGATTCTGCCTTCGGATCGGCTATGTGTGTAGTATCTTAATTCTTGTCCGAATCACAATCCTACAGTTTCATTCTTTTCCATAAACTTAGATGGGCGAGTTGTGCCCCTACAACTATTGAATTTGCATGCTTTGATACTTTTGGTTTAAGTATTTTGTACAAGTTACAATTTATTTTATCAAATATTATTACTATGTTGTGTTTGATTGCATGTTTATTTAATTTATGTGATTGTGATTATTATATATTATATATTGTCTCATTATGCGTATTTTTGAATGTTAGAATCATGTCTGGACAAGGGGTGGAAATAGAGGAGGTCATGTCGGTGGACATGACGGTCGTTGCGGCAATATCAACACGACTACGGCTGAACTTAATGCCCTAATTAATGACAGGGTAGTTGAGGCACTTGATGTATTTCCAGTTGCACAATCCAGGAGGTAAATTTATTTACATCTACATCTAGGGTTGTTCACGAGTGGAGCCAAACCGAGCGGACCTTTGTTCGTGCTTGGCTCATTTACAAACCGTACCGAGCTAAGTTGAGCGACTCATTTACAACTTAGCTGAAAACTGAGCTAGCCTTTTTTGAATGTGATTTTTTCCGAGCGAGCAACGAGCGAAGAGTAATTTAGATAACCATAAAATTGGGAAGTTTCTTTCAATGTTTTCGTTTTTGGGGAACAACTAAGGTCGAATTTTCTAATGATGAGAGACATATTGAACTTCGAGTATCTGAGGGATTAGGTTGAGGCCGTTGAGCGATGAGGATACTACTGAGAAAAATTATCGCATTGTAGCGCAAGGTTATATCAAGCGATGATTAGCGACGAACGACTAATAACATAAAGATGTGATGTCACTTCATGACTTAGGGTTTTACTAATAAAGTTGGTGTTAAAATTTTATTGGATTTTATATTTTATTTGCATACATAAGGCCAAATGTTATGCATAAAACTGTATATATTTATTTGATTTGTTTGTATATATAATTATTTATATATGATAAATAAATAGTAATTTATTCTATTCGAACCGAGCCGAGCGGACCTTTCCTCTTGCTTGGCCAATTTTCAAACTGATTTGAGCCGATCAGCCCATTTACAACCGAGCGGAAGATCAAGCGAGCAATTTTCAAGCATTTTCTGAGCAAGAGGCGAGCGAGTCATGAGTGAGAGCGATTTGAACAGCCATGTCCATGTCTAGCATTTAACACTTTTAGCATGTTTTGATCAAAACATTATTAATAAACAATTTCATGTGTTTAATTTAGGCAATGTCGGTAACCCTTCACAACCACCACGACCACCTCCACCACAACAAGTTTGCTCAGTTAAAACATTCATGGATAACAAGCCATACACTTTTAGTTGTTCTAAAGGAGTTGTTGGTTTTCTCTGTTGGATCGAGATAACTGACTCGGTCTTTGCAAGGTATCATTGTCCAGTGATTGAACATGTTTAGTATGCCTCTAGTACTTGTAAGCGAAAGAATTTGACTAAAACAGGATTATATGATCATACAAGTTACAAAACCAGGTGTGGAAACCCTAGTTCTGAACACACTGATAAAACTCTAATCAAAACACAATCAATATCATTTTCAAAGCTTTTTCATAGATTAACTTTCTCAAATATTCAATTACAATCACACACACGTTAATCTAGATCAATTACAGACTTTCACAAAATAACCTGGAACCTGACCTGAACTCACACACAACTAACAACTCTATTCCATTCACAAAATCACAAAATCTATATATAGACTCTGCACGTTCGCCCAGTTGATATGGTCGAATGTGAAGTTCTTCCACATTCGCCCACTCCAAAGGTACGAATGTGTATCTGATCAGCTTCCATTTCTACCTTCGCCCATAAGTATTCTTCCTTCGCCCATATATGCCTACCTTCGCCCACTTTTAACTACCTTCGCCCATTAAACAAAAACTTAACATGTGTTAGTATCCAATCATTAGTCGCAAAACGCATCTACAAACTCCCCCTCGACTATTGATTGGATTGTCTTCTCTTTTCGTCCATTGCTTTGTTCATCAACTTAATTCTGAGCTGTTTCTTCTGCTCAGTAGTCATTGCAGGCTCAAACGTTCTCTTCACTGGTTTCGACACATTTGCCATCTTCACTGTCTTGCCAAGTTTATTCTCCAAATTACTTCCCGCATTAATGTCATAATCAAAACAAACTCCAACCACTTGAGTATATTTCCTTGCTTGAGCAGCGTCTTTCGGTTCAAAGTAAATCGGATTTTAGAAAAGCATGATGATGTCTTCAAAAGTGCAATTAATTAACCACATAGGATCAAATACATGAACATGCTTGTATTTGTCCTTCCCGTCTCTCAGCACAATCACCGCTTCAGCCTTTCTCCAATCATAATACCAGAAAATAAAATCAGCACTGAAATGTTGTGGCATAGGCATCAAAGGTAGTTTTCTCATCACTTCAGGTGCTTTGTATATCAAAGTAACCCGTTTCATATTGGTTTGAGGATCAATATCCCTATGAACTTTCCTTCGGGGATATTGAGGCTTGAATCTATTCCATCTTGTTCTACTCTCCCAAACCAACTTGTCTGCACACCAACCGACATGAGTACCACTAACTGAAGCACCAGACATAGGGAATCTGCATAGATCTCTGACCGCCCAGTACGGTAGAGTTAGCAAGTCAATGAATCTGTTAAAATACAAGATTCCTGTTTCCCATTTAGCAGCTATGCACTTCAGCCTGCCCAAATATGTCCACTCGAGAGCTCTGCCTTTGAACTTGGCGTTGTGAAATCTATAAAAGTTTCCTTGAGCTTCAGGCTTCGGTCGGTTCTCATCCATTTCTCTCAACTTCTTCAAATAACTCTTCAATTCATCAGATTGATTTGAAGATTCTTGCTTAGCAGCACCAAATACCTTCTCCACAAACTCTGCACTCCTTTGCTGTGCTTTCTGCTTTGCTGAATTATTCGGTGTCTCAGTGAAATCAGGGAATATTTCATCTTCATCTGTTTCTCTGAAATACTGAGGAAACTCTTCATGAGTTATGTCTTCAACCTCCACTTCATCAATCTCAGGAGTATTCTTATCATCTGAGTGACTTCCAACATCTTTTTCAGAAATGTCTGGAATCGACTCATCTACAATAAACTCCTCAAATGTTTTCCCTACTCTCTGTGCAAGTCCATCCAAAATTTCCTTTGCCACAGAAGCAGGTACTTCTCCTTCTTCAAGATCAGGATCTTCGTATTCCAATTCATATCTCAAATCATCAGTTTGGAATATCTCAGCGAAACATCCTGTGAACTCAATGGTCCATTCTCTCTTTTCCAACATGTCTTTATACACTTGTTTAGCATCATCTGATAAAAACCTCACCTTCTCATTCCAGAAGATACTTTCATCTGAATCAACGTTCTCACCTTTCTTCTTCTTTGAACTTGATTCTCCAGTACTCTTCTTTTTAGATGTTCTTTCTTCAAATGTAAACTTTGAAGTATCATCACCTCCATCATCATCATCATCACTCTCACTATCATCCTCTCTCTGTCTCCCAGACCCTTCAGCATCATCATCATCATCATTATCATCCTCATCATCATTTTTATCTGACTCTTCATCATCCTCATCATCATCTTTTTCTTCATCTGATTTAGAATCTTCATAATCAACTTTCTCTTCTTCTTCTTCTTTATCTTCTTCACCCTCCTTCAACTTGGGTGCAGTATTATATAAATCATCTATCAAATCACTAAGGCGTTTGTTCTCAGCCCTTAGTTCTTTGTTGTCTGCTTTAATCAACTTAATCCTGCTCTTGTTTCTTGCACACTTTCCCTCAAGCTTTTCATTCTTTGCTTCAAGCATCTTAACCTTCTCATTAATCTCATCTTGATTAGATTTAGAAGCAACCACAATCTGAAGCATTTTCTCTTCATTTTGCTTAAATTTAGCTATTTCAGCTTGTTGAGCTACAATCATTTTCATCATATCATCCACTTTCCTGTTCACCTGCTTCATCACATCATCATCCACAGTGACTTTCTTGGATTTGGATCTGGATGGCTCAACTTCCTTTTCTTTCTGAGGCTTTCTGAACATGTCAAGTACATTGTCCAGTGCAACATTAAGTTGATCAGCTGATATTGGTTCTGCCTCTTTGGATTTCTTTTGCTTCTTGGTGACAGGTGAAGATAGCTTTGATGATGTACCAGCATCGGGCACTCTTTTCCCTTTCAACAGTTGTGCTAACTCTTTCTCTCTCAACTGTTTAGTGCTAGTCTTCTTAGACATGGTCTTGTGCTTGGCTTTGGGCAAGTTTACAACCACAGTCTCTCCAATATTCAACTCTTCCAAGTCAACACCTAGACTTTCATCTTCAACATTCACTGACTTCTTTCTTTTCTCAGCTTCTTCAATGGATTTGTTCAAAGATTCAGACTCACCAACCATAGTGGCCTTACGTTTGGTGGTCCTAACATTCTCAGTATCAGAATCCCATCTTTCTTCTACCTCAGTTTCCTCTGAATCCACTGATTCTTCATCAATCAAACCAGTACCTTTCTTTGCAGTTGATTTCTTCCTCACCACCTGTTGCTTAGAGCTTTCTTGATCAGTCTTTCCCTTACCCTTCCCTTTGGCTCCAGGATTGACTACCTGTCTCTTCCTCTTAGTGCTTGCATCTACATACACTAAAGGATCATCATTATCAGAATCACTGTCATCATGTCTTGCTCTGTTCTTGCCAGGATTAGTGTAATCCTGACTAGCCAAAGCTCCAAAGAGTCTCCTGTGAGGTGGCTTTTCATTGTCTGGCACTCCTTTGTATCCTTTCATTCTCACCAAAGTACGAATGTTCATGTGATCTTGACCTAGGATCATAGTCGGATCCTTCTTCAATTCTGGATACTTGTGGTCAAAGATCATCATGAGAAATCTCGGATATAGCATGAATTGCTTCTTCTTTACACCCTTTAACATCTCAAGCATATGATCCAAAATCATCCCAGACACGTTGAATGGTTTGTTGAGAGTCAACGCAACCATCATCGAACTCAAACTCTTCCTCATAACATCATAGCCTCCACTCACACATCCAAATACATGAATAATGACATGTGCAAAGTACTTGAACTGCACACTCAGCTTCCCTTTATACATAGATCCATCAGTGATCGGACCTTTGTACTTCATTCTTAAGAAACAAGCCTTCTGTTCAGTCCATGACAATTCTCTGGGATCTTCACTCACTTCAAACTTGATCTGAAGCGCTTCTCTGATATCAGACTCTGTAATAAACATCTCTAAGTCTTGTATCTTGCTCTTTATGATGGTCTGATCATCCCAGAAATCATACTTCGCATTCTTGTAAAAGTCTTCAATTATGTCTTTGTAGATGATAGTCGGAGTAGCTAAAGCATAAACAACTCTGCTCCTCCTCAAGAACTCAATAATTCTAGTAAACTCGACATTCTTTTCTACATTGCCCAGATAAGCACAACAGTTATGCGTTTTCTCGAACAACCAACTGCCTGTACTTGACGATTCTCCTTCCTGAACGTTCTCTGGAACAGATTCTGAAACTATATTCTCCACTGGAGTTTCGACATTCTCAGTCTGATCAGCCATCTGCACATCAAAAACAGAAACAAACGTCAAAATACAAAAATGACAAAAAGTTAAAAATTTCAAGATTTTAAAATTCCACATTCGTCCCTTTTGATCTGGACGAATGTGAATATATATGGTCGAATGTAGAACATTATGGTCGAATGTAAAAAAATATTGGGTTTAAAAACACATTCGCCCGTTTAAATGTACATTCGTCCACAATAATTCACCTTCGCCCGTTTTGTTGACCCGAAGGTGAAACCTGTTCATCCCCAAAATTTAAAATTTTGCCAAAATTGTTTTTAACCCTTGATTTTGATTAGGATACATTCTAATATGGCCGATCAACCTTCGTCTATCATCAATTGTCCATAAATTTCAATTATCATCAGTTTTTCATAGGAATTAGGTCACGACAGTTTCAAAATGATCAATTAATCATCTGATGTTGTTATTATACTAATTCCTGGACTATTCTCCCCCTAAAACTGATGAGGATTGAAATGCAATCAAAACAAACACTAAAACACACTCTAAGACCCTAAACTGTAAAACCCTAGGTCCGGTTACAAAAATGACGATTCTGATCTCGTTAGGGCTCCATTACCTGTGAAATTAGGTTTAAAATAATCAGTGATTGACCAGGAATCAAAAGCTCATGAAAAAGAAATCCAAGCAACAAGGTTTGATAATGAAGAAAAATTCTGAAAAATTGTGAATGAAGGTTCGAAGGTGAAAATGGTATATATAGACTAGGTACCTTCACCCGTTTATAGTGGGCGAATGTGATGATATTCCACCTTCGCCCCAAATTAATGACCCGAAGGTGAAACAGTACCCGAAGGTAAAATGTGTAATAAAGAACCCACATTTGTCCATTTTGAAACGGCCGATGGAAAGATTTTTCCACATTCGTCCCAATTAAGGGGCGAATGTGAAATGGAAAAATCTGAAAAATTTACCAAATCACGAATTCGAATCCCGTTCAACATTTTTCAAGCTGTTAAACTTTCCAAAAACTCAATTTTCACTTTTTGAATGATACAAAGCCCAGATGGTGTTATCAAATCTCAGAAATTGACCATCAAGCATCCCCGGTTATCAAAAATAAAGCAGAAATGCAAAAATTTTGGATTTTCTGAAATTTTATCAAAACACACCTAAAATCTTTTTGGATTTTGTATCTTTTTGACAAGAAAAGTAAAATGCAACAAAGTAAAATGCATCAAAGTAAATGAAAGCAGTAAACATTTTGTGATATCCGGTAAGAGGATCATATCAGTTTCCTGAGAAATCTGATCACAGCGTTGATCTGTTTGTTTAATATTATCATTAGAAACAATATGTGACACGGCAATTGCTGATATTGTGGTCCACGTAAGCTCACATGCAGACAATTACGCAATGCTTTAAAATGATACGAATTAGGTGTTTTAGACTAACACATTGTGGTTCCCACACGCACGACATACTCCCGTATCAAGTAATTGCACAAAGCTTCATCGTAACGCGTGATTATGCCAGAGTTATCCGTAAAGTTTACAAAGTATATAGCACAGAGGTGTACAGGTCAGCAAATGAATGCAGCAAAGTAACATGTGCGTATACACTAGGTTGAGGCTGATATTAACCACTGATTTGCATCAGAAAGTCAATACGATGTAATAATGATCTTTGATCAATAAAACATAAAGTTCCTCAATTCGGTAACTTTCGGTTTTGGCAATAAGCTCTTTTTGCAAATATTCTGATGAAACTAGGTCCGTAAATCAATACGACAGAAGTTTAATCAGAATATCCCGGATAACCAAAACATAACGACCCGAAACCTCATATTTTGGCAATCCTATCAAACGAAATTACGGTACTAAGACCATATGCCCATGAGGTGTTCAGCCACGAACGCGTAGTTTGTTATGTTTGTATCACTAATGCACGCAATATTTAGTCTACGAAGCCTATCAGCATATCACACGTAATCAACATACGTCTCATTATACTATCCAATTCTTTAGCCTGTGTCAGATCCCCACTGATGTACTATCATTTCCTCTTTTTATCCAGGAAATCATTTTGGTTTTTCTAATTTTTAGGTCTTTTGAAATTTTTCAATGTTTTTGGTTTTTCTGATAAAATGACTCCCCCTAAAATAAAGAACATATTTTTGGGTTTTAATTTTTCTGAAAACAAAACAAAAATTGAAAGAAACAATCCACTTGAAAGCATCAACTTCTTTGAGGATTAAACAATCCCCTTGAAAGCATCAACTTCTTTGAGGATTATGATAGTAAAGAGAAATTCTCAATTAGCAAAGAGAAATTCCCAATTAGCAAAAATTTAAAAACTAAAACTAAAACTAAAAAGCGATAAACCGAGGTGCCGATTAGTCCTGTTTTTCTTTTATATTGTTTACTTTTAAAAGATATTCAAAGCGGGATCTGTCAAAAGCTTTTGTAAACAAATCTGCACGTTGGTAGTCAGTATGAATTTTGACCATATCTATCAATTCCTTAGCATAACAATCACGGATAAAATGATATTTGATCCGGATATGTTTCGCTTTAGAATGATTTTCAGTATTTTCAGTTAATGCAATTGCGGCTTCGTTGTCACAGTGTATAGGGGTTTTAAGAAACTGCAAACCGTAATCCACCATCTGTTGTTGAATCCAGAGTACTTGTGAACAGCAACTTGAAGCTGCAATGTACTCAGCTTCACAGGTAGACAGCGCCACGGAAGTCTGTTTCTTGCATTGCCAGGTAATTAACCTGCTCCCTAAAAACTGGCAACCAGCTGTAGTAGATTTGCTATCTTTGTCACAGCCGCCCCAATCTGCATCACTAAAAGCAATAAAATCAAAATCATCATCATTAGGGTACCAAAGTCCTTTTGATGGACAACCCTTCAGATATCGAAGGATACGCTTGACCGCCGTCAGATGACTTTGTTTCGGCTTCGATTGATAGCGAGCACAGAGACACGTTGCATACATAATATCTGGTCGAGACGCTGTCAAATACATCAGAGATCCGATGATTGCTCTGTATGTAAATGGGTCTGTCAGCTCCCCCTTAGCGTCCACTCCAATCCCGTGATTGGGTTGAATCGGGGTATCCATCGGCTTAGAGTCCTCCATCTGGAATCGGCTCAAGATGTCGGATACGTATTTCGTCTGGTGAATGAAGATCCCGTCGGGTCTTTGGTCCACCTGCAGGCCGAGGAAAAACTGCATCTCCCCCATTGCGCTCATTTCGAACTTTTCTTGCATGACAGTTTCGAATTCCCTGCATAAAAGTTCGTTAGTTGAACCAAATATAATATCATCAACGTAAATCTGTACTACAAGCAAATCATCTCCCGGCTTCTTCGTGAAGAGGGTGCAATCGACGAGGCCGCGCTTGAATCCTTTGGAGATGAGGTATGTACTTAGCTCCTCGTACCACTGTCTTGGAGCCTGGTGCAAACCATATAAAGCTTTGTTCAGCACGTAGACCTTATCCCTGTGGATTGGGTCTTCAAAGCCTGGTGGCTGCCCGACATAAACCTCCTCCTTGACTTTCCCGTACAAAAATGCGCTCTTGACGTCCATTTGATAAACTTTGAATTTCTTGTATGAAGCAAACGCAAGGAACATCCGAATAGCTTCAATCCGTGCTACTGGTGCATAGATTTCGTTGTAATCAATCCCTTCGATTTGATGGAAACCCTGCACGACCAATCTGGCTTTGTTACGAACAATAACCCCACGATCATCCTTTTTGCACTTAAACACCCATTTAGTGCCTATTTTCTTCCTTCCCGGCGGCAAATCCGTGAGCGTCCAAACTCCCAATTTCTGGAATTGCAATAACTCCTCCTGCATTGCCTCAACCCAGGCATCTTCATTCAAAGCGTCTTTGTATGTCCTTGGCTCTACCTGCGACACATAACACGCAAACGACCAATCATTTTGACTACCAGATTTTTGAATTTTGGCATATAATGCTAAAGCACCAAAACTCTCTGGCGAGTTAACGCTTTTCAGCTGCCCTCTGGTCATAACACCACTTCCAGGATCACCGATAACTTACTCCAGCGGGTGAATACGATGAATCCGAGATTCCGGATAAACAGGTACAATAACTCCCGTCTGAGCAGTCAAATTTTCTACAGCATCCAGATCATGACCCGTGTTTGATGATGAAGCAACTTCTGGAGTTGGAGTTGGGTTCACTGACATTGCCTCTGGTTCTTCTGCATGTTCAAGAATGACTTCTTCAAATTGTTCAACTTCAGATTCTGAAGAGTCTAATGAAGTTGAAGCCTCTTGAAACACATCTTCCTCTTGTATATGAGCATTGGTATCATCAGAAGCTGGTAGGGGGTTCACGGTGATTGGACGCACCAACGATGAAGTCGACGCGTTTTCACACTCGTAAAGTAGTCTGATAACAGCTTCTTCAACCAAGCTATCTAGGTTGAATGATTCAAAGAAATCTTTGTAATCAAACATCCAATCAGGACCCGTGCCTTGCAAATTTTGAGTATATCGTTGAACTTCCACATTAGCCCAATCCTCCACTTGACGAGTTCGCTTGTTGAATACCCGTTTGAGCGGGGTTGCATATCCAACAAAGTATCCCTCCTCAGCTTCAGGACTAAACTTCTCACCTGGATTCAACATCGTGCATGGCGCCCCAAAAGGTTCTAGATACTCTAAGTTGGGCTTTCGTCGGTGTAACAGTTCATAAGATGTTTTTCCAAACTTCTTCACTGTTAGAACCCGATTTAGTGTATAATTTGCTGCATAAATCGCCTCGTTCCAGAACATTACCGGAAGATTTGAATCAGCAAGCATTGTTCTAGCCGCTTCAATTAGAGTCCTATTCTTTCGTTCAGCAACACCGTTCTGCTGTGGGGTGTACGGAGCCGAATATTCATGATGTATCCCTTTACTTTCACAAAGTTCAACCATCTTAGCATTTTTGAACTCCGTCCCATTATCACTCCGAATTCTCTTAATCTTCACATTGTAGAGATTCTCCAATCGAGTGAACAGAACTTTCAAGTTGTTAAAGGTGTCACTTTTATTTTGCAAACACATCACCCATGAAAATCGTGAATAGTCATCAGTGACAACTAAACAATAAAGCTCTCCAAGATGACTTTTGCGCTTGACTGGTCCGAATAGGTCCATGTGCAATCGCTCAAGTGGCATCTCAACAGAGTTGACTTTCTTCACTTTGTGGGCCTGTTTGTGTTGCTTCCCTTTCTTACAGCTTACACACTTGTCATTCAGATGGAAATGTTTCACGTTTACTCCATCGACAAGCCCATTTTTCACAAGTTGATTCATTTTTATCAGATGAATGTGTCCCATTCTTCGGTGCCACATTATCGATTCTTTCTCAGTCGCTTTGGATAGAAAACATGTTATTTGCCCCTGTGATGTCATCGCCTTGGACATATCAAGAATATAGAGATTGTTGACGCGAGGTGCCATCAACATTATCCACTCTTTTGGATTTGACTAAAACAGGATTATATGATCATACAAGTTACAAAACCAGGTGCGGAAACCCTAGTTCTGAACACACTGATAAAACTCTAATCAAAACACAATCAATATCATTTTCAAAGCTTTTTCATAGATTAACTTTCTCAAATATTCAATTACAATCACACACACGTTAATCTAGATCAATTACAGACTTTCACAAAATAACCTGGAACCTGACCTGAACTCACACACAACTAACAACTCTATTCCATTCACAAAATCACAAAATCTATATATAGACTCTGCACGTTCGCCCAGTTGATATGGTCGAATGTGGAGTTCTTCCACATTCTCCCACTCCAAAGGTACGAATGTGTATCTGATCAGCTTCCATTTCTACCTTCGCCCATAAGTATTCTTCCTTCGCCCATATATGCCTACCTTCGCCCACTTTTAACTACCTTCGCCCATTAAACAAAAACTTAACATGTGTTAGTATCCAATCATTAGTCGCAAAACGCATCTACAGTACTCTTGAGGGTCCAGCCCTCACCTAGTGGAACTCTATTGTCCAAACCATTGGTTGATCATGTTTAGTATGCCTCTAGCTCAATAGCCTTAGCCATTTTGTCAAAGCTTAAGTGTGTGTTTTCTAAAGTGTAATCTAGATTTTTTGCGTGAGATTAATCAAATGGATATTTGATTAAGTTTTCTTTATTTCTTATTCATCTATAGTCATCTCTCTTAACTATCAAAGTCCAAATCATTGTTTCTGCCGTTGATTCGGATCAAAACCCACGGGTTAAAGTTGTTGTTCGACAAAGAACACAGTCCTACAACACTCACTCAAAAAGAAAAAAAGACAGCGGCTGCAACATCAATAACAGCCACGACGGCCGACCAACCACCACATCCCATTGTCATTTAGAAACTTAGTTTGGATCGAAGGGTTTTTTTTTCTGGCTCATTCAAGACACATATCCTTAGGACTAGCTCTGATTTCTAGCTTATAATGCTACCTTCTTTGTCTTGAGTATTTTTTCTTTTTTATATTTAGAACGTCCCCCTTTTAAATAATAATCTAAATATTCTGAAAAACTCTCCCAATAATTATTAAAGTTTAGCATAGCGTAAAACTTAAAGAGGCCATGTGTCGTAACATGGTACGAAGTTGGTCATGGGCATGCGGTAGAATTGTGTTTGTGTTTCTTAATTAAACGTAATGTAAAATCCAATTATAGATCCATTTGGGTTAGCACTCTTAAACGATTGTCCATTGGAAACCTAAATCCACCAAGTCATTATTTGAGGAAAAACCAACTGCCCGAAAGCCCATTAGATAAAACCTCTCTGAATCGGATTCGAACTTGAGATCAAATGACACCAAGCTCTTATCTTCATTTTCCATGTCAATCGAGCCGTAGCTCATTGACCACCACCACATCTCACATTTTACATCCACACAACAGATGTTACAAAATGTGAAATATAAAAGCCCTTGCTACTTACGTGGTGCACTTTTTTCATATTCCACGTTTCATATTCATCACAAAACAGTTTTTATTGTACACTTTTGGCAATTTTATGTTAGAAAAAAATTGAAAACATGGAAAACTATTACGACATAAACATATTTATTGTAGACTTTTGGCAATTTTATTAAAATTCAAATCTTCTGGAAATGGTTTATACTAGGTTAGTAGGTTTACACTAGATAACCATTAACTCAATGTAGTAAACTAATCATGACAACAACAATTAGGTGGGTTTCCTGTGCAACCACCAGTCAAAAAACCTACTTCTTGGCAAAGTTGTAAGCAATCCTTCCCTATAGCACTACAAAGCCCAGGGCATGCTGGACCAAGAGCTGTATACAAAAACATTTGGTAAGTACATTTCACATTGTAATATTTATGGATTGGGCTTAGATTTTTAAGTGAATATATATATTTAGGGATATGATTATTTGAGAACTCCTTTGAGTTATGAGAACCATGAGAACTCACTTTATAACCACACATTTATTTTATTCAATAATTAATGTGTGGTTGTAAATTAAACCATGATAAAATATTGAATAAAATATTAATTTAGTTACATATGGGCAAGATTTCTTTACACCGATGTAAATACACATTTTACGTCGAGTTCTTGCAACTCAAAGGAGTTTTCATTTGATCCGGATCATATATATATATATATATATATATATATATATATATATATATATATATATATATATAGGTAAAGGATATATTGGAAACCCTTGTTATAATGAAAACTCTGGAAACTCTAACTTCTCGAGCTTTTTTTTATATGAAAATTTTAGTGTATGTAATATACATGATTTTAAGCATTTTGAGCCAAAAAAATCAAAAAAGCGCCGAGCACTTTTTTAAAAAAAAAAATAAATAAGTTTTCGGGTAACACATTGTTAACACATGTTAATTTCGCTTAACATGTGTTACCCGAAAACTTTTTTTTTTTTTTTAAACAAAGTGTTCGGCGCTTTTTTGATTTTTTTGGCTCAAAATGCTTAAAATCATGTATATCACATGCCCTATAATTTTCAGGCCTTAAAAAGCTCGAGAAGTCAGAGTTTCCAGAGTTTTCTAGATAAGGAGGGTTTTCTATGGATCCTAACCCTATATATATATATATATATATATATATATATATATATATATATATATATATATATAGGTTTAGGATCCTGTACAAAGTATATTTTTCGTGAGAAGTGTGAGAAGGACTAAGAATTGACATGTAGACATCATGTTTTGGATTTAGGAATGATGTTTTAGGTTGTTTTAACTTGAAAAACACCAAACACAACAATCTAAAACACAATACAATGTATTATAGTCATTAAATTTAAAAAAACAGCTAAAACACACTACTTAACGCTTATAACACACTGCTAATGTTCTTAGCAAGGTGTTTTAAGTTTTAAGCCTAAAATACATTGTTTCGGTTTTTAATTGTTATGTTTGGTGTTTTTATAGGCAAAACAATCCAAAACATCACGACTAAGTTCAAAAAATGATGCCTAAGTATCAATTTTTAATCCTTCTCACACTTCTCACAAAAAAAGCACTTTGTACAGGATCCTGACCCTATATATATATATATATGTATATATATATATATATATATATATATATATGTAAGACTATATATATAAGACTAAAGAAAACTGTCTTACCATAACTTGGAACAACTGTCACGAAAAGAATTGCTAGCATAAAAATTGCCAACACAAGAAAGTGTTTGGATGTGAAAGCTGCCATTGTTTGATGTTGCTTAGTATTATTTTTTTTTAGTGGATGAAGAGATAATAGTTGTTGAGGTTGTAACACTTCTTAAATAGCCCTCTCAAAGACATTAACACAAAGATATCACTTTAATTGCTTATTAATTAGACTAATTAATGTGCATTCTTTAACTGAAAAATTTAATACAATTATTACATAAACAAGATAAGTTCTCAATTTAAATTTTGAATTTCACTCTATGTTTCTCTGCTTCTACTCCTAAAATATATCAAACTAATTTTAATACTCTACGACAGGAACTAAGTATAAAAGTCACAACCATTTTGGTATAATATTTTTGTGAATGACTGATAAATAGTTGTAAACATTTTGGTTATAATTAATTTTAACCCTAAGCAAATTGATATTTTTAAACTGACTCATTTTTAGTCGAGCCATCTTTGTTTGAACATGTTATAACTCATCATCTAATACGGTACTATACACATACATTATATAAGCCTATATAAATTACTTAATTATTTTTATATGTAAACATATTGAAAGTTGGTGGCTTTTACGCCACTGACCCCTCCCTTTTTTAGTTCTACAAATCCTATTGAAGATTATGACCACTTGACTAGTCAAATACTCAAAGTGAACCTTATTAATATAGTTAAAGTCATCCTTACATTATGCCCTTCATGACTGGCTCGTGTCTTGTGCCCAAAGATTAGTCACTTCCCATTTTATGTATTTCTTTCATGTATTTATAGAGGAGGTTATCTCCTCATTTGATTGTACCAAACCAAAATATTACAATAAAACAACATCTTTTATATTTTCTCTACATTTCTTGTACCAACAACCACTTTGCCAGTTTGAGAGCCGCCAGCTAGAAACCAAAGTGGCCCTCGGCTACAGGGCCAAAACAAACTAACTAAACCAAATACGAAATCGCTTCCGCTAGATTTCTAGTATTTCATCACCAACCTCTCCTTTTTCACACCCGCAAACGGCAAATCCACCTCCAACTTTACGAACGGGCACTTTTGTGTTCTTACCTTATCAACACTTTGTTGTTGATATAGAAGTTTTACTTCTTACCATTTTTAGGTTAAAAGCATTATATATATGATCACGCTTCTGATATATATTTATTGTTATGTCTCTCTTTAAAGTATCCTTAACATTTATCTATATATATAAAAGAAAATGTATATGCTGACGTGACGTGCAATAGAGACCCCAACTTCCCCTTGAGAGTGCCACGTGACATCATAATTGAATGATTTTATTGTTTTTGAATTATTTCATTTTTTAGTTAAATTGAGTTATTTTGGAAAAATGAATTTAAAAATAAATTTAAAATTTTATCTCTCATATTTCCTCCCATAATTTTTAAACGTTTATATCTTTTATATACGGGATTTTTTAAAGAAAAAAATTACACCAAATTAACGAGCGTTTTATTATCTTTCCAAAGAGTACCATAGTGCTATATAAAAAACGGAGAAAAAATCGACTATTTTTGTGGGATATCGTTCATACGATAAAAAACACACAAAGTGTTCATGTTATTCATTAATCATGTTTTTTCTTTTAAACCAGGTTCTTATCAATGATGTTGAAAATCAGCACAATCGCCATGTTATCATTGAAATTTACTAGGTATACTTCATCAAGAGAAGATATGAGAAAGAATCGCACAACACTGCAACACATGGTGTCAGCTTATAGCAAGGTTTTTTCTTTATTTATTTAATTACAAAAGTAATAATTATTACTATTAGTATTAGTATTATTATAATGGTTATATTTTTGAATCCCGGGACGCTCCCAGGAAGAATTGATAGTTGCTGACGTGGCGTTCAATTGTGGCCTCAACCATCTCTTGATTATGTCACGTGGCATAATGAGATGCAATGGTTACAACTTCCAACTTAAGTGTTTGTTTAGTTGATTAGGTTAGGAATTATAAGAGCTATTAGAATGTGAGAAATTAGAGAGATGTGATGAGTTTCTAAATAGTTGCAGCTTACATAAGTGATTCTTTAGATGATTACTGATTAGGTTTTAGATTAAGGAATATGAGTTATTACTGATTAGAATACTATGAACATGCAATGATTGAGAGATTTTGTGGTTAGTTAACTTGAGTCATTTGCAATAAGTTATCACGAAAAATTAGATTTTTCAACCCTAGAATCCTCCCAGGATAATCAGCTAGTGTTATATATGCTAATGAAAATTCCATGATAAATAAAAGCGTAAATTGTCATAAATTGTAGTTTAACTCCGTCCAAATTTGACCAATTTTGCCACTTACATTAAAAAGTTTATCTTTTTTTTTTCTTTTTTTTTTCCGCAACGGCACTCTTCAGTATTGCATTTTCATCAAACTCCATCTATTTTTAAGGTTAACTCATAGGTAATTTCGTCTTTATACATGTTTACTCAAACCTTAGGGACGAAAATGTTAGTTTACTAAAACATTAGTTAATATATGTGCATTGAGTGTTGTACATTAAGAAATCACATTTGTACTAATTAAAATTTAAGATGTCATTGTAAGATGTATTATATTATAATATAATATAACATCAGATATTACATAAAGGCAATTTACTACTACTCCAGCTGCGGCTGCTATCACTACTACCACTACGACCACTACCACGACTACCACGACGACCATGACGACCACTACTACCACCACGACCACCACGACCACCACTATCACCACTACCACCACCACCACTACCACCACCACTACTACTACTACTACCACCACCACCACCACCACCACCACACCACCACCACCACGACCACCACCACCACTAATAATAATAATAATAATAATAATAAATGCATGAATAAATCGCCATTTTCGTCCATGAGGTTTGAGTAAACAAGTAAACAGATGAAACTACCTTTGAGTTAACGTTATAATTAAATAGACGGAGTTAGCAAACTGGATGAAACTGAAATAAAAATGCAAATCTAAATGTTCTTGTTGAAAAATATAAACTTTTGGGATGGAAGTGACAAAACTGATTAAACCTCAAAGAGAAAATGACAGTTTACTCTAAATCTAATCTAAAAACACAATAAAATGAAAACAACTATGATAAAATAATAATTACATGGGTGTAACGATGGTATTTATGATGGTCAAGACAAGTGTGGAAAATCTTCAAAGTCTCTAAATGTAAAGGTTATTTGTCTCGGTCTACATTTATGAGGAAGGTCAATAATGGAGAAAATGTATTTTTGGTTGGATACATGGGTGATGGGTGAGTGATGATCATTTATGATTAGATTTCCTAGAGAGTGCACTGGTAGCGATTGATTTTAGCAAATTAAAAAGATGTCAATTTTTCCGGTACCAAAAACTTGATGTGTGAATTCCAAAACATTCGTTTAGGGGAAAACGGCTGATTTTTACTAAACATTTTTACATGTTTTAAATTTATAAAGTAAACGATAGTCACTCAGAAACTAAAACCAACACCTAGGCAGAGAACCTGACGCGTATAGTAAAGCTTGCTAGGGAAAATACCAAGTATCGTATTCCAGAGAACACACTTTCCCCTACTCAACCATTCATCAGATAATTGATCGGGTTTTAAAAGAAAATAAAACGGAGGGATTTTAAGAAAAATAATTTTAAAAAGGGTTTGGGTTTTGATAAAAATAATAGAATAAAATAGTAGAGTAACCTGATATGCACATCTTGGGGACCTCCGTATATGTAGTTAAGTTTACTATTAAAATTAATATTTAAGATTAATTATTTGTGTGTAGGACGAGAGTGATCTTGAAGTGTTGACTCCTTGATAGAGAAACGGGGCCACTACTGAGTAGAATGCAAAACCTCTCAATGCGCGTCCGCATGAAAGTACTCCGCCTGGGCGTTGTATGTAGCAGGCTTCTCAAACTGCGGTCAAGTCTCTAATCCTCCGACTCATCTTCTTCTTGTAATGGAGGCTTCACTTCCGTCCTAGAACACCGTACACCTCCCTTAGCTCTCGCTTTCCTTGCCGAATGATCTTTTCTTATAGTCAGCCCCGGTGATATCGTATCCCCTAAGTAGGTTAACGATCATGAAGACCGAATGATCTCTCTTACAGTTACCTCAACTGACATGTATCCCCATTGGTTAACGGATTCGTACTGGCGAGACCAAGAAATAAAACTCTTGTTTTATTTATCTTTTAAAGGTGACACTTTAATATTTAGTGATAAATTAAATATAAAGTTGGTTTAATGATTGATGACTTAATTAACCCAACCCATAACCTCCAAAGCTGAATGAAACCCTTGACAAAGGTGGATCATAATCCTAAAGGTGTGCAATTCGAAGATCACTGGTTCACCCGTAGGGAATCCGTCCTTTACCAAGAAGATAATTCAATCATCTGGTAAGTACCAGAAATGTGTCACTCAAATCTGGTCCACTTCAGAAGCCATCGCTTAGAACCCGATTTCGATATCAAAAGCCCGAAGGATCTGTCTCACTACCGGTTTCCTCGCCTTGGATCTAGCTTGGGACTACGAGAAGCTGATTAAACCTCTAGTTAATTAATCAAGTTAGGGTTGATTTTAAGTTATTAAGTTAATCATCAATTGAACCCGTCACAAGATAAATAAACAAGAATTAGAAAGAAGATAACACAACAAATAACTAAAAATAAACTAATAATAATAATAATAATAATAATAATAATAAAAGTCTACAAATCGAAGTGGGTTCGGGAATAATAGAAAGATACAACCAAAAGAATGATCAACACATGAACATGGCTGCTCATAGACAAGCTCTCCATCTCCTAGTGCTATGTATCTCCTAAGGCTTCCCACAGGACCCCAAGATCTCTGCAAGAAGCTTGGAAGTCGACCCAAGAAGGCTCAAGACTAGGTGGAATGGGATCCTCAAAAGGAGGTGACAAGCTTGCTATTTATAGACCTACCAGGGTGAGCATAGGCGTGCAGGGTAGTGGCACAGCCATGCAACTATCATTCGTATGTTCTGTTGGCTACAGTTCTGTCTTGCCTGTACTTTTGTCTCAAGCACAAACGTGCCAAGGTATGGGGCATGGGCATGCACATTATCTTGGATAGATTTCTTGTCCCCCAAGTTTGTTGTGTTGTCTTCTAGCATGCAAGGCCTCCGTGCAAGTATGCATGGGCGTGCTGGGTCAATCCCAGACTGGTTTATCACTGTTTAGGTCCCGGTGTGGTCTTCAAACATACAGGGAACATGCTGCAAGTCTCGTACCCTCAGGAATCTCCAGTTTTTGCTTGTGTTTTCCTAAAAATCCTATGTTTCTGGCTTGGAGCTCCAGTTTCCTGAGAAACACAAATAGAAACAAATTAAGCACCCAAAATCAGTAATTTAAGCCTAATTCTACCCTATTATGAGACTAATTATGCCTGTTTTATATGTTAATTATGTAATACATTATGTACCGTTTTTATTCGGACAAAGGTTTCACAATCATAGTTCATTGATCCAATTTGGTGTGCTCTTGGTCTTGGAGGTGTGAGATTCAAGGGAGTCATGAGGGAGATCAATTATACAATCTCTTGTTGGCTGTTAATGATGTTAATTTCTATAACGAGCAAGACACATGGGTCTAGGACTTTGAGGTGGATGAGACATTTAGTGTCAAAGATATTCGCAATTATATTGATGAAATAATGTTACCAGAAAGTCCAATAGAGACTATATAGAATTGGTATATCCCAATTAAAGTTAACATATTGGGGTGAGACATTTTGATAATTAGTATTTCCGTTGGATCAAATTTGGTGGATCGGGTATTAAGGTTCCTTTTGTGTTGTGTCATGTTTGCGATGACGAGATTAAATGAGTGGTTCATATTATTTTGTGTATGTAAACATTTAAAGGATCTATGGCTATCCATTTTTACATCGTTAGATACGTCAGTTCCGATTTCTCTTGAGCTCACAGATTTACTTACTTGGAAGGAGTCTACCCAGATTGAGAAAAAGAAGAAATAATGAATTATTGGCATTATCTTGATTACTTGGTGGATTATTTGGAGGTTTCGAAATAATACGATGTTTGACCATCATGATAACTGGAAAGGAAACAAATATATTATTACATTCTTAATTATTCTTATTCATGGTATGTGAATTGGAATACTAAAATAAACATGGGTAAGATGCTTATAATGTGACATCCGGCATTTTCAGGACATTATCCGTACTAAGCTTTTAAATGTGATATATAAATATCTAAATGCGTATTAGACTTAATTTGTGATAATTAGAGTCATTGGAAACATTAGCAAAGTCCAAAGTGTTATAAAGGTTTTTATTGGTAGTTCTAGGAATTATCATATTGTGAGGCGATAAAATACCCATATTGGACATTGGTGATGACTCGGTTAACTTTTAAAAGTCTAGTTTTGACCCGTAATTCTTGGTATAGCATGGAACAATATTTTAAGGGTGAAAATATTAGTTAGGACAATAAAAACTATAGTTGATAGTTTTGTCTCGCGGTTGTCCGATACCTATGCGCATTTTGTTTTAACGCGTATACAAGACCCGGTACACTAGGGAATCCCCTAATATAATAAAAATGAATATTTTTAGATGGGGAAAAATTATTATTTGTCAAATGGGTGAAAACCTTAGTTATGTAATATATTGGTGTTTTATAAAAATACAAGGCGTGTATATTATGTTTTATAAAGTTCATGTATATATATATATATATATATATATATATATATATATATATATATGGGGAGGATCATTTGAGAATAATTTTAATATGAGAAGAAAAAGAAGAAATAACATTAAATACTTTAACTCATTTTACATTAATTATCCAATTAATTAGTTTAAATATTTCATCTTACACACATCAAAATTTGTCCTACACATATCAAAATTCATCCTACACACATCGAAATTATTATACTTTTATCCTACACATATCAAAATTCATCCTACACATATCGAAATTATCATACGTTTATCCTACATATATCGATAATTCATCCTACATATGTCGAAATTATCATACGTTTATCCTACATATATCGAAATTATCCTTCACTTCAAATTAGGCTTGGTTTGAAAAAATATATTTTGAAAAGAAATTATTAGTTTCATTTATTTAACTAGTTTATGGGGGTTGCAATAAATTAATCATTTATTTAACATTCAATACATGTATTGAAATGAAGGATTCATATTGGTTTAAAATTCTTCTTTTTCTTCTAACAAGAAATTTCTTCTCATTTGAATTCCACAGAAAACCTTCATTGTAAGCTTTGTCATTTTATGAGACTCATTTTCTTATAATTATAAAGCTTATTAAATCTGGGTCTTAAATGTGAGAATCCATTGACGTTAACTGTAGAGCTTAGCTATGTTGAAAAGCTCATTGAAGTGAAGGCTAATGTCGTTGTTTGAAATTTCATTCTTTTTTTATTGGTAAAAATCCATTTATATCGATTTTGCATATTATAAGGATAATGAGTTTGTAATGTTGTGCTTTGAATGTTTGATGCCAATATATCAAATGAATTACGTGACTTACTTTTCATTTACCGAGTACACAAACAAAAGTTATATATCCTTCGATATTTTGATCTAGCATGTTCGGAGGTTTCGGGTTTGTTAATGGATCGGACTTGGATCTGGCTAGAATCTGAATATTTTGGAAAAGAATGGAAATTTTGAAATCTCAAAATTATTTCCAAAGCTTCGATAAAAATGAGGAGATATTGTTTGGAGGTTGTTTATGGTGCATAACTAATTAGAAAATTGCATAAAATTTGGAAAGTTGTTATGTCCCAGATCCAATGTACATAGATGTTTATGCGATGCCAAGTTTGACCAAAATAATATGGGTTGGGCTTTTTTAGTTTGGGCCGTAAGGCTTCATGAGTTTGTTTCAAGTGTATTAGGCCAGCCAGATGTGAGGTTTTATCCAAAAATTTTATGGGCCGAGAGTTTGTTTGAGCTATGGATGGAAAAATGCGTTGGGCCGATATTGGTCTTGTACCGGGCTACACCTCTTTTGATGAATGAACATGGATTGATTGGATCTTGATTGGGCCTATATTGAGTCTCAAAACAACTTCGGGTCATCACCAATTTGGCCTCCTATATCGGCTACCAACATGGGCCGAAGTGTGATCAATTTGCACAAAATTTTCAAAATTTTGGGTTTATTCCACTTTGGAATATATGGGCTTTGTTGGTTTGAGATGTTGATGTTATTTGGGCCGTTTATGGATTTGGATTCGTATGGTTATCGATTGAGTTTGAAAAATGGGTTGTTTATGTAATCAGTCGTATAATGGTCTTCACTTTTTTGTGTTGTGTAGAATGTGGATAGCCTTCATCTACATTCTGGAATGCCGGGGCACAAGCTTTCAGAATTGCATGGAAATTCATTTAGGGAGGTTTGCCTTTCATGCGGCACAAACTATGTTGATATTCAAATATATAACTATTTATTTATTTTTTAAAATGCTATTTTTATCATTTCTCTATAATAAGAACTGTTTCTAGATCAAAATTTTATATTGGTAGGTATTCATTATTAATTTAGGTACTTGAGAGATTTCAAGGTAGAGACTATAGGTTTGAAGGAGACATCAAGACATTATTATGATCCAAAATGTGGGGAAAAACTTAAGGATTTTGTTCTCAACAGGGAGGTAGTAAACAACTAATTACATGTAAATTTGAAGTTTTGAACCTTGCCACAATATGTCACAATTAAAGTTAAACATACTCCACAAACCATTTTCTTAAATTCTATTCTTGATGGAGAAGAGATTGCAGTTTTGACCCTGATGATGTAGGGTACTCATTGGGCCAATAGCCCAAGAAGCCAAAAGCATTAAATATAATATTGGGTCAAGCCTAAAGCCCAATAAGGAAGCCCATTAGATTGGTCTGAACACAAGACCTCTCTCTCTCACTCTCTCTCTCTCTCTCTCTCTCTCTAAAACTCTCTCTAGAGTTATTCTCTAATAATATTTTCAGCAGCAGCAGGCTGAAGCCTTCAAGCCTCCGAGCTGCTGCCATACATTCCTAGCAATCTACAACCATGCTGATTCCGCAACCAAGCTGGCTCCAACAGCCACCACACGTGGAATCACGCTCTGTTACTCGCAGGTCTCAGCCTTCATCAGGCTTACGTGGATGGTCCTTAGTTGTAACTTGGGATCAAGAGTTCCTCTTTTCAAGATCATACTCTTGTGTTTTATCTTTTATTAAGTTAACCAATAATAATAACATTCTGACTTCGGGTTGATCCCAAATCAGAATCATAACAACTAAAATATCAAAACTCTTGAACCTCCCATCTACGTTTACAACGTAGAGGGACACCACGACCTGCGTTTGGTTAACCGAAACCCTTTAACCCTTTTACCCCTTTTGACGAGTTCTTCCATGCTGCTGGTCTAACCCTTTAAGCAGCAGACGAGGTCAGAGGCTTGACGCCCTTGGAAAATTCAGACCCTCTCTGGACCTATATTTGTTGTAGCAACAAGTTGGCGCCCACCGTGGGGCCGTGCTACTTAGAAATGAAAATCTCTTTGTAGTTCGGCTCCGTCGATCTATTTTCTAAGTTCTTTCTATGTTTGGAGAAAATGTTCCCAAGGATGTCACCTCTACACCTCCTACACACTTGATGGCAAGATCTACGACAAACAGATTCGTGTCTACATCTTCCTCGCCTTAAGGTATACAAACTTCATCTACTTCAAAAGCGGTTATTTAAAAAATCAAGCGTTGCCAAAACATTTTTGTGGTTTAAAAATGATCAAACATAACTCTTTTCATTTCCACAAAAAGAGAAATAATAATATAATAATCATGGTGCTCATAAAAACGTCCAAATGAATTTATGTTTTCATTTGCTAGTATTTGCTTCTTTTACCCCTTGCGTGAGACTTTTTATTCTCAGAAAGAAAAAAAAAAGAAAAAAAAAGCAACCTTGCATATCTTATTGCCCTCGACCTCCTTTTTGTGTCTATTATTTTTGTCACTAAATCGACTATTATTCTTTATTGCTTCTTTCGAATATTCTTAAGGCTTATTACATGTTTGTGGTACAAATACTATAGCACAAAGTACAAGTATCTTAGCAAAAGTAAATGGTAAAAGATTATGTCAGAAAAGTGCACCATGCCTATTATAGTACCACATTTTTACATAAAAGATAAAAGATGTTAATAGTCAAATCCTACTCAAGTAGGTGACAACTCGTGTCTTAACACATCTCCATTAAAAAGGTGACTATATTTTTTCTTTTTTATGACCCATAAAATACATACTTCTGAGTATGCCCATTATATATGGTACAAGTTCTGGAGCATGCAGTACAATTACAAGATGCTCTAAAAAAATTATAATAATAAGACAAAAACAAGATGATGGTGCATGACCAACGGCATACACAGTGGAGTAGTAACTTTTTATTATCCTAACAAAAAGAAAAGGAAAAGTAAAATTATTTTACACATGTTTTAATAAAAAGACTCTTATATGACAAAGCACATGGGTATATATTGTTATTTGTGCACTACTTACATATCTTTATAAAAAGTAGATATGACTTTTGTATCCCATGTGCACAAAAGGACAAAAGTACACACTTTTACCCAATGGATAAAAACATGAACCCTTTTACCTTACTGTGCACATAGCATCTTGCTTTTATCCAATGGATAAACGTCTGAACCCTTTTACCTTACTGTGCACAGAGCATCTTGCTTTTACCCAATGGATAAACGTCTGAACCCTTTTACCTTACTGTACACAGAGCATCTTTCAGCTTTTCAGACTAGGCTTATAGGTCTATTGTAAACGGAAGCTTTTAAGCTTTCAAGATATTACTCATTGCAAGCTCTATACTTCACTGTTCACAACAGCTTTATAGCTTACTGACCTACTACAACCTTTTAAGCTTTCAAGCTACTGTTCAGCTTTGCAGGCGCATAGATCTACTATACATCAAAACCTTTTAACGTTTCCAGATTATGCATACCATACATTGCTCTTTGAAGCTTTATAGACGTTTAACACAATGTCCAACTAAGTTTTCTAACCTTCAAGGCTACTGGTCACCAAATCTCCACAACCTTCTAAGCTACCGTTCTACGAAGCTTTAAAGCCCTTTGGGCTATTATTCTTCAAAATTTCCCAGAACTTTAGGCTACTGACCATAAAAGCCTTTAAGCCTTTCAGGCTACTGACCATTGAAGCCTTGAATCCTTTCAGGCTACTGACCATCGAAGCCTTAAATCCTTTCAGGTTAATGCTCATCGAAGCCTTCAAGCCTTTCAGGTTACTGTTCTCTAAAGCCTTCCAAGCTATTGCTCACTCAAGCTTTAAAGTCATTTCGGCTACTAACCATGGAAGCTTTAAAGCCTTCCAAGCTAGTATTCCCTAAAGCCTTATAACATTTTAGGCTATTCAAGCTTTAAAGCCATTTAAACCATTATCTATTAAAGGTTTCTAATACCTTACAGCCTTTAAGGCTATTCCAGCGGAAGCTCCATAGGCGTCAAGCTACCATTCATCAAAGCTCCATAGCCTTTTGGCCAAGTATCCAATGAAGCGTTTAACCTTAGGCTATTTTCATGGAAGTTTTATATCAGTTCTGACCACTAATTCTCGAAACTTTATAGCCTTAAAAAGTCATTGCTCATGAAAGCTTTACAACCTTTTTAAGCTAAGGGATTCATTAAAGCTTTATCGCTTTTCAGACCACTGTGCGTTGAAGCTTCACAACAATTTAATTTCACAGCGTTCAAATTAATTATTTGTGAAGCTTTGCTATTACCAGCTTCAACTTCTAAACAGCTTCAAAAGCTACACATGAACCATTTAAACTAACGACCAAGTCAACAAAGCAAACACATTTCCTAACCAATAGCCACAAATACATTCATGATGCAAACATTGTAACATTATTTTAAGGTTAACATAAGGAAATGTCAAAATAAACATATGGTTCAACACATCAACCTATGGAGGTTTAAATTGCCAACATCGCAAGCTTTCAAACAAGCTTCTATTATGTGAACGACCTATAGATCAGAAATAACAAACAACTTCAATCAAGAAGTTATATCTCGCAAGAAAAAGAATCAAATAAACCAGTAGAACGCGCCTCTAGTCACAAAAACCTTTTACCAAGGGCTGATACGAGTAAGCTGACATGCTTAAATAAAGCAAGTAACCCCTGAAGCAAATAAGCATATCAGCTCATAGGGTTAAAGGATAAAAGGGCACAACGTATATGGGTAAAAAAAACCCAAATGGTTGAAAAACAACATAACCAAAGTCATCTCTTAATGACTCCAATGGTTAAATGGTAACAGGGCAAAAAGCTTCCCCTAACAGCAACCTATATAGCAACATGTCTTCGAAAAAGGAATAAAGAGGTAAGATGTATAACAACACTTTGATATCAGTCAGAATCACTCATCACCACGTCATGACTACTTCTGACTGAGGGGATGGTGGCTCATGTGGACAAACCCACATTTAAAAGAAGTCAAGAATCAAAGAGGCAAAACAGTTACACACGTCAACTTATTTACTCAAATGCTGAGATGCCTTTAAGCATCTTACCATAGCAAAGAAACACGATTACTCAAAACAACAGCGTAGCTACTTTTCTTTCGCATAAGTTAAGAAGCTTAAAAGGCTTACTATATTGGGTCAACATTATTCAAGGAAAGGCGAACCTCTTATCAAGACTAACCTTGTGTTCAAACAACCTAACGTCTCAATGGGACACACATGCCACCTAAAGCATATGATTTTCTCCCCTTGAAAAGATAAACAACTCAAAGAAGAAAAAGCCTCCCCATGCCAACAAGGCCACATCAAAGGAATGAAAGAAAAGATCGTTGTGTACACAAATCAATACCTCCCATACTTCCTCCTTTAACACCGCTTTAGCTACAATGAGTCAATAAAGGTAACCACTTTCTTCAATTAGTGAACAAAGTTAGAATTGTTCATCCAAGAGGCTATAAACCGCAAAGGTCATTACAAACTCTAACAAACACAAGAGGTTTTAAGCTTTGTAGGTCCTCACAAACTGTAACCTCAAAAGCTTAGAAGGTTTAAACCTCACTCGTCTCCATAAGCCATGACCTCCAATGCTTAGAAGGTTTAAGCCTCACGGGTCTTCATAAGCCATAACCTCCAATGCTTGAAAGGTTATGGACTTCAAAGGTTATCACCCCAGAAGCCAGGAAGATCATAAGCTTCACAACGTATCACCTCTTTTGACCACAAAAGCTCGACAACAAGTCAAAATCGTTACCAACACAAATTTTATACCTCAAGGATGATAAAAGTCAAAATACATCACATGTATGATAACATTGGTAGACTTTCCATGATTCTTACATAAACTCCTTCGAACATGTCGTTAAAAGCTTCAAATACTTAGAAGTTTCAAGAATAGCTCAGAAGCTTCAAAATAAACAAAATAAGCTTTAAAACTTAAATGCTTCAAAAAACATTAAAAGAAGCTAAAAAGCTTAAACGCTTCAACTACGACAGGATTTAAAGCTTACAAACTTCAAATACAACAACTGAAGCTCCGAAATTTAGAAGTTTCAGATACAAAAACTGAGGCTTACAAGCTTGAAGGCTATACAATAAGCATAGGAGGACAAAGAAGCTATACATGTCATGACTTCTGCTCTAAAGCTGAAACGGATACAAGTATCTTGCTAATATCAACAACTTATTAATCCTTGAACAAAACCACGGTTAGAACAAGGCATACGTTCGCCTCCAGTATGAACACTACTTCTCGCAATTTAAAAAGCAAAAGAAGGACTTAACTAAAGGAAGAAGCTATCAAACTAGCTATAAGCAAAAGTGTCCTTATAGCAAACAAGTTCTATTCTAAGAACTCACAACTAGGTGAACCGCCTATGATAATACTTTCCTTCTACTAAGGCTTTAGCATGAACAAAACATACAGCAACAAAGATTATCCAAAGCAACTTGCTCAATCGCCGAAGCTCTTGCTAAAACATCAATGCTTCTCACTCACACTAAGCGCAAACGCTTGCCCAAAAAATCTCTATCGAAAGAATGTTACCTAGGCTAAACATGAATACGAATTTTGAAGCTTCTAAGCCATGAACCATCTTTGGAGATTTAGCAACTACAAAGACTACAAAGTCAAGACAAGCTAACCCAGACCAACCTGAGAAGCATGTCAACACTCAAGCAACCCACGGAATCGTGAAAATGCAAAACGAGATGGGGATACATAAGAATAAATTAGTAATCATCGATCTAACTTGGTAACACCAAGAATCGCAATCACTAATTTATTTAATACACCTAAGGCTACAAAATAGCCGTAGTAAAAAGGATCAAGCCCCATAGAAGCATAAAACTAGAAACGTAGAAGCATTGAAGCATCATGCTATACATAAAAGAAGATTAAGGACGAATCAAACCACAATGCTAAAGCGTTGAAGCTGTTGGCAAAATAACAAAGCAAGCTACTTAGCAACCAAAGTAGATTTGTTAAAACACCAACACCTTGCCAAAGCACTTTGCTACAACACATGAGTGTCTTCCTAAAAGACAACTTACATGTTACAAAAACAGAACCTTGGAAAGCTTGGTCCAAAATAGGAAGGACGACACATTGTGCTCGAAACTCACAACGGTGATTCCTACAAGCTCAATCAACCAAGAAGAAAAGAAAGTCCCAAGGCATTGGGACGACAATCACCTTAAAAGGTTCAACGTAACCACAAACGGCCAAGAGATTTCTACCACTTCTTTGTGTAAACATTTAGTTATCATGAAATCAATGAATCATAGCATTTTCCATCAAGATTTGTCTTTCTATCCTATAATCAGGTTGAGAACCTGCAAGAAACTCCATGGCAAGGGCCATGTAAGGGGATGAGCTCCCAGGCCACATCGCTCAATAGGTTCAAGGGTTGAATGGACCTATATAAGGGGTGAGTTCCTAGATCAATCCAACTCCATGAGACCTACAAAGATTTTCCTTTACATGTCTCAGAGACGGGTTTGAATAGCCTACACCAATTGTTCCTTAAGTTTTCTAAACAAACATACGAAATACAAAAACACTAAGTAGTGTACATAGGATAGGTGGCGACTTGTTTGCCTAGACTACCTTAAGGATAAGTGACTGCAGCATTTAACATTTTAAGGTGCTACCGGTAAAACATTTCCCAACAAATACAAAGACAAGACATGCAAGCATCCAAACATGCAAACATGCAAGCATTCGAACATGCAAACATGCAAACATGCAAGCATCCACAATCACAAAAATATACTAAGGTACAATTCAAAAGTGAAACAATCTCACTAGGCCATACACAAAACAACATACATGAAAGTTAGCATAAATGGCCATGATCGGTCACCATTCATCACATGTCAAGCCCAAACAGCTTGAAAGGTTCATAATACAACAACTACATGTTAATGTTCTAGCCATTCAAGGCAAACACCAAATGGAACCCTACAAGGTTTCCCAAACAACACAATGATTGATACTTTACCAAAATGGTGCTAAACGTTCTCGTGTCGAACATCATCCATTATCACAAAGAAATATTGTTGCAACTAATGCAAAAAGAAACAAATCAATAGATTTGGACACTTAGTCATGTCAACAAAAGAAGCTCAACTTCATACGAACAAAGCTTATAGACATGCTCTATATATCAAGCTTTGAGCGAAGGAAGCTCATATCCATCTTTGAACGAAAGAAGCTTACAAGCATAAGTCATACGTCAAGTTTCGCATCAAAGAAGCTCGCTAGCAAGGTCATACACTTAACATCTTATGAACAAGCCTCTTGAATAAGAATCAAAAGCGAACGTTCGTAAATAAAGAAATTCGCTATCTAACCTTGTTTGCTTCTGTCTACTTGATTCCATCGCTTGTATCATAAGAAATAATTTATCACAAAACTTTGATAGCACACGGAATTAGGCTAGTGATGGATTTCATCTATAAGCTTAAAGGATGAAATCCGCGAGCTATTCAGCTGTCAAGCCAAGCCACTTTGCTTAAAGGATGAAATCTATATGCTTTAGTCAACAAAAACAATAACTTTGCTTAAAGCATTCAAAGCTTAGAATACGTACAAGCTTTTTATCAAGTCAGGTCATATAAAGTCAACCTTCAAGGCAACGTGCTTCACCTTCATGTGCAAGAAGCCTTCCTTCGTACACATGCAACTTTCGTTCTGTCATATGAAGCTCATTTGCTATCTTTCGTAGAAATCGACCATTCGGTCAATATAATAATCCACTATATATCGGATTAACTTTTCGACATTTGTTCAAAAACGTGACTTGCTAAAAACCTCTGTAAGTGCACCCAGCTACAATCATTTAGTGATACCTAGCTACTTTGTTGACGCTCACAAGCATTTAAACTGCCATAGTCATTTGATAAATGAACCATCTTCTAAAGGCTTGTGCCCAAAATAAAGATATATTTTACAAAATTTTGGGAATATCGTCCAAAGTAGCATACATGTGGGATATAGATGGTTTCAATCACACAACTCGAGATAACTTCGCCAATACAATAAAGAAGCTTAGAAAATTAAGCTCAAAAGGCGACAACTTAAAAAGTCAATACCCGATATGCTGAAGCTAATACAAGCTAACAAGGAAAGAAGCAAGTAATGGAGAAATATCCAGCTCCATAGCTTCCATCCAAGTAAGGGATTAGCAAGCTGCAAAGCTTATCAGCTTAAATCCTTATAAGCCTTCAAGCTCATCAGCTGCTTCCACCAAACTAAGGGCTTATCAGCTTAAACGCCAATAAGCTTTCAAGCTAATCAGCTAAAACCCCATAATAAGCTTTCAAGATTATTAACTTAAACAAGTTTCAAATTTTATCGGTTTAAACCCTAACACATTCCAAAACTCATTATGTTAAGGTTTGTTTGTTGATATTTATCCTACTTACACGAAGGTATCTACAAATAAACACTCATCAAAACAACAAAAGCTGGAAGAAAGCGCCAAGATAACGAATAGTTTGAGTCTAGTATAATGTACATACATATACATTAAAGTAGACTGGGGGGCTGATGATGTAGGGTACTCATTGGGCTAATAGCCCAAGAAGCCAAAAGCATTAAATATAATATTGGGTCAAGCCCAAAGCCCAACAAGGAAGCCCATTAGGTTTTTAACCCATCCCCACTCTATAAATAGAGGGGCAAACCACACAAACAACTCAGATTGGTCTGAACACAAGACCTCTCTCTCTTTCTCTCTCTCTAAAACTCTCTCTAGAGTTATTCTCTAATAATATTTTCAGCAGCAGCAGGCTGAAGCCTTCAAGCCTTCGAGCTGCTGCCATACATTCCTAGCAATCTACAACCATGTTGATTCCGCAACCAAGCTGGCTTCAACAGCCACCACACTTGGAATCACGCTCTGTTACTCGCAGTTCTCAGCCTTCATCAGGCTTACGTGGATGGTCCTTAGTTGTAACTTGAGATCAAGAGTTCCTCTCTTCAAGATCATACTCTTGTGTTTTATCTTTTATTAAGTTAACTAATAATAATAACATTCTGACTTTGGGTTGATCCCAAATCAGAATCATAACAACTAAAATATCAAAACTCTTGAACGTCCCATCTACGTTTACAACGTAGAGGGACACCACGACCTGCGTTTGGTTAACCGAAACTCTTTAACCCTTTTACCCCTTTTGACGAGTTCTTCCATGCTGCTGGTCCAACCCTTTAAGCAGCAGATGAGGTCAGAGGCTTGACGCCCTTGGAACATTCAGACCCTCTCCGGACCTATATTTGTTGTAGCAACAGACCCTTTTGCTTATGATGGATTCATTTGGATCATGTTTTATCTCAAACAAGTCAAATAGAAAGAAAAAAAAATAACGAAAATATAAATGGGTCAAAATTTATAATCTTAAAATAAAGTTTACATTTATCAAAATTTGTTGGGCTATATAATTTTAACTTTCATTTCTTTAAAAGAAAAGTTAATAACAAAGAATTTAATTTTTAAGTTTGCCTTCTTGACCAAATATCAACCATCTTTTCAACAGTAGGTTGTGAGTTGTGACACAAAATTTATAAATTCCATTTTAATTATTCAGGTCTTGTAAATAGATATTATTATTACAATATATTAATAATCAAACTTAAAAGAATAGTACTTAAAATGAATAGTAAAAATATTAACATTTTATTTATATTATTTTTTTATTTAAAAACTTTATTATATTATATACTATTAATAATATATTATATTATATACTATTAATATATTATACCGATCCCGACAATGTCGATATCGAACGGTACGGTATCGGTTCGGTATCGGTACGGCATCGGTATGGTATCGGTATTTTACCTTAAAATACCGATACCATACTGATCCCGTACCGATACCGATAACACCGAAACCGAAAATCCATAAATATGGGTACCGATACCGATCCCGAAACCACTCGGTTCGGTACGGTATCGGGATCGAGACGGGACGGTATTGGTATTCGGCCTTATATGCTCGTCCCTAATTAATATATTATATACTATTATTTTATTCAAAAACTTTTTATACCGATCCCGACAATACCGATACCGAACGGTACGGTATCGGTACGGTACTGGTATGGTATGGTATCGGTATTTTACTTTAGAAAAAACGATACCATACCGATCCCGTACCGATACCGATAATACCGAAACCAAAAATCCATAAATATGGGTACCGATACTGATCCCGAAACCACTCGGTTCGGTATCGGGATCGGGACGAGATAGGTATTTGGCCTTGTATGCTCATCCCTAATTAATATATTATATACTATTATTTTATTCAAAAACTTTATTATATTATACACTATTAATATATTATATACTATTATTTTATTCATATTATTTTATTAAAAAAATTTATTATATTATATACTATTAATATAAATAACAAAATCTTATGTAATTTCGTTACCAATTTTATGTGTTACCTTATGTGTAGATTTCTTTATTTTTTTAATGTTTACAACCAAAATGAAATCTCGGTTGTATAATTCTTTGATTGATTAACACCTCATCTAAATCTTAACTGTAAAACACGCAACGCGCGTGATTTTATACAACTAGTTACATAAAAAGACTTTACTATTAAACAAATTTTAGCCACCTTTAGGAGGTTGGTACATGTTGTTCTCCTTGATCATATAGATGAGGGTATATAGTAGTTATCCAATCTATGCCAGAGTTCAACCCTTGACTATTCTTTTTATTAGACAATTACAAATCATCTTGTGTGAAACATACGGTAGAAAATTTGAAAGTACCTTTAAAATAAGGGTAGAACATTTAGGTAAGTTTAGATCAATATTTTGTAGATATATTTGTTTTGGTTGGGCATAATATTTGATGATAGACTATGATTTTTTTTTACCGAATTACAAGTTTTGTCCTTTAGCTTTATATCATATTTCAAAGAATGTCCTTTAACTTGAAAATTGATTGGTTTTGTCCTTTATGTTCCAAAATCTTTCATGGTTTGTCCTTTAAACCTAACTTAGTTAGATTTTAACGTTAATGTGATGGTAAATATGTCTTTTTACTCTTTTAGAGACTATTTATGTAACTAACATAAAATTTTGAACAAGTATATATATTTTATATAAGAAAAGTTGAAAGAAAGAAATAAACACATAACCCAACATCCTCTCTTTCTAGTCTCTGCTACCACTACCAACCACCATCATCAACCATAACCACCATCCCATACCCCCACCCACACCATCCCTGCTCCCACATCTTTAATTCCTGATCTATGTCTCTATGCCTTAATCTTTCTATCTCCAATAAAGCTAGGATTTCTTTCAAATACGCAGATTAGGTTAAGTATTTGGGGGTTTCTTTCAAGATGGTTAACCGACGGTGATAATGGAGGTTAGGGGTGTGGGTGGGAGGTGGTGAACGATGTGCCAGACTGTGTTTGATTTCTTGAATCGAGTACTAGTGCTATCACCTTGATTTCTTGCCTGCTGTGATTTGGACACAGATGGTGGTGGGTTTTGGGTTAGGAGCTTTAAATGGTGGGAAGAGGTGGTGATCAAATGGTTTCCGAGTGGGGGTCGGAGGTAGTGTTGGTTGCAAGGGTGGTCGACGAGTAGGTGGTGGTTGGTTATTCAAGGTGGTAGTGATGTACAGTGAGGGTGGAATAAGTGGTGGTGATGTAGAGTTATGGTGGAATCAGTGGTGGTGATGTGCGATGATGGTGGAATCAGTGGTTGTGGTTGATGATGGTGGTTGGTGGTGGTATCATTTTGTCGTTAAGAGGTTGTTTGGGGGTTGGTGGTGGTCAGACGAGTCAGCAGTGGAGGGTGGTGCGGTAGGTTTGGGGGTTGGGTTGGGTTCGACATGTTACGGGTTGTGGGTTGGTGGTAGCGGGTGGTTGTGGTGGTGGTATATGGTGGTTGTGGTGGTGATGGCTGAGAGAGAAGGGGGATGGGTCAACAGTCGGAGGTTTCAGCTAAAGAAGACAGCGTGGTATATAAAAAAGTTGATATTTTTTTATTTTGGCTTTTTTTAAATTACTTTTGAAAAAAAAAATGTTTTTTTTATATAAAACATATGTATTTACATTTTGGATAGAAATTAAGTGTTTTATAAAATTTGGATAGAAACTTTTCATTATGTACTTTTTTCATTTTATTAGAAAAAGAAATACCATTTATTTTCTTTGGATGTGATGTTCTAAATGGTTTTTTCAAATTTCAATTATCGTTATTCTATTTATCTTACCTTCATACCATTACAATATTCATGTGCTACATTTTTTGTTTTATGAAATACAAATAGTTAAATGGAAACCGCAGGAATAACTATGTTAAACAAAATAGATGCTTGCAAAGATGTTTATGTTTTGAAGGTTTGTATAATAAGAATGTGGCACCAACCCGACCACCGGTCACTAGACGAGAACTACAACATTGAAATGATCGTAATAAACGAAAATTTAATGTAATATATGCTTACCTTTTTTGTTATTCTTTTAAATACTTTTCAATTTTTTTTTGTGAAAACTACAATTTAGAAATATAATATGGTTTACTATGGTTAATAGTTTTTGTGTATACCTATTAATATTATAGTGCAAGAAATTGTTAAATGATCCAAAATGTGTTATGAAATCTTGGTTGCAGAAATGTTGGATCAGTTTTGCTATCATAGATTCTACTTTTAGAACAATTTATCAACGTAAATGCACAACGGAATAATATTAAGTGTTCTAAGTTTAACAGTTCACTTTTAACATAAGTAAATGTTCTCCATCAAATGTATAACTAAAGCACTATAAGAGTTAATATGAGAATCAAACAGATAATGATAAAATAGTTGTAGGTGTTCAAATGGTTCTCATATATTAAAAATGATATTCTGCAAAAGGATATCTAAAATAGATGGTGTGAACCCATCCATTTATAGACATAACTAAACGTACATTAGAAGTATTAAATGTAATACTATAATACTACAACAGATTGTAGTATTAGAACTTATACATAACGTAAACAAAAATTAATATAATACTGAAGTACTAAAGATAAAGGGCGGTAGGAAGCTTCCACGGTAACTGCGGAAGAACAAATAACTTCTGATGACAAAGTTGTTCTTCAGGTGTTTGTCTGGTTCACCTTAAGGACTTTATTTTTCAGTACTTATTGTTTTGGTCAAAAATTACTTGCTAGAAATAACTTTGTTTTCCAAACTAGTAAAAGTGAAGTAGAGTGCTATTAGTGTTTGAATATGCTTAAACTCTAGTTTAATTTTGAAAATAATGTAACAAGATGTAAAAGAGACAAATATATGACAACTATGCTCAGGATGGTAAAGGTAAATTTGAGGATAGACAGAGACAAAATGATGTAATAGGAAAAGATCAATGAATGTAAATGTAATGCAACAAGAGAACAACACTCGATGTACGAGGAAAGCCCTTGATCAGTTGTTGATCGCTAGCACAAAACCTCAGGCGGAGTCTAAGCCCCTGCCTTAATTGTTAATATTAATAATGTAAAAATAGTACAACTTTGGATGAATGATGGACGAGTGTTATATGAATACAATGATAAGTGCTTTATGTGTGTGTAAGTATCAGAGTATCAAGTGGTATTCAGGTGAATGTGATGTGTCCTATACTCGTCGATCATCCCCTTATATATAGTTACACGGAAGTAAATAGAAGATCCCACATAATCCGCTACTTAGTTAAGTTCTTTGATGGCTTCAAGTGACCGTTGTGGTTGTTTCATCTGAATATAGTTGTTGAGCAACGGTTTCCATCTTCTTCGCCTTTTTTTAATGCTTTTCAGTTACAAGTTTGACTACTTCTTTGAGCTTGGACTTGTCTTTGTGTGTAACTCTCTTATCCTTGACTTCTTTGACCGAGTATAGCAATATAGACGTTGGAGAAGAGTTTCGAGTCTATAATATTGGTCGATTGTACCTACATTAATGTCATAGAAAAATAATCTGTTAGTCCATCCTCTGGATGTGCACATGCCAAAACATAGTTACATCCTGAAGTCTGTTAAGTCCTTCTGCATCTTGAGGATGCTATGCCAAGAATATGAGGTAAGATCATCCTGAGGATTTTCACCACCAACAATTGTCCCCAAAAATATGTTATCGTTAATATCTCAACAGTAAAAATATTTTTCTTAATCGAAGAGTTTCTCGGATAAGCTTGATTTGACTTTCTTCAAGATTGCAACGGCTATATTTTAGGTTTTTCTTCCTTCTTTATAATCAAACGAGATTATTAAAAAAAAATTATTTTCTCTTCCTTCTCGCTTTCTTCTTTCCTTTGATCCTGCAAAGTTTTTATAAAAAAAATATTTTGACAATGAGTAAGAAGATAACAAGAGCGTCTGGAAGTGTTGGGATCCCCAAGGATTTCACACTTCAGAACTTGCTTAAGGAACCTGATCAAGAGGTTTGCACTTTTAATGTTAGGGACATTCAAGCCCTTAAGAATTTTGGGGCCTTCCCTAGTTCGGCTATTTTTCGTCCCTATGATTCGAGTGTAAAGTCTGATTTCGCTTCTTCTGTTTGGGTTTGCTTCTTCTACGTGCCATTCCAACTTGGTCTTAGGTATCCATTCCCACAGGTCATCAAGGAGTTCTTTGATGCAACAGGGATGGCTTTTGCCCATGCCATGCCTAAGATCTGGAGGATCTTAATGGTCTGCAATAAGATCATTAAAAATCATGGCACTCAACTTGAGATTGATGTCCTGTCATATATTTATAAGTTGAAAACACACGGGTCAAGCCATTATGTTCTTCAGCTTATCTTCTTCTAACCTGGACCATAGATGCGGACCCCTGGCGGATGGGTCCTGGTTTTGGACGAAGCCAGGGGTTTGCATCAATTTTTAATATAAATAATACGGTAATTGCTTTTGATGCTACATCCTTGTGTTCCTTTTTTGATTCTTTTGATATCCTACAAACATTACCAAATGTCAAGTATAAATGAATAAGATAAATGATACTTTTATCTCTCTTCACCAATTAGATTTCAAAGTATGATGAAATCGTTCTTAGCATCGTTGACATCTTAAGGATGTCCCCAGTTCTTCTTCCTTTGTCATCCTCAGGATGGTGTTCATTATTCTGAGGATGTCCCCAGTGTAATATCTTTAAGATAAATTTTGAGTTTTTATACTTTTTCAAGAAAACTTTAACAATAATCTGTATAAAGGCAAACATTGTTATTATACTGGCGACTAGGCCTTAAGTAAACTGGGGTCAAGCCCATGTGTAATCTTTAGGATAATCAAAACGTAGTATCTCAAGGATAACTCGCGACAAGGGCTAGTGTAGCATCTTAGGAATAACTGGCGACAAGGCCCATTGTAGCATCTTAGGAATAACTGGTGACAAGACCACTGGCGACGAGGCCAAATACGAGAAAGAGACATTGAAAAATGTCTAAACCTTAAGGATTCAATGTATATTCCAAGAATGATGAAATTGTCAGGCAGTGTTACATGGACTGGTCCCACGATCCTGAAAATATACACGAATAACGTGCGCTCTAGGCGGGGTTCTAACCCAATGTGAAAGGCGAAAACCTTTAAACCTTAGGAAGGTGTCAGACACCTTAACGTAGGAGTGGGTGGCCAACCCTCTAATCTTCAAAGTTTTCCATCTTCAGGATGGTACTGCAAAATTCTCAAGATGGACTATTTCTAGACCATGTTTAGTAAAATTAAAGATAATTGAAATAAGTTAAGAGTAGATACTTGTATATGGAGATGATTCATCTCTGTTAGCCTTCACCTTCATCCTACCAGTAATCCGAACCAGGGTTTCTCTTCCAGAGAGAGTAGTCACATGAATCCTTACGTATGGTAGTATTTTAAGTGAATTGCATTCCAAGATCTTCGTAGAATTTCTCCTTCCATTGTTGATAACCAATATGCTCCTTTACCGGCCTCGGAATCGATTAGATATGGTCCTTCCCATTTAGGAGCCAACTTACCATCACTTGGCTTAGTGGTGTTTTGGAAGGCTTTCCTTAGTACCAAGTCTCCCACTTGAAATCTTCTCACCCTTATGTTTTTGTTGTATTGTTTAGCAATCCTTTGTTGATAGGCCGCCATCCTTAACTTAGCAGCATCCCTGAGTTCATCCATAGTCTCCAAATCTTGTAGTAATGCTTCTGAGTTAGTTGTTGCACCCTGAAGATGTCTTCTGGCTGTAGGCAAGACCATCTCTGTTGGCAGCATTGCTTCTGTTTCAAAGAACAAGGAGAAAGGTGTTTGACCTGTAGCATTCTTGGAGGTAGTTCTATCAGCCTAAAGTACAAATTGAATTTCTTCTGCCCATTTCCCTTTCTTTCTCCAAGCTTCTTCTTCAAATTGTTGACAATGATCTTATTTCATGATTCTGCTTGGCCATTAGCCCGAGGATTGTGACACCCTGCATTTTCAGGTTAAATACTTTTACTGAACTCTAGTTAACTTACATACATGGCTAGATACTTAACTAGGGTTAGTTAAGTAGGTTTAACATATGTTAGAAGATACTAACATATGTTATACGTAGGAAAATCCTTGTTAAACACACACATGAGTCCTGTATCCCAAACGTTGGTGAATTATGTGACATACATAGCAATAATATATACAAGTGAATTTTGGTGAACATGAAGTACGTGCTTATGTGAATTACATGTTTTGTGAATGATCGCCTAACTGAAAGGTAATGCGTAGATTATGCAAATTACGTGCACAACATGAATGATATGCTATGTAATATTAAAACAATGGTTTTTTTTTATATAATTTAGCATGGTTAATAATATTGGGTCCGGTATTGGGCTAGAACATGGTTAACGGGTCAAGTTAATGGACTAGAAGGGCCCTAATACCAATTGCTAGGGGAACAAGCCAAGCCCTTTTATAATTAGGAGGCAAGGAAAAAGATAAAAACCCTACTCCCTTGCCCCCTTGGTGCCGTGCGAAACACCCCACCCCCCTCTCTCTTTGTTTTCAAGCAATCAAGCAATCTTTCACTAATCAAGCTAGTTCGGGTTTGATTTCAAGGCTCTAGGGAGTTTAATCTTTCACAAGGTATACGTTCTTACGATTTTTGATGAATTATAATGATTGAAAAACTTTAAAAACCCTAAAAATAATATATACAAAATCGCATACATGCATGTGTAGGAGTTCTTGAATGTTCTTGATGATTTGATGATGATGATTGTTATTAGCAGCCATGATTAGGGTTTTCATATGATAATATATGTGTTTTGCTATGATTAATATGGTGTTTAATCAGTACTATAGGTGTTATACATGTATTAGGGATGTTTATGAAGAATTAGGGTTTGTAGATTTCTTGGGATGCAAGTTTAAGATTCTGACAGATTTGTTTGAACGTGTTGAAGGGGCTGTAACGGGTTGGTAAATCGATTTTTTTGATGATTTCTTTGCATTATTGTAATGTACAAGGTCTTAGCTTTTCATAATGGGCAAAACCATCGATTTTGGACACCGTATGAGTCGTTTTTGGAATTTTAATTGATTAGGGGTCATATCAGATTTTCGGATTTGTAAATTGGGCTAACTTTAAATGGTCATAACTTGAGATTTACAAGGAGTTAGGTTATGAAATGTTTACAGTAGGTCAATACTGGAAAAATAGAGCTTTTCCAAGTGAATTCATCTCGTTTGGATGAATACACAATTTTTAAGAATTTTTCTACTAAACTGACCTGTTGAGGAAATTTTCTGGACATAGCGGTGTTGTACGAATTTTTATAATTTTTGTGTTTGGAATTAAGACAAAAAAAAATAGGTATTGTCGAGTGAATCCCAAACAAAATTCAGTAAATATTTGGGACTCTAATTCATTCGTTAAGTATTTTAAATAAATTGTTTTTCACAGCGCACTATCTGTCCTAAAAACGCAGATTGTGTACGGGGTCTTTATGTGACTATTTGGAGTTTTATGTGGTATGTAATTGACATGTACTTATGTGAAAACTTGTATGAGATTTAATTGATGTGTTAAACTGATAATAATCACTATGATCACCAACGGGATACGTAGGACATACTTGAGCATGTAGAGTCATTAGGTGTCACTACACGGTTTTGAACTTTTAAAAGTCTTGGATAAACGAGTTACATGGTGTGTTGGTTATGCACGTATACTCACCTAGTGACATTTGTAATAGGGAGTCGGTAGCACGTTACTATTCGTGGAATTTGGATTTTCACTTGCGACCTAAGGTGAGTTTCACTACTCTTTTTCTCAAAAGCATGCGTCTCAGGTATGAGACACTTTACTTAACATTTTCTAGTCCGGTTTGGGACTACTTACACATCCCGGGTTGGGATGCCATGGATCCTTATGAGGGTCGGTCACTTTGCTAATTCGCAATTGTGTCCTTGATAAACTGAACCATTTCTATCATTTTGTAAGTCCTCACGTACCGAATGAATTGCCAGGGTTGGCAAGCGGGTTATTAGTTGATAGCGCTATTAGGTCTTACAAACCTCACACCGGCTCGGGGAGCGCGGGCGTGAACTATAACTACGAAACATTATCATTGCGGATAGACAATGATGTCAGGCATACGACACACTTATGTGGTTACACGTACATAGCAGTTCGGTATATTCGGTTAGTTATCATGAATGGGTTAGCTACCCTTGACATGCGATGAATTAGTGGTTACACGGTGCGGGGCACCAACACAACTTACTTACTTACGTGGTTTTGGAAACCAGCGCAGTTACATACTCATTTACTTTACCTAGTGAACTCACCAACATTGTTTGTTGACCCACGATTTACATGCTTTTGCAGGTAGTTAGCTTCCAGTGCCAGAATTAGAAAGCACTGCACACTTCATTGCATTTGGGGTCTTGGGCATACACCTAAATTACATATTATGCTTTTACATTTTCTTTCATATGGTTTTAATTTGGGCGCGTTGTTTTGCGCATGGTTTTAAAAGGATTAAATTTGGTTTACGCTTCCGCAACTTAACTAAACTTGGTTTTTGAAACGAACTAAATGGTTTGGGCATTTAGAGTTCGTTCATATGACTTATGGCTATGGGATCCTGGTATGTCATGCGCCTCGCGGTATGAACCCCGCAGTGGAAATTTGAGGGTGTGACAGATTGGTATCAGAGCCATTGGTTATAGTGAACTAGGACTGCATGTTGAGTCTAGTCTATAACGATTATAGCATAAGTACACTCACAACTTAAGTGCATAACTAGCTTTTAGCTACTCATACCTACAACATATGATTTCAGGAGGTATGTTATCTCCTAGTTCTAGACCTAATTCTAAACACGTCAATGGTGGGAACCCAGGGTTACACCAGGTGACGCACTACTGGGAGTAGTTTTCTAACAAACCTCATGGATGAGGAAACAACAAAAGTACAAGGGAGGGAGCCCTTGCGAGCGTTGTGGCGCACGTACACGGGAAGCTGCACGATGCGCATGACGTGGTACCATTAAATCAACTATGAAGGAATTCGAATGCTGAGACTTATCTTTTGTCACCTAGCAAGGAGACAATTAGTTTTTGTTCCTTGTTACTTGACCCTTCTTACTTCCATTTGTAACACAGACGGGACTGGAATACACAAGTAGAACTTATTTCATACCTTAGTACCTTAGGCCTAGTATGAGCGGGCGAACGTTTGACTGCATATCCTTGTTTTCTCATAAGTATATGGTAGATTCATGGGAACACATTAGATCGGGACTTGTTGTACACACTCTTGGGGAGTTACGTAAAGCCTGCGATGTAATGCAACATCACAAGGGAGGATGAAACCTACTAATGGCTGATAGCCACGATTGGAGGAACGAGTGGTACAGCTTACCACTAAACTGGTTCACATAGGACTAGGGAAGGAGATTGTACGTGATGAGAACCATATAACACTGACATCGCAAAAGAGGAAAGACAAGAGATGGAAGGGGAACCTGAGCAGGACGAGCACATGGAAGTGAGGATGAGGGCTCTACTATCCAGACAAAGCATGGCGACGATTGGCTCTTACCTTTTCTTACCTATCTTTTCTTTCATTTCCCTTTGTTAACTTAGATAAGACTGAGTTTTTATGATCAACGATAGGGTGGTTGAGGCCCTCGCATCTTTCCCAGCTAGTAAAGATCTATATTGCTAAATCGTTCTTTTCCTCTGACTTCCACATTTGAACTTTCTTATTTCTCGAACGCACATGCCACAACAACAACCTGCCATCATATCTTCAAGCCTTTTATTGATCGTAATCCTCGACGACTCCAACAGAACTAAAGGAGACCGTCTGATTGCTTCGATAGTATAAGTCTCTGCCATGTGCATTTGCCCCAGGCAGGATGGGGTAATGTATGCTACATGCACACTCGATGAGTTACAAATACTTGGAAGGAGAACGTAACACCATGTGGTGAAATCTAGAAATTTTGTTATATAAAGACGGATGGGTCTGAGATCGACGCCTACACTACCAAGCTACAGGAGATGGCCACTATAGGCTCAAATCTATTTAACCTACCTTACAAATGGATCGAACTTTATACCGAAAGGGTGGGCCCCTCAGATTCGTGGCTTGGCCACTGCAGCTCACCTACAAATCTTTCACTTGACTCGCAAACTCACAGATGAGACTGCCGATCATGGTACTTTTCTGAAGCATGGTGCTTCATTTTCTACTATTGGTGATAGCAAGAGAACGTGGGATAGTGTGAGGTATAAGTCCTGCAACAACAACTACCACAACGGGAACAACAACAATGGGGCTCGTGGGAAAGCATTCGTGATTGGCATTGGGGAAGCTAGGACTGATAACAAGGTCGTGACGGATACGGCACTCTTGCCTCTATTTTATATGATACTGGTGCGGACTATAGTTTTGTGTCATCAAAACTTAACAAACAATTAGGGATGGTTCCTACTCTTCTTGATACCCCATACTCTATTGAACTGGCCGATGGGAAGCCTGTCGAGGTAACCCATATACATCGTGACTGTAAGCTCGAGTTGAACAAGCAATTGTTTGCCATCAACCTCTTACCTATCACCCTAGGTAGCTTTGATCTCGTGGTTGGCAGGACTGGTTGTCCAAGCAACACCCGGAAATTCTCTGTCAGGAGAAAATTGTTCGCATTCCTCTCCCAAGTGGAGAACTATTATCCATACAGGGTGATCGAGGTGGTGCCATGGTGGGCATCATCTCCTATATGAAGGCCCAGAAGTGTATTCGCAAGGGCTGTCAGGCCATTTTGGCTAACATATCTGATACTCGAGCCGAAACCGAAACTAGAATCGAGGACATCCCAGTGGTCCGAGATTTCCCAGATGTCTTCCCAGAGGAATTACCTGGACTTCCACCCGTTCGTCAAGTGGAGTTCCAGATTGACCTTGCACCTGTAGCAGCGCCAGTTGCACGCGCACCATACCGTTTAGCACCAGGTAAACTTCAAGAACTATCTACCCAACTCCAAGAGCTACTGGATAGGGGTTTCATTAGACCTAGTTCTTCGCCATGGGGAGCTCCAGTTCTGTTTGTTAAGAAGAAAGACGAGAGCTTTCGCATGTGCATAGATTATCGGGAGTTGAACAATGTGACGATTAAGAATCGTTACCCTTTTACCTCGTATTGATGACTTGTTTGACCAACTGCAAGTGTCGAGTTTCTATTCTATGATTGACTTGAGGTCAGGATACCATCAGCAAGAGTCGGAGAGGAGGATGTGGCGAAGACAGCCTTTCGAACTAGTTATGGACATTATGATTTTTTGGGGATGCCATTTGGATGCACCGACTGTGTTCATTGTTCCGATGAACCATGTGTGCAAGCCCTATTTGGACAAATTCGTCATAGTGTTCATAGATGACATACTGATTTATTCCAAGAGCAGGGAAGAGCGCGAGCAACACCTGCAACTGGTCTTGGAACTATTGAGAAAGGAGCAGTTGTATGCAAGATTCTCTAAATGTGATTTTTGGATTCGGGAGGTCCAATTCCTTGGGCATGTGGTCAATGAGGTAGGAATACATGTGGACCCAGCCAAGATTGACGCTATCAAAAAGTGGGAGGCTCCTAGGACCCCTACTGAAGTGCGCCAATTTCTTGGTCTCGCGGGATATTATCGCAGGTTTATTGAGGGATTTTCTAAGATCGCTTAACCTCTCACCGCCCTAACGCAGAAAGGTATTACGTATAAGTGGGGAGATGCCCAAGAATCTGCCTTTCAACTACTAAAGTCCAAACTTTGCAGTGCAGCGATATTATCGTTGCCTGAGGGTACAGAGGACCTTGTAGTATATTGTGATGCGTCTATCCAAGGCTTAGGGTGCGTACTGATGCAACGTGATAAGGTAATTGCATATGCATCGCGACAACTGAAGGTCCATGAGAAGAACTACCCTACTCATGATTTGGAACTGGGAGCGGTAGTTTTCGCTCTCAAAATCTGGAGGCACTACCTCTATGGAACCAAGTGCACAATTTTCACTGACCACAGAGCCTTCAGCATATATTTGACCAAAAGGTACTAAACATACGGCAACGTCGTTGGGTTGAACTTTTGAACGATTATGACTGTGCCATCAAGTATCATCCAGGGAAAGCTAACGTAGTAGCTGATGCCCTCAGTCGAAAGGAAACGCAACCCAAAAGAGTGCGAGCCTTACAACTCACCATTCACTCTAACCTTCCTGATAAGATACGTGAAGCCCAGGGTGAGGCATTGAAGGAAGAAAACATCGGGCTTGAGACCCTACATGGTGCAGATAAGCACTTAGAACTGAGAACAGACGGTCTGCAGTACTTCATGAATCGAGTCTGGATACCACGATTTGGGGATCTCAGACAACTGGTGCTCGATGAAGCACATACCTCTCGCTATTCGGTACATTCTGGTTTGGACAAGATGTATCAAGATCTTAAGACTCTGTACTGGTGGCCAAACATGAAAGCCGAGATAGCCACTTATGTTAGTAAGTGCTTGACTTGTGCGAAGGTTAAGATTGAATACCAAAAACCTTCAGGCCTACTCCAACAACCAGAAATTCCAATGTGGAAATGGGATGGAATTTCCATGGACTTCATTACAAAGCTTCCTAGAACGCCAACGGGCCATAACATGATTTGGGTTATCGTGGAGCGTTTAACCAAATCGGCCCACTTGCTGGCAATAAAAGAAACAGATTCGTTAGAAAAGCTAGCGAACCTATACATCAAGGAGATAGTCTCTAGGCATGGGGTGCCTACTTCCATTATATCTGATCGCGATGGGCGATTCACTTCTCGTTTCTGGACTACCCTCCAAGATGCTTTAGGAACTCGTCTTGATATGAGCACAGCCTATCACCCACAGACGGATGGACAAAGTGAACGCACCATCCAAACATTAGAGGATCTGCTACGAGCATGTGTGGTGGACTTTGGTAATAACTGGGATAAGCACTTGCCCTTAATCGAATTCTCTTACAACAACAATTACCACACTTCGATACAGTGTGCGTCTTTCGAGGCACTTTACGGGCGCAAGTGTAGGTCTCCTATCTGTTGGACTGAGGTTGGGGATAGCCAACTAACAGGTCCCGAACTAGTGCACGAAACTTCTGAGAGGATAGTGCAAATTAGAAATCGGATGGCTGCTGCTCGGAATCGACAGAAAAGTTATGCTGACAAACGTAGAAAACCTTTGGAGTTCCAGATTGGGGACAAGGTTTTGTTAAAGGTGTCACCTTGGAAAGGAGTGATACGCTTTGGGAAACGAGGGAAGTTAAATCCCCGATACGTTGGACCTTTCGAGATTGTTAAAAGGATTGGTCCGGTAGTTTACCAGCTGAATTTACGAGATGAACTCAGTGGAGTGCATAATGTATTCCACGTCTCAAACTTGAAGAAATGCTTATCCGATACGACACTGGTAGTGCCACTGGAGGAGATCCAGGTGGACGATCAGCTACGGTTCACGGAAGAACCAGTGGAGATTCTTGAGCAGGGCGTCAAGAAACTCAGACAAAGCACTATACCTATTGTTAAGGTACGGTGGAATTCCCGTCTAGGACCGGAATACACGTGGGAGCGCAAAGATCAGATGCGGCTCAAATACCCACACCTCTTTACTGAACCTGAAATCGTACATAGATCCAACGCGGAACATAAAGCAGCTCTTTCAAAGTGAATTTCGGGGCGAAATTCCTTTCAACTTGGGGATGATGTGACATCCGGGAACCAAGCACACATTTTTATAGCTGGCTTTACTGTTTACTTGCTGAATTTCGGGACGAAATTCTTTTCAACTTGGGGATGATGTGACACCCCGCATTTTCAGGTTAAATACTTTTACTGAACTCTAGTTAACTTACATACATGGCTAGATACTTAAATAGGGTTAGTTAAGTAGGTTTAACATATGTTAGAAGATACTATCATATGTTATACGTAGGAAAATCCTTGTTAAACACACACATGTGTCCTGTATCCCAAACATTGGTGAATTATGTGACATACATAGCAATAATATATACAAGTGAATTTTGGTGAACATGAAGTACGTGCTTATGTGAATTACATGTTTTGTGAATGATCGCCTAACTGAAAGGTAATGCGTAGATTATGCAAATTACGTGCACAACATGAATGATATGCTATGTAATAATAAAAACAATGGTTTTTTTTTTATATAATTTAGCATGGTTAATAATATTGGGTTCGGTATTGGGCTAGAACATGGTTAACGTGTCAAGTTAATGGACTAGAAGGGCCCTAATACCAATTGCTTGGGGAACAAGCCAAGCCCTTTTATAATTAGGAGGCAAGGAAAAAGATAAAAACCCTACTCCCTTGCCCCCTTGGTGCCGTGCGAAACCCCCCACCCCCCTCTCTCTTTGTTTTCAAGCAATCAAGCAATCTTTCACTAATCAAGCTAGTTCGGGTTTGATTTCAAGGCTCTAGGGAGTTTAATCTTTCACAAGGTATACGTTCTTACGATTTTTGATGAATTATAATGATTGAAAAACTTTAAAAACCCTAAAAATAATATATACAAAATCGCATACATGCATGTGTAGGAGTTCTTGAATGTTCTTGATGATTTGATGATGATGATTGTTATTAGCAGCCATGATTAGGGTTTTCATATGATAATATATGTGTTTTGCTATGATTAATATGGTGTTTAATCAGTACTATAGGTGTTATACATGTATTAGGGATGTTTATGAAGAATTAGGGTTTGTAGATTTCTTGGGATGCAAGTTTAAGATTCTGACAGATTTGTTTGAACATGTTGAAGGGGCTGTAACGGGTTGGTAAATCGATTGTTTTGATGATTTCTTTGCATTATTTTAATGTACAAGGTCTTAGCTTTTCATAATGGGCAAAACCATCGATTTTGGACACCGTATGAGTCGTTTTTGGAATTTTAATTGATTAGGGGTCATATCAGATTTTCGGATTTGTAAATTGGGCTAACTTTAAATGGTCATAACTTGAGATTTACAAGGAGTTAGGTTATGAAATTTTTACAGTAGGTCAATACTGGAAAAATAGAGCTTTTCCAAGTAGATTCATCTCGTTTGGATGAATACACAATTTTTAAGAATTTTTCTACTAAACTGACCTGTTGAGGAAATTTTCTGGACATAGCGGTGTTGTACGAATTTTTTTAATTTTTGTGTTTGGAATTAAGACAAAAAAAATAAGTATTGTCGAGTGAATCCCGAATAAAATTCAGTAAAAATTTGGGACTCTAATTCATTCGTTAAGTATTTTAAATAAATTGTTTTTCACAGCGCACTATCTGTCCTAAAAACGCAGATTGTGTACGGGGTCTTTATGTGACTATTTGGAGTTTTATGTGGTATGTAATTGACATGTACTTATGTGAAAACTTGTATGAGATGTAATTGATGTGTTAAACTGATAATAATCACTATGATCACCAACGGGATATGTAGGACATACTTGAGCATGTAGAGTCATTAGGTGTCACTACACGGTTTTGAACTTTTAAAAGTCTTGGATAAACGAGTTACATGGTGTGTTGGTTATGCACGTATACTCACCTAGTGACATTTGTAATAGGGAGTAGGTAGCACGTTACTATTCGTGGAATTTGGATTTTCACTTGCGACCTAAGGTGAGTTTCACTACTCTTTTTCTCAAAAGCATGCGTCTCAGGTATGAGACACATTACTTAACATTTTCTAGTCCGGTTTGGGACTACTTACACATCCCGGGTGGGGATGCCATGGATCCTTATGAGGGTCGGTCACTTTGCTAATTCGCAATTGTGTCCTTGATAAATTGAACCATTTCTATCATTTTGTAAGTCCTCACGTACCGAATGAGTTGCCAGGGTTGGCAAGCGGGTTATTAGTTGATAGCGCTATTAGGTCTTACAAACCTCACACCGGCTCAGGGAGCGCGGGCGTGAACTATAACTACGAAACATTATCATTGCGGATAGACAATGATGTCAGGCATACGGCACACTTATGTGGCTACACGTACATAGCAGTTCGGTATATTCGGTTAGTTATCATGAATGGGTTAGCTACCCTTGACATGCGATGAATTAGTGGTTACACGGTGCGGGGCACCAACACAACTTACTTACTTACGTGGTTTTGGAAACCAGCGCAGTTACATACTCATTTACTTTACCTAGTGAACTCACCAACATTGTTTGTTGACCCACGATTTACATGATTTTGCAGGTAGTTAGCTTCCGGTGCCAGAATTAGAAAGCACTGCACACTTCATTGCATTTGGGGTCTTGGGCATCCACCTAAATTACATATTATGCTTTTACATTTTCTTTCATATGGTTTTAATTTGGGCGCGTTGTTTTGCGCATGGTTTTAAAAGGATAAAATTTGGTTTACGCTTCCGCAACTTAACTAAACTTGGTTATTGAAACGAACTAAATGGTTTGGGCATTTAGAGTTCGTTCATATGACTTATGGCTATGGGATCCTGGTATGTCATGCGCCTCGCGGTATGAACCCCGCAGTGAAAATTTGAGGGTATGTCGTGCGCTCTAGGCGGGGTTCTAACCCAATGTGAAAGGCGAAAACCTTTAAACCTTAGGAAGGTGTCAGACACCTTAACGTAGGAGAGGGTGGCCAACCCTCTAATCTTCAAAGTTTTCCATCTTCAGGATGGTACTGCAAAATTCTCAAGATGGACTATTTCTAGACCGTGTTTAGTAAAATTAAAGATAATTGAAATAAGTTAAGAGTAGATACTTGTATATGGAGATGATTCATCTCTGTTAGCCTTCACCTTCATCCTACCAGTAATCCGAACCAGGGTTTCTCTTCCAGAGAGAGTAGTCACATGAATCCTTACGTATGGTAGTATTTTAAGTGAATTGCATTCCAAGATCTTCGTAGAATTTCTCCTTCCATTGTTGATAACCAATATGCTCCTTTACCGGCCTCGGAATCGATTAGATATGGTCCTTCCCATTTAGGAGCCAACTTACCATCACTTGGCTTAGTGGTGTTTTGGAAGGCTTTCCTTAGTACCAAGTCTCCCACTTGAAATCTTCTCACCCTTATGTTTTTGTTGTATTGTTTAGCAATCCTTTGTTGATAGGCCGCCATCCTTAACTTAGCAGCATCCCTGAGTTCATCCATAGTCTCCAAATCTTGTAGTAATGCTTCTGAGTTAGTTGTTGCACCCTGAAGATGTCTTCTGGCTGTAGGCAAGACCATCTCTATTGGCAGCATTGCTTCTGTTTCAAAGAACAAGGAGAAAGGTGTTTGACCTGTAGCATTCTTGGAGGTAGTTCTATCAGCCTAAAGTACAAATGGAATTTCTTCTGCCCATTTCCCTTTCATTCTCCATGCTTCTTCTTCAAATTGTTGACAATGATCTTATTTCATGATTCTGCTTGGCCATTATCCCGAGGATGGACAAGTGTTGAGGTTATCATCTTGATTCCCCAACTCTCACAAAAGTCGGTCGTCCTTTTGCTAATGAACTGAAAACCGTTGTCACAAATGATTTCAGTTGGTACTCCGAATCTTGTTAGGATGTTCCTTTTGATGAATGACAACACTTCTTTATCTCTTACTTGTACGAATGCTTCAGCTTCGATCCATTTTGAGAAGTAATCGGTCATTACTAACATGAACCCTGTTTTGGTAAAAAATTATCTACTAAAAATAATCTTGTTTTCCAAATTAGTTAAAGTGAGGTAGAGTGCTAGTTTGATAAAAACTATGTGTTATTTTCAGGATGGTGACTTGTTAACATAAATATGCTATTATTTAGCAACTATGCTCGGGATGATGATGTGAAAATTGAGGATGAGCAGTTGTATTATGAGGATGCAACTATCAGACAGAAATGTGAATTATGCTAAGATAAGCAAATGTAAGTAAAATTCTATAAGAAGACGACACTCGATGTACGAGGAAAGCCCTTGATCAATGTTAGATCGCCTGCATAAAACCTCCAGAGGAGACTAGGCCCCTGCCTTGTTTGTTAATATTAAAATGGTAAAATGGGTTACAACTTTGGATGAATGAGTGGACGAGTGATCTAATGTTACAATAATTCATGAGTGTTCTCAGTAGTTGAGAGTGTGTATGTAGCTATAGTGAAAGCAATGTGTCCTATCTTGTCCATCATTCCCATTTATATAGTACAAGAAAGTAAATAAAGTATCCCACAATATCCGCTATGTAGTTAAGCTTCTTCATTATATTCAGGTGAACGTTGGAAGTGTTTCAACTGAATATAGTCGTTGCTTCAGCTGTTTTCATATTCTTTGCCGGTATTTAATGAATGACGGTTACATCTTTGACTTCATCTTGAATCTTTGGCTTTGGTTGATATAAGTTACTCTTCGATCTTTGACTCCTTTGACCGAACGTTATAACATAGATGTTGGAATGTGCTTTTGTATCCATATTATAACATAATTGTACTTGCAATCATATATAAAAAAGGTAATTCATTAGTCCATCCTCAGGATGCACACATGTTGAAACATTGCTACATCCTGAAGTCAGCTGGCTCCTTTAGCATCCTGAGGATACTACACCAGGGATGAGAGGTAAAATCATCCTAAGGATTTTCACCACCAACAATTGTCCCCAAAAAATATGTTACCGTTAATATCTTTGAAGGTTAATATATTTTTTAATCAAAATATCTTATCTGATGGCCGATGGGACATCTCGTCAGGATACAACGGCTATTTCTTCGGCGGTAATTAAGTGATGACCGTTAAATGACATCATCTTTTCTCCTTTATATCTAGAGAATATCCCTTCCTTTATAATCACTCCTGATCCTCCTAAGAAGGTAATTTCTTTTTCATCTCGTTCAAACTTTTTCTTTCTCCTGCAAAATATTTAATACTTTGAAGATGGCTAAAAGATCCACAAGGGCTTCGGGGAGTGTGGTAACTTCAAGTGACTTCATTCCCCAAAATCTTTTGGTCCATCCTGAGCAAGATACCTGTTCTTTTGTTGATAAGGACATTCAAGCCCTAAAAAGCTCACAGATCTTTCCAAGCTCTACTGAGTTTCGTCCTTATGACCCTTATGCAAGATCTGATTTTGCATCTCCCACTTGGGCCTGTTTTCTGTTTTTACAATTCTCTCTAGGGTTGAGGTATCCCTTTCCCTCATTCATCAAAGATTTCTTTGATGTGACAGGGATGGCTTACTCCCAAGCCATGCCTGAACTCTGGAAGATATTAATGGTTTGCAGCAGAATTGTTGAAAATCATGGTATTCATCTCCAAGTAGGGGACCTGGCTCATGTTTATAAGCTAAGGACACATAGCTCCCAGCGTTATGTCCTTCAGCTTATAGAAAAGGATCCACCTTTTGTGTATAATGTGATTAAATCTGAGAAAGATTGGAAAAGAAAGTTTTCCTTTGTAAAGAGAAGCTCTATTCCTCATGGGGATGAGTTTCCTCTTTATTAGTAGAAAAGTGGAAGAAATTTCCAAAGTTTGTTATGAAAGAATTTCTAGTTACATCATGAGAATGTTAACATTCTGAATTTTTTTTCTTGTAGGTACTCCCTTTACCAAGTTAGCTATCCCATTAAATGAAGCTTCTTTACGGTGTAATGCTGTTTCTAGCTTACCTGAATCAGCAAGGACTTTCGAGGCAGAGAAAAGTTACACTACAAGTCAAGCTTCCGATATGTCTGGTGAGTATGTTATGTTACATCTTGAGGATGTTTATTATTTTATTCAGTTGCTAATCCTGTTATTTTTAATTCCATCCAAAAAACCTGCTTCCTTCGACTTGGATGGCATTGACAGCATGGATGTTAAGTCAGCCAAGATTACATCAGCATCTCCATCCAGCTCCAAGATGGCCAGTCCTCCTTCCAATCTTCCCAAATCTAGGGCTGCTAGTGCCTCAAAGAAGAGGAAGGTTAGTGCTGCTATCACCATTGCCCAGGAAATCACTCCTTTCGAGGGGTTAAGCTTTGATGTTGTTTTAGGGAAGATTTCCCAATTCACTCTCCAGGTATGGTCTTATCCTGAGAATGTCATTGTAATGTTAAAATAATTTTGAACGTAAATTACTTACTTTCCTTTTCTCTTTTGCTAGGGTCACGAATACTTGTTGAAATCTGTGGATGCTCTTGCCAAAGTTCTTCATGACTCTCAGACCATGCTTGAGGACATTCAGAAAATTGCCCATGATAAAGGAAAATATCTTGAGATCAAATTGACAGAGACAGAGGCTGAATTGAAGCGGGTTAAAGAGGAGCATGCTCAGGGCATTGATGGATCAGGAAAAGGAGATGGATGAGTATAGGAATGAGCTGATGAAGTCTGCTAGCATCTCTGTCTTACAGGCTAGGTTGAAGATGGCCCTCTAGTCCAGGAATCCTGGTTTCAAACAGGAAGACTGGGATGTTGAGGCTTGGAGGGAAAAGGTAAAGAGCCTAGTTGGTAAAGATGTGGATTTGCCTGTTCCTATTATTCATCCTGAAGATTCAAGCAAGGATCCTGAGCATGCTGAAGTGAAGGCAGCAGAGGCTAAGGTGGCTAAGGTGGTGAAGAATCTTCCTGTGGGCGATGAAGGATATGATGACTAGGCTGGAGCCCACTTTTTTAAATCTTTTGTGGTAGTTACTTTGGGTAGTTTGTGGTTGAACAATTTCAAACAATTTCTATTTGGTATGTAATAATTTAGGATACTTTAAGGTTTGGGGTGGAGGGATCTTGGTTTCAAGATGAAGCCCCAAATCTACTATTGACCCTGACTTTAGATGTTGACCCCTGGTGGATGGGTCCTGGTTTTGGATGAAGCCATTTGACATCAATTTTGCCTATGATGCATAAATAATATATGGTAACCACTTTTTGACGCTACACCCTTGTGTTCTTTTCTTCTTGATATCCTGCCATTATTAGAAAAATTTTCAGATATAAAGAAATTACATACACGATACCTTTATTTTCTGAAGATAGTCTTCGAATATGCCCTTCATTCTACTTAGTCATCCTCAGGATGATACTATCTTGAGGATGTCCCTAGTTCTTCTTTCTTCGACATCCTTAGGATGATCTTCATTATTGTGAGGATGTCCCCAATGTGATATCTTCAAGATGGACTTTTGAGATCATTTCTTTTTTCAAGGAATGTTCAAGAACAACCTGTATAAAGGCAGTCATCATTATACTAGCGACTAGGCCTTTAAGTAAACTGGGGTCAAGCCCTTTAAGAATAATTTGGTAAAAAACCAACACGTAGTATCTTGAGAATTTATGGCGACAAGGCCTAATGTAGCATCTTAGGAATTACTGGTGACAAGGCCCTGGCGCCTAGGCCAAATACGTAATAGACATCAAAAAATGTCAAAACCTTAAGATTTCAATACATATCTCAAAAATGATGAAATTGTCAGCTACTTTTACATGGACTGGTCCCAGCATCCTAAAAATATATATGAACAACCTGCGCTCCAGGCGGGGTTGCTAATGCAATGAGAAAGGTGAAAACCTTTAAACCTTAGGAAGGTGTCGGACACCTTAACGGAGGAGAGGGTGGCCAACCCTCTAGTCTTCAAAATGTTCCATCTTTAGGATGGTACTACAAAATTATCGAAATGGACTATTTTAGTTAAAATAAACGATCGAAATAGGTTAAGAATACCTACATATGGATATGATTCATCTCTATCAGCCTTCACCTTCATCCCAGCTGTGATTCGGACTATAGTTTCTCTTCTAGAGAGATCAGTCACATGCATCCCTAGGAATGATAGTATTTCAGGTGAATAGCATTCCAAGCCCTTGGTAGAATTTCTCCTTCCATGGTCGACAGCCAATATGCTACCTTACCAGCTTCAGAATCTATCAAATATGAACCTTCCCATTTAGGAGCTAGCTTGCCATCACTTGGTTTAGTTGTATTTTGGAAGACTTTCCTTAATACTAAATATCCTACTTGAAATCTTCTTATCCTTATATTTTTGTTGTAAGCTTTAGCAATCCTTTGTTGATGAGCAGCCATTCTCAATTTAGCAGCATTTTTGAGTTCATCCACTGCTTCTAAATCCTGTAATAATGCTTCTGCATTGGTAGTTGCATCCTGAAGATGTTTCCTTGCTGTAGGCATGACCATCTCTGTAGGTAGCATTGCTTCTGTTCCAAAAACCAAGGAGAAAGGTGTTTGCCCAGTTGCATTCTTTGAAGTAGTTCTATTAGCCCAAAGTACGAATCGAAGTTCTTCTGCCCATTTCCCTTCTTCTCCCCAAGCTTCTTCTTTAAATTGTTGACAATAATTTTATTTAAGGATTCTACTTGTCCATAAGCTTGAGGATGGACTGGTGTTGAAGTTATCATCTTGATTCCCCAGCTTTCACAAAAGTAAGTTGTTCTTTTACTAATAAATTGAGAACCGTTGTCACATATTGTAGATACACGAAAGTGCGACTAGTGCTATTGAATTGCGAATTCTAATATGTATTTCTGATTACGGATTGTCGAAGGTGGCTTATAAATGGTCGAAGGAAGAATCGTTTAGTCGAAGGAGGCTCTGGGAGGTCGAATGAAAATCTGTTTGTATATATGTCCAGATTCGCCCACTATGAATGGTCAAACCTACACATTCGACCAAGTCAATTGGGCGAATGTACAGGTCTATATAAGGCTGAATCATTTTTTGAATGTTAACTTTTGGTCATTTTGTTTCCCTCTCATAGTGCGTTTCTCCCTAGGGTTTTTGTCAAGTCTGTAACTGATTTATATCATTGTAAACAAGCTTTTAAAGTGTTAATGATTATGATTATGAATGAAATGAACATGTTTATGATGATTTGTGTGTTTTGCTAGTTTTATTATCATTTCGTGATCAATTCAGGGATTCCGCACCTGAATTGAACTTGTTTGATCATATTCTTTGTTTGAATAGCCGATCCTATACGCATACAAAGTGGTATCAGAGACATAAAGATCAAACAACCACGAATTGATAATATTTCAGTTGATTTGGACCCAATTTTGATCAAAACTTTTCTGTTTTCATTGAACATTTGAATTTGGTGATAATTGATAGATTTGAACTTGTTTTCATGGATAAAATTCAAAATTCTCTTTGTTAAACTTGTTCCAAATCTAATCCGAAGCAAGACCTGCATAAGATCATCAAATTTCATCAACATTTGAAAGTTTTGGATCAAAATAACTGATTTTCAAAGTATAACCATTTTTCAAAATGAAAGGGTCGAACCTAGGGAGATTTGGTCGAGAGTGGAGTTTTTAGGTAGGGAGTTTTTGGTCAAACGTGAAGTGTTATTTGGTCGAACCTAGAAATTTTTAGTGTGTTGTTGTTCATTTGATCATCATTTGTAAATTCGACCAATCGGGTGGTCGAAAGTTAAAACAATTTGGTCGAATGTGAAAAGTGTTTGTAATTTTCCACATTCGAGTCTTTAGAAACGGTCGAACCTGAACTAATTTCTACATTCGACCACACGATACTTGAAAAGGGTCGAACGTAGAATCTGTTGATAAATTTTTCTAATCGTTTCGTGTTCTATCATTTTCAGAACGATACGTGGAACTTTCCTACAACACCACGACCTAATACAACACCACAACAGCAAACAACTATGGATCCTTGGTCGGTAGCTGCTCAGAAGACTAGTCAACCATCTCAACCGATTAACTATTTGGCGATGACTAGTTCGATGCCTCAACAAGTTGCACAACCACAACCACAACTTATGGCTGATTACTGGGGAGTTGCAGCAGCGGCGGTACACTCTCAGACTACCAATGCGATTTCGACACTTATTCATGATCTATCTTCGGGTAGTGGGAGTCGTCCACCAAAGTTGATGGGAATGGTAGACTACAACCAATGGAAGACCAAGTTCAAAATTCATCTAGAGGGAATGGGATTAGAAGGAACGGAAGCTTGGCAAATGATTGCTAAGGGGTATGTTGCTCCGGTTTTGGAGAACACTGGTGAACCGATTCCATTAGAGAGTCTTGCTGAGGACGAGAAGAAGAAGTTTGCGGTGGAAAAGAAGGCGTTTTCCCAACTGTCCCAGGCCATTAACACTGATCTGTTACATCAGTTTGGGTCATGTACCAATTCTAAACAATTATGGGATATGTTAAGGAATCGTCACGATGGGAATGAGAAGACTAGGAAGCTTAGAATGCAGGAGTTGAGAAAAGAGTTTGAGAACTTCAGTTATATGGGAAATGAGACGCTAAAGGAGTTGATTCCGAGGTACTGTCACTTATTGACTGAACTTTCCAGTTATGAGATCAATATACCGATGTCTGAGCTGGTGGACAAGTTCGCTGATGCATTGCCACCATATTGGAATCAACACATCGAGGTACTCAAGGAGAAAGATGCGTACCAATACTGGACCATCAATGAGTTTATCCAGAAGTTCCTCAGAATCCAGAGTTATACCATGGCCGTACATCTTCATATCTAGCTAGTTCAAGTTCTAGTACTACTGTTGCTCCACACATTGCTTGTGTATCAAGTATTGTTGAACCAACCAAAGCCCCCATAAACTATCTTGCTCAAACCTCATCTTATACACCACCATCCTACCCTACTACTAACATACCATCATTCTCACCAATGCAACAAGCATCATCCTATTCAGCAAATTTAAACCAACCTCAACAACAATCCTATATTCCTCAAGTAAACCAAAACCAAATGCACCCAAGTCAACCTAATCAGAGTCCAATTGTGTTGGAAACCTCAAACTTGAACAATGTTACAGTTGAAGTTGCACAGCAACATGTAGCCTTTGTTTCTGCTATGGTCGTTTCGTATAACGGGTTAGTTGCTAGTTAAATTGGTAATAACAATCTAACCAGTGAAGACTATGCGCAAATTGACAAAGAGGAGATGGAGCTCATTGACATCCAGTGGGCGTTTGCTAGTGTCATAAGGCGAGCAACTGAAGTCATTGAGAAGACGGGCAGAACTGATCTTTCTACTTCTCCAAACACCACATATGGCTTCAACAAAGCCAAAGTGACATGTTTTTATTGTGGTGGGAAAGGTCACTTCAAGAGAGAATGCACACAGCCAACACAGCAGGGGAACATGAATCCTTTCAACACCAACTACCAGAACCGTCAATCACAAAATCAGGTATTATATCAAAGTCAAAACAACTCCAATTTTCAAACACAAAACAATTACCAAAACTGTCAAAACACTTCACCAAATAATTCTGTTAGACAACCCATTACACAAAACCAGAACCAAAATCAAACACCACACAATCCAACCAGAACTATTATTCCTATTTCTACACCAAACAGTCAAACCCATTCAGATAACCATAACCAGGCTTTGGTGATCCAGAAAGATGAGGGATTTGATTGGACTGGTATGCATCTTGGTGTTGAGGAGATCGCAGCTGGTAATGTGGCGTGTGTTGCCCAGAAGATGGATTTGGATGAGCCTGTGTCTGTTGAAGATGTTTTGGTAACTGAAAAGATGTCCGAGGTGAAGATTGAAGAGTTGAGAAGAAATCAGGATTGATTCTTGACTATGATACTGATGTTCCTGAGCAGTGTGACTCAGCTTATTCTGATACGGAGAGCGATTCTGATTCTGAAGTTAGTGTTAACTCACTAGATGATGATATCGATCAACTTCTTGCCGAAGCTAATTTTCTGATGACACGCAAATCATGCATTGTGGACGATGCTTTTACCAGAATCGATTATTCTAAATTCTTTGCTGGAAAGGAAGCACACTTTGCATTGATGGCGATGACTGAGTCTCCAAAGCAGGTAAGTTCTGAATCTAATTTAGAAATGAATAGTGAGAGGTATTGTGGTGCATGTGATAGATTCACAGAGGATAATAAGCAACACAGGGTTCAGCTTCAGAGTGCTAAGATCAACTGTCAATCGTATCAAAAAGAAGCATGAGAATTCAATAAGGTGCTTGATGGTTACAAGAAAGACATTTCAGATCTTAAAAAGTCAAAACTTGAAATGGCTACCATCAAGTGCTTTGCGGAGAAAGTCAACAAAAAGCTTGAAAGATATAAGCACATTGCATATGTTGTTGACCATATCATTGAGGAGCCTTTATAGTCAAGTAGTGCAAACTATAAGGCAGTCCCGTCTCCAGTGTTATTTGAAAATCATACTTTGCACTCAATAACACCGGAGAGCTCAGTTAAGTCTGACTCTACATCGGATGATGAGTCTAACACCTCCAGTGTGGGAGACCCTAATTCTGATGTTAGACCTATTTTGGGATTAAATGATGAAGGTTTGATTGCTGTAATTGATGATTCCGATTCTAAGGATGACAAATCTGAGAAGGTGTGTGATATTCCTGCTGAAAATCATATTATTACAAATGAACCAGTGTCACCATCTCAGATTATACATCCCGTGGCTAACGCTCATCGAGTGAATCAATCAGTTAAGCATGCTGAGAAAAATGAACAATGTGACAAACCCGTCAAAGTTTTCTATCGGATGGAAGGATCCGGTAAGATAATTTCTGACGAGGAATATCCAATCAAATTTGCCAACTATTCCAAAATTGAGAAAATTTGGCGGAGAGTACCATTTGGTTCCCAAAGCATGAGCGAACAAATGATGTACCTTCAGAGGTTTTAAAGAAAATTTATTTGGATATTCCAAAAGAACCAAAGGTTCATGTCACAGAGTTTATCAAGCCAAAGGAGAAGGCTAATAGTTTTCTTGAGCCGACTTACTCTAAGGACCCAGCTCCTGAAAGTCTTAGAAGAAGGTGTGTGGATGATCAATATCCTATCACTACATATGCTAAGTCAAACGCCAAGAACAACTTTGAGGAATACCATGGGTGTTTTAAGTGGGGGGAGAGACGGCATTTACTTTCTCACTGCCCGTATGTTAGGCACAAAAGTCACGAGGTTGAAGTGAAGCAGAAATACCAAACTCCAGTCGATAATCATTGTCATACACAAAGACGATTTGTTCCTCCACCTGCACCGTTTTATAACCAAAGCAGATATTTTCAAAAGAGAGAAAATCGTCAGATGACATATGACCGTCGTAACCGGATAGCCATGGAAAAACCGCTTAGGAAACCTATGGTGAACACAACTGTTGACAAACAAAAGGTACCTGTAAAACCTGCAGTCAAACCAACAGATGGAACTGTCTCTGTTAAATCAGAGAAGGTAACCAAGAAAGTTTCCTTTAAGGACGAAGTAAGAAACCGACTGAGACCCCAAAATCTTAGATCCGAATCTTGAAACGTTCGGAACAGTATTGGTCACCAAAGGGTTCTCAAGGTGCTTCATCTTCACAAGTGAATGAGAAATCTTAAACTGAAAAGGATTTAATTGATCAGAAAAAGATCAATTCAAATCAAACTGTTTGTGAAAAAGTATCTTTGAAACTCAATGTTCAAAGACCCAAGACCAATCAGGCTTGGGTCCCCCGAAAAATCTAATCTTTTTACTTGATATGTGCAGGGAGCTTCAGCTGGCCCTGTGAGCAGTCTTTGGATTGTTGACAGTGGAGCTTCTGGTCACATGACATGGGATTTATCGCTACCGTTTGACATCAGAAATATCAATGGCGGATACGTAGCGTTTGCCGGGAATAAAGGAGGATACATTACTATGGAGGGAAGTGTGAGTAATGGGATCGTGAGTTTTGAGAAGATTTCGTACGTGAAGCAAATTGATTATAATCTGCTCAGTGTTAGTCAAATCTGTGATAAGCAGTTTTCAGTATTCTTTGATGACAAATCTTGCTACATTCTCAAGCCAGGATTCGTTCTACCAAAAGAGTGGGCTATGCTTAAAGCACCGAGAGTGAACAATTTGTACATTTCTCGACATGTCAAAAGCTATGACTACACAAAGCCAAGTCACGTGTTTCCTCTCCAAGGCTACTGAAAAAGAATCAATCATGTGGCATAGGAGGATGGGACACATTCATCTTAGAAAAATGAATCATTTCGTGAAAAATGAACTTGTCGAAGGCGTGAATGTTAAACATTTTCATTTGAATGACAAGTGTGTGAGTTGCAAGAAAGGAAAGCAGCACAAGAAATCCCATAAACATTTTCATTTGAATGACAAGTGTGTGAATTGTACTGTCTTGTGGTTACAAATGACTATTCCAGATTTTCATGGGTTATGTGCTTGCATCATAAGAGCGACACGTTTAATAATCTGAAGGTTCTGTTCACTCGATTGGAAAATACCTATGGTCTGAAGATCAAGAGAATTAGGAGTGATAATGGGATGGAGTTCAAGAACGCACAGATGGATGCTCTTTGTGAAGACAAAGGAATTTATCATGAATACAGTGCTCCGTATATTCCTCAACAGAACGTTGTCGCAGAACGCAAAAACAGGACTCTTATTGAAGCGACAAGAACAATGCTTGCGAAATCCAATCTTCCAGTAATGATTTGGAATGAAGCAATTTACGCAGCTTGTTATACTCTCAATCGTGTTTTAACAGTGAAGATGTTTGGAAAAACTTCTTATGAACTGTTGAATCGACGAAAGCCGAACTTAGAGTATCTAGAACCGTTTGGAGCCCCGTGTACAATGCTTAATCCTTCTGAGAAGTTCGCACCAAAGCTGAAGAAGGATTCTTTGTTGGATATGCAACCCCGCTCAAACGGGTTTTCAACAAACGAACTCGTCAGGTAGAGGAGTGGGCTAACGTTGAAGTTCAGCAGTATACTCAGAATGTACAGGGTAGCGGTCCAGACTGGATGTTTGATTACAAGGATTTCTTTGAATCATTCAATCTAGATAGCTTGGTTGAAGAGGCTGTATTACGATTATACTACGAGTGTGAAAACACAGTGACATCACCGTTGGTGCGTCCGATCACTGTAAACTCCCAAACTGCTTCTAATGATATCAATGCTCCTGCAGCTGAAGAAGAGGTATTTCAGGAAGCTTCCACAACTCTCAATTCATCAGAATCGGAAGATGATGATGATGTTACAAGTGAAGCTGTTACAGATATTGCTACAGAGACACCTCCAGTGAACCCAAATCCAAATGGTGCTTCATCATCAAACTTGGGTAATGATCTGGATTCGACAGAGAATTTGACTACTCAGACGGGAGTGCAAGTACCTGATTATCTTGAATCTCGGATACATCGGCTTCACCCGCTCGAGCAAGTTATTGGTGATCCTGGTAGCAGTGTGATGACGAGAGGTCAACTGAGGAATGCTAACTCACCAGAAAACCTTGGAGCTCTAGCCTTATATGCCAAAATTCAAAAATCAGGTTTTCAAAATCAGGTCGAGTCGCGGACATACAAGGATGCTCTTTTGGATGACGCTTGGGTAGAGGCTATGCAAGAGGAGTTATTATAATTTTAGAAACTGGGAGTGTGGACTCTGACAGATTTACCTCCAGGTCGGAAAAAGATTGGAACTAAATGGGTGTTTAAATGTAAGAAGGATGACAGAGGAGTGATTGTTAGGAACAAAGCTCGATTGGTCGTACAAGGCTGTCATCAAGTGGAAGGAATCGATTATAACGAGATTTATGCACCGATTGCACGCTTAGAAGCTATCCGCATGTTTTTGGCGTTTGCATCCTACAAGAAATTCAAGGTGTGTCAAATGGACGTTAAGAGCGCGTTTCTTTATGGTGTGGTCAAGGAAGAAGTTTACGTAGGTCAACCACCAGGCTTTGAGGATCCTATTCACCGGGATAAGGTCTACGTTCTAAACAAAGATCTCTATGGGTTGCACCAGGCTCCAAGGCAATGGTATGAGGAGCTGAGCACGTATCTTCTATCCAATGGATTTAAGCGAGGTTTGGTAGATTGCACACTGTTCACAAAACAAATAGGAGATGACTTGCTTCTTGTGCAAATTTATGTTGATGACATTATTTTTGGTTCTACTAATGAACTTTTATGCAGAGAACTCAAAAAAGTTATGCATGAAAAGTTTGAAATGAGTACGATGGGAGAGATGCAGTTTTTCCTAGGCTTGCAGGTGGATCAAAGACCAACGAGGATCTTTATTCACCAGACCAAATATTTTTCTGAAGTCTCGAGCCGATTCCAGATGGATGATTCAAAGCCGATGGATACCCCTATACAACCTAATCACGGGATTGGTGTTGACGCTAAGGGGGAGCTAGCTGATCCTTTTACATACAGAGCAATCGTCGGATCTCTGATGTACCTTACTGCATCCAGACCAGACATAATGTTGATAGGCTTCGTAGACCTATTACTGCGTGTCTGATACATACATATTAAACGAATTGTTGTGTGGATGAACTCCTCATGGGCATATGGTCTTAGTACCGTAATCTCGTTTGATAGGGTATTTGTACAAAATTCGGAGGTTTCGGGTCGTTATGTTATTAGTTATCTGGGGATAGCCTTTCTGATCTTCTGCTGTAAGTCATTACGGACCTAGATCAGACAGGGTGTCTTTATAAAAGATCTATCAAGCCAAATCCTAAAGTTACCGAATTGAGGAACTTTCAATGTATGACGATAATCAAAGATTAACTAATGCATCGTATCCAATCATTGATGCAAATCATGATTGATATTAGCCCTCAACCTGGTAGAGTACACAAGTTACTTTGTAGCATTGATTTGCTGACCTGTATACCTCTGTGCCTCATACCTTTTAAATTACAGATGACAAAAGCATAATCACGCGTTACAATGAGTCTTTGTGCATTTACTTCTTGATACGCGAGTATGTCGTGTGCGTGGGAACCACAGATAATTAAGTTTATACTATAAATAACCGTATCAGTCTAAAGCACTGCACAACAGTCTGCATGTGAGCTTATGTGGATCACAATGTTAGCAGTTGCCAGATCGCACATTGTCTTTAATGATAATAAATCAAAAGATCAACGGTGTGATCAGATTTCTCAATAACTGATATGATCCTCTTACCAGAAATCACAAAACATTTACTGTTTTATCTTTACGTTTCTGCATTTTACATTTCTCATCAAATATGCAAAACTCAAAAAGATTTTAGGTGTGTTTTTACAAAAAATTTAGCAAATCCAAAAGATTTTACATTTCTATCTTATTTTTGATAACCGATGGTGGTTGATGGTGATTTTCTAAAGCTTGATGGACTATTTGAGTTTTTGTCATCTTTAATTGTGAAATAATGAATGTCGGATGCTTAAAAGTTGAGAAAAATTTTGAACGGGACTTGATTTTGAGATTTGGTAAAAAGTTCAAAAATTCCAATTTTCATTCGCCCCTTCGATGGGTCGAATGTGGAATTTTTGCTACTCATTTGAACCTTTCAAACGGTCGAATGTGAGTGTTCTTATGACATTTTTACATTCGAACCATTTTTCTACATTCGAACCTTTAAATAGGGTCTAAGGTGGAAGAATTTTCACATTCGCCCTACTCGTTTGGTTGAATGTGGAGCCTATATATACCTTATCTGCACATTCGACTCTTATTCATTTTTTTTAAATTATGAGATTAAGGACCCTTGTTGCTCGTGTTTTAAAAATCCTATCATTGTGATCTCTGATTCTTGCTGATCATTTTAAGAGGTTATTTGCAGGTATTCATCCAGTAACAAAGTCAGAATCATCGATTCTTTGTTCGAACCCTAACATGACTCAAATAATGTTTTCTGACTTTGTGACAAGTGATGATAGGGATTTAGTGTTTAAGTGTTTTATGGGGAGAATATACAAAAATCCAGGGTTTAGCCATGTCAGATTAATTGATTGATTGTTTAAAAGTTTAAAACCCTAGATTTTAGGATAAAACACATAAACACTGAATAATAATTACAATTGTTGATTGGGAAAGGTTTATCGTCCATATTAGATTCTTTACAAATCAAAATGGCATGTTAAAACACTTTGAATCAAAATCTGCAATTTGAGAAGATGAACAGACACATTCGCCCAATTCAAAACGGTCGAAAGTGGCTTTTTGGTTGAATGTAGCTGTTCAAACAGTCGAAAGTAGAACAAAATGGTCGAATGTACACTTTTAAACACTGATTTTCACATTTGAACCTTATATTCCACATTCGAACCCCATTTTCTTCATTCGTACCTTCGATTGGTCGAATGTAGATCTTCAAAATAAAAATTTTATGTTTTGGTTATCTTGTCCGTTTTTAACGTGTTTTCTTGATTTGTTTTGTAGTTTAATCATGCCTGAACATCAGAGTACTAATATTCCGGCAGGATCTTCAGAAAAGGCAGCCGAGAAGAAACAAGTAGAAGATTTACCGTTTGAAGAAGCACACAACTGCTGTGCTTATTTGGGCGATCTGAAGAAACATACCGAATTCACCGGTATTGTTGAGTTTTTGAAGAGAAGCCGTGTGATTGTCGCTATTGCTACTCCTGCCATCATTTACAGAGATCATCGACAAGAATTCTGGACGAATGCCAGAATGGATTATTTGAACAACGAATATGCTATCATTAGTACGATTCAGGGGGAGTTTGTGATCATTTCTGAAGACGATATCAGCGAAGCATTGAAGCTGACAGATAAGAAGACTGATCCGAGAGTTCTTTCTTGGATTGAGCAGAGAAAGTGTTTCCTATGAATGAAGTATAATGGACCGATTACTGATGGTTCATTACACAAAGGAAAGTTGTGCCCGCAATTCAAGTATCTTGCTCACGTCATGTTACATGTTTTTAGATCATTGAGTGGAGGTTATTACATAATGAGAAAGAGTATTAGCTCTTTGATGGTTGCCCTGATCTTGAACAAGCCTTTCAACATATCTGGAATGATACTTGAACATATGCTGGAACCACTGAGAGGATTGAAGAATAAGAAGTTTTTGTAATATCTGAGATTCCTGCAAATGATCTTTGATGAAAAGTACAAGAATTTGAGAAGAGATCCTACTCAGATCGTTGTACAGTATCACATGAATCTGAATACATTAGTAAGAATGAAAGGTTATAAAGGCGTGCCAATGAATGAGAGACCACCAATGAAGAATTTATTTGGTCACCTGATCAATCCAGGTTATGAAGATCCAGGTACTGATAAAGCCAGGCATGCTAACAGTGATTCTGATGAAGACAATCCATTATGCCCTGTTGATCCTGAAGCAAAAAGGAAAAGGCAAGTAGTGAATGTTGGTGCAAAGAGTGGTAAAGGGAAAGGAAAAAAGAAAGAGGATGATGCAGAACCACCAAAGAAGATATCTAGGAGAAAAAAAGTGTTGCAAAGAAAGGTACACACTTAGTTGATGAAGAATCGATGGATTCAAAAGAGACACAGGTTGAAGAGAGATGGGATTCTGACAATGAGACTGTTAAGAGCACCACGCCCAAAGCTACTGTGGCTGGTGAGTCTGAAAGCCTAAACAAGTCTTTAGAAGAACGGAGGTTGAAAAGTCCGATTGCATTGGATGATATTGATAAAGGCTTAGGTTTGGGATCTGAAGATTTTGGAGGATCGCCAAAGACTGGAGAGAAATAGAAAAAGCCTATATACAAGAAGAAAGCAAAGGCTGATGAAATTGTAAAGCCAATGCAGAAAAGAGCTAAAGACATTGAGAACTTAATTGCAGGAAAGAAAGTGCCTACAATATGAAGCTCTAAATCTCCTATGACATCCCTAGTGGCAAAGAAATAGAAAACATCATCTGCTGCTGAGCAATCTGAACTGCCAACTAATGATTTTAATGTTGCTTTAGATAGAGTCTTGCAAAAACTGAAGAAACAAAAGACTCCAGTTGCTGAAGCATCAACACCAAAGGTTACTGTAGATAGTGATGTGATGAATGCAGTAAACCAGAAGCTTGCAGATATGATGAAAATCATTAATCAGCAACAAGCAGATATTGAGCAGTTAAGGAAGAATGACAAAAAGATGTTGGATGTTGTCGTATCTTCACAGGAAAATCAAGAAGGTTTGGAAGCTAAGATTAAACAACTTCAGGAAGAGAATCAGAAGTTATTATTACATGAGCAGAGAAATACTAGAAGGTATATTAATTTGAGACTTGAGAACAAAAAGCTGAAAGAAACCAACAAGAGCATGAATAATCTGATAAAAGATTTGTACTTGAAAGCTCCACAACTGAAAGCTGGAGAGGAAGATAAAGATCATGACCATCAGATGAAGAAGAAGATGATGATGAATTAGATGAGGATGTCGGTGATGCTCCTAAGAAGAAAGATGATGGTGATAATGATGGTTCAGGTGATAACTCAGGTGATGGTTATAGCTCTGCTGCTAGTGATGATGATGACGATGATGATGATTCTGACAAATATAAGTGTGAAAAGAGGGGATCAGGAAATGACGTAGGAGAATCTAGTTCGAAAGCTCCTGGTGGCACTACTGACGATGATAATATTTTCTTGAACCAGAAAATAAGAGCTTTATCTGAAGAAGATAAAAAGCTATATCGCCAGATGTTGACTGATAGAGTCTGGACGATAGAGATGACTGGTAGGTTTCCAGAAATATTTGAGTCAAATGATATGCGTTTTGAGCTTGAATATAATGATCCTGATCTAGAAGACGGAGAAGTTTCTGTGGTCGTGTCAAAAGAGATATTAGAAGGACTGGCTAAATAGGTTCGTAAATCTCTGGAAGAGTTGATGAGTGAGAACCAAATACCAAATATACTTGAGAAAGAAGCAGGTAATCACTCTGATGATAGAGATGTTCCAGTGTTTGAAGAGGTAGAAATGGAGGATATTACAAGTGAGGAATATCCAGAATACTTCAAGAATGATAAAGATTCTGGATTTCCTGAATTCTCTGACGAGTTATTGAGCCAGGCTGAGAAACTTGCTCGTGAGAAGAGTAAAAAGTTTGTTGAAGAAGTGTTTAAGAATTCAGACTGTTAGAAGCTGAAAATTGAACAATCTGATGATTTGAAAGAATTGTTGAGAAAACTTAAAGAAAAAGAATCTAACCGCCCTAAGACAGAAGTTCAAGGTAGTTTCTACCAATTCAACAACGAACTATTCAAAGGAAAAGCTCTCGGATGGAAGTATTTGAGACAGCTTAAGTGTGTCGCTGTGAAATGGGAGAAAGGAATTCAGTACCTCAACAGATTCCACGACATTAAGGACACTACCGTATTGGGCTGTTCGCGATATCTGCAGACATGAAATGTCAAGTGCTTCAGTAAACAACCATCTCGTTGGTTACTTTGCAGATCGCATGGCGAGGGAGAGTAGAACGAAATGGAATGTGTTTACCCCACAGTATCCTAAGAGAATTGTTCACAAGAAGGAGAAATATGAGATAACGGGGTTGCACAAGGTGACTTTGAAGTATAAACCACCAAAAGTGTTGAAGCATATTCCTTTGATGCAAATTCCACAACACTTTTCGAAAGATTTTATGTGGTGGTACTACGTCTGGAAGACTGCAGAGGCTATTATTGTTCTGAAGGATGGTTTGAAGGATTTTAAGAAGATTCATATTTTTGACCCGATGTGGTTGATAAATTGTTCGCACGAGGACATTATCATGCTATACTATAATCCGATTTACTGTGAAGAGAAAGACAACGAACAGGCGGCTAAATACCAACGTGTGGTATTCTTATGTTTTGCGTGGGATGTCAATGCGGGTTGTGATTACGATAAGAAACTGGGGAAGTTTGTTCAGATTCAGAATGTTGAAAAGAAGAAACCTAAGCAAACTCATGAATCAGTGATGACGAAAGAACAAAAGAAGCTATTGCATATCAAACTGATGAACAAGAGAATGGATGAAGACCGAAGGCTGGAGCAATTCAAGCAATAGTCGAAGGGGAGTTTGTAGATACACGGAAGTGCGACTAGTGCTATTGAATTGCGAATTCTAATATGTATTTCTGATTACGGACGGTCGAAGGTGGCTTATAAATGGTCGAAGGAAGAATTGTTTGGTCGAAGGAGGCTCTGGGAGGTCGAATGAAGATCTGTTTGTATATATGTCAAGATTCGCCCACTATGAATGGTCGAACCTGCACATTCGACCAAGTCAATTGGGCGAATGTGCAGGTCTATATAAGGCTGAACCATTTTTTGAATGTTAACTTTTGGTCATTTTGTTTCCCTCTCAGAGTGTGTTTCTCCCTAGGGTTTTTTTCAAGTCTGTAACTGGTTTATATCATTGTAAACAAGCTTTTAAAGTGTTAATGATTATGATTATGAATGAAATTAACATGTTTATGATGATTTGTGTGTTTTGCTAGTTTTATTATCATTTCATGATCAATTCAGGGATTCCGCATCTGAATTGAACTTGTTTGATCATATTCTTTGTTTGAATAGCCGATCCTATACGCATACACATATGATCTCGGCTGGCACTCCAAATCTTGTCAGGATGTTTCTCTTAATGAATGAAACCACTTCCTTATCCCTTATACAAATGCTTCAGCTTCGATCCATTTGAAAAATAATCAGTCATTATTAATATAAACACCTTTCCACCAGGAGCTACAGGTAACTTTCCTACTATATCCATTCCCCATTTCATGACTGGCCAAAGTAAAAAAAAATATCCAAAATTGAAAATACATAACAAGTCTTGAATGGAATTCTAATACATCAAAAAGCCAAACAAAGCATAAACTTCAAATTGTCTCCTCATGCTACCTCTCTAGACTTCAATCATCATTATTTCCTGTTGAGTTGTAAAAATGGGGGGGGGGGGGGGGTCAACTAGAAGTTGGTAAGAATACATAAGCCATGTCAAGCAATTAAGTTTAAGAATAAAAGTTTAGCAATTCAAATGTCTATCGTAAGTTTAAGTCTACATGAATAAACATGAAATGTTGAATGCACATAATCAAACCTCCGACTAGTTTAGGTCCATCCCGTCATCCACGGTTCACCATAATATTATGTTGGAACGATAACAATCACCCGCGCTCCCCATAAAAGATGGTCAACGAATCTAGGTGGGATTGTCAATCCAATAGATCTATTATTGGGTATCGCCGGCTTGGCCATAGCTAATGATTATGTATTGTTGAAACTTGTTGAAACGAGTCTAACTGTTGTTGTTGTCTAAATCATGAGGCATTAAAGTTTACAACTAGACTTGTATGTAGAATTGCTTAAGTATAATGTTGCAAGTATAAAGAATTGCATAAACATGGTTACGTAAACTCACATTGGCTAAGGTGAATTATCCTCCAAGTGTTGTGAATGTATGCGAGGCGAATCCCAAAGACTCAACAACGTAGCTAGTCCAAATTGAAGAAATAAAAACGAAAAAGAAAGAATATCAAGCTTCCGATTCGCCAATTACAAGAGCTTGTAATCAAAGCTTCAATTGTAGAAGTAATAGACTATAGAAGAAAGGTATGAGGGAAAGTTTAATCGGATTGAAACAATCGATTTAGAGGTGCAAAGTATAATGGGTCATAGGTGGGTTTTTATACTAGTTTTGGATTCAATTAGCCATTAAAATTGGTCAACACCATAAAGTAAGGTTTTATGATGAATTGACTATTTGACTAAGACTTTGACTGTTTGACTAAGACTTTGACTAATCAATTTAAGGAATGTGTTAAGTTTATTTTCTTCTGAAATACTACACAAGATGATAGTTGGCTCAGTTGGTTGTCACTGTGTGTTGGTTGGCTGTGGACGCGGGTTCGAGTCCCGGTCCACACAAATCTTTTTTTGGCAATTATTTCCCCAAAACTATATTATTCTAAATTCATAATATGATTATATAAGCCCGAAAGTGACTCGAAATATTTTTAAAACGTATAAAAGTGTCGAGATACAAATAATTATTAGTTTAAGGTATTTAAAACATATATTTTTTAAAACAATACATTCTTTTTATCAAAAAAAAAAATTAGGGGAAATTCGCGATGTTACAGTCTCCCCTACTTTTGGAAACTTCGTCCCGAAGTTATTAAAAACACAGGTTTGAGGTTGATTAGGTAGGAATTAAGGCAGCTGTGGTTTGGGTTAAGGCACGACATGAATTTATAGGTAATAGAATAATTTGTTTCAAATAATTTGGATAAGAGGTTTTAGATGTGAGTTTTAAGGATTGGATTAGGTTCGTCTGAAGTAGCAAGAAGCATAAGAATCTAGCAAAATACTAAACTTATGTTATAGGAATCTTATAAGAAATGCATGAATTGATTGGCTATATGAAAACCAAATGAACTACTAAAACCTTATTAGAATTTCACACTACCTTGACGTACCTGTAAATTCATGATTACGTTCCGGACCGCAATCACCAGTTTACCGTACATTAGGGTTTTGTGTCCTTCTATGACTCTAAACACACATGTAAGTAATGCAAAATAACCTTGTGATTGAATCGTTTACAATGTATCCAAAAATGAGTCCAACTGTTGAGTAGGAAAAAGACTTCTACCAGTCAGTGAGTAAGAACCTCTACCGATTGTTGAGCAGGTGTGATAGCCTCTACCAGTCGTTGAGCAGGTTGTAGGGCCTCTACCGACTGTTGAGCAGGCATGATGACCTCTACCAATCGTTGAGTAGGTTATTTGGTACTCAACTAACTGTTGAGCAAGTACTTCATCCTCTACCAGTTGTTTGATTAAGTGTACCAATTATTTCACACATAAATTGCAAATTGATAATATGTACATATAAACAATCAAGTATCAAGCATAGCATGCGAGTTGTAATAGTGTTGTCCTAGACAAGGTTAATGACTCTAGGTGTGTCTATAGCAAATAGTTTATATTCCATAATTTCTAGTATCAAATGTTTAAATATGGTAGATAATCAAATCCTCATGTATAACTAAGGATTAAGTTTGATGCAACACATAACCAAGTTTCAATAGATTGGTTATCATGGGTAACTAGTTCATGTTTGAGAAGGTGAAGGATATGAATTTAGTTCTTGAGAGGATGATGAAAAATCTTGACGCAGAATTAAAGTTGTGAGAGATAGTGAATGTGAAGATAGTTGATAAAGAGTTTATTTTATAGTAAGGAGATTATGTAGCAGTGTAAATTTTAGGGTTTGGATCAAAGGTTATAATCAAGTGTATAAGAAAACATGATTGTGGTATATGCCAAATATTGTAAAAATTTGAACAAGTTGAAAATCAGTGAGTGTCGATGGAGAATTTAGAGACTAGATATTATTCCTATGGATAAAAAAAATCTTATTTTCTAAATTGGTTTTATACATAAAGCAAAAGTTGTTAAATAGTACAAGCTAAGTGGGCTTTTGATTAAAATATTCCCGTTAGTTGGAGATTTCAAACATGACATTAGGTTTTGAAGATCAAGGTTCTATTAAGTGATTTTTAATAGTTTAAAGCATTATATAGAAAATTGTTTGTTACGTCAATAAACAAACAATTGAATTTAAGTTCGAGGACATCTTTTGACAAAAATATGTACTTTGTAAAGTTACTAGGTAATGAAAACACAACAGGATTTAGAAATCTTTAGTTTGTGCTAAGGTATGAGGTTATAGTTTTTAAAAATAAGTAACATGTGGAGAAATGAAATAATATGATTTGGGTAGGGTGTTGAATATTTAAAAGGTGTCTAAGATGGTAAGGTGAAGTGTGATTGTGAAATCCATAGATGGTTATGAAATGAGATTGATTTAAGCTGTAAAATTTTGAGATTTTAGAGCTTAGTTTAAGGAAAGTGAGTGTAATCATTTATTCATTAATTAAAACGAATAAACGAAAACGTTGACATATCAAAACTTCTAGATTCTAATAACATAGTGAAGACATGCTTTAGCCTATAAGTGAACACTCATCCCGAGAATTCCCAGGTAGGCATCCGGGTCCCTCGTCTGATTGGGATATATGCGCAATGCCAACCTAGACAGAAGACTCAGAATACAGGCGTTCACCCTTCCAGATTGCACGTGTTCATTATTAAAATTCTAGAACTTCGACGAGATCTCAAGGTGGTTCAGGCTAAACCTGAGGATTTGTCCTATTAGTCTAAGAGTAGATCCAGTGATGGAGAATAATCATCTTGTAGGGACTAGAGTGGGGATAAGAAGTAGGAGGGAGATAAAGAATAACAAGTAAAATGAGCAAATACTGGTTATAATCCTATGGTTATAGACTACATTATTTTTCTAATAACCTAATTCCCTATAACCATGGCTCTGATACCAATCTGTAACACCCCAACGGATGGCGGAAACATCGAGGTGTCACGTAAGAATGAGTATACAGTAGCACATGGTATTCAAGTTTAAATTTGAAATTTATTTAAAGTAAAAAAAAATATCCAATCACCCGCGCTCCCCATAAAAGATGGTCAACGAATCTAGGTGGGATTGTCAATCCAATAGATCTATTATTGAGTATCGCCGGCTTGGCCATAGCTAATGATTATGTATTGTTGAAACTTGTTGAAACGAGTCTAACTGTTGTTGTTGTCTAAATCATAAGGCATTATAGTTTACAACTAGACATGTATGTAGAATTGCTTAAGTATAATGTTGCAAGTATAAAGAATTGCATAAACATGGTTACGTAAACTCACATTGGCTAAGGTGAATTATCCTCTAAGTGTTGTGAATGTATGCGAGGCGAATCCCAAAGACTCAACAACGTAGCTAGTCCAAATTGAAGAAATAAAAACGAAAAAGAAAGAATATCAAGCTTCCAATTCGCCAATTACAAGAGCTTATAATCAAAGCTTCAATTGTAGAAGTAATAGATTATAGAAGAAAAGTATGAGGGAAAGTTTAATCGGATTGAAACAATCGATTTAGAGGTGCAAAAGTATAATGGGTCATAGGTGGGTTTTTATACTAGTTTTGGATTCAATTAGCCATTAAAATTGGTCAACACCATAAAGTAAGGTTTTATGATGAATTGACTATTTGACTAAGACTTTGACTGTTTGACTAAGACTTTGACTGTTTGACTAAGACTTTGACTGTTTGACCAAGACTTTGACTAATCAATTTAAGGAATGTGTTAAGTTTATTTTCTTCTGAAATACTACACAATATGATAGTTAACTCAGTTGGTTGTCACTGTGTGTTGGTTGGCTGTGGATGCGGGTTCGAGTCCCGGTCCAGACAAATCTTTTTTTGGCAATCATTTCCCTAAAACTATAGTATTCTAAATTCATAATATGATTATATAAGCCCGAATGTGACTCGAAATATTTTTAAAACGTACAAAAGTGTCGAGATACAAATAATTATTAGTTTAAGGTATTTAAAACATATATTGTTTAAAACAATACATTCTTTTTATCAAAAAAAAAAAATAGGGGAAATTCGCGATGTTACAAGCAGGTTGATGAAGGATGTTGCTATGTCTTTGACATGGAACACACTTTTGAGAATATTGCATGGCATCCTTCTTCATTGTAGGCCAATAGTATCCTGTTCTTAAGACCTTTGAGTAAAGAGATCTTCCTCCTGTATGGTTTTCACAATCTCCTTTGTGGATATCTTTGAGCACTTCATTTGCTTCTTCTTTGTTGAGACACCTTAAATATGGACCTGCAAGAGATTTTCTATACAAAATATTGTCTATAATAATGAATTTTGTTACCTTCATCTTGAAAGCCTTTGCACTTTCTCCTTCTGGAATGACATCTTCCTATAAATATTTTATTATAGGAGTCATCCAATAAGAGTCATCTTGAATCTGAGTAGCTAAAACAGTGTTATCCTCAGGATGCACCGTTTATCTTCAGGATGTTTAGTGATATCCTTAGGATGTGCTTCTTTATCCTTAGGATGCCACTCTTCAATTGCTGGTTTCAGGATGTGGATAATGGGAATCTTGGATCCTTCAGGTAGATTTAAGGAAGATCCCAGATTTGCCAAAGCATCAGCCTCAACATTTTCTTCTCTAGGTACATGTGTTAGTGAAAATTCTACAAAGGAAGTTGATAAATTTTTAACTTTTTCGAGATAAAGAGCTAATTTTTGACCCTTTACTGCATAAGATCCATTAAAATGATTAACAATCAACAAAGAATCAACAAATACTTCTATATTAATAATATGCATGTCTCTAGCAAGTTGCAAACTAGCAATGAGAGCTTAATATTCTGCCTCATTATTGGTTGTCTAAAATGCACATCTAATAACATGGGGTATTTTGTCCCCTTGTGGTAATTTTAGTAGTATTCCTAAACCAGTTCCTTTTGCATTTGAAGCACCATCAGTATATAAAATCCATTTTCCTAAGTTTTCGTTTAATTGTTGTACTTCAGATTCTACTTCACTCAGGATGTCACTACTGAAATCAGCCACAAAATCTGCTAGAGCCTGAGATTTGATTGCATTTCTAGGCTCGTATACTAAGTCAAAGGCACTTAATTTTACTGACCATTTAGCCATTCTACCTAACATCTTTGGTTTTCTAAGTACATTTTTAATGGGTAGTTAGTTTGTACGTGTATCCTATGTGTTTCGAAATAATGCCTTAACTTAGTAAACAGAATACCTGGTCTTAGCATCTAGTAGAGTTTTACTTACATAGTAGATAGGATGTTGTTCCCCCTTGAAATCTCTTACCAATAGCATTCCCAGAAACTGCAAGGTATAACTTTAGAGGTTCTCCATCCTCAGGTTTCATCAAGAGTGGAGCTGCTGCTAGATATTCCTTCAGCTTCTTCAATGCTTCCTCATGTTTCTGTCCCCAGTCAAATTTATTATTTTCCCTCAGGATATCATAGAATTCCTTACACTTCTCTGAAAATTTCGAAATGAATCTGTTTAAGGCTACTATCCTGCCTGTCAGCCTTTGTACATCCTTGATATTTTTTGGGGTTTTGAGATCAAGGATGGCTTTTATTTGTTCGGGGCAGGCTTCTATCCCTCTTTTAGTAACTAGATATCCCATAAATTTTCCAGCACCGACTTCAAAGTGACACTTTGATGGATTCAACTTCATATTGTAGGCGTCCAGGATGTCAAATGCTTCCTTAAGATCTTGAAGATGATTCTATGCTATTTTGGTAGGTTGCACCTACATTTTTTTAATACAAATGGCATAGCTATATAACAATATATACCTGATGGGGTCATGAATGCTGTGTCATCTTGATCGTCTGTTCCATTTGAATTTATTGGAATCCTGTGGATGCATCCATGAATGTTAGTATTTCGTGGCCTGCTGTAGCATCCACCATTGAATCTATATGTGATAATGGGAATGGGTCCTTAGGTCAGGCTTTATTGAGGTCTGTATAGTCTATACACACTCTCCATTTCCCGTTTTTCTTTTGAACCACCACCACGTTGTCAAGCCATCTTGGAAATTTACTTCCCTTATCATCTTTGATTTAAGGAGCCTATCCATTTCTTCTTGTATGATGATATTTCGTTCCGGAGCAAACTTTCTTCTTTTCTGCTGGATGGGTTTGAAGCTCTTATCAATCCCAAACTTATGGGTAATGACATCCTTAGAGATGCCGGTCATATGTTCATGCTTCCATGCAAAAGGTAGACATCCTACGTTTAAGAAATGAAATTAGTGATTGTTCTATGTCATGAGGAATATTCTTACCAATTAGCACAGTAATATCCTTGTTATTGTCATCAAGGCAAACAGCCTTCACATCCTGCTTAGGATGTGCCTTGACATCTTGAGGATGGCACTATGCATCCTTCTGTAATTGCTACGCTTGATGTGATGAAGCCTTCATAGATGTTGTATAACAATCCTTGGCTTCTTGTTGATCACTATTGACTTTGACAACTCCCAAAGGTGTAGGTAACTTTATACACTGGTGATATGTTGATGGAACTGCCTTCATGTCATGTATCCAGGGTCTCCCCAAGATGACATTATAGCAGGATAGGGAATCTATCACACAAAATCTTTAGATAGAATTTACTCCTTCTACATATACTGGTAGCTTGATGTCCCTATTGTACTCTTAGTAGGGCTGGCAATTTAGACACGAACACGATAACCCGACACGAACCTACACGAATTTAACAAGTTTCGTGTTTGGCTTTAACACGTTTCGTGTCTATAATAGGTCGACACGTTAAGACCTGTTTATTTTTGTGTCGTGTTCGTGTTTACATGTTTCGTGTTCGTGTCTTATCGTGTACGTGTCTTAACAGGTCTTATCGTGTCTTATCATGTTTCTTATCGTGTCTTATCGTGTCTTATCGTGTCTTGTCGTGTCTTATCGTGTCTTGTCGTGTTAACTTATTTTACTAGGTGTTCCTTATCGTGTGTTATCGTGTTAACCTGTTATACACAGGTTCGTGTTCGTGTTTGAAAAAAATTACACGATTAGATTTCGTGTCGTGTTCGTGTTTACAAGTTTCATGTTCGTGTTTTAACAGGTTCGTGTCTTAACAGGTTCGTGTAACCTGTTATGCCAGCCCTAACTCTTATTTTGTCCACTGAAGCCTACTAAAACTGAAGATCTGGAAACTATTTCAGATTCCGGGATATTCATTCATCTCAAAGCTTCTAGTTGGATTATGTTCACCGAGCTCCCACCATCTACAAGGATTATGCGAACAAAGTGATTAGCAATATGTAAAGTTATTACTAAACCATCATGATGATGGTCAAGGATATTTTCTCTATCTTCTTTCTCAAAGCTGATCACTTTAGAGGTCATCAGGATAGTTGTTCTTGTGGGTCTCTCTCCTTTTTCTGATTTATTTTCTCTTGCATGCCTTTTAGCAGCTGAATATGAGGTTCCACAAATATCTGAACCTCCTGAAATAAAATTAATAATACCAGCATCCTTAGGTGGGGATGCTGCTCTTTCTGGGATGGTGACATCCTTAGCTCTTGACTTCTTTTTGCCTAGAAGATCTTTGAGGTGACCCTTGCTAAGAAGATATGCAATCTCCTTCCTTAAGGCAATACAATCTTCAGTGATGTGGCCAAAGTCTTCGTGAAGGGCACACCACTTCGATTTGTCATTCCAAGCTGCTTTGTTATCCTTTTTTGGCCACCTTGCTTTATCCCCAAGGTCCTTCATGGCATACATTAAACCTGTAATATCCACAGAAAAACAGTAATCTGATAACTTAGGACATTCATCCTCATCGTCATCCTCTACCACATTGACCTTTTTATTATCAGGTCTGGCATACGGTTTATGCCTGTTTGGCTCGTATGTGGGAGTGGATTTTTGATTAGGATGGTTATATCTTGAGGATGATTCCATCCTTTCTTGGATTTTCTTATCATCCTCAAGTCGGATGAACCTTAGAGTCCTGCTTCTGACTTCATCCAAGTTTCTATAAGGATTCATCACCAATTCTTGGTAGAATGGTGAATCTCTTTGCAGCCCCATCTTGAATGCTTGTACCGCCGTTGTGACATCCAAGTTCAGGATGTCGAGTGCTTCTTTTCCAAGCCTCGTAATATATTCTCTTAATAATTCCCCCAGTGGTTGAGTTACCCTGTATAGGTCACTTGTCAAACGTTCGAATGTTCGACTGCAAGAAAACTGGTTATTAAATATATTAATCAAGTGTGCAAAAGAAGTAATTGAGTATGGAGGAACACTTAGGAGCCATTTCAAGGCTGGACCTATGAGAGTTGAACCAAATCCTTTGCATAGACATGCTTCCTTGAGGTTTGCAGGAATTGCATTTATCTCCATCCTTTCTCTATATTGAGCTACATGCTCCTCAGGATCTGTAGATCCATCATATAGCTTCATGCTAGGAGTTTGAAACCGTTTAGGGATCTCTGCATCACATATAGGAGGTGCAAACCGAGACACCCTATGAGATTCCGAGGATACTTCAGGGATAGGTTGTACTATCCCTGGTATGCTTGACACGATATCCTTGATTTTTTGTAGCTCCCTTGCTAGTTGTGGACTTATACCCGTATCCTGCAAAGAAGCAACATCATTAGCAGTATAAGTACTAGAACTTAAATTGTTACCGTTATTGTTGTATCCTTGGGATGGCACAGGTGCATATCTTGGATCCCTAGGGGTTGTCATCCTCGGTGTAGTAATTATTTCAGGAGCAGAAAGTCTAGTTCTCATGGTGATAAAATCTCCTTGATGCATGCCTCCAGAGATACTAGAATTGAAATCTAATGCTCTGGGTTGCAATGGTGTCCCTAGGTCTTCACTTGTCCTTCTTGAGGATGACTTGAGAGCTTGTATCTCTCTTATCAACATCTAGTTTGTATCTTGTTGTTGATGTATCGAGTCTTTCATCAATGCAAACATAGAAAGGAGTTCATCATTTCACATAAAAATAGGAGGAGTAGATCCAGATGTTCCTATTGATGGTCTAGGTGGTATTTGAGAAGTAGAACTTCTTGGAAATGCAGGTGGAGGTGGCAATGTAGTGTTTTTGGCAGAGGTTGTGGATGGCATGGTTGAGGAAACAAATTTTTGTGAGGAAAACATAGCTGTCAAAATTCTGTAAAGTAAGTTGTTTTGGAAAAAGGTTTTCAATAAAGTTCTTTGTTAAAATAACACTACTTGCCCCACGATGGGCAGCAAATTGTTTTGGTCAAAAATTATCTACTAAAAATAATCTTGTTTTCCAAATTAGTTAAAGTGAGGTAGAGTGCTAGTTTGATAAAAACTATGTGTTATTTTCAGGATGGTGACTTGTTAATATAAATATGCTATTATTTGGCAACTATGCTCGGGATGATGATGTGAAAATTGAGGATGAGCAGTTGTATCTTGAGGATGCAACTATCATACAAAAATGTGAATTAAGCTAAGATAAGCAAATGTAAGTAAAATTCTATAAGAAGACGACACTCGATGTACGAGGAAAGCCCTTGATCAATGATAGATTGCCGGCATAAAACCTCGGGAGGAGACTAGGCCCCTGCCTTATTTGTTAATATTAAAATGGTAAAATGGGTTACAACTTTGGATGAATGAGTGGACGAGTGATTTAATGTTACAATAATTCGTGAGTGTTCTCAGTAGTTGAGAGTGTGTGTGTAGCTATAGTGAAAGCAATGTGTCCCATCTCGTCCATCATTCCCATTTATATAGTACAAGAAAGTAAATAAAGTATCCCACAATATCCGCTATGTAGTTAAGCTTCTTCATTATATTAAGGTGAATGTTGGAAGTGTTTCAACTGAACATAGTCGTTGCTTCAGCTGTTTTCATATTCTTCACCGGTATTTAATGAATGACAGTTACATCTTTGACATCATCTTGAATCTTTGCCTTTGGTTGATATAAGTTACTCTTCGATCTTTGACTCCTTTGACCGAACGTTATAACATAGATGTTGGAATGTGCTTTCGTATCCATATTATAACATAATTGTACCTGCAATCATATATAAAAAAGGTAATTCGTTAGTCTATTTTCGAGATGCACACATGTTGAAACATTGCTACATCCTGAAGTCAGTTGGCTCCTTTAGCATCCTGAGGATACTACACCAGGGATGAGAGGTAAAATCATCCTGAGGATTTTCCCCACCAACAAACCTCTTTCCATCAGGAGCTTTGGGTAGCTTTCCTACTATATCCATTCCCCATTTCATGAAGGGCCATGGTGAGATAATAGGGTGTAAAGGTTCAGCAGGCTGGTGAAGGATGTTGCTATGTCTTTGACATGGATCACACTTTTGGGAATATGACATGGCATCCTTCTTCACGGTTGGCCAGTAGTATCCTATCCTTAGAGTCTTCGAGTAAAGAGATCTTCCTCCTGTGTGGTTTCCGAAATCTCCTTCATAGATGTCCTTAAGAACTTTATTTGCTTCTTCGTTGTTGAGACACCTCAAATATGGATCTGCAAGGGATTTTCTATACAAAATATTGTCTATAATAGTGAATTTCGATACCTTCATCCTCAAAGCTTTTGCAATTTCTCCATCAGGGATGACATCTTCTTGTAAATATTTTATTATAGGAGTCATCCAGGATAAATCATCTTGAACCTGAGTGGTTATAACAGTGCTGTTTAATGTTATCCTCAGGATGTGCTTTGCCATCCTCAGGATCCCACTCTTCAATTGCTGGCTTCAGGAGGTGGATAATGAGAATCTTGGATCCTTCAGGTAAATTTAAAGAAGATCCTAGATTTGCCAATGCATCAGCTTCAGCATTTTCTTCCCTAGGTACCTGTGTTAGTGTGAATTCTACAAAAGAAGTTGATAATCTTTTAACTATCTCAGGATAAATAACTAATTTTTGACCTTCTACTACATGAGATCCATTAAAATGGTTAGTAATCAATGGGGAATCAACAAATACTTCTAAATTTGAAATATGCATATCCTTAGCAAGTTGTAAACCAGCAATGAGAGCTTCATATTCTGCCTCATTATTGGTTGTTTGAAATGAACATCTAATAGCATGGGGTATTATGTCCCCTTGTGGCGATTTTAGTAGTAATCCTAACCCACTTAGGATGTCACTACTGAAGTCAGCCACAAAATCTGCTAGAGCCTGTGATTTGATTGCATTTCTAGGTTCATATACCAAGTCAAAGGCACTTAATTTTACTGATCATTTTGCGATTCTTACTGACATTTCTGGTTTTTTAAGAACATTTTTAATAGGGTAATTAGTTTGAACATGTATCCTATGTGTTTCAAAATAATGCCTTAACTTGGTAGATGCCATTATCAAAGCTAAAATGAGTTTTTCAAGATGTGAATACCTGGTTTCAGCATCTAATAGAGTTTTACTTACATAGTAGATAGGATGTTGTTGCCCTTCAAAATCCTTTACCAAAACTGCACTTATTGCATTTCCACAAAATGCAAGGTATAGCTTGAGAGGTTCACCATCCTCAGGTTTCATTAGGAGTGGAGCTGCTGCAAGATATTCCTCCAGCTTCTTCAATGCATCCTCATGCTTCTGTCCCCAGTCAAATTTGTTGTTCTTTTTCTGGATATCATAGAACTCCTTGCATTTTTCTGAGGACTTCGAGATGAATCTATTCAGAGCAGCTATCCTGCCAGTTAATCTTTGTACATCCTTGACATTTGTTGGGGATTTGAGGTCAAGGATGGCTTTTATTTGTTCTGGACTGTCTTCTATCCCTCTTTTAGTTACTAGATATCCAAGAAACTTTCGAGCACCAACTCCAAAGTGACATTTGGCTGGATTTAACTTTATATTGTAGGCATCCAGGATGTCAAATGCTTCTTTGAGATCCTAAAGATAGTTCTCTGCCTTCTTGAATTTAACCACCATGTCGTCAATGTACACCTCCATTGTGTCCCCAATCTTTTCTTTAAACATCATATTCAATAGCCTTTGGTATGTTGAACCTGCATTTTTTTAGTCCAAATGGCATAGCTATATAATAATAAATAGTTGATGGGGTCATGTATGCAGTATCCTCTTGGTCGTCGGGTTCCATTTGGATTTGTTGAAATCCCGAGGATGCATCCATGAATGTTAACATCTCATGGCCTGCTGTGGCATCCACCAGGGAATCTATGTGTGGTAGTCGAAATGGGTCTTTAGGACAAGCTTTGTTGAGGTCTGTGTAGTCTACACATACTTTCCATTTCCCATTTTTCTTCTGTACCACCACAAGTTTTCCAACCATCTTGGGAATTTAACTTACCTTATCATCTTGGATTTTAGTAGTCTGTCCACCTCTTCTTGGATTATGGCAATCCTCTCAGGTGCAAACTTCCTTCGTTCTACTGGATAGGCTTGAAACTTTTGTCAATCCCAAGCTTATGAGTGATGACATCTTTAGAGATGCCAGCCATATCTTCATGCTTCCATGTAAATGTGGACATCTTGCATTTTAAAATTGAAACTGGAGATTTTTCAATGTCATTAGGGATGTTCTTACCGATCTACATAGTGATATCCTTATTATTGACATTGAGGCAAACAACCTTTACATCCTGGCCAGGATGTGCTTTGACATCCTAAGGATGGCACTGTGCATCCTTCTGTAATTGCTATGCTTGTCTTGACGAAGCCTTTATCAATGTTGTATAGCAATCCTTGGCTTCTTGTTGATCACTGTTTACTTTGACGACTCCCCATGGCGTTGGTAGCTTCACACATTGGTGATATATTGAAGGAACCGCCTTCATGTTATGTATCCAAGGTCTTCCCAGGATTACATTGTAGCAGGATAAAGAGTCTATTACACAAAATCTTTGGATAGCGTTTACCCCCTCTATATATACTGGTAGTTTTATATCACCTACTGTGATCTTGGTTTCTCCACTGAAACCAACCAAGACTAATGATCTAGAAACTATTTCAGTTTCTAGGATAATCATCCTCTTGAGAGCTTCTAGCAGGATTATGTTAACTGAGATCCGATCATCTACAAGTATCCTGCGAACAAAATGATTAGCAATATATAAAGTTATAACTAAACCATCATGGTGAGGGCCAAGGATATTCTCTCGATCTTCTTCTTCAAAGCTGATCACTTTTGAAGTTGTCAGGATGGTAGTCTTTGTGGGTCTTTCTCCTTTTTCTGATTTCATCTCTCTTGCATGCCTTTTAGCAGCTGATTAAGATGTTCCACAAATGTCTGAACCTCCTTAAATAAATTTAATTATAGCAAAATCCTTAGGAGGTGATGTTGTTCTTTCTGGGATGGTAGTCCCATCCAGAACCTTCGGCTTCTTTTTGCCTAAGAGATCTTTAAGATGACCCTTGCTTAGAAGATATTCTATTTCCTTTCTCAACGCAATGCAATCTTCAATGATGTGACCAAAATCTTCATGGAAGGTACACCAATTGGATTTTTCCTTCCATCCTGACTTGTTATCCTTTTTTGGCCACCTTGCCTTGTCCCCTAGATCCTTCAGCGCGTACATTAGTCCTGTTACAACCACAGAAAAATAGTAATCTGCTAATTTAGGACAGTCATCCTCAACCACATTGACCTTTTTATTATAAGGTCTAGCATATGGTTTATGGTTATAAGGTTCATATATGGGAGTGGATTTTAGATTAGGGTGGTTGTATCTTGTGGATACTTCTATCCTCTCTTGTATCTTCTTATCATCCAGTTAGATGAACCATAGAGCCATGTTTCTGAATTCATCCAAATTCCTGCAAGGATTCATCACCGATTATTGGTAGAAAGGTGAATCTCTTTGCAGCCCCATCTTGAATGCCTGCACTGTTGTTGTGACATTCAAGTTAGGGATGTCAAGTGCTTCCTTTCCGAACCTAGTGATGTATTCTCTTAGTGATTCTCACTGTGGCTGAGTTACCCTGTACAAGTCACTTGTTAAACGTTCAAACGTTCGACTATAAGAAAATTGATTATTAAACATGTTAATCAAATGTGCAAAAGAAGTAATAGAATAGGGAGGAACACTTAGGCACCATTTTAAGAGTGGACCAGTGAGGGTGGACCAGTAGGGATTGAGTTTATTTCCATCCTTTCCCTGTATTGTGCCACATGCTCTTCAGGATCTGTGGATCCATCATAAAGCTTCATGCTTTGAGTTTGAAATCTCTTTGGAATCTTTGCATCACATATAGGAGGTGCAGAACGAGACACCCTGTGACATGCCGAGGATACTTCGGGGATAGGTTGTGTTATCCCTAGTACACTTGATACCATATCCTTGATCTTTTGAAGCTCCCTTGCCAATTGTGGGCTTATACCTGTATCTTGCAAAGAAGCAACATCATTAGTAGCAAAAGTAATTGAACTTAAATTGTTACCATTATTGTTATATCCTTGGGATGGCCCAGGTGTATATCCTGGATCCCTGGTCGTTGTCATTCTGGGTTTTGTGGTAGCTTCAGGAGCAAAGAATCCAGTGCTCATGGGGATGAAATCTCCTTGATGAACTCCCCCAGAGATGACAAAATTTGAAATCCAACACCCTAGGTTGTAATGGTGTCCCCATGTCCTTAGTTGGCCTCCTTGAGGATGTTTTGAGAGATTGTATCTCTCTTATCAGCATCCGGTTTGTGTCCTGCTATTGGTGTATTTGATCCTTCATCAATGCAAACATGGAAAGGAGATCATCATTTGACACAAAAAAAGGAGGAATGGATCCATATGTCCCTATTGCTGGTCTAGGTGGGATTTGAGAATTAGAACTTTTTGAAAATGCAGGTGGGGGTGGCAGTGTTGCATTTCTAGTAGAGGTTGAAGATGGCATGGATGAGGAAATAGATTTTTGTGAGGAAGACAGTTGTCAAAATCTGTAAAATGAATTAATTGAGAAAGAGTTTTAACAAAGTTTTTTGTTAGAATAGCACCACTTGCCCCACGGTAGGTGCCATATTGTTTTGGTCAAAAATTACTTGCTAGAAATAACTCTGTTTTCCAAATTAGTAAAAGTGAGGTAGAGTGCTATTAGTGTTTGAATATGCTTAAACTCCAGTTTAATTCTGAAAATAATGTATCAAGATGTTAAAGAGACAAATATATGACAACTATGCTCAGGATGGCAAAGGTAATTTTGAGGATGGATAGTTATATCCTGAGGAAGTAACTGTCTGACAATATGATGTAATAAGCAAAAATCAGGTGAATGTGATGTGTCCTATACTCATCGATCATCCCCTTATATATAGTTACACGAAAGTAAATAGAAGATCCCACATAATCCGCTACTTAGTTAAGTTCTTTGATGACATCAAGTGACCATTGTGGTTGTTTCATCTGAATATAGTCGTTGTAGCAACGGTTTCCATATTCTTCGCCTATTTTTAATGCTTTTCAGTTACAAGTTTGACTCCTTCTTTGAGCTTGGACTTGTCTTTGTGTGTAACTCTCTTATCCTTGACTTCTTTGACCGAGTATAGCAATATAGACGTTGGTGAAGAGTTTTGAGTCTATAATATTGGTCGATTGTACGTGCATTAATGTCATAGAAAAATAATCTGTTAGTTCATCCTCAGGATGTGCACATTCCAAAACATAGTTACATCCTGAAGTCTGTTAAGTCCTTCTGCATCCTGAGGATGCTATGCCAAGAATATGAGGTAAGATCATCCTGAGGATTTTCACCACCAACACTTATATCAGCTTCTTCAGTATTTGTCTTCTTTTTCTATAGTAGTTTCCATACTTAGCAAAATATGCAGAGAGGAATTAGACTAAGGTTCAAACTAGCTTGTCAATCCTCTTTGATCCAACAATCTCCCCCAGGATTGATGAAGCCAAAACCTTATTTAATCTTTATTTAATATTATCTCTTCTTCTGCAATCAAGAATTCTCCATATTTCTTTCACCATGGATATCTTGAGTTGGTTAACTTTTTTTCTAGTGAGAAGTGGTCCTTGTTCTGGTTCATGATACTAAACAGTTAGAAGATCTTCTGTTGAAAGGTTGTTCAGCTCATGCTTGTGATGTATAACCTTGTAAGAACAATATTCTCTTTCTAGAACAATAGCATCTGATCTGTGGATGAAGGACCATTTCACTATCTTGGACTTGGACCTATCAAACTCTATTTTGTAGGGTATGATACCCCGTTCTTGGTTTATGTTAACACGTATAGGACCGATACTACATCACCAATCGCTCCTGATTATCTCCACAAGACATCAAACCGAATATATAAAACGATATATAATATATGTGTAAAGCCAAGAATCTTACTTTATTGATTGATAAAACAAGTAGGCATAGATTCTTCATACATACACACATACATACGTTGTTGAATGGGACGCCGACCTGAGGTGAGCTCAACCTCAGGCCAACCTGGACTAGACTGCCCACAGTAGTCTTCTCCTAGAGACTGTTGCAACTCACTCTCGAAAACCCTAAACCCTTACACAAATATATATAGGCTAACTAATTAACTAAACTTGGGCTGGGCCTCAGGCATGTCGCCTAGGCTACCACAATTGCCACTATTCTAGTTCTATTAGACTAAGCCCATTCAAGTTGCATAGCCACGGTCACAAATGCACCAACAAACTCCCCCTTGACCGTTGCTATCAACTCTGACAAACACTGATAATCATCAGTCACAAAACATGCACTAACAAACTCCCCCTTGACTGATGATTCCAGTTCTTCTCTGATAAGACTTGATCTTCGTCTCCCAATCAGCTGTGTCTGACTCTGTCTGATATCTTCACAATCCACCGAATACCCGAAACCTTTCACATCCATTCTCCCAATCAATGTATGTCTATCCAAATTACTTTTATATCCACCATAATATGCATCTTTCCTCCTATGAAGAATTTACGCCTAATTAATAAAGGACCCAAGTAACCGGCATATGATAAGGTTCAATCTTCAACTAATCAGTAATGAACATCCAGCTTCATTGCAAAAATACTTCAACAAACTCTCGCACATCTAATTTTTCAGAGAACAATGCTCTAATAATTTTGCCAAAGAAATAATTATCTCCCCAATTTTCTCTGCAAAATATTACTACATTGACGTGTATATTTTTGGTTTCCCCCATTCACAACCCAAAACTCTCGACCCACATAAAACAAATATCTGACGCTTCTCATTGTTTTTCTCCCCACCGAATTTGTGCACCACTTAAACATTCAAAATAAATATTCCATTTCAAGCATTAATGATTCATTAAAAAAAGATCCATCATTCCACGTCCCTCCAATACAAATCGGTATAGCCTATTATAATAATTCGGCGTATTATCATTTAATTCAAATAACTGAATACCCAGCGGCCCAATTTTTATTTATACTCGGCCCTTTAAACAAACAAATTTTCGGCCCACAAGAATTTTCGAAAATCTAATTATCTTGGCGCCTAGGTTTATATCTTCCTTCCATATCTATATTTTGGAAACAAATCCCATCAAATCCTCAAAATTCAAACCCTCAGAATATCATTCCAAACTAATGTGCACATAATAAGGAATGCATTCACAACAATTAATAAGATCCAAATTCTTGTGGAACAAAACCGGAACCCAAAAAAAAAAAAAACATAAACCATTCCAATCGAAGTGCATCATCTAATCATTCCTCATACAAACATCCATCCATGAAGATCCATATAATTACACTTCCGTAGAACACCTCAAGAACATCGATCAAACCAATATTTTTTTTTTTACCCAAACTAACCTGTTGCGAACCACAAATACTACTCGGTATCACGTCTTCTATGAGTTTTAGCGGAAATAAAACTCAAAATCAAAAGCAATAGTGAATCGAGAGGAGGTTAGACCTACCGATTCGTAACCATGCTCTGAGACCACTGTTAACACGTGTAGCATCGATACTACATCACCAATCGCGCCTGATTATCTCCACAAGACATCAAACCGAATATATAAAACGATATATAATATATGTGTAAAGCCAAGAATCTTACTTTATTGATTGATAAAACAAGTAGGCATAGATTCTTCATACATACACACACATACGTTGTTGAATGGGGCGCCGGCCTGAGGTGAGCTCAACCTCAGGCCAACCTAGACTAGACCACACACAGTAGTCTTCTCCTAGAGACTGTTGCAACTATCTCTCGAAAACCCTAAACCCTTACACAAATGATTTACAGTCTTGTATAAAAGTTTCATTTGTTTGTTGTTTGATCTGCAATCCCAAAAAGTACTGCAGTTCTCCCATGGTACTCATCTCAAATTTAGATTACATGAGTTTCTTAAATTCATCACACAATTTGGTGCTTATTGAACCAAAAATGATACCATCAACATAAATTTGAAGAAGAAGGATGTGACTTCCAACATGCTTTATGAAAAGTGTTTTATCAATGGAGCCTCTTGTGAATTGATTTTCAATAAAAAAAATGTGGAAAGTTTGTTATACCAAGCTCTTGGAGCCTGTTTTAGCCCATATGGAGCTTTGTCAAGTTTATACACCCAATCAGGATGAGCAGGATCCTCACATCCAGGTGGTTGATAAACATACACTTCCTCATTTATTTTGCCATATAATATGCACTTTTTACATCAATTTGAAAAACTTTGATTTTGTTGGAAATTGCATATGCCAAAAGTAACCTGATGGCTTCAAGCCTTACTACTGGTGCAAAGGTTTCATCATAATTAATTCCCCCTTCTTGGGAAAAACCTTGGACCACCAGTCTTGCCTTGTTCTTGATGATTAAACCAGATTCATCTTGTTTATTCCTAAAAACCCATCTTGTGCCAATTGGTAGCTTGTTGGGAGGTAAGGGACAAATTTCCTAGACCTATTGCTTTTTGAATTACAACAACTCATCTTGCATAGTTTCAACCCAATTGTTGTCTTTAAGGGCTTTCTGGTATTTATTTGGTTCCAATTGTGACATAAAGGCAGTGTAAAAGTAGAAGTAGGAAAGCTGATTTCTTGTAAGTAACCCTGAAGCTATATCACCCAGGATTTGTTCCAATGGATGATCTCTGTGTTCTATCACTTGTTCTTATGTTTGAACAATGGGCTCTTGAACTTCTTCAAACAAACCACTGAGGTTAATGAGGTCTTATTCAGTTGTTTGGACTGAATTAGAAGTTTTAGGAGCAACATCAGAAGTTTAAGCTTCTGAATTAGTAGTTGTTTGGTTTGTTGAATCAAAAGTTTCTCAAACTTCTGATGGTTTAGGAGTTGATTTGCAGATTGCATTTGGAGTCCACGAAGGAGGACCATCATCAAACCCTTGATCACCATAATAAGTTGGTTTAGATGAAGTGATTACAGTCTTTTCAGGTCCAAAATTAAAGCTGTCAAGGTCAAAGAGTTTAGCAGGATGTGCTGGAATAAGTGTATGTTTTGACTGATTGAACTTGACATTCAGTATTTCTTCAACAATCTTGGTTCTTGAATTGAATACCTTGTAAGCATTCCTTGTGGGAGAATAACCAAGAAAGTAACCTGAATCAACTTTAGCAGCAAACATTGAAATGGAGTCCTTGATGTTTAGAATAAAACACTGACATCCAAAAGCCCTAAAAAAGAGATAAGGGGCTTGATGCTATGAAGAACTTCAGAAGCAGTTTTGGAATGTCTTTTGTTGATAAGGACACTATTCTGAACATAACAAGCTGTATTAACTACTTCAGCCTAGAAATAAATTGGTAGGCCTAAATCAGCTAACATTGTTCTTGCTGCTTCAATCAATGTTTCTACAACACCATTTTGTTTAGGAGTTCTGGGAATGCTAAGCTGTCTAACAATTCCTTTAGACAGACATAATTCATCCAGAGTTTTGTTATTGAACTTTCTCCCATTGTCACTTCTGATGACTTTGATAGAGAGAGTATTGTTTCTCTACTTGTAGAATGAAGAATTTAATAATTCCAACTGCCTCATTCTTGTAAAATAAGAAGAAGACCCACGTGAATATTGAGTACTCATCAATGATGACCAAGCAGTACTTCTTCTTATCAAGGCTCATGATTTTGACTGGCCCAAATAAGTCCATATGTAGTAGTTAAAGACATGCAGTTGTTTTTGATTCTTCAATAGACTTATATGAGGACTTATGCTGTTTTCCCTTAAGACAGGAAACACAGTGTTCTTTACACTGACATTCCTTCAAGGGTAAACCTTTGACCAAACCCATTTTTGTGACATTGTTTATGGTTTTAAAGTTCACATGGCCAAGTCTCATATGCCAAAGGTTTGTTTCAGAAGTTGATGCCTTTGAGAAGAAACTGGCAGTGTTGTTCAATACTTTGTCTTTTTTTAATGTCCACTACATAGACATTGCCACATCTTTTGGCAATCAACAAAGTATGATCTTCAATAATCTTCTCTATCAACTTTTGGCTTTCTGGTGAGATAATCTTGCAAGTAGTTTTGGTGAAAAAGGAAGAGTATCCTTTATCACACATTTGAGAGACACTCAGCAAGTTGTACTCCAAGTTTTCAACCAGATTGACCTTGTCAAACTACACTTTACCAGAGGATACATTTCCATAACCAAGCACATATCCCTTGACATTGTTCCCAAAGGACACATATCCTTCTCTTTGACTTATGAAATTGTTGATCAGGTACCTACATCTTGTCATGTGCATTGAGCCTGCATATAAACGTAACAAATGGTGTTTAGACCTCTGGAGACCCTCTGCACTAAGAGTAAATTAGTCAGTTTTAGGAACCCAAGCCATTTTGGCTTTGGGGATACTCTTGAGAGCTTTAAGAGTAACAGTTTGTTTAGGACCATATTTAGAAATCCATGTCATTTTAGTCATGGATTTTCTTTTAGGAACAATGGTGGCAACCTGTTGTGGTTCACCATCAACTTTGGTCATCAGAAGTTTGACCATTTCTATCAAATTGTTAACCTCAGCAGTTTGTGAAAGTGCTGATGGTTTGAGTCTAACTTCTAAAGTAGAATTTTGAGAAAAAGGTTGATTTTGAGATTTATACTTTTTCTGAGGAAGGATTTTACTTGGTTGTTGTTTGTTGGGATAAAAGGTATTTTCAAAATCCTGTTTAAGTTGTTTTCCCACAACCAGTTGTAAATTTTTCTTGTTGTATTGATTTCCTTTCCTGTATCTGCAAAATTCTGTTATGAGGTAAAACAGACCACATACTTCACATGGTTTTGCCTTTCCTTTCATTTTAATATTTTCAGGATTTTTGGAAGGCAAATCACTGACAATTTCAACATTTTAAAATTTGTCATCAGTATTTTTCAGGGTCTTAACTCCTGATGTAGATGAAACTACTGAGGACTTGATGTTAGCGGTTTTAACTTCTGCAGAAATTTCTTTTGCTTTTATAAAAGAAATTCTGATGAAAAGATGTGCATTCTTTCATTTCAGAAGTTTGTTTTTGAACTATTTCACTCCCATCATCAGCAATTTTAGAGTGAAATCAGTTCGTGATTCTGTTTGGTTATAACCAATGCCAAACTTAACATTTGATGCGGTTTGTTTGTTAAACAGCATTTGATAACCTCTACATGACTCCACCCAATTTTCATAATCAACCTTAGTGTCAGCAAGCTCTTTTCTGACATTTCCTAGGTTTTCTATCATGATTTTAATTTGTGCTTGGGTTTCAATAGCGTTATTAGTCAATTTAAAATTTTCTTTTGATCTTGAAGCAAGTTTTCTTTTTAAATCACATTTCATTTAGGTAAATTTTCCGTCAGAGTCATTGACTTTGCCATGTAGATGCACATTGGTCTCTCTTATCAAAGAAAAAGCTTCTTTGCATGAATTTGAGCATAGTTTTAAAAGAGATTCTTTTGAAACTTGTGATAATGCAGAAGTAGAGGAAGATCCCTTAAAAGCCATCAAGGCAAAGTTTTTTCTTCCATTTTCAGGTTCTCCCCTGTTGATATCAAAGAATTTGTTGTCTGCACCTGGACTGCATTCAGATGTATCATAAGGAAGACTTCTCCAGTCAACATACCCACCCTGACGTGAACCAACTTTTTTGGCTGGGTTGTTGAGGTTGTGGGGGCTGAGCAGCAGGAGTGGAAGGCATCTGTTGTTGGCCCTGTTGTTGAGCAGGAATCTGGACATATTATATTTGTGGCATGTATTGGATTTTTTGATCTTATGCCTGTACAAAATGTGCACTTCCCGTGTTCCTAGATTTCTATTATAAGTGGAGTTAGCTTGATTTCCAGATTGTGGTTAGTTATAGCTAGAGCTTCTTCGCTCTCTAGCAAAGTGTCCCAACTTCTGAAACTTGTGACATCTAAGTTTAGATTTATCAAAACCATCTTTTGTTTGATTATTCAGTCTTGGAAATTTTCTACCTGACCTTTTGTAAAACTTATTTGTTTTAATGCCTAACATGGCCAGTTGATGCAGCATATCCATTTCTTCTAAATCATCACTACTAAAAATTTTCAAGTCATCAAGAATGAAACACATATTATCACTAGTTTGATTTATTTATGCATTGTCATAAGTTATATATAATCTTTCTGATGAGATCCGATCAGTTATGTCAATGTGGTCAAAAGATCCAAAATCATTAGAACAAGTTGGTGAGTCTTGTCCTAAAAGTGTTGTACTACCTGGAACATAGTCATCAGCAGTTTTGCCAAAGTTTTGTAACTTTTTCTTTTGATTTATTTCTCTTTCAAAAGTTAGTAATCTCCCAAGTAATTTAGGAGTGTGAGGGAGTCAAAATCTAGACCTGATCTGAGTACTATGGAATAAGTTTCCCATTTTCAGGTAAAGACCCTAAAAATCTATGCAACATAGATGAGTTTTATAGGTCTGACCATTTAAATTTAACTTAGAGATTAATGAAGTAAATCTTTCAAATTGTTGTGTTAAAGTTTCTCAATTAACGTGAGTAAAGGTTTCATATTGTTGAGCCAAAATTTCTCTTGTGTTGGCAATCACCTCATCAGTTCCTCCAAACTATTCTTTGAGGCAATCCCACAGCTCTTTAGCACTCTCACAGTGTAAGAGCCCAACCTAAATTTCGTTTGGGAGAGCGATTGCCAACATTGAAAAAGCTTTAGCATCTAGCTCAAGTTTTAGGAAATATTCATTAGTGTAGTGTTTTGGTTCTTTTACTTTTTCTACTCTAGTTTCAAGATATGCAGTTACTGGTTTATGGGGTCCATACATGACAGACCTCCAGCAACCAGTATTCACTACTAGAAAATAGGCCTAATGTAACCTTTTAGAAGCAACATTTTTCAAAGAAGTTGCATTTGAATCTAATGCAACTCCGATGAACATAAAGGTTGCATTAAAAGATCTAATGTAACTTTTTTCATAAAAGGTTGCAAACTAGTACTAATTTTGCAACATTTTTATTTAAAGGTTGAAAATGTTACTAAATGTTGCAACCTTTTTTTCTAAAAGCACTAAAAAATGACATTCAGTGGCACACACTCTTAATGCGTTTAGCTTTTGTGCCACTGATATAGGGCTTTAGTGGCATTTTATAATTTTTGCCATAAAATTAAGCTTTTAGTGGCACACGTTCTTAGTGTCATTTAACTTTGTACCACTAATATAAGGTTTTAGTGGCACTTTGTGTTTGCTACATTTGCCTGACCCATAGTTTTAATGGCATATATTAGCTATGCCACAACAATAATCTTTTAATGACACTTTAAGTGCGCCACTTTTACGCAACACACCCATTTGCGACTTTTACTTATATGCCACTAAATATATCCAAAGTTTTTCACTAAACAATAAACAAATTAATTTTTTTTCTACTCACAAAAAGTTTCACTAAGTTAAAATTAAAATTAGAGATTTAAACTTAAAGGTAAATATGTATATATATATATATATATATATGTGTGTGTGTGTTTTAAAAAAAAATCTTTTACTTTTTATTTAATAAGATCTAACACCACTATATATATTTTAATAAATATATAAAACCAATCACTAATTCAAAAAATTTGGACCAAATTTTAGACCAAAATTTCATTCAAACCGTTCAAAAAAACTCTTGACCAAATTTGGACCAAAATTTTCATTTCCCTCCTTGGTAGGAAATCATCCCTCCAAATCATATTTTTTGTTTTTCATTAGGCCCTGTCTATTTCAACCCCCCCCTTCTATTTTCACCCCCCTGAAAGCGCCTCGCTTAGGCCTAAGCGAGGCGCTTTCTTTACTTTTTAACTACGTCGGTACGAGGTCAGAAAAAGCTGATTTTTGACTCGAAGCGCCTCGCTTAGGCCTAAGCGAGGCGCTTCGGATAAATTTTTTTTTTTGTTTTTTGGTCTTTTGAGTTAGTTTTTTTTTTTTTTTTTTTTTTTGCAGTCAGACGTTTTTCAAAAGAACATTTTTTATGTCAATGGGAGGGTAAACAAAATCGTCAATCCGACTGTTGATTTCTTTCTACAACAAGGAACGAAATGTCAGCTTTTTCCTGCCACCTTTCAATCTCACTGTCCAACAACTGAATTTTACTTGCTTGCATGAAAAGTTTATTTTAATTGTTCGTTTGACAAACGTCTGGCTAACCTCTCCAGTTTATCAATCTCACTGTCCATCAACTAAATTTTACTGTAATGATCAGGAACATTCCAAATAACTGTTTAATTTCAGCTTTTGTTTAACTATTTTAGCAACTTCCATAGAGAAGTTATCAATCTCACTTCTCACTGTCCATGTTTACCTTCAACGTCCAACGGTAATGAGTAACCTACTAACCTCTATAATAGACTTCATTTATTCTTCTTCATCTTTTTCTACTTGAAGTGCAGAGTAGTAACCCTTCATCTTCTCTTGTCGGAGAGATATCTATCAACGATGAAAGAGGTATATGTACAATGATGTGATTTGTTTTAGATAAGGAGGTATATGTACAATGAATTTTTTACGCTAAATAAAACTTACACACAACTTTTTGCTCTAGTAGTGTGGTCTACCTTTTTGCAAAAAGACTTTTAGTCTTGGTGGACTTCTATTGTTTCATGTTCCCTTTCATCGTTGACAGATACCTTTCTGAGATGATAAAGGTAGATCATGGAAAGTTCAACTCAAGAAAACAAAGATGAAACCGATTAATGTTCTTTATATATGAATAGTGACCCTCTGGAAATCATCGTTGGTATTAATGGCAAGATATGTGGCTTTAGTCCTTTACGCAGGTTTGCCAGAGGGTCACTATTCATACACACAACTTTTTGCTCTAGTGGTGAGCTCTACCTTTTTGACAAACACCTGGCTAACCTGTTCAGTTATCAATCTCACTGGCAATCATCGTTGGTATTAATGGCAAGATATGTGGCTTTAGTCCTTTACGCAGGTTTGCCAGAGGGTCACTATTCATACACACAACTTTTATGTCCTTTATATATGAATAGTGACCCTCTGGCAAACCTGCGTAAAGTACTATATGTGGCTTTAGTCCTTTACGCAGGTTTGCCAGAGGGTCATTATTCATACATGAAGAACATTAATCGGTTTCATCTTTGTTTCTTGAGTTCAACTTTCCATGATCTACCTTTACATTATTATTATTATTATTATTATTATTATTATTATTATTATTATTATTATTATTATTATTATTTACATTATTATCGTATTTGCAACTTAGTTCCTTTCTCTCGAAAAGTAATTAAAAACACTTAAAAATGAATCAAAAAAAAATGTTGCGAGTTAGGTTTAGTCGGAGGACCACGTACAATGATTCATCAAAGTTGTACAAAGTTGGATGTTTTTACTGGAAAACCAAAACGAGCAATAAACGAAGCGAAACGGAGAGATATAATTTTCTTGGCTTGGAAACAACTTAAAAGAACCAAAAATGAATTAAAATTATTTTTTGGTGATTAACAGATAATTTTAAAGAATTAAAAGAAATTCAATTTTTTTTAAAAAAAGGCCAAAGCGCCTCGCTTTGGTCAAAGCGAGGCGCTTGTGGTCTAATCAAACCACTCAAGCGCCTAGCTTTGGCCTTTTTAAAAAAAAATGAATTTCTTTTAATTCTTTAAAATTATTTGTTAATCACCAAAAAATAATTTTAATTCATTTTTGGTTCTTTTAAGTTGTTTCCAAGCTAGGAAAATTATATCTCTCCGTTTCGCTTCGTTTATTGCTCGTTTTGGTTTTCCAATAAAAACATCCAGCTTTGTACAACTTTGATGAATCATTGTACGTGGTCCTCGACTAAACCTAACTCGCAACAATTGTTTTTGATTCATTTTAAGTGTTTTTAATTACTTTTTGAGAAATGATAATTTTCAGATATTACAGATCAAGATGTTACCAAGCATGTCAAGAAATGATAATTTTCAAATATTGCAGATCAAGGTGTTACCAAGCATGTCAAGAAATGATAATTTTCAAAATAACTTTTCATGCAAGCAAGTAAAATTCAGTTGTTTTACTAATTTCATAGTCTTGATACTTTTAACAATAGGATCGGCGCTAACGTGCAAACCTTCGTTTTTGTTTTTCGAGAGAATGGAACTAAGTTGCAAATACGATAATAATCAAACTCATATCTCAAGCCGGTGCAAGTTATGTTGTAGAATCTTTGATCATCTTCTTGTAATTACTTTCAAGCTTCTTGTAATTACTTTAAGCTAATCAAACTCATATCTCAAGCCGGTGCAAGTTATGAAATGACACATGCAAAATGTAACACCAAATCTCATTATCTATCAACGATGAAGGCAACCTGAAAACAATCGGATGGTTGGTAGCTATAGGTAAGAACATTGTGGATGAGGATTGTTTATCTTCCCATTGATTTCAAGTATGTTGCCTTCATCGTTGACAGATATCTGGCCTTCAGAGTTTCCAACCCCTAATACATTCATCAAAGGATATTCATGTGAGAATGATTTCGTAAAAGATTCCTACGCAAGCAAGTCAAGTTCATTTGTTTGATTATACTGGTGTTCAGCCTTTATCAGGTTGCCGTCATCATTGACCGATATCTCTCCGATAACAACCCTTGTTTGATTATACTCTTTATGTATGAATAGTGACCCTCTGACAAATCGCGTAATGATAGTCATTTTTGTAACATCCGGCCCCTCTCACCACCAATATTGTCCGCTTTGCCCTCCCAGAGCTCACGGATTTGTTTTTGGGTGCCCCGGTGGAAACTTCCCAGGAGGTCACCCATCCTGAAACTGCTCCCACATGAGCACGCTTAACTGTGGAGTTCTACTCTCATCCACTAACATTAAGCCCAAAACGCGTTGGTGATTTAAGAGGCAAGATATTACTTATGAACCATGGATCTCTCCTGGCCACGGCCGATGTGGGATTTTCCTGGGTGTCACATTCACCCCCTGTTAGAGTCTCATCGTCCCTGATGAGGTATGTACCCACCATCCCGAACAGCACAGGAGTGGTTCTGATACCATCTGTAACATCCGGCCCCTCTTACCACCAATATTGTCCGCTTTGCCCTCCCAGAGCTCACAGATTTGTTTTTGGGTGCCCCGGTGGAAACTTCCCAGGAGGTCATCCATCCTGAAACTGCTCCCACCTGAGCACGCTTAACTGTGGAGTTCTCCTCTCATCCACTAACATTAAGCCCAAAACGCGTTGGTGATTTAAGAGGCAAGACATTACTTATGAACCATGGATCTCTCTTGGCCATGGCCGATGTGGGATTTTCCTGGGTGTCACAGTTTTTGGCGTCGTAAAGCGATCGTTGCTGTAATGATCAGAAGCATTCCAAATTTAAAGAGCAAACCGACGATCATTCAAAATTTAAAGTTACCGCTAACCTCTGTGCCATCATCGACTACAGCAAACCGACGATCTTCCTCCACGTCACTCCTAATGGGCCTCTCTTTATTTCACGGTACGATTTGTGTTTTTGTTGCTTTTTAAATAATAAGTTTTGTGTTTATCAAACCGTAACGTCTGAGCAATTATTTATTATTATTAACTTATTTATTGTTATTTTATTTCTGTTTTGAGGGTGTAATTATGATGATGGTTATGATTTGACAAACGATTTTTGAAAAATATCAACATTCGGAAATTAGTAACCAATTACGAAACGCGTCAAAGAGAGACCGGAAGTCCAACATATCGATTAGACATGCAAAAATCGTGTTTTGATAAACACAAAACTTATTTAATCGACATGCTAGACTTCCGGTCTCTCTTTGACGTGTTTCGTAATGTTTAATTGATCGTTTGTGGTTTTCAGAAGTCATATCCGATCATTTTACTAATTCCCGATTCTTGATACTTTCATAAATCGTTTTACTAATTTCCGATTCTTGATAATAATAAATTATTATAATAATAAAACAAAGGAACTAAATTACAAATATAATAAAAAATTATAATAATAATAATAATAATAATGTAATATAGTCATGGTTAATGCTCAAAAAAGTCAACCTTTGTTGACTAATAGGAGTCTTGAAGACGAAATGAATTTTACAAGATACTTGAAACAAGGTATGGATATGGAGAATATGCAATGAGATGATTTCGTACAAGATTCTAATGCAAGCAAGAACATTGTGGATGATGATGATGATAATAACTTCTCTTCAGCTATTAGCTCACTTAAATCAGGAGTTATGGCTCAGTTCAAAAGCAGCTTTGTTGTTGCCTCATCAACAGTAACAAAAAATATTGTACAACAAAAGAAGAAAGTGTTCCTCTCTGTTACCAAGCATGTCAAGAAATGATAATTTTCAAATATTGCAGATCAAGGTCTGCGTTGGTACTTAACTTAATATATTTGTTAAAATCTTTGACTATATGTGATTGATGATGTCAAGTTTAAGTCGTTGATTCATTTGGAAATCGAAAACGCCTATATAGACGGTGCAAGTTATGTTGTAGCATCTTTGATCATCTTCTTGTAATTACTTTCAGGTTTCTTTATAATCATTGAAGACAACTTTTCAGTTGTTATCCGAGAGATAGCGGTCAACGATGAAGACAACCTGATAGTGGATACCATGGATCAGAGAGATTTAAGCTAATCAAACTCATATCTCAAGCCGGTGCAAGTTATGAAATGACACATGTAGAATGTAATGTCATGCACAATGTGTACTCACAGTGACATCGAACACTTTATATGAGTAAAACGATCGCTTTACCTGAAAACAACCGGATGGTCGGTAGCTATAGGTAAGAACATTGTGGATGAGGATTGTTTATCTTCCCATTGATTTCAAGTATGTTGCCTTCATCGTTGACAGATATCTGGTCTTCAGAGTTTCCAACCCCTAATACATTCATCAAAGGATATTCATGTGAGAATGATTTCGTACAAGATTCCTATGCAAGCAAGTCAAATTCAGTTGTTAGACCAACTTGAGATATGAGTTTGATTAGCTTGAATCTCTCTGATCCATGGTCAACGATAGCGGTCAACGATGAAGACAAGCTGAAAATGGATACCATGGATCAGAGAGATTTAAGCTAATCAAACTCATATCTCAAGTCGGTGCAAGTTATGTTGTAGCATCTTTGATCATCTTCAAGGTGGACTTAAGCACCTGAACGGGAAGTTGAAATTTTGAATGATGTTCGTCGACTGCACCGAATCTAGTTTTCAAGGTACCATGGATCAGAGAGATTTAAGCTAATTAAAAAAAAATTGGAAACACAAAGATGGAAAAACCTAATAAAAAGCCTAAAATTTCGGACCCTAACACACACAAGACGAATGTTGCAACATGAGTTCGACCAAGATGACACACGAAGATTTAGACTCCAACCGGATCCCTTGATTGCCGCATTTAATGAAATTTAACGCGCATACATCATTCGGATTCTGATTGCACCGAATCCAGTCTTCAAGGTGGACTTAAGCACCTGAACGGGAAGTTGAAATTTTGAAGTTGTTTTGTGGTGTGGATCAGACGAGGACTTGCCTGTGTCTTGGAAACACAAGGATGACAGATGACACACGAAGCTTTAGACTCCAACCGGATCCAAGTATTGCCGCATTTAATGAAATTTAACGTGCATACCGCATTCATTGACTATACGTGGTTGATGATGTCAAGTTTAAGTCATTGACAATGATTAGGGTTATTACTTTGTTTTTTAAATTTTTTTAACTTTTTATAATTATTAAATTAAAAAAAATAAAAAAACCAACTCAAAACATCAAAACAACTACCAAAATAAATTACCCCCTCGAAGCGCCTCGCTTAGGCCTAAGCGAGGCGCTTCGAATTTAAAAATCAGCTTTTTCTGCCCCTCGTACTGACCTCCTCGAATTGAGTTCAAAGCGCCTCGCTTAGGCCGAGGCGAGGCGCTTTGAGGGGGTGAAAATAGAAGGTGGGGGGTTTAAATATAACCACCCTTTCATTAATATTGTAGAAAAAGAAAAAAACAAAGACAAGTCCCCATTCTAACCCAAAACTCTGCTCCTCTTCTCTTTCACAAACCCATTTCTACCCTACCCCAATAATCACCACCACACTTCCCACCGATTTGCAGCGAACAACCACCATCCCTACCTCCTTCTACCCTGCAAACTCCACCATCTTGCTGGGCTATTCATCTCCACCCACTAATCGACAGCCATCACTTCCCTTCCACTCCGATCGGCCACCCTTCTGACCGTCAGCGGCGGCGAAGATTGCTCCACTCTGGTGGTTTCTATTGCCTTGTAGAGTTGGCAGCATCACCGTCGTCATCTTCGTTTGGGTTGGGTGATACAATTTACAAACCTGCCAACCCGTACCTGATACGAATTGCCACTCTACATAAAACCTTTAAGTTTTTTAATGTAATTTGATTTTTTATTGAGGTAATATCGTTTTTCAAATGTGGGTTCCTGTAGCGATTGTGAGGGTGGTCGTTGAGGGTTTGGCTAAGAAGGCGATGCATATTGTGTGGTCGAAAATGCCGATACTGTGACACCCGGCATATTTGGCTTAAACATTTTAGTAACATCTAAGTCTACCTTAGCGAGAAACGTCTATAAACGAACTTAACTGGGTTAGTTGAGTCGTGTCAAGTTAGGATTGTCCAGGGTTCAATGATCTGGAGGATCATTGGGAGTCGTTTTGGTAATACACTAGTACCGGGTTCCGTTGTTGGTGACATTACATGAACTAATTAAGTGTACGTGTAGATTATGGGTCGTGTGGTGGATTATATACATAGATGTGTTTAAATGATTTGTAAATGATTATCAGTGCCTAAATGTGTTAAATATAGACTAAGGATGCATGCTTATGTGTTAGGATGTGTTAGAATGCGCTAAACACGACAAACTGGAAAACTAGATAAACATGGATTCTGGTTCGACCACTTCGAGTGGTCGAAGGAAGAATTATGCTTTGGTTCGACCCTTTGTAAATGGGCGAACCTGGGATGTGGAATTGAAAGAATTCCCTTCGACCAGGACAGGACTCATTCGACCCTGTGGAAGGGTTGAAGGAGGCTACCTTCGACCACTGATAAGGGGCGAAGGAGGATTAGTATAAATACCAAACTTTGTCATTTTTCACCATTTCACAAACCCTAACCGTCTCAAAACACTCTCAAACAATTTTAATCACTAAGGAAGGAGTTTTTGCTCTTCTTTTTCATAATCTAACCTATCTACAACATCTAAACAAGAATCCAAGGTGTGTTCTTGATCCTAAATCCATTTTAAAGCATTTTAATTCGTTTTCATCTAACCCTAATTGTCCGGATCTGTTCTAAGGGTGTTTTCATGATTAAAAACCTTTTAAACATCTTTCTAAATCAAAACCTTATCATTTAAACATAGGTCTTCATGATGATAAACATATGTAAATTGTGTATTATGTGGTGTTATGTGTTGTTCAATGATATGCTGCTGTATCTATGATAGAAACATGATATAGGATTGTTATTGATGCTAGGTTATTGTTGTTTAGGGTTAGAATTGGATAGATGGTGACGTTGTGGGTATTTTGGGGTTTTAACGAATCTAGACTTAATGCATGATATTTATGATCAATAGAACTAATAAGGAAAATCGAACACTCGACAAACTGAGCATTCTAAGTTGAATATGGATCGATTTCAAAAGTTTCCAAATTGGGTAAAGAATCCATGCATGATTGTGACGTTTCCATAATTCTTACCATTTTGGGAAAGGGGTGAAATGGACGTATTATTGGGGAAAATCGGTGGGGTTTTGTAGGGATAAGTTATTCATGCTTGACTGCTGTGTTTGATGATGTTTTGAGGTGTTTCGAATGAGTTTGAAGCGTTTTTAGGAAAATTTGTACAACAGGTGCGAACCTGGACTCCTTCGACCAATCGGGTGGGCGAAGGAGAAAATCCAGGGTCGAACCTGGAAAATGTTGGGTGAACCTGATCAAACGGTCGAACGTGGAAAAACGGGCGAAGGAGAACTTAAAAACGGGCGAATGAGATTTAAAATGGGCGAAGGAGATTTTATCTGACTGGTTCGACCGTTCTGATGCAGAAATGAGATTTTTGATACAAACTAAGTGTTTTATGCTTGAACCTTGTGTGTAATCTATGTGTACTTGATTAGTTAGGGTAATGAGTCACCAACGGGATGTCGGGTCGGTCTAGTGTGTCGGTTAAACATTTAAAAACGCTTTAAAACATACTTGGTTACGATCTGGACAATCGGGGACTAGATAACCTTATGGTTATTAGTCGGAACACTTATGTGAACATTTTGATAGATCTCCGGTAGAGGGATTATCAAGGACTCAGCATTTTTACTTGTAACCGAAGAACGCTATCTAAGGTGAGTTCACGGCCCCACATTTACTGCTTTAACTTTTGGGGGAGAATACATGTGCTAAACTATTTAGGTAACAAATGTCATACTATGGTTTTTAACTTTGTATTGCTATACCATCTTTGGAAGTCCCGGGGGAAACCATGAATGTGCGGGGATGCACAACGGGGGAAATGTGGATAGATCTATTGGGCGTGACCTGCCCCACTCGTCGGCTTGGAGGGCCGGGCGGGTGCATGTTGTCTTGAACAGGAACATTGGTATCATGCTGAACATTCGGGCTGCTTAAACATATGCTAAACATTGCTAAACGTGTCTAGTAATGGTTTCCAATCGTAGTAGTAAAAAAACATACGCCTAGCTAGCGTACTTGGTAACATTGATATAGTATGGACATGGTAACGTTTTGGTAACACTTGGTAACATATTGAACAAACCTGTGAACTCACCAGCATTATATGTTGATGTCTTTTGGCATGTTTTTCTCAGGTCGCTAAGGTAGCAACAAATGGAACTAGGCACACGGGTCTGCATTGGCGTCTAGGTTTAGATCAAGTTTTGTAATAAACACTTGGTACATTTGGGTCTATGGTTTGTAACTTGTCTAATGCTTCCGCTACTGGTTTTGAGTTTATGAAAACTATGTCTTTTGAATGTCATGTATCTTCATATAGAGTTGTTTATTGTGACCGTTGACTTGGATCATGGTTTTTCATGCGCCTCGCGGTAAAACTCCGCAAGTGGAAATTTGAGGGTGTGACATATTGGTATCAAAGCCAATGGTTATAGTGAACTAGGACTGCATGTAGAGTCTGGTCTATAGCCGAGTCGCACACACTAGACGGTCACATACTTTGAGTCTATTAGTGGGATACGTGCTAACGTTATCGGGGTGTCCTTACATCATCATCATACCTCTCGGTTACATCATCCACTTTTATTTGGGTTCTTACCTACTCTTGTCTTCTTCTTCTTCTGGATTGAAGAAAGAGGGGTTGATTTGTTGGTTCTAGCACACACGTGCCTTCTTACACTTGCACCTATCGTAACACGTTACTAGGCGACGATATTCGGTGACCAGAGTCTGGATTAGGGGTACATCTGGAGGACCATGTAGAGCAGTTTATCATTTCGGGTGCACACGAAATAATAAACTGAAATGCATGAAAATCCCGATGGACTTCGAGTTTGGATGTATGGTCCTGGATTTGTCCCTAAGTTAACTCTTGTAAATTTCTAGTGGTTGACACTAGAAGTGAATCTGAATTCCTCGATTTCTTGATTTGTTAGATCATGTCTGGTGCTCGCGGTGGTGGACGTCGTGGTGGCGGCCATGGCCGTGCTGGCGGCGGTGGTCGTGCTGGAGGCGGTGGTCGTGGTAACATCAACATGACCCAAGCGGAGCTGAACAACTTGCTACAGCAGCAAGTGAACATGGCTATGGCTAATTTCCAGGCTGGGATTAATGCCATGGGTGGTGAGTTGATTTCTGTCGACCTTGCCTCATTCTTGGGTTTCATGTCCTTTCGTTTGTGTTTTACTCGTGTACCGTGTTTCAGGTGTTGGTGCCAATCCACCCCCACCTTAGTGCTCTTATAAGAAGTTTCGGGACTGTCAGCCCCATAACTTCGCTGGAACTGAGGGAGCGGTGGGACTGCTCTGATGGCTGGAAAAGGTTGAGTCTGTGTTCGTCATGTGTAACTGTCCTGCTGGGGACCGGGTGAAGTATGCTACTGCGACATTTGAGGGGCCTGCACTGTCGTGGTGGAATGCTACTACTCAGAACATGTGGTTAGGGGAGGCTATTGCTATGCCTTGGGCGGAGTTTGTGCAGCTGTTGAGAGGTGAGTACTGTCCGAGAGAGGAGATACAGAAGTTAGAACATGAGGTCTGGAGCTACAAGATGGTTGGGTCAGAGATCGAAGAGTATACTGTGAGGAGGAATGAGCTGGCGGTGTTGTGCCCTGATTTGCACACACCCGAAATAGGAGGATCGAGTACTATGTGTCTGGGCTAGTGCCGGAGATTGCTGGATTGGTGGCTGCTGGGAATCTTCTTACTATTGCTGAAGTTGTCCGATCAGCTCATCGGATGACTAACCTGAAGGTGGCAGAAGGTGTTTTGCCTCCTAAGGGTGCTGCTGTAAAGGTTACTGAAGGGAACAAGAGGAAGTGGGATAGTGCGGGGAAGAGTGTTGTGCCAGCGCCATCTCAGCCGGCAAAGAAGTTTGATTCATCTGGGTCTTCTTCTGGGCAGAAGTCGAGTGGGTATGTTGGGAAGCATCCCAAGTGCAACAAGTGTGGTTTTCATCATTCTGGGAGTTGTGATCGGGCTCGTTGTCATCGGTGCCATCAGTTGGGGCATCACGCTAAGGATTGCAGGGTGGCACTCACCCCAACTCAGACTCCTGCTGCTGCTCCTACTCCTGCTGCTCAGGGGACTCCAGGAAAGCAGGGATGCTATAACTATGGTGATACGGGACACTTCAAGCGTGAATGTCCTAAACTGAAGCAGGGCGATAATGGGAGGGGCGGGAACGGTAATGGGAACAACGGCGGCGGAGGCAGGACTGCACGTGCTTTCGTCATTGGATCTGCAGAGGCTAGGCAGGATCCAGACACAGTTACCGGTACGTTCCTTCTTAATGATCGCTATGTTTCTGTCTTGTTTGATTCTGGTGCCGATAAGAGTTTCGTATCTATGGACATTAGTCGATTGCTAGATATAGTACCCACACCTTTAGAGGCTAAGTAGTTAATAGAATTGGCTGATGGTAAGAAAATCGAAGCGACACACACCCTTAGGGAATGTCTCTTGGAACTGTCGGGTTTGTCTTTCCCCATTGACCTTATGCCGGTACCCCTGGGTAGTTTTGATGTCGTTGTCGGCATGGATTGGTTATCGCTGTATCGTGCGGAGATCGTTTGCTTCGATAAGATTATTCGGATCCCTCTCCCTGATGGAGAGACTCTTTCAGTTCATGGCGAGAAAAGCGGTGCTCCGCTGAGTATCATTTCTAGCATGAAAGCCCGTAAGTACCTTCGGAAGGGCTGTTCGGCCATTCTGGCACTTGTTAACATTTCTATTGGCGATGAGAAGAAGATCGAGGATATTCCGGTGGTTCGTGATTTTCCCGATGTGTTTCCTGATGATTTGCCTGGTCTTCCTCCCCATCATCAGGTTGAGTTTGGTATTGATCTTACTCCGGGCGCAGCTCCTATTGCCCGAGCTCTGTATCGTCTTGCACCTCCCGAGATGCAAGAGTTGTCCAGCCAGTTGCAGGAACTCTTGGAAAAGGGTTTCATCCGACCGAGTTCTTCCCCGTGGGGAGCTCCTATTTTGTTTGTGAAGAAGAAGGACGGAAGTCTTCGCATGTGTATCGATTACCGTGAGATGAACAAAGTGACCATCAAGAACCGTTATCCTCTCCCTCGCATTGATGATCTCTTTGACCAGCTCCAGGGCTCCAGCTACTATTCGAAGATTGATTTGTGGTCCGGTTATCACCAGTTGCGCGTCAGGGAAGCTGACATTCAGAAGACTGCATTTCGCACTCATTATGGCCATTTTGAGTTCTTGGTCAGGCCTTTTGGTCTCACTAATGCACCGGCGGTGTTCATGGATTTAAGGAACCGCGTTTGCAAACCTTACCTTGATAAGTTCGTCATTGTGTTTATTGACGATATTTTGGTTTATTCTAAGAACAAGGCGGATCATGAGGAACATTTACGGTTGGTCTTGGAACTTTTGAGACAGGAGCAGTTGTATGCTAAGTTCTCAAAGTGTGATTTTTGGTTACGTGAAGTTCAATTCCTAGGACATGTGGTTAATGAACTGGGAATTCATGTCGATCCGGCTAAGATCGAAGCTATTAAGGACTGGGAAGCACCAAAGACGCCGTCTGAGGTGCGGCAGTTCCTAGGTCTTGTGGGTTATTATCGTCGTTTCATTGAGGGATTTTCAAAGATCGCTCAACCCCTCACTACTCTTACCCAGAAGGACCGAAAGTTCGACTGGGATGAACCACAAGAATCAGCATTTCAGATGTTGAAGCTTAAACTTTGTTCTGCACCTATCTTATCCTTACCGGAGGGTACGGATGACTTTGTTGTGTACTGTGACGCTTCTATTCGTGGTCTCGGTTGTGTGTTGATGCAACGCGGGAAGGTTATCGCTTATGCTTCTCGTCAACTCAAAGTTCATTAGAAGAACTACACTACTCATGACTTGGAACTGGGTGCGGTAGTCTTTGCGCTGAAAATCTGGAGACATTACTTGTACGGTACCAAGTGTGAAGTATATACCGATCACAAGAGTCTTCAGCATATTTTCGACCAGAAGGTGTTGAACATGCGGCAGCGTCGCTGGGTTGAACTCCTGAACGATTATGACTATGCTATCAAATACCATCCTGGCAAGGCGAACGTTGTGGCGGACGCCTTAAGCAGGAAGGAGTCTGCGAATCCTCGCCGTGTTCGAGCCTTACAGCTCACCATTCATTCCTCGTTGCCTAACCGAATCCGTTCTGCACAGTTGGAAGCCTTGAAGGTGGAAAACCTTAAGGCTGAGACTATGCACAGTGCTGACAAGCATCTTGAACTCAGGACCGATGGCTTACACTATTTTGTGGGACGTGTTTGGGTCCCATTGTTCGGGGGATTGCGCGAGCTTGTTTTGGACGAAGCTCACAAATCTCGGTATTCTATTCACCCTGGCTCCGATAAGATGTATCAGGATTTGAAGATACTTTATTGGTGGCCAAACATGAAAGCTGATATAGCTTCTTATGTCAGCAAATGCTTGACTTGTGCAAAGGTCAAGGTGGAGTATCAGAGGCCGTCTAGTCTCCTTCAACAACCAGAGGTTCCAGAATGGAAGTGGGAGCGAATCACGATGGATTTTGTCACCAAGCTACCAAGGTCACCTAGTGGTTACGATATGATCTGGGTGATTGTTGATCGGTTGACAAAATTGGCACGTTTTATACCTATTAAGGAAACCGATCGACTCGAGCGGTTAGCTCGACTTTACCTTAAGGAGGTGGTTGCTCGGCACGGGGTGCCTGTTTCTATTATCTCTGATCGTGATTCTCGTTTTGCTTCGCGTTTCTGGAAGGCTCTGCACAAGGCTTTGGGTACTCAGTTGGATATGAGTACGGCTTATCATCCGCAAACTGATGGACAGAGTGAGCGGACGATCCAAACCTTGGAAGACATGCTTCGGGCGTGTGTCATCGATTTTGGTAAGAGTTGGGAAATTCACCTACCGTTGGTGGAGTTTTCCTACAACAACAGCTATCACTCTAGTATCAAGGCAGCTCCGTTCGAGGCTCTATACGGACGGAAATTTCGATCACCACTTTGTTGGGCCGAGGTGGGCGAGAGCCAGCTCACTGGTCCGGAACTTGTGTACGAAACTTCGGAGAAAATCGTACAGATTCGTCACCGTTTGGCTGCTGCACGGGATGGTCAGAAGAGTTATGCCGATCGCCGTCGAAAACCTTTGGAGTTCCTGGTTGGGGACAGGGTACTTCTGAAAGTTTCACCTTGGAAGGGCGTCATACGCTTTGGAAAGCGTGGCAAGCTTAACCCTCGTTATATCGGACCATTCGCAATCCTAGATCGGATTGGACCGGTGGCATACAGATTTGACTTACCGGCGGAGCTCGGTAGTGTGCACAACGTCTTCCATGTGTCTAACTTGAAGAAGTGTTTGGCTGATGAATCTCTCATTGTACCACTGGAAGAGATCAAGGTTGATGATCGTCTTCACATTGTGGAGGAACCTGTCGAGATTCTCGACTACAAGATTCGTAGCCTTCGTCGGAGTAAAATTCGCATCGTCAAAGTTCGTTGGAACTCGAATCGTGGACCGGTGTTCACATGGGAACGGGAGGATCAGATGAAAGCTAAATATCCTCATCTTTTTCCGAAACACGCGTTTGAATCGAGGCATGTTACTGCTGAAGCGGAATGAATCTCGGGTCGAGATTCCTTTCAACGTCGGGATGATGTGACATCCGGTAATTTTCTTTTCGTTCTGTTCTTTTCGTTTCTTTCATTTTGGGGCTTTGCGCAATTTTCGGGACGGAAATTCTTTCAACGTGGGGATGATGTGACACCTGGCATATTTGGCTTAAACATTTTAGTAACATCTAAGTCTACCTTAGCGAGAAACGTTTATAAACGGACTTAACTGGGTTAGTTGAGTCGGGTCAAGTTAGGATTGTCCAGGGTTCAATGATCTGGAGGATCATTGGGAGTCGTTTTGGTAATACACTAGTACCGGGTTCCGTTGTTGGTGACATTACATGAACTAATTAAGTGTACGTGTAGATTATGGGTCGTGTGGTGGATTATATACATAGATGTGTTTAAATGATGTGTAAATGATTATCCGTGCTTAAATATGTTAAACATAGACTAAGGTTGCATGCTCATATGTTAAGGTATGTTAGAATGCGCTAAACACGACAAACTGGAAAACTAGATAAACATGGATTCTGGTTCGACCACTTCGAGTGGTCGAAGGAAGAATTATGCTTTGGTTCGACCCTTTGTAAATGGGCGAACCTGGGATGTGGAATTGAAAGAATTCTCTTCGACCAGGACAGGGCTCATTCGACCCTGTGGAAGGGTCGAAGGAGGCTACCTTTGACCACTGATAAGGGGCGAAGGAGGATTAGTATAAATACCAAACTTTGTCATTTTTCACCATTTCACAAACCCTAACCATCTCAAAACACTCTCAAAAGATTTTAATCACTAAGGAAGGAGTTTTTGCTCTTCTTTTTCATGTAACCCTAATTGTCCGGATCTGTTCTAAGGGTGTTTTCATGATTAAAAACCTTTTAAACATCTTTCTAAATCAAAACCTTATCATTTAAACATAGGTCTTCATGATGATAAACATATGTAAATTGTGTATTATGTGGTGTTATGTGTTGTTCAATGATTTGCTGCTGTATCTGTGATAGAAACATGATATAGGATTGTTATTGATGCTAGGTTATTGTTGTTTAGGGTTAGAATTGGATAGATGGTGATGTTGTGGGTATTTTGGGGTTTTAACGAATCTAGACTTAATGCATGATATTTATGATCAATAGAACTAATAAGGAAAATCGAACACTCGACAAACTGAGCATTCTAAGTTGAATATGGATCGATTTCAAAAGTTTCCAAATTGGGTAAAGAATCCATGCATGATTGTGACGTTTCCATAATTATTACCATTTTTGGGAAAGGGGTGAAATGGACGTATTATTGGGGGAAATCGGTGGGGTTTTGTAGGGATAAGTTATTCATGCTTGACTGCTGTGTTTGATGATGTTTCGAGGTGTTTCGAATGAGTTTGAAGTGTTTTTAGGAAAATTTGTACAACATGGGCGAACCTGGACTCCTTCGACCAATCGGATGGGCGAAGGAGAAAATCCAGTGTCGAACCTGGAAAATGTTGGGCGAACCTGATCAAACGGTCGAACGTGGAAAAACGGGCGAAGGAGAACTTAAAAACGGGCGAAGGAGATTTAAAATGGGCGAAGGAGATTTTATCTGACTGGTTCGACCGTTCTGATGCAGAAATGAGATTTTTGATACAAACTAAGTGTTTTATGCTTGAACCTTGTGTGTAATCTATGTGTACTTGATTAGTTAGGGTAATGAGTCACCAACGGGATGTCGGGTCGGTCAAGTGTGTTGGTTAAACATTTTAAAACGCTTTAAAACATACTTGGTTACGATCTGGACAATCGGGGACTAGATAACCTTATGGTTATTAGTCGGAACACTTATGTGAACATTTTGATAGATCTCCGGTAGAGGGATTATCAAGGACTCAACATTTTTACTTGTAACCGAAGAACGCTATCTAAGGTGAGTTCACGGCCCCACTTTTACTGCTTTAACTTTTGGGGGAGAAAACATGCGCTAAACTATTTTGGTAACTAATGTCATACTATGGTTTTTAACTTTGTATTGCTATACGATCTTTGGAAGTCCCGGGGGAAACCATGAATGTGCGGGGATGCACAACGGGGGAAATGTGGATAGATATATTGGGCGTGACCTGCCCCACTCGTCGGCTTGGAGGGCCGGGCGGGTGCATGTTGTCTTGAACAGGAACATTGGTATCATGCTGAACATTCGGGCTGCTTAAACATATGCTAAACATTGCTAAACGTGTCTAGTAATGGTTTCCAATCGTAATAGTAATAAAACATACGCCTAGCTAGCGTACTTGGTAACATTGATATAGTATGGACATGGTAACGTTTTGGTAACACTTGGTAACATATTGAACAAACCTGTGAACTCACCAGCATTATATGTTGACGTCTTTTGGCATGTTTTTCTCAGGTTGCTAAGGTAGCAACAAATGGAACTAGGCGCACGGGTCTGCATTGGCGTCTAGGTTTAGATCATGTTTTGTAATAAACACTTGGTACATTTGGGTCTATGGTTTGTAACTTGTCTAATGCTTCCGCTACTGGTTTTGAGTTTATGAAAACTATGTCTTTTGAATGTCATGTATCTTCATATAGAGTTGTTTATTGTGACCGTTGACTTGGATCCTGGTTTGTCATGCGCCTCGTGGTAAAACTCCGCAAGTGGAAATTTGGGGGTGTGACAAATACATACGTGGTCGATTGTTCTGGATCCGAAGACGAAAGAGATAGCGTTAGTTTGTTGTGTTGGATTGAAGGGTTCTGGTATGTTTGATTTTGTTGCTTTATGGTTATCCCTAAACGTTTTAGGAGTTTGATGTGTTAATGTATCAGTTGTTTGCTAATAACAATGATTGTTTGATATTAATATGTTTACCTTAAGACTTAAGTTGGTTGCAAGTTTGGGAATGAATCTTCACCTTTTGATTACGAATGTTCTACTAGCACATGCTGATGTTTTGATTCTTTACATAGGTGGTGGAGCCGATGATAGACATTATTATGTTTGTCGACTTCAACGCAATAGAAGACATAAAACGCATTGACAAGTTATAGGTATATGCTCATGCTCGCGGGGCAAGGCCTGTGGGTCAAATACTAGTTTGTTATCTTACGTATTGTTTATTTTATCATAGATTATAAACTTATCTATGATAGAGGGTACGTTATTATACTTTAACCACTTTAGTTATCTTTGTACGAATCGAATGAAAATGTGGGTGAAATTGTAGCTCTTGAAACACAATATTAGGTTAAGCTTCTCATGGTCAATAACAAGTTAGGTTTGTATGTTACTTTTTCATGGTGTAAGTCAGGTGTTTAATCTCTTATATCATAACATAATTAATTAAATTTTTTATGAAGTAGTGTCCATTCTCTTAGGGATCATAATAATAAAGGTTTTATATTCATCAACGACAATTTATTTGAGTTGTCAAAGTCGATCCATAGAATGACGAACGAAAGATACTCTATTGTACATGATTTCAACCACTAAAATCAAATGTATAGGTAACTAATGTAGACTGATTGACTTTAAGAACCTCTAGGTGAACATTCATGAAGTTCAACATGATTATAAGATTCTATGCCTATTATATACATCATGAATACTTTATTATGATAAAACCATGGGAAACAACATACATTCTTCCTTCTTATGTCAGTTTTGTAATTTGGAAGGCGTGTTGTACAGGTAGAATTAGATGGGGATACCTCGCTGGGAGATTTATAACAATAAATTGTTTATTTGCATCAAGCTTTCAAGGGCTCATTGAAGTTGTTCTTAGACAGATGGATGGATTAGTTTCAAAAGGGGATGGTTCTCTTGGATACTGAAGTGAAAGAAATAGAATAACACTTGTGGACTTATCATGCCATAGTGAATTCAGAAGAAAAAAAAAGTTGAAAAGACTTGCATCTTTACTGCCCTGAAACAAAAGGTTTGCATTTTAAGTCTTAACCAATTATTCCTTCTACGTATGGAGCTTTGAAATATGTATGTTATAAGTACACAACCACAGAGTTCAAACTTTAATAATAATACGTTAGTTACATGTGTGAGGTAAGATTAACCTTCTGTTACAGTTGATACTTCTTACGGCTTTGAATCATCATGTGGACCTGTTTTGGGCAATGTTCTTTGGTTAGCGTTATAGATGGTGATGATTTTTGTGTTATTTGTTTAGGAAAGGAATTGTAAATCAATTAATAGCGGAGGGAAATCATAATAAGATTACTGCTGTGATTATTTGGCTGATTCAGAGTATACCTACAAACACAAACACAAACAGCAACAATTACCACCTCGTGCAGTACATCACCATCAACAAACCCAAAAGCAACAGGTATTTAAGGCTTTTCAATCAGATATGCTAGCAGTAGCAGGAATCGCGCAACGCGTGACGTTGAAAGATACTAGTTAACTATATATTCTAGGGTGACGTGTTCTCCGGATGGCCGTCCTATTCCGACGATTAGCGGCTACATAGACGGTTGTTTAGCAACGACTGTCGAAAAGACTTATTCTAGGGTGGTGAGGTTCCAGTCAAGCTCCGGTAGGTCGACCTTCACCTTCATGTTCATTTCCCCTTAAATCGGTCTATTTTTTTCGTGATTGGGACTATTTTCACTTGTTCCATCTTTCCGCCAAGGTTCTGAGGTCATTGGTTAACTCCGGCCGTGGAAACTAGGGTTATTTCGTCGTTGTCGTCCGTGTGTAATACTGATTTGTTTCTGACAAGGTCCCGAGGTCAGTACTCTTCCACGTGCACTTGGGACAAAACTATGTTTCTGTATGGTTTTAAGATTACTGATGTTGGTGATTAATATGGTCTTAATATTAATTATTTGTCTTCTTGATTAACATGTTACCTGATTAACTGGTTAATTGTTGTTCATTGTTTCTGTTGATTGTTAATTGATGATAATTTAAGTGTCAGTAGTTTAGTTCTCTATGTATATTTTATTGTTAATGTGAGGGTACAAGTATGCACACTAACAATATAACTGGTTACTTGATGTTTGTGTTCTTGCTTAGTTTTCCTAAATTTTGCACAGTAGATAAGGTAAAGTTCTTGGAATAGTTTCCATAATTTTTAGTTCCAGTTTCTGTCATCTTTTGTTTTGATTTATTTGTCATATCAAACAGTGAAGGTTGTTCAGTGTGTGTAGCTCTTGAGGATTTGAGGAAAAAGGTCATTGGCTTTAATTATCGTTTCTTATTACTTAATTCATATAGCATACTTGAGGAAAAGGGGTGCTTTTATGAATGCTTGCTGTAAACCAATAAATTTACTACATAGGTCTTTAGTTGGTTCTATATTGTCTTTTTATTTTTTAAAATTGGTTCTATATTGTCTACTTAAGAGGAATTGTATAAGGTTTACAAATGTCGGTTTAAGCGAAAACACTTCTATCAATTTAAGGACAATAAAACAAGGTGGAAGAACTGACCTGACAGCATTCCAGAAGATGATTTCGCAAAATTGTTGCGTCTATGGAGTAATAAAGACGCGGCGGTATTTTCTTCAACAATTTCTCCATTAATAGTATTTGCTATTTAGAGTTGTATATTAGTTGATGTGTATATATTAATGTGTTTACAGAAACGCTGTTTGCAAGCTAGGGAATCACGCATGTCTCAAAAAAATATGCACACAGCCGGTCCAAAAAGTTTTGCTAGGATTTCTGAGGAGATGGTAATATGTTTCTAGTTTGCCCATGATTTGCATTATTGTTGTTGTGCAATACGCTAATGTTTTTGTTTCCTTATATTTATTTTATTATGAATACAGAAAAATGCCGACCCAAACCAACAATCACCTACTTTAACACAATTGTTTGAACGTACACGTAAAAGGACGGAAGGGCGTGTATATGTTGATACATATGATGACACGCAAAGGAAAATTGTAAGTTCTTTCTACTTTTATCTTTATGTAAATATCCATGTTCTATGTTCACCTTATGTAAATATTCATCTATCATGTTTGCTTATTACGTATAGGATTAATTTAATTTTGATGAAAGCTCCAGTGACACATGAAAATAGACATCCGATTTTTAATATTTATCCATAGCATGATTTTAATTATAAAATTGTTTCTAAAGTATTTTCTTAAATTTTTTTTGACAATAATTAAGGAACAAATGAAGAACTACGAGCCAAATGAGGATGACACCGCTACACTTGATCCTTATTTAGTTGTAATGAGCAAAGAAAACTATCGGTATCGTCGAAATTATGGTAGAGGTGTTACAAATACATAGATAAAAAAAAAGTGGATGGTGCTTACACGTCATACATTGTTCCAGAGGGGATGATAGAATCTTTTAAAGCAAACGTTGAAGTTGAGAAAAACTAGTTGCTAGAATTGCGCAAAGAGATCGAAGATGATCATCAAAGGAAAAAAGCTGAGCTTGAGGTGGAACATGAAAGAAAAATAGCCGAACTTGATGTTATTCGAAAAGATATTATTGACAACCAACGAAAAAACTTTGAGCTATGATGCAGGAGGTTATGAAACAACTACAAGTTGAAGATCAAGATGACTAGAAGGTTTATATTTCTCTTTAGTATTGTAATTGACACTTTATTGTTATTTAAGTTTGGACAAGTAATTTTAAGTAAATCATTTGATTATGATGATATTATTGTTTTTGCATAATCGTGATTTAATGCATATTTTAATATTTGTAATTGGATTTATGTTACAAAGTTGCATTTGGGTGTAAAAGTGTTTCATTTGTTGTAATTAAAATTCATAAAAAAAGTTGCATTTATTAAAAAAGATGTTGCACTTTTTCTATAATAAAAATCGTAAAGGTTGCAATAAGACTGTAAAAATGTTGCATATTTGTAATAAAAATATAATAAAGGTTGCATTTGAGTATAATAAAGGTTGCATTTAAGTGTAGAAAAGGTTACACTTTTGTAACCAAAGTTGCATTTAAGTATTATAAAAGTTGCATTAGAATGTAAAAAAGTTGCATACTAAAAAAGTTTCATTAGAGTAACAAATGTAACATTATAAAAAATGGTTGCATTAAGCCTATAAAGGGTTGCATTAGGTCTAATGTAACTACTTCTAATGCAGCCCCCAAAAAAAGGTTGCATTAGACATATTGTAACCTTTTCAAGGCCTAATGCAACATTTTAGTGGTGCTGCAATAGCTTCATTTTCTTGTAGTGATTTTGTTGTGACAATGTATGTGCCATCCTTCTTTGCCAGATGTTATATTCATTTCTGACTAGCATGGGAGGCTTATTTGTAGATCCAGTATTGTGAGGATGCATTTTTAAGAAGATTGATTGATTAACAATTTCTTAAAGTGATGGATAGAATGATAAAGTGAAATTTTATCCTTGATTGAATATCAACAAGAGCTTGTGTCTAATTCTCAATTTGTTATATTGATATATTATCAGATGAACCAATGCTCTGATACCAATTGTTGGATCAGTTTTGCTATCACAGATTCTTCTTTTAGAACATTTTATCAAAGTATATGCATAGAGGAATAATATTAAGTGTTCTAAGTTAAATAGATCACTTTTAACAGAAGTAAATGCTCCCCTCAGTTGTATAACAAATGTAGTATATGAGTTAATATAAGAATGAAACAGTTAATGACAAAACCGTTGTAAGTGCTCAAATAGTTCTCGTATATTAGAAATGATATTTTGCCAAAGGATATCTAAAATAGATGGTGTGAACCCATCTTTTTATAGACAGAATTAAACGTACATTGGAGGTATTAAATCTAATACTATAATACTACAACATGCTGTAGTATTGGAACTTGTACATAAATAAACAAAAACTAATATAATACTGAACTACTGAAGTTAAAGGGCGGTAGGAAGCTTCTATTGTAACTTCTTAAGAACAAACAAGTTCTGATGACAAAGTTGTTCTTTAGGTATTTGTCTGGTTCACCTTCAGGACTTTATTCTTCAGTACTTGTATCAGCTTCTTCAGTACTTGTCTTCTTCTTCAGTAGTTTCCATACTTAGCAAAATATGCAGAGAGTAATTAGACTAAGGTTCAAACTGGTTTGTCAATCCTCTTTGACCTACCAAGAATTGTTTTTTTTTTTGAAAGGCGAATTTCATTAAACACAAACCAACGAACAAAGGGATTCCCAAGACAGGAACCCCCACAAGCCAAAAAGTTACATTAAATTAGAAGAGAAATACTTCCAACTCTTCCAATCCACCCCACCAGTTTTACCCCTACTACGAAAGCAAAGGTAACTCATACACTTAACATCGGCCACTATTTCCGCTACATTCCTATTCTTCTGACCAAAAATCCTTTCGTTCCTTCCTTTCCAAAGACGCCAGCAAACCACCGTTAATATCCCATATAAAATCTCTTTTTTCCTCTTCGACCATCCCAAGCTACCAACCACTTCAAGAATATCTTTAATGGAGAATAAATAAATAGGATGTAAGTGAACCCAGTTGGCGATACACTGCCAAACATCATTTGCTAAACCACAACTAGTAAAAACGTGTTCTGCGGTTTCTTCAACGTCGCTGCATAGATCACAATTACACACTCCATGGATAATATTTCTTCTTCTCAATGCCACTTTAGTCGGAATTCTATCTAACCAAAGCCTCCACATAAACACATTGCACTTTAAAGGAACCCATTTACACCATACAAAATCAGAAACAGTATCCTGGGTCCCCACCCGGTCAGAAGAAATCCACAACTTAACTTCATGAACCAAAAAATCAATTGGGCCTTTATCATACCAAGCCCACTTATCTCTACATTGAACCAAACTCTAGGCCGCAACCAATCTATGGCAATTGATTAATTCATCCACCTCTTGAGCTATGCATGGATAAGTTCGCCAATTCCACCTAATCGAAGCATTCCCTTCATTCTCACCAATGCGATCTACCACCTTGCACCACTTCTGACATTCTAGACGGAACAAACTCGGAAACATAGCTTTTAACGGCACACTAGAAATTCAAGGATCCAACCAAAACTTAATATCCGAACCGCTACCAACAACCCCACGTATCATATAAGTCCCAATCTTATCACCCACTTTAATTTTAGAACAACACTTAATCAAACTAGACCACGTTCCAGAAAAACGCATCTTACTCGGATACACTTCCCACTGCCTAACCGACCCATGAATAGCATCAATAACTCTTCTCCACATAGACTCACCTTCTATTCGGTATCTCCACAACCATTTTAACAAAAAAAGCATTGTTACTATCCGCAAGTCTACTAATACCCAAACCGCCATATTTCTTGGGATACGTCGCCTTATCCCACGCCACCCAGTGAACCTTCTTAACAAAGATATTAATTTCTAACGAAAACTCTAATCATTTAACAATAACTATGAATCTGTTTAACCAAACCCAAGTAATTTTTGGATTATTTTTTGTTTACTTATGAACCTATAAGAAACAATCCTAATGATGTTGGCTTCTTGCAAAACAACCATATCATAGAGCCACTTATGGAAACAAATTATGCGCATGTTAATCATTTAATTGTTTACGACAAACAACTATATTGTTTAAGACTTTTAGCCCATTTTTGCTTTTCACATTTGAATTTTTTGTTAAAACTATAAACTTCAATGTATTGTTTTTTTAACGTATAATACAATCTTTATAGAATGTTTTTTCATTTGACTAGGACATTTACCGCGTGTACACAAGGGACTCCAACCTAGTTTTATATATTGCTTAAGACGAAAATATCCTTAGTGAGTTGTTAAAACACGTCATGTGTTAATAGCTTATATTAGTTCCTAATGTTTATTTTAGATTACTAAAGTGAAAATGTTTGAAGTAACGAAAACAATTTCCTTACATCGTCATAAATTAATTAACCAACTATTTATATACCACAACAGTATATAAATTAAGAGTATTTATCGAATTCATTCTTTACTTATTTTTGATTCTTCAAATTTACATCTCCATATATTAACCAACTTTTTAAAATTAAATACCACTTATTTAATTAATATCAGTGTAGACTTTATGTATATTGTTTCCATTATAAATATCTATTATCTATTAATATATATAAAAGAATTGAACATTGCCGACGTGGCGTGTAATGGTGCCTTCAACCTCTTCATGAAACTGCCACGTGACATCATAATTGAAAGATTTTAGTGTTTTTGAATTATTTCCTTTTTTAATTAAAAAAAAAAGATAAACATAAAACCCTAAATTTATCTCTCAATTCTCAATTACTAAAATTAAATTGAGTTATTTTAGGAAAAAGCAATTTAAAAACAAATTTAAATTTTTCTCTTTTATGTTTCCTCCCATAATTTTTAAACGTTAATATTTTTTATATTCAAGATTTTTTAAATAAAAAAATTACACCAAATTAACGAGCGTTTTATTATCTTTCCAACGAGTACCATAGTGTTATATAAAAAACGGAGAAAAAAAAACGACTATTTTTTGTGAGGTTTTGTTCATACAGGAAAAAAACACACAAAGTGTTCAGGTTATTCATTAATCATATTTTTTCTTTTAAACCAGGTTCTTATTTACGATGTTGAAATTCAGCCCAATCGTCATGCTATCATTGGAATTTTACTCTTCTAAAGATGGATAAGTGTACTTCATCAAGAGAAGCTAGGAGAAAGAATTGCGCAACACTGCAACACATGGTGTCACCTTATAGCAAGATTATTATTTTTTATTTATTTAATTAGAAGAGAAATAATTATTACTATTAGTATTAGTATTATTATAATGGTTATATTTTTCAACCCCGGGACACTCCCGGGATAAAAGCTAGTATTAATAATATTATCAAATACACATTGGGCTCCAATAGGAAATATGATTTTCCACATAATGAACCTACGAAATTAAGCATTAATTAACAAAAAGTTAAGGAGCATAAAAAATGTGTATATGATTCAGATATCTAGTTCAGGTAATTAGGTTGGGAATCACCTAATTACTCTCATACATGTTTCAAAACTGCAAAATTATTCACTCTAATTCGATACCTAGTTCTATAACCGAAGGGCTTCGAGAATACCCATCCCGAATGTTTTAGGTATACACATTGGGCTTCTAGCTTTTTTTGCCATCCGTTGACCATAGTTCAAAAACTGTAAATTCCAATTTTATTTGTAAACCTAAATCTTAATTCGAACTCATACCTAACCTGCAAATTCTAATTTCTTAAAGCCAAAATTAAAGATGTAAATACCATAGAATTATTCCAGTCCCATAATCTACGAATGATTATTGAAAGTTAATAGAATTAATTTGTGTGTTAAATGATCAAAGTAATACTGGTGATTTTTTAAATATTTGGGTATTTTTTTCAATTTTTACAAGTTCTCTACGACAACGTTATTTCTACTAATACTAATTGCTAAATAATTAATGCGTAGCACGTAAAAACCATCACACAATGAATAAAATAATATTGACATGAATAGGAAGCAACATCACTTAAAAAAATTTAAAAAATGGAAAAATTTTAAGATAAAAGGATTAATTTAGAGTTGGCAGTTTTATTGAACATCAATGTCATCAAGAAACGGTCTACATGAGATAACAATAAAGTTGATGGTGTCAGGATTACTACCAACGTTTAATTTAACAAACTAATTATGACAACAACACCTAGATGGATTTCCTATGCAAGAACCGGTTGCAAATGCTAGTCTTTTACAAAGGTGTAAGCAATCATCCTTTAGTGTCTTACAATCTCCTAGGCATGCTGGAGCAGGGGCTGTATATACAAATATTTGATTAGTACATTTCATCATTCTAAAGCTAATGGATTGAGCTGAGATTTTTAAAAGGTATATGTAAAAGTTAGGAAAAATTCATACCATAACAAGGAACAAATGTTACGAAAAGTAATGCGAACATCAGAAACACAAACACAAGAGAACGCTTGGATGTGAAAGCCATTTGTTGGATTTTTGATATTGCCTTATACTATTATTCTATAAAGAATAAAGAGATGATAGTTGTTCTGGTTGTGGTTGTAAGACTTCTTATATAGCCAAATACATTAAATGTAAAAGATATTAACATTAATATATTGTGTTAACTACACTATTAAGACCTTTGAAATCAAACACAAACCATGAGTAATGGACATTATAGGGGCATGAATAAGCATGATAATGCCCACAACACCATCCCCTTAGGCAATATATGGGCATGAAGAGGGATGAGCATTTCTAGTATTATGCCCAAATAGGATAAAAAATATGATAAGTAATAATTAAAAAGGGCATTAAGTGGCTTTCACCATTATACATTTTTTTAGAGGCCTTGTGATAATAATGTGGCAAAAAATGCCCCTTAAGGGGCATCAACCATTACTTATGGTAGATATGCCCATGTAAAGAATATGTGTTCTAAAGTAGAATTAAATTAGAAGTTACTGAAAAGATCCGTTTATAAAGGTATAACATTTATAATACTAATTCTAATAAACCAATAAATGCATGAATATTAATTAGAAATCAGTAACTACATTATAACTAATCACTACATAATCAAAAACTTTAATGAATTTACATCAACTTTGAACATCCGGCTTAAATCTCTATTTACCTTCATTCACACTCTTCAACAAAGCACGCCTGAGAGAATTGTCTTGTCGGCAGATGAAGGGAAATAAAAATAATAGACAATAGGACGTTATGATGCAAGGGTTATGTTTTAGTTTGCAGGATAAACCATATATATATATATATATATATATATATAATAAAAGAGCCTCCCCTTTTCGTGTGCCACGTAGCACCATGTATGATTTTTGTTTATTAAAAAACCATTAGTGACACATGGCACATTCCCCTTGTTTTCCTCCACAAGTTGTTCTCTCTCACGCCCCCCCCCCCCCCCCCACACACACACACAAACAAATTTTAAATGTTAATAACTATTATATTCGAGAATTTTTTTCATAATAAATTGCACCAGATTAACGAGCGTTTTATGATTTTTCCAACGAGTACCATAGTGCTATACAAAAAAAAAAAAAAAAAAAAAAAAAAAAAAAAACTGAAAAAACAAAACGGTTCTTTAGTTGGTTTTTGTTCATACAGGAAAAAACACAGTGTATTCAGGTAAATCATTAACCATGTCTAGGCATAGATAATTCACTCGAGCAAGAGGTGCACACATACAATTAGAAGTGGGTTTTTGAGTTATCGAGTGTTGATCATTTACAAAAACATTAACCTTGTCTAGGCACAGAGACTTCACTCGAGCGAGAGGTGCACACATACAATTAGAAGTAGGTTTTATGAGTTATCGAGTGTTAAATAATTATAAAAAACATATGAAAAAATGGCATATTCCTTTTATGGTACACATTTTGTTACATCATATTAGATTTATCTATCTTGAGGCGCTCCCCGAAAATAAACTAGTATTTTAATATTCCATGTTTTCCACGTTACCATGTGTCCTTATTATTCTCGCATCCATGTCCACGGCTACCTTCAAGTATGTAAGGCAACCTTTGTTTACTGAATGTTTAAGAAAAATTGGCAGAAGCTTGTTTGTTTATTTACATTTATTTATTGTTCATTATTTTGTTTTATTTTGGTGATCGCCAATTTCGAATTTGGCTCTATCATGTAGGAAGTCATAATAAAGTGTTATGTGGGAAGTGTAGTTTTGTCTAAGAGGGAAAAAATGCACATGCAAGCCACATTCAACAACCCGCCCTTAATTTTTTAAACGTCCGTAAACTTTTATACATCATATTTAGAGTTGATTCAGACTTTCACCACTACCCTATATAAACAATAAACTGGTGAATAATCATTTTTCCTTTTCTTGGTTAAAAAAACATACACATAGAGGATTGGATTTGGTAAATTTGTTTTGTTATAAAGTCTATCCTGGTGATAGAACGCGTTAACTATTTACAAAATCAATTGTTAACAAATATGACCTGGTGTTTAAGAACAAGAAACTTTCTGACCAGACACTGAATTAGTACAGGTTGCATGGTCTATCTGGAAGGCACGAAATGCTGTTGTTTTTCAATGTAAAAGGGCGAAGCTGGACGGATTATTTGGTGAACTACAAGCGACATCGTTCAGTTGGGTGAATTACAAACTAAGGCCGGCCGGTTGGACATGGGAGAAATGGAAAAACTTTGATGTACCGGTCACTTGACAGCCATTTGAGTTTACTAGAAATCATGTAATTAGGCGATGCGGTGTTCTTTGTCCAAGGTTGTAGGTTACGACTAGTGTCTTATTAGTCGGTAGCAATGTATATATCTTTTGGGTGAAATAAAATAAAATTTGCCGATCAAAAAAAAAAAAAAAATTGGGTAACTCTGTACCTTAATTTAGTCAAAATAGGTCATCTTTAAAAACATGCTTGGAAAATGGAACGCATCTGGAGTGACGTGTAGTGTACTTAAAAGCTTACAACCTCTTAATCGCGTTATTTTAATAAAAGAAATAGATTAGTATTTATTTATGTAATAGTTTTGTAATCATATTAAATACATTTATTACTTGGAACTCAAGAAAAAGAGGTAAAATGTGTTACCAGACCAACTCAACCTGACCCAACTGTTTTGACCAGTACCAAACATGGCAGTTCTGACCCATATATACACACATGCATGTATAGAATGCAAAAGAAATGCATTTCCACCTCTAGTTTCAATCTACTTACCAAGATAGGTTATAAATGGTTTTATAGTAATAACAACAAAAAGTATCTGCTTACTAGAATTTCAACATCATTTCCATGTGACTGAAGAGCTTCATATGCCTTGGTTTTCATTTTGGGTGCGTCAGAATATACAAGACCTTGAAGATCACCTAAATGTCTTTCTCTAAGGTTAGGATCTTGAATTACCTGACACAGGAAGATGGCAAAGTGGATATCCTGATTAAAAGGTAAAAAATTTTGCTAAATCTTTGGAATAGGTTTTCTATTCTACGAGTCTCATTTCGCCAACCAACGACAAGCATGTAACTTGGCTGATTACGCGTGCCTTAAAAAATGTTGCTAAATCTGTAACACCCCAACCGATGGCGGAATCATCGAGGTGCCACGTAGTGACGATTGTTCAAAAGCTCATGGTACTAAAATGTAAATATATGATTATTGAATATTGTTTTACAACATGTGAAATTAAATACAATACAACAAAAGTAAAGATAATTGATTGATTTAATCTAAGTTCAAAGTCCTATGTGAAGCGTCAAGCAGCTTATCCTGAAACATGCACGAAAATAATTTTGTCAACATATGATGTTGGTGAGTACTACTTAGTTTTGTACGTATAGTATAAGTTTTGAAAAGTAGTACAATTCATGTGTCTAGCATCACCAAGGCATTATGTAAACACGCAAGTAACCAAACAAGACAAAGATCACATGTAACATAAGTTATGTCTAAATGAGCATCGTAACATAAGTTATGTCTAAATGAGCACCGTAACATAAGTTACGTCTGAGTGTAAAGAGCACCATAACATAAGTTATGTCTAAATGTATGATTTTGTATGTAAGCTACGTTCATGTTCAAGCATAAGCACAAAGATAAACAAGACACGTATATGAATTGTAAATGAATGAAAATGTATGTGTAAATAAATATGAAATTTTTGTATACTTGTGCATGAATCACCCCAAAAGTTGTAAAAGCGGAAAAAGGGGATAAGTAATACTCACCTTAGCAAGGTGGTAAGTCTTTGTGGAATTGAATAAGTATAATCCAACGTTACCAAGTATCAGCCTATGTTTAATGTAACAAATAAGTCTAAGTCTATTTGGTCTATAAGTATTTTCTAGGGCTTCGAATTGAAGATAAGTATTTATTTGATTAATAATCAAATTGTTTATTAATATAAGAAATCTAATAAATAAATGAATAAAAGTCTTTTTGTAATTTTAAGTTAGAGATGGTCACAATATAAAGTTTTTAGTATGAAAATAATTTTTATAAAATTATTTTCTTGAAAATAGAATATTTAATCTATTTATTTTAAATTGTTAAAATATGATTTTAATATCTAAAAATATTAAAATTAAAGAATTCTTGAATTAAAAATGGTATTTCTGTTCCAAATGAATAGAAATAATTTATGTAAAATTTTGTTACAAAAATATTGTAAAATGAATTTATTATGAATTATTTATGATTAAAACTAACAAAAATTAATTAAAAATATAAAATGGCCGGTTTTTCTGAAATAAAAATATTTTCTGGAATGTTTAAGAATATACAAGTTTAGGATAATTTTTGTGAGATTTAATAAAATTGTTTAGATATTTTTATAGAATTTAATAAATATAAATGAATAAACTTATAATATTTATTATATATATTAAATAAATGATTTTTTAAAAAACTAAAAATTGGAAAGCAAAGTTTATCATTGGAATAACATAAAATAAATTTTGTAGAATTTATAAAATAGTTTTAGTATTTTAAAACGATTTTTAAAAAGAATAGATAAAATATAGGTATAAGGATAACACAAAAAAAAGGCTGATTATAGTGGGACTCGAACCTGGGCCATAGGCCGGTTCGCAACTGGAGCAAAGGTGGACGACCAACTGGTCTATGAATCTGTTTGTGTTTATTTCCTTTTCGTTTAATATATAAACAGTTTCGTGTATAATATCTTCCCCAATTTCATACTAATCGAGCCCTAGATCAACAATAACACGATTTAACGATCAATAGCCCCTGTAATGTTGGGGCTATTGTTCGTATATGGCCGACTAACAAATCCCACAAGGAAAAACAAACTTACAAGCACGTTTTGAAGCTGAATCGATCGGTCAATCAAAAGTCAAACGTAGCTCGATTACTCGACTATAATGCAGAACATAAATGATTGAGAGTGGGGGTATGTTTTTTGGCATCTAAGGACTGTTAATCTATGTTCAATTTATAGGTAAAGGTTCGGATCGATGGATTGGAAAGGTTTGACCATGCTTGAATGTATACGCGTGAATTGTTATAAATTTGGTATGTTTTGATTAATGATTTGTGCGTGTAAGATGCAAATGAATCCGTAAATTTGTTAAACGAGTCAATTGGTCCAAGGTTTCCAAAAAGGGAGCTTAATCAAGTGGTCAAGATCAAAGGTTGACCTGAGTTGTGTGTTGGTCGCTGCTGTGATCGAGCAGCAGAGGGAAAAGGAAGCAGCTTGGTTCGCTATAAAATTTTAAGTGTCTGGATAGAATCAACAAACAACGCCTTGGCCTAATGGTGGATGTTTGTGTGTTGTGTGTTCGAACCGGGTCTGGACGCGGGTTCGATTCCCGGCCAGACCATATATATATATATATATATATATATATATATATATATATATATATATATATATATATATATATATATATATTTAACAGATCAAAGGGGGGAGGGATTGGGCCTGGTTGTCTGGTGGGCCGATTTTCTTGGGCTGAAGTCTGGGCTCGAGATTTTTAAAGGAAATGGTGGGTTTGGATGTTGGGCTTCAAAAGAAAAGAAAAGGGTTGGTTATGGTTTTGACTAGTATTATTATTATTATTATTATTATTATTATTATTATTATTATTATTCTTATTATTATTATTATTATATATAAAAATAAAATATAATGAAAGAAAAGTGACGGATGTCACAGCATCCCCTACTTTTAGAAACTTCGTCCCGAAGTTATTAGAGACATAGGGTTATGGATGCTTGGGTAGAAATTAAGGTAGCAGTGGTTTGGAAAATTCGAATGATTTGGATATGAGGTTTAATAGGTGTGAGTTAAGGATTTGGATCAGGTTCGTCTCGAATAATAAGGAGAATAAGAATCTAGTAAGACACTAAACTTCAAGTTTTAGGACTCCTAAAATAATTGCATGAGTTGATTGTCTATAGAAAGACTAAATGGACTACCAAGTAACTAGAGTTTGTTCCTGGTCTGACTTCCAGTCTCACTTTCAATGCATCATTAGTGTTTGTATATAGGGTGTACCGCAGCTAACCCACCACACCTTTGATACCTTGAAAACGTACTGGACGCCTACCAAAAACTCTAATAGAATTTCACACTACCCTAACGTACCTGTAAATTCATGATTACGTTTCGGACCGGAATCATCAATTTACCTTACATTAGGGTTTTATGTCCTTCTATGATCCTAATCTAACACACATTAAAGCAAATAAGTTTCACAAGAAGATGACACAACAACACGTTTATCAATGAAATGAGGCTATGTAATAATGAGGTCAATTGCATTGGTTTGCAATGACTTGTAAGCATAACAGTATTTAAGTATGGGCTACCACTCGTCCAAGGAGCCCTTTTAAATGAAATGTTTATCTGAGTTGCGTGGATAATACAAACACGTAAGCAAGTTTGTAAGTACTACAACCATTAAGTGTAAGTGTTATCATGAATAATTAAATGTTTACGAGTATCATGAATAATTAGATGTTCAATGAATAGTCAAATTAAGGGAAAAATCAAGTTTCATGTAATAACCAATGATGTTTTTAGAAAAGCTCTGTATGATCAAGTATCGAGTTTTTTTAGTAGTTTGGTTTTCATGAAAATCAAGTCCAAATGTTTCAATAAGATGTAAGGTAGAGTATGAAACTTATACGATTTAAAATAAATGCAACCGAATATGATAAATTTCCAACTGCGTTCATACACAATTGTATGCAAGGAATTTCTAGATGTTATATGCTACTGAGTGCGACAAAATTGGGTACAAAATGAGAATAGAATCATGAAAATGAAAACACAAGTATTGGATTCTCGAGTCTTGGGAAAATTTCATCCATGGCTTAACCAGTGGGATTAACGTCATCATGATCAGTTGTTTCGTTGGTATTGATATTGAAAGCTCGTCCATGTGCCACCAGGTTTACATTGTTCAATTTGGGACATTGAGGTAGCATGTGGTTAGGGTCTCTACAATGATAACATGCCCGACCGTTAGTAATCTGTAGTGGTTCCTGGGCAGCTGTTTGATGAATACCCTGTGTCCCAACCATTACACGACAAGTGGTGACAAAGTGTCCAAACCTTCCACATCTAGTGCATTGACGGCATGGAAGATTTGCAGGGTGATGATACTTGCATGTGTTGCATTGAGGATGGACTCCCGTGTAGGCTTTCTTGATAGGAGGTTGAGTCACAACAGTCTGGTTCTGATTATCGCCCATTCGTTTCTTAGAGTTCGAAGCGGTAGTGGCGGCCTTTGCTAAAACAGTCTTAGATTGTTTAACAGTATTGGTGGTCTTCTCAGTAGACGTCTTGGTGTCCTTCCTAACCAAGTTTCCTTTCCTTACATGTTTGTCTGTTAAAGTGGCTGCAAGCTGGATGGCTTCTTCCACCGTAGTACATTTGCTTCCAGTGATAACGTCTTGAATCAGGTCGGGTAATCCCTCGATATATTTCTCGATTGCTCGAGAGACCGGGGTGACCATGTGTGGAACCAGTATGCTAAGTTCGTGATATCGAGTATTATACGCAAGATTCTCACCACTGTCTTGTTTCAACCCATGGAACTCTTCCTCTAGTTTCCTGATTTCGTTCCTAGGGCAGAATTTGGCGATCATGAGTTCCTTAACCTCAACCCAAGATAAAGATAAAACAACATCAGCTCCTCGATTGCGCTTTTCGCCATTCCACCAGGTTAGCGCCTCCTTTTGAAGGACACTAGTAGCATAGCGAACACGGAGTTCATCAGGACACTCACTGTTCATGAAGGTACTTTCCATACTTTCAAACCATTGGAGTAGGCCAGTAGCACCCTCCTCACCAGTGAATTTTGTGGGGTTGCAGGAGTTAAAGTGTTTGAAAGTGCACCGAAATTGAGTCGTACTTCTTGTGTTGGCACTGTTACTATTCTGGGTTATCTCACTGACAAGGTTTGGGATCACTGCAGCAATTTCCTTAGCGACTAAAGATGCGAGGCGACGATCAGAACGTTGTCCAGAAGCATGAACAGGGCGTCGGTGGACATCACGGAGCATGCGGCGAGCAGACATCTATGAGGTAGTCAATGAATAATCATGAGATTAGAAAATGTGAGTGTATAACTGTACAAATGATTATGAAAGTATGAACTTGTAAGCAATCATGATATACAGGATATTGTATATGAAACGAGAGAGTATTATTGAAAAACTTGCATAAATGCTTGGAGTGCCCTTGTCTAGCTGTAAAGCCCAACAAGAACGTTGACTTTTCAAAGGAGTTGAACCCAATGGTGATCAAAGAAGACATGCTTTAGCCTATAAGTGGACACTCACTCCAGGAATCCCCAGGTAAGCATAACAGGTCCGTAAATGGATTTATGCGCTATGCTTGCCTATGCCAGAAAACCCAGTGTACAGGCATCCACCCTTCCAGATTGCACGTGTCCTTATCACACTCATTAAAGTTCAACAACTTTGAAGGAGCAGAATAAGAGTAGGCATTATGCCTAAGAGTGTCTTCATGAAAGGTACTGCTCCCGTTCCATGGTGATGTAGGCTTTCCACTCCTTGTAGGACACCATCTCTATGCACCAGGATGAAAGATGAGGAGAAATGGGGAAGAAGAGAAAGATAGAGGAAGGAAAGTAGAGGGAAATGAGGGTAAGGCAATTTAGGAAATATTATGCATGAAAGTTCGGTTATAGTCTAGGCCATTTTATCTAATAACCTAGTTACCTATAACCATGGCTCTGATACCAATCTGTAACACCTAAACCGATGGCGGAATCATCGAGGTGCCACATAGTGACGATTGTTCAAAAGCTCATGGTACTAAAATGTAAATATATGATTATTGAATATTGTTTTACAACATGTGAAATTAAATACAATACAACAAAAGTAAAGATAAATGATTGATTTAATCTAAGTCCAAAGTCCTATGTGAAGCGTCAAGCAGCTTATCCTGAAACATGCACGAAAATAATTTTGTCAACATATGATGTTGGTGAGTACTACTTAGTTTTGTACGTATAGTATAAGTTTTGAAAAGTAGTACAATTCATGTGTCTAGCATCACCAAGGCATTATGTAAACACGCAAGTAACCAAACAAGACAAAGATCACATGTAAAGTTGTACAATGAAATTGATAATGAGCACCTCAACACGTGTGAGTCAAAAAGAGCACCATAACATAAGTTATGTCTAAATGAGCACCGTAACATAAGTTACGTCTAAATGAGCACCGTAACATAAGTTACGTCTGAGTGTAAAGAGCACCATAACATAAGTTATGTCTAAATGTATGATTTTGTATGTAAGCTACGTTCATGTTCAAGCATAAGCACAAAGATAAACAAGACACGTATATGAATTGTAAATGAATGAAAATGTATGTGTAAATAAATATGAAAGTTTTGTATACTTGTGCATGAATCACCCCAAAAGTTGTAAAAGCGGAAAAAGGGGATAAGTAATACTCACCTTAGCAAGGTGGTAAGTCTTTGTGGAATTGAATAAGTATAATCCAACGTTGCCAAGTATCACCCTATGTTTAATGTAACAAATAAGTCTAAGTCTATTTGGTCTATAAGTATTTTCTAGGGCTTCGAATTGAAGATAAGTATTTATTTGATTAATAATTAAATTGTTTATTAATATAAGAAATCTAATAAATAAATGAATAAAAGTCTTTTTGTAATTTTAAGTTAGAGATGGTCACAATATAAAGTTTTTAGTATGAAAATAATTTTTATAAAATTATTTTCTTGAAAATAGAATATTTAATCTATTATTTCAAATTGTCAAAATATGATTTTAATATCTAAAAATATTAAAATTAAAGAATTATTGAATTACAAATGGTATTTCTCTTCCAAATGAATAGAAATAATTTATGTAAAATTTTGGTACAAAAATATTGTAAAATGAATTTATTATGAATTATTTATGATTAAAACTAACAAAAATTAATTAAAAATATAAAATGGCCGGTTTTTCTGAAATAAAAATATTTTCTGGAATGTTTAAGAATATACAAGTTTAGGATATTTTTTGTGAGATTTAATAAAATCGTTTTGATATTTTTATAGAATTTAATAAATATAAATGAATAAACTTATAATATTTATTATATATATTTAATAAATGATTTTTTGAAAAACTAAAAATTGGACAGCAAAGTTTATCATTGGAATAACATAAAATAAATTTTGTAGAATTTATAAAATAGTTTTAGTATTTTAAAACGATTTTTAAAAAGAATACATAAAATATAGGTATAAGGATAACACAAAACAAGGCTGATTATAGTGGGACTCGAACCTGGGCCATAGGCCGGTTCGGTTCTGGAGCAAAGGTGGACGACCAACTGGTCTATGAATCTGTTTGTGTTTATTTCCTTTTCGTTTAATATATAAACAGTTTCGTGTATAATATCTTCCCCAATTTCATACTAATCGAGCCCTAGATCAACAATAACACGATTTAACGATCAATAGCCCCTGTAATGTTGGGGCTATTGTTCGTATATGGCCGACTAACAAATCCCACAAGGAAAAACAAACTTACAAGCACGTTTTGAAGCTGAATCGATCGGTCAATCAAAAGTCAAACGTAGCTCGATTACTCGACTATAATGCAGAACAGAAATGATTGAGAGTGGGGGTATGTTTTTTGGCATCTAAGGACTGTTAATCTATGTTCAATTTATAGGTAATGGTTCGGATCGATGGATTGGAAAGGTTTGACCATGCTTGAATGTATACGCGTGAATTGTTATAAATTTGGTATGTTTTGATTAATGATTTGTGCGTGTAAGATGCAAATGAATCCGTAAATTTGTTAAACGAGTCAATTGGTCCAAGGTTTCCAAAAAGGGAGCTTAATCAAGTGGTCAAGATCAAAGGTTGACCTGAGTTGTGTGTTGGTCGCTGCTGTGATCGAGCAGCAGAGGGAAAAGGAAGCAGCTTGGTTCGCTATAAAATTTTAAGTGTCTGGATAGAATCAACAAACAACGCCTTGGCCTAGTGGTGGATGTGTGTGTGTTGTGTGTTCGAACCGGGTCTGGACGCGGGTTCGATTCCCGGCCAGACCATATATATATATATATTTTTTTTAACAGATCAAAGGGGGGAGGGATTGGGCCTGGTTGTCTGGTGGGCCGATTTTCTTGGGCTGAAGTCTGGGCTCGAGATTTTTAAAGGAAATGGTGGGTTTGGATGTTGGGCTTCAAAAGAAAAGAAAAGGGTTGGTTATGGTTTTGACTAGTATTATTATTATTATTATTATTATTATTATTATTATTATTATTATTATTATTATTATTATTATATATAAAAATAAAATATAATGAAAGGAAAGTGACTGATGTCACATTTCGCCAACCAACGACAAGCATGTAACTTGGCTGATTACGCGTGCGAATGCAGTTTCGCATCAAGCGTTGTGTAAAGCTCTTACATGCTCCGGATTACACGCGTTAAACAATGTCGGCCATGCGTTTCCTGGCTTCGGTACGCCCAATCTAACCCACCCATTTTCACCTCTAAGTCCTTGTGTTGGTATAGCACTATAGTTTTCCAATTACCAATGCTACAACTGAACCAAAACAAAAATGTATCATGAATTAGGTTAAACATGAGACAAACTTGTTTTTGTGTTTATGAATGTGTTTATCCATGTATAACTGTGTACACAGTTACACAAATTTTTAACAAACCAATATAGTATAGATGTTAATTAATGAATCACACAATAAATATATACACCCAAGTCTTACCATCTGCTAATTTTTACATAAGAGTATATATGTTAGTCTAAATTAATGAATATTGAACCACTGCTCCAAAAAACCTCATTTTTTACAAAACAAATTGAATAAATCATAGGGAAAATGTGGATACTCAAATTATAACCTAATTTAAACATGATTAAAAGCAAAACGTGTGGTTTAAACATACCAATGTTAAAACAAAAACCATCGTCACTATGAAATAGTGACTCGAATATAGGCTTCTAAATTCGGAACTCAATGCTGATACAGGAGATTCAGGTCGACGGTAGCGGTAATGGAGATGGGGAGATTTCTGGTGGAGACGAGGGGGATTTTAGGGTACTGAGTGTGGAGGGGTTTAGAGATGGTTCTAGTTGTACTTGCCGAAGTAGTAGGGAAAAGTGGTGGTTGTGGTAGATGGTCGTTAAGAGGGATGGTATGACGGTGCCGGGATGCCGATGGTGTAAAGGTTAGACGGTGGTGACGATTTTGAGTGGTGAGGTTTGGGAAAGGTTTTTGAATTGGGTTGAGAGATTTGGGGGTTTAATATTTTCCGAAGAAGCGGTATAAAGAGGGAAATATGAAAATTTTCGGATTTTATAGAAGTTGCACTTTGGATTGGTAGGATTTTTTTGCCAAAGTAGTGGCATAGTACAAATTTTTTGTGTATTTGGAGGGTGTCAGCAGCAAAGTTTCACAAATGGTGAAACCGCAAGACCATCGTGCGGATTTGGCTTAGGTGGAGGGGAGAGGAGAGAGGTTTTTGCTTAGTAGGAGAGAGGGGGGAGAAACCGAGGGACCATCTTGCGGATTCATCGGCCGGTCTTGTAGTTAGCTAAATAGTTGAAGGAGGTCTTTTGTAAATCTGGAGTGAAGCCGCAAGACCATCTTGCGGATTCAGTGTAATCTCCAAAAAAGTTTGCATATTATCAAATTGTTGAAGGGGGTGTTTTGTAAATTTAGAGGGTAGCCGAGATATGATCTTGCGGATTCAATGTAAAAAAGGTAAGGGCCTGGAATGTAAATTGTTTTGTCATGTGTGTTAATTGAAAGAAAGAAGTCACATGCATTACACCTCAACCACACATATGTTTGCAGGGGGCATGATCAAAGACATTAAAGAGGACTTGCATGACCATGTTGCGGTTTCTATGTATTATGTATGTTATATAATATTGAGACATATTACGACGATGTTCTCATTTCATTTCCATTTTGGCAAAAAAAATCCTACTATACCACCAAAAAAATCCTACTATACCACCATTTCACCCTGTAGATGTACAAAAATATATGATCTTTTCATTTTCTGATTTCATGTTGTTACATCCACATTCCATCATTGGTGGTGACAGGAGAAGTTTCGTTTGGAACATTGGATCGATGTTATATCCACCTGGAGTTATAACAGTATTGGGCGGGGATGAGCCATGCTTAAAGGCATCTATGCCCGTTTCATCCCCCGCCTTGCATCGCTTTTTTGGGGTCCAAAAAAGCAGTGTCTTTGGATCGGTGTTACATCCACATGAAACTACTTGGATCGGTGTTACATCCACACGTGGTATAACACGTGTAGAATGCAACATTGTCACTGTAGTTTATAATATTTTGCCGTTGGTTGTCGTTGCTGATCTCAATCTCCAGTGTACCACCCCAGGCATGGCAACCGACTATTTAGGGGGGACCACCTTCCAGGAAAATCCTGTAGCGCAAGGCCATCCGGTGTTGAAGAATCACATCATGTGATTAGCGACGTCGGTGACATCGGAATTTGAGATTCTTCACCTTGCTACTTTAGTATGGCAGCCTGGGTTGACCATTGGGTACCTGTAGAATTGGTACACATGTTCAACAGATTGATTGATGTTCCCCTGTTTGACTTCAATAAAGCAATTGTAATGGAAGGTGTGAAACAATAACTTAATGAACTCTGCAACAAGTTTCTGTTTCGCGCCTTCCATCACGGTGGTACACTAATTTTGGCAGCAAACTTAATCGGCTCTGCGGCTTCTACACCTACAGCGGAACGCACCCCGGTGTTGAAGAATCACGGTCCGTCATTAGCGACGTCCGGGAGAATATTGGAATTGGTGGTCTCGGAAATAGATTGTTTTGTAACTCGGTAGATTGTATATTTAACGTTTTAGTGCATAAATAAATTTATGTGTGTTTCAGTCAATTCCAATTTATTATTATAAAATAACTTTGTTAAAAACAACATATTATAATTTAAGAAATTTACTAAACGATAAGAAATTTACTAAACAATATTCTAAAAAAGAGCCATATTAACTAAAAAAATACGATATATTCTGCTTCGGAAATAGATTGTTTAAAAAACGCCATATTAACTAAAAAAATACGCTATATTCTGCTTCGGAAATAGATTGTTTAAAAAACGACATCTTAACTAAAAAAACGAAATATTTAAAAAAATTAACAATATTAAACAATATTCTATATAGATTGTTTAAATATAATTTTTTTTTTATGATTTTATTAAAAAAAGTGTGTTGAATTTTTTTTTTATTTTTTAAGTACTATCATTATCAAAACCGCAAGATGATGTTGTAGTTTTACTTTAAGTACGGTATGGACATTTACTATCATTATCAAAACTGCAAGATGATGTTGCAGTTTTACTTTAAGTACGGTATGGACATTTACTATCATTATCAAAACCGCAAGATGATGTTGCAGTTTTACCTTTCTTAATATTGTCAATTTCACCTATAAATACATATATGTAAAGTTTCATTATTATTCACTCCAACACCCACGTTCGATAGTATGGAGAAGGACGAAGAGGTCGGGTCATATTTCTGTTCTCAACCAGTTGCTAAGAAATCAAAGTGGACGGATGATCTTTGGAGGCGTATGAAGAGGCCGTCGTCATCCACGAAGGCTGGGTTGTCTACGGAGATTCCGACTGAAAAGCCACCGGAAAAGGAGCCCGAAAAAGATAGTGCTATAGTTTCCAACAAAGATTCAAAGAACTGGTCCCCAGATGTTATAGAGTTTTACCTCAACAGGGACTCTCCATACTGCTACAGTCGTTTCATTACAAAAAAAACTCGACAGATCTTTTTGGGGTGCCCTACTAGGGAATGAATCTGGCGGTCATCTGTCCTCTACGGTACACTTAACACGACATATTAATTTTTATAAGTTTTCACATGTTTACATAGTTAATTTATAGTGCTTTTTCTTCTTTTGCAGCATGTTGAAGCATGGACTGTAAGATTAATGCGTGTACGGCAGGCGATGCTCTTAAAAAACCCCAACAAAGAATTACGATGGTCGGTGTTACCTCCTGATTTTTATGATTACATGCAAGATGATAAATCCACTACCCCCCTTTATTATGCCGGACAAAAGGACCCGTATCCTCCATTCTGGGAGGTTGACTGCATCTACCTTCCTCTGTGGATTCGCCAAACAGACTGGCTACTTGTCCGTATTGATATGCAGAGCATGGTGATTACTCAATACTGGACCGATAAAAGATGGAGAAATGGAAAACATCGAGATGTTAGGAACTATATGGAGCTGTTACAGATATTTTTCAAATGGTTTCTAGAACGTATTCACATTAGGAGACACTCGAGGTACATAACGGAACGTGAGATGTACCTCGGTTTGGTTGAGACGGATGTGCCCCAAGATGAGGGTAACATCGCTAACGCTGGGGTTCTTGTTTGTTTGATGATGGAGAAACTAGTTAAAAACAAACCGTTGAAGATACACCATGAAAACACCTTAGAAGAGGCTTGTGTGAACTACAGACGCCACATGGCTGATGAGCTGTATAAGTGCCGTTGTGATAAGTTCTGGTGAGTTGCGTCAGCTATTTTGTAATATTTCCTTTTTCATGTAATAAACTTTTTCATGTAATAAAGGCGTCATCGTTTATTTATTTCATGATACTTTGAACTAGCATCACAAAAGTAATACGACAAGTTGATAAGAAATAACAAGAAACAGTACTACAAACATTAACTTACGACAATCAACACACGACAATGAACATCACTAGCCACGGGAGGTACAACTTTTTTTGTTGTGCCCTGTTTGCTTACAAATATTGCATCTGCGGGGAGCACGAGGTTCGTCCTCATGCCTTTCATCCATCTCGTTATGGATCCTCTTCTGTTTCAACCTCCCACATTTTATGGTAAAATGTGACGGGTTACCACGGAGTCTCCAGTTTGCCTGTGCCCACAAAGCTGTATGACCTAGGGTATAAAAGTGGCCGTTGTACTGAAGACGATATACAGAAGTATGATATCGTGGATCAACAATTTGATGAAGGTCCTTACGTTTCATGTGGCAAACCGCAATAGCATGCGAACATGGCTGACGTTCGATTTGCCACTTTGCACAGGAGCAAGTTCTGTTACGGTATTCAACCGTGTAATCGTTCCCCCCGTCTTCCATTGCCCGAACGCGAGACTTGACATGGTACCGTCCCTGTGAACCATCATACAAACGTACAGTATGTTCTCGTGATTTAGCATCTCGTTCGCATATCACCTTCCAGATGCGGGGGGGGGGGGGCAACATTGTTTGGCAACGCTTTGCAATTCTGTAGTGAATGTTAAACTGATCAACATCCCTTTCCAACGTATGGTGTATGGCTACCGTAATAGGCATCATCCTTGCCTTTGACAACACATGTTTGAAGCACTCAGACATGTTGGTTGTCAGGTTACCCCATCGACGATTTTCTTTATCGTGCACCCACGTCCACTTAGAGAGTTCAATGTCTCTCAAGTATCTCCACGCCTTTTTGTTAATGCTCTTCATTTGTCTGATGGCATACAGATACTTGTACCGCTGTGATGTGCTACCGATAGTCCAACAAAGCTTTTTTAGAGTTTCACTTTTGAATTTTGCGCCAAGATTGCTTCGTACATGACGAAGACAATACCGATGGTAAGCGTTCGGCTCCCTCCATCCTGGCAATTCCTCCATCGCCCTAATTATTCCGACATGTCTGTCCGAGATAACACAAAGGGGGTTGCTGGCGTTGTGTCTTGAAATATGCAGCCTAAACTGCTCCAGGAACCAACCCCAGCTCTCAATTGTCTCCTCATCTACAATTGCATACGCCACCGGAAGTATGTAGTTGTTTGCATTCTTGGCAACCGCAATCAACATCTTACCCTTATACGTCCCCTTTAGATGAGTCCCGTCAATGGAGATTACCGGTGCCGAATATTGGAACGCCTCAATTACGGGGGCAAAGGCCCAGAAAACATATTTGAACACCTTACATTCCGGGGGGCTCCTGGGATGATGATACCACTCGACAACGGTACCTGGATTTGTAGCCTGTAACCGAGCCACATACGCTGGCAACTGCACAAAGTTGCTCTCCCAGGTGCCGTACACATTCTCAATATCTTTTCTTCGGGCTTTCCATGCCTTAGAGTATGAGATATCGACATTCAGCGTCTTCTTTATGTAAGTGATGACCTGTTTCACCGGAAACGCTAAGTCAGCCTTCACCTGTGCAAAGATATGCGTGGCAACATCTCTTGACCTTAGTGCCCTGTTGTTGTTGCGTTCAACCGTTGAGTAGCATGTGTGTTTTGTTGACCACTTTGAAAACCGCCAGAAGGCCCCCTCCCGGGCACGTGATGCCGTAGCAGCCCACATGCAAGTTGACTTTTATTTTTACATCTTACTCAAAACGTGTATGGCCTGCTTTCCACGACACACAACTCTCTATTACATTGCACGTTCCAATACCAGATCGCTTTAATCACTTTTTCTTTACTTTGAAAGTAGATGCCCACACGGATATCATCTATGTTTCCACTCCACATCTCCATGCTATCTTCATCGTCGTAATCGGGAAGCCGATATGCTTCTAACCCTTCATCTTCGTCGTCAATAGGTACGTCCGTAGGGAAAGCAGGATTAAGCCCTTCATGGAATTGAGGATCTGTTGGGATAAGTGACTGTCCAGCTTCATCTTTTTCGTCCCCGATTTTTTCCGAGTCAACGTCCGTGGGTTCATGCTCGCTTTCTCTGCTCTCTTCGGACGTATATCCTTCTCACCAGTATGAGACCATATTAGGATACCGTATCAATGAAATTACTTTAATATTAACAAGAAAAAAATACCTTGGATCATCCTCTTCGTTTTTGTCATCGTTATAACACCACACATATTATAAGTACGTATGAAGAAAAATATGGATATTAATAAAATTCAATTGACTCTATAGGTCTCGTACCTTCATTGTCATCGTTAGCATGATGTTGTTCGTTGTCATCAAGAGATAGATCAGCAACATACTCTTCGTTACAGTGAAAATCATTATAATGGTAATCAGCAGTACCTCTTTTATGTGTATACATTTTTTTATTAAAAATTGCAGCACGTGGGAGGCTGGGTTACGTTGTTCATGAGGTACAGATGGGTATTGATCAATAAATCTAAGAAACCTGAACAATTGTATCCGTGGACAATACTACCCCCACAATTCTTCGACTTATTGTCTGAAACTCCCAACTATCGTGCATTGCCATTTTCCATCGGAATTAAAGACAACTACCCTCCCTTATGGGATATTGATATGGTACTATTCTTTAGTGTAAACCACCATATATATTTATTATTTTGGGAAATAATATACGCTAATCTACCTTATGCAGTTGTATATCCCATTATGTGCTGAACAAAGACAGTGGTTTCTTGTTCAAGTTGATATGTGGACACTTCGTATGACGTTGTACTTTGCTAGCTCTTGCGCTTTGTCTACTTTCGGTGAACGGACGCCAATCCAAGTGTTGATTGACCCAACATTTGTGATGTTCGAGACTTTGTTCAAGCAATTTCTGGATGAAATTTCATACTGGGAAAATTCCGGAAGAAATTATGTGGAAAAAATAATAGTGTCCGATACAAAAGTCTGGCCGCCTGAAGATCACGGCTCAGTTGGTGGTAATTCTGGAGTCCTTATATGTATGTTAATGAAGAATCTAATTAATGAGGAATATATCAACTTTGAAGGAGATCTTGCGCATTCTTGTTCAGCCTACCGTCGGTACATCGCTGATGAAATTTACCGTGGACGTTGGACACCAAATAATATGTAACAAATATTGTTGTTAACGTTTGTTAGCATGTGTGTTTCTTATTATAAATCTCATGTATGTTGTGTGACATTTATGTTGTTAGCGTTTATGTGTTGTGTGACATTTATCTACCAAAGATGTGTGTTTCATGTATGCTGCATGAAAACTAACATTAACCATTAAAACATAAACGCTAAAACATGAAAATTTAACATCCATAAACGAATTTAAAAACTATGCATCATTATTACAATAACCAGGACCACCACAACTAGGTTGATTACAGTATCTAGTACCGGTACGACATCGAGTACGCTGGCGATTTACGGGTGGATTGCGACGTTCATCAAACTGAAGGGGTACAGGCGTCCAAGAATTATTATAACCCGTTGGTTGTTCACTTTGATTTTGTGCCCAGTAAGTGAACGAGGATTGCTGGGTGTTAATCGGGTTATCTGGTGTCCAAAATGAAGACGCCTGGGTGTTACTTAGGGGTAGGGGGTATACATACTAGACTCTTGAGGAGTAGGTATAAACCCCCTAGAGTGTTGTGGATTGAACCCCCCACCATACTGGCGTTGTGGATCGAACCCCCCTAACTGTTGTGGATGAACGGGGTTTTGTGAGGAACTAGCCCCTTCAAAATTACCTCTCCCACTATCATCATCATTTAGCAAACTTGTGAAATCAAAATCCGACCATTCCATAGGCTAGTCATCATTCCTGGGAGGGTCTTGAGTTGCTGAAGAAGGCCCTGCCTGGTCCACCCGACCACGTCTACGGTTTATACGCCCTGACACCCTATTAGGTCGGCTTCTGTCAGCCTGGAAACCGACCGGGTGATCCTGTAGACGTGAAGGATAAGTCAAACGATCTCTTTCGCGAATTGAAGTCAACACTGCGGTGGCAGTGTTTTGTATCGCTGCGAATTGTTCAGGAGCGTTTGGCATAAACCGAGCCGCTTGACTATACATCTCTGCATAGCCTTCCATCTGCATTAATATTAAAATAACGAACATTAAAATAATATTTTTGCATTATATACTATTGTGTAAATTTATTAAAGTGATATACAAACCATTAGTTGGGTGATTGACCCATCATCTTGGAACCCGGTTTGTGGTACCGGGTCATTTGCCGGGTTGGTCACAAATCCAACCGTGTGTTCCAGATACCAACTCATGTAATCTGGAAACACGGAAGGAAACCCTGCCAATATCGGTTGCCCCACCACTCTATTAAATCTGCGATTATCCCAGGAGCATACATAAGTTTCATGTTTGCTTCTCCAGTCTGTATCCGTTTGCCCGGTACGCTTCAATTTATGCAGGGCAAGGTGCTCTTCATGGCTAAGGGGGGGGGGGGGATTTTAAGGTTTCCATTGGCAGACCCCGTACTGTCTACAGACCCGAGATGGTGAGTGGTATTCCACCACATGCATCCACAAGATATAACATTCACAACACCAGGAATCCTGCCCTTCTAGACAATAATCCGCCAAGGAACCCATTTCTTCTTCATATGGACGCCAAACAAACTGGTGCAAAAAAATTGTGTGGTACACGCCACCTTTTAAAAATAATTATCAAACACAATAATTAGCAAAAATAACATGTTTTAATATAATCAATAATATGCACGCATAACATACTACTTACTTGGCACCAAATGGGAGTCCACCGGCGCCTTCTTCTTCCGGAACAATTCTGGGAGCTAATACCCGGATTCTGGTATACGCCCACAACTGTAACAAATACACACACCCACACATTGCTTCGCCGACTATTACTGCTGCTTTGCACAGGTTGCGATACAACCATGCCAACACAGCACTACCCCAACTAAAGGTCCCACATTCATTGAGGTCCTCTAGGTATGGTAAAAAGGACAGCTTCACCGTCCCGTTGCTTGAGTCATTAAACAAAGAACATGACAACAAGAGTAATATCACACAACGGGCGCGTTGTATGATCTCGACGTCAGTCGGGTCATCTGGAAATGGACCCGAAATTCTTTGTACAACATCCCGTACAGGCATCTTGTTTCCAATGAATCTGTTGGCTCTTATACCCAACAAATTGTAGACAAGTAGTTCCCGTTCCTGATCATTCTCCACATCAAATTGTTCTCCTATCACGGCTTGACCATTAATAGGAAGACCCATTAGACATGCAACGTCCTCTAACATCACTGTCACCTCACCGAATCGTAGGTGAAACGTGTTGGTCTCAGGACGCCATCTTTCAACGAGGGCAGTTATCAACCCTCGGTCAATCTTCCGGTAACCACACTCAACAACTCCAAGAAAACCTGCCGTCCGCAGCATAACTTTAATACGTTCATCCAATGGAATGTTGTTAATTTTCGCCCAAAAGGATTGGTCGCCGTGTCTAACATTAAGATCTACAGCGGCTTCCCAATTTCCTTCAAACAACATCGTTGAACGATGTCGTGATTGATCCCATAGAAGTTCATTGCTGCGAGGACCAGGGTTTACAAATGCCATAGTGCAATTTTTTGGTTTTTTAGAGTGAAAGATATGGAATCGAAAGAACAACGTAGTCTTTTGGTTTTTTAGTGTGCAAAATAGTCGTTCAACTGCCAACAATTTATAAGACTAAACCTCATGCATGAGGTTGCATGTACTTGCATGGCTTTAATGTGTTTGATTTAACTAGTGCATGGCTCTGCAAAGATATGTGTGGTTGCATGTGAACTGACCGGCCTTCTTTCTTTGAATTAACACACACACGAGAAAAAATATTTACAATACACACCCTTCAACAATTTGATAATATGCAACCTTATACATTGAATCCGAAAGACCATTTATCGACTACCCTCAAAATTTACAATACACCCCCTTCAACTATTTGATAATATGCAAACTTTTTTGGGCTTTGTCAGACCCGAGTACTGAATCCGCAAGATGGTCTTGCGGCTTCACTCCAGATTTACAAAAGACCCCCTTCAACTATTTAGCTACCTACAAGACCGGCTGATGAATCCGCAAGATGGTCCCTCGGTTTCTCCCCCCTCTCTCCTACTAAGCAAAAGCATCTCTCATCTCCCCTCCACATAAGCAAATCCGCAAGATGGTCTTGCGGTTTCACCATTTGTGAAACTTTGCTGCTGACACCCTCCAAATGCACAAAAATTTTGTACTATGCCACTACTTTGGCCAAAAAATCGGATTGGTGGTGCGTAGAGTATAAATGAGCCGCCCTACTCGTGAGCTACTCATGTTTCGCTAAAAAAACAATTTAAAATGTCCTCAAACTATCAGTTCTCAAGCATGAGCTTAAAATTATCCTTAATTAGAAAACAAGCCCGAGCTATAGTTCTCTAGCACCAGCCGGCTCTGGAACCTAATTGAGCTCACTCATTATCACTATTTGTTAAATTAGGGAAGATAGCTAAATTATATATAAAATAATATTTATAATTATTACAAATTAATAAATAAATAATAAACGAACCGAGCTCGAGCTTGAAAAAGTACATGCTAACCAAGCTCTAACTTTAGAAACAAAGCTCTAGTCGAGATGAGCTTGAGATTTCATAACTTAAACGAGCTCGAGCCCAGTCGACCTTGGGCTCGGCTTGTTTGCACCCCTAGTGGTATGGAATATGTACGACCTATTTTTTCAAAATACTTTTACTTGTGCTCCCATTGTACTCATATCTATGCTCGTACCCAAGTGATTTTGGATATTCGGTACAGGTATCGCTACTCAGCTTTATTGATCTCGTTACTTAAAGTCTGTATAAAAGCGGGTACTGGTACCGAATTTTATATACGAATGAATTTAATAATAACACTTACTTTGTATGATGATATCGATAAAGGTATGGGTACGCAAAAAAAATGGTAGATGTGCCCAATATGGTCCACTAAGATATATATAATCTATTATTATATATTGTGATCTATTAAAAGCTCAATATGGTCCACTAAGACATATATGAGATGGTGAGTGGTATTCCACCACATGCATCCACAAGATATAACATTCACAACACCAGGAATCCTGCCCTTCTAGACAATAATCCGCCAAGGAACCCATTTCTTCTTCATATGGACGCCAAACAAACTGGTGCAAAAAAATTGTGTGGTACACGCCACCTTTTAAAAATAATTATCAAACACAATAATTAGCAAAAATAACATGTTTTAATATAATCAATAATATGCACGCATAACATACTACTTACTTGGCACCAAATGGGAGTCCACCGGCGCCTTCTTCTTCCGGAACAATTCTGGGAGCTAATACCCGGATTCTGGTATACGCCCACAACTGTAACAAATACACACACCCACACATTGCTTCGCCGTCTATTACTGCTGCTTTGCACAGGCTGCGATACAACCATGCCAACACAGCACTACCCCAACTAAAGGTCCCACATTCATTGAGGTCCTCTAGGTATGGTAAAAAGGACAGCTTCACCGTCCCGTTGCTTGAGTCATTAAACAAAGAACATGACATCAAGAGTAATATCACACAACGGGCGCGTTGTATGATCTCGACGTCAGTCGGGTCATCTGGAAATGGACCCGAAATTCTTTGTACAACATCCCGTACAGGCATCTTGTTTCCAATGAATCTGTTGGCTCTTATACCCAACAAATTGTAGACAAGTAGTTCCCGTTCCTGATCATTCTCCACATCAAATTGTTCTCCTATCACGGCTTGACCATTAATAGGAAGACCCATTAGACATACAACGTCCTCTAACATCACTGTCACCTCACCGAATCGTAGGTGAAACGTGTTGGTCTCAGGACGCCATCTTTCAACGAGGGCAGTTATCAACCCTCGGTCAATCTTCCGGTAACCACACTCAACAACTCCAAGAAAACCTGCCGTCTGCAGCATAACTTTAATACGTTCATCCAATGGAATGTTGTTAATTTTCGCCCAAAAGGATTGGTCGCCGTGTCTAACATTAAGATCTACAGCGGCTTCCCCATTTCCTTCAAACAACATCGTTGAACGATGTCGTGATTGATCCCATAGAAATTCATTGCTGCGAGGACCAGGGTTTACAAATGCCATAGTGCAATTTTTTGGTTTTTTAGAGTGAAAGATATGGAATCGAAAGAACAACGTAGTCTTTTGGTTTTTTAGTGTGCAAAATAGTCGTTCAACTGCCAACAATTTATAAGACTAAACCTCATGCATGAGGTTGCATGTACTTGCATGGCTTTAATGTGTTTGATTTAACTAGTGCATGGCTCTGCAAAGATATGTGTGGTTGCATGTGAACTGACCGGCCTTCTTTCTTTGAATTAACACACACACGACAAAAAATATTTACAATACACCCCCTTCAACAATTTGATAATATGCAACCTTATACATTGAATCCGCAAGACCATTTATCGACTACCCTCAAAATTTACAAAACACCCCCTTCAACTATTTGATAATATGCAAACTTTTTTGGGCTTTGTCAGACCCGAGTACTGAATCCGCAAGATGGTCTTGCGGCTTCACTCCAGATTTACAAAAGACCCCCTTCAACTATTTAGCTACCTACAAGACCGGCCGATGAATCCGCAAGATGGTCCCTCGGTTTCTCCCCCCTCTCTCCTACTAAGCAAAAGCATCTCTCCTCTCCCCTCCACATAAGCAAATCCGCAAGATGGTCTTGCGGTTTCACCATTTGTGAAACTTTGCTGCTGACACCCTCCAAATGCACAAAAATTTTGTACTATGCCACTACTTTGGCCAAAAAATCGGATTGGTGGTGCGTAGAGTATAAATGAGCCGCCCTACTCGTGAGCTACTCATGTTTAGCTAAAAAACAATTTAAAATGTCCTCAAACTATCAGTTCTCAAGCATGAGCTTAAAATTATCCTTAATTAGCAAACAAGCCCGAGCTATAGTTCTCTAGCACCAGCCGGCTCTGGAACCTAATTGAGCTCACTCATTATCACTATTTGTAAAATTAGGGAAGATAGCTAAATTATATATAAAATAATATTTATAATTAATACAAATTAATAAATAAATAATAAACGAACCGAGCTCGAGCTTGAAAAAGTACATGCTAACCAAGCTCTAACTTTAGAAACAAAGCTCTAGTTGAGATGAGCTTGAGATTTCATAACTTAAACGAGCTCGAGCCCAGTCGACCTTGGGCTCGGCTTGTTTGCACCCCTAGTGGTATGGAATATGGACGACCTATTTTTTCAAAATACTTATACTTGTGCTCCCATTGTACTCATATCTATGCTCGTACCCAAGTGATTTTGGATATTCGGTACAGGTATCGCTACTCAGCTTTATTGATCTCGTTACTTAAAGTCTGTATAAAAGCGGGTACTGGTACCGAATTTTATATACGAATGAATTTAATAATAACACTTACTTTGTATGATGATATCGATAAAGGTATGGGTACGCAAAAAAAATGGTAGATGTGCCCAATATGGTCCACTAAGATATATATAATCTATTATTATATATTGTGATCTATTAAAAGCTCAATATGGTCCACTAAGACATATATGATCTACTATTATCCATTGTGATCCATAAAACCCAAATATTGTAATCCATTAAGGCCCAATAATGTCCATTTAAACATATAACTTTTGTCCATCGTAATCCATAAAGACCAATATGATCTATTAAGACATGTATAATAAAATATTACCCATTATGATCCATTAAGGCCCAATATTATCCATTAAGACATGTATGATCCACCATTGTTAATTGTGATCCAATAAGGCACAACTGGTCCGTCCATTAAAACATATGACTTAGTATTATCTATTGTAATCCATTAAGGCCCAATATGGTCTATTAAGACATGTATGATCTACTATTGGCCACTATGACTCATTAAGGCCTAATACAGTCCATTAAGACAAATATAATATATTAGTGTCCATTGTGATCCACTAAGACTCAATATGTCTATTTTAATCCATTGGGTCCCATTAAGGTCCACTAAGACACATATGATCTACTATTGTCCATTGCGATCCATTAAGAAATATACAACCATTTTGGCACCACATGTTTTTATTGTTTTTTGAGAATGCCCCTTTCGGTAGTGGTACTAGTTCCATACGGTTTGATATTTTGGGTTTATTTACCTTCAAATATACTTGTACTATAACGACTATTCTTGGTACCCATTTTTCCATTACCGGTACTAAGCTCATCTCTACTCGTTACAAATCTATCTAAGCCTTTACTACCTAATATGATACGATAACTTCAAAATTTATGCAATTGTTACATGTTCTTACAAAAAATATTTACAATGAAGTGACGAACAAATACATATAATATAAGTTTGAAAAATTACTAAAATAATAAAATGAGAATTTACATTAAATAATCTAACTTTTTAACTAATAGTATCATTTGAGATGAAAGTTTTAGGATGAAATATTTTGGAAGAAGAATTTTAGGAGGGAATTTGAAATTTTTGTAATTTTAAGAGGGAATATTTTGAGATGGAAGTTGTAGTGTATAGCCATATGAAATATTTTGGAAGGAGATTTTTAGGAGGGAAATTGAAATTTTTGTGAGGGAATATTTTGAGATGGATGTTGTAGTGTATAGCCATATAAAATATTTTGGAAGGAGATTTTTAGGAGGGAAATTGAAATTTTTTTAGAGGAAATATTTTGAGATGGAAGTTGTAGTGTATAGTCACACCAAATTTTATAATTTTAAGTGTGGTTATTCTATAATCTTTGGTCACATATAATTTTTTCATGACATTTACTATCATTTTGTCACAAAAAAATAAACACTAGCATTGGTGTGGCTAATATTTATGTAAACCCACTTTAATAGTTGTAACTTTAAGTGTGACTATTGTGTAACATTTCGTCGCACATATTTTTCCATGACATTTGCTATTATGATGTCACACAATAAACAAAGTGACCATCGTGTGACGAATATTTATGTAAAGCCACACGAAATCTTGTAATTTTAAGTGTGACTATGGTCCATTAGACCCAATACAGCCTATTAATACATATATGATCTACTTTTTCCTATTGTAATCCACTAGACCCAATATGGCCCATCAATACATATATTATCAACTATTATCCATTTTGATCCCTTAAGGCCCAATATGGTCAATTGAGACATTTGGTCAATTAAGACATTTATGATATACAAATGTCCATTGCGATCTACTTAGGCATGTACAACAGTTTTCGGTACTAGTATCAATGTTTTATGTTTTTCGGGATTGGTATTTTTGGTAGTGGTTCAGCACAATCCAATATTTTGGGTATATATACCTTCAGTTACTTGTACCCTAACGATCATTTTCGGTACCTGCATAGGTACCAAATTTTTTTTCCACTTTTAGGACTAGTACTTCCATTACTGTACCAACTCGATACCAAGTTCATCCCTACTAATTACAACTCAACTAGCCTTTTAGTACTTAATATGACATGATAAAACCTATAAACTTCAAAATTGACACATATGTTAGATATTCTCACCTAAACTAGTCACAACGACAAATGTATATATATATAAGTTTGAAAAAAAATGCCATAATAATAGATGAAAATTTACATCTTTCTATATTTATGTTAAATTATGTAATTTTTTAAATGAGAGTTTCATTTGAGTGGGAAGTTTTATGTGAAATATTTTAGGAGGGAATTTGAAATTTTGTAAATTTAAAAGGGAAATATTTTAGGAGGGAATTTTAAATGTAGTTATTGTCTAACCTTTGGTCACACTTATTTTTACCATGAAACTTGCCATCATTTTGTCACACAAAAATAAACAATGACAATAGTGTTGCAAATAGTTATGCAAAGCCACATGAATTTTTGTAATTTTAAGTGTGGCTATTGTCTAACCTTTGGTCACACATATATTTCCATGACATTTGCTAATATTTCGTCACACAAAAATAAACAATGTGACCATGGTGTGACGAATGTTTATCTAAAGCCACTTGAAATTTTGTGATACGAAGTGTGACTATTGTCTAATCTTTGGTCACACAATAATATATGTGGCCATATGTAGTAGCCTCTAGCCACACCATCAAACAAATAATGTGGCTGTAAATCACATTTGGCCACACTTTTTTAGTGTGGCTACTAAATGTCACATTTTTTTCTTAAAGTGTGGCTAAAGGTTTCGAGAAGATGTGATTTTCGTCACATGAAACAAATACATGTGGCCGTAGATCAGAAATGGCCACACTTTTTTCTAGTGTAGCTATGGAATGTCACAGTTTTTTTAAGTGTGGCTAAAGGTTTTGACTTGTTATATAATGGTCACATGAATAAATAAGATACGTGGCTAAAGTAGGTTAGAAGTTTTTGAAATGTGATTAATGAACTTTAGTCACACATTTAATCAAAAGTGTGGCATGACGATTTTAGGAAATGTGTGGCTAAAGCCACATTTTGGTGTAGTGTTCTGACATTCTAGACGGAACAAACTCGGAAACATAGATTTTAACGGCACACTAGAAATCCAAGGGTCCAACCAAAACTTAATATCCGAACCGCTACCAACAATACCACGTATCATATAAGTCCCAATCTTATCACCCACTTTAATTTTAGAACAACACTTAATCAAACTAGACCACGTTCCAGAAAAACCCGTCTTACTCGGATACACTTCCCACTGCCTAACCGACCCATGAATAGCATCATTAACTCTTCTCCACAAAGACTCACCTTCTATTCGGTATCTCCATAACCATTTTAACAAAAAAAAAAAAAAAGAAAAAAAAAAGAAAAACATTGTTACTATCCCCAAGTCTACTAATACCCAAACCCCCATATTTCTTGGGATACGTCACCTTATCCCACGCCACCTAGTGAACCTTCTTAACAAAGATATTAATTTCTAATGAAAACTCTAATCATTTAACAATAACTATGAATCTGTTTAACCAAATCCAAGTATTTTTTGGATTATTTTTTGTTTACTTATGAACCTATAAGAAATAATCCTAATGATGTTGGCTTCCTGCAAAACAATCATATCATAGAGCCACTTATGGAAACAAATTATGCGCATGTTAATTGTTTAATTGTTTACGACAAACAATTATATTGTTTAAGACTTCTAGCCCATTTTTGCTTTTCACATTTGAATTTTTTGTTAAAATTATAAACATCAATGTATTGTTTTTTAACGTATGATACAATCTTTATAGAATGGTTTTTTCATTTGACTTGGACATTTACCGCGTGTACACAAGGGACTCCAACCTAGTTTTATATATTGCTTAAGACGAAAATATCCTTAGTGAGTTGTTAAAACACGTCATGTGTTAATAGCTTATATTAGTTCCTAGTGTTTATTTTACATTACTAAAGTGAAAGTGTTTGAAGTAACGAAAACAATTTCCTTACATCCTAATAAATTAATTAACCAAATATTTAAATACCACAACAGTATATAAATTAGGAGTATTTATCGAATTCATTCTTTACTTATTTTAGATTCTTCAAATTTACATCTCCATATATTAACCAACTATTTAAAATTAAATACCACTTACTTAATTAATATCAGTGTAGACTTTATGTATATTGTTTCCATTATAAATATATTAATAATATTATCAAATACACATTGGGCTCCAATTGGAAATATGATTTTCCACATAATGAACCTACTAAATTAGGCATTAATTAACAAAAAGTTAAGGAGCATAAAAATGTGTATATGATTCAGATCATTGTTTTGAAAACCGGACCGGACTGGCCGGTCGGACCGGGCTCCGGGGCCTGGACCGGTCCGGTTCGGGTAGTCGGACCGTTTTTGCAGCGAACCGGGGTTGAACCGGTGAACCGGCCGATCAGACCGGAAAACCGGCCGGTCGGACCGGAAACCGGACCGGTCGGACCGGATTTTTTAATTTTTTTAATTTTTTTTAATTTTTTTTTTGTTTTTTGGCCGGTTCGTCGAACCGGTCGAACCGGTCGGACCGGTCGAACCGGTGAACCGGCCGGGGGTCCGGTTCGACGTCCGGTCCGGTTCTGAAAACCTTGATTCAGATATCTAGTTTAGGTAATTGGGTCGGGAATCACCTAATTACTCTCATACATGTTTCATAACTGCAAAATTATTCTCTCTAATTCGATACCTAGTTCTATAACCGAAGGGCTTTGAGAATACCCATCCCGAATGTTTTAGGTATACACATTGGGCTTCTAGCTTTTTTTGCCATCCGTTGACCATAGTTCAAAAACTGTAAATTCCAATTTTATTTGTAAACCTAAATCTTAATTCGAACTCATACCTAACCTGCAAATTCTAATATCTTAAAGCCAAAATTAAAGAAGTAAATACCATTGAATAATTCCAGTCCCATAATCTACGAATGATTATTGAAAGTTAATAGAATTGATTTGTGTGTTAAATGATCAAAGTAATACTGGTGATTTTTCAAATATTTGGGTATTTTTTAAAATTTTTACAAGTTCTCTACGACAACGTTATTTCTACTAATACTAATTGCTAAATAATTAATGCGTAGCACGTAAAAACCATCACACAATGAATAAAATAATATTTTCATGAATAGGAAGCAACATCACTTAAAAAAATTTAAAAAATGGAAAAATTTTAAGATAAAAGGATTAATTTAGAGTTGGCAGTTTTATTGAACATCAATGTCATCAAGAAACGGTCTACATGAGATAACAATAGAGTTGATGGTGTCAGGAGTACTACCAACGTTTAATTTAACAAACTAATTATGACAACAACACCTAGATGGATTTCCTATGCAAGAACCAGTTGCAAATGCTAGTCTTTTACAAAGGTGTAAGCAATCCTCCTTTAGTGCCTTACAATCTCCTAGGCATGCTGGAGCGGGGGCTGTATATACAAACATTTGATTAGTAAATTTCATCATTCTAAAGCTAATGGATTGAGCTGAGATTTTTAAAAGGTATATGTAAAAGTTAGGAAAAATCCATACCATAACAAGGAACAAATGTCACGAAAAGTAATGCGAACATCAGAAACACAAACACAAGAGAACGCTTGGATGTGAAGGCCATTTGTTGGATTTTTGATATTGCCTGATACTATTATTCTATAAAGAATAAAGAGATGATAGTTGTTCTGGTTGTGGTTGTAAGACTTCTTATATAGCCAAAAACATTAAATGTAAAAGATATTAACATTAATATATTGTTTTAACTACACTATTAAGACCTTTGAAATTAAACACAAAACATGAGTAATGGACATTATAGGGGCATGAATAAGCATGATAATGCCCTCAACACCATCTCCTTAGGCAATATATGGGCATGAAGAGGGAGGAGGCATTTCTAGTATAATGCCCAAATAGGATAAAAAGTATGAAAAGTAATAACTGAAAAGGGTATTAAGTGGCTTTCACCATTATACATTTTTTAGAGGCCTTATGATAATAATGTGGCGAAAAATGCCCCTTAAGGGGCATCAACCATTACTTAATGTAAGAGAATATGTGTTCTAAAGTAGAATTAAATCAGAAGTTACTGAAAAGATCCGTTTATAACGGTATTACATTTATAATACTAATTCTAATATACCAATAAATGCATGAATATTAATTAGAAATCAGTAACTACATTATAACTAATCACTACATAATCAAAAACTTTAATGAATTTACATCAACTTTGAACATCCGGCTTAAATCTCTATTTACCTTCATTCACACTCTTCAACAAAGCACGTCTGAGAGAATTGTCTTGTCGGCAGATGAAGGGAAATAAAAATAATAGACAATAGGACGTTATGATGCAAGGGTTATGTTTTAGTTTGCAGGATAAACCATATCTATATATATATAATAAAAGAGCCTCCCCTTTTCGTGTGCCACGTAGCACCATGTATGATTTTTGTTTATTAAAAAACCATTAGTGACACATGGCACATTCCCCTTGTTTTCCTCCACAAGTTGTTCTCTCTCACGCCCCCCCCCCCAACACACACAAATTTTAAATGTTAATAACTATTATATTCGAGAATATTTTTCATAATAAATTGCACCAAATTAACGAGTGTTTTATGATTTTTCCAACGAGTACCATAGTGCTATACAAAAAAAAAAAAAAAAAACAGAAAAAACAAAATGGTTTTTTAGTTGGTTTTTGTTCAGACAGTAAAAAACACAGTGTATTCAGGTAAATCATTAACCATATCTAGGAATAGATATTTCACTTGAGCGAGAGGGTTTTTGAGTTATCGGGTGTTGATCCTTTACAAAAAACATTAACCTTGTCTAGGCACAGAGACTTCACTTGAGCGAGAGGTGCACACATACAATTAGAAGTAGATTTTATGAGTTATCGAGTGTTAAATCATTATAAAAACATATGAAAAAATGGCATATTCCTTTTATGGTACACATTTTGTTACATCATATTAGATTTATCTATCTTGAGGCGCTGCCAGAAAATAAACTAGTATTTTAATATTCCATGTTTTCCACGTTACCATGTGTCCTTATTTTTCTCGCATCCATGTCCACGGCTACCTTCAAGTATGTAAGGCAACCTTTGTTTACTGAATGTTTAAGAAGAAAAATTGGTAGAAGCTTGTTTGTTTATTTACGTTTATTTATTGTTCGTTATTTTGTTTTATTTTGGTGATCGCCAATTTGGAATTTGGCTCTATCATGTAGGAAGTCATAATAAAGTGTTATGTGGGAAGTGTAGTTTTGTCTAAGAGGGAAAAAATGCACATGCAAGCCACATTCAACCACCCGCCCTTAATTTTTTAAACGTTCGTAAATTTTTATACATCATATTTAGTGACACATCCAGAATTTTTAGTTAGGGGGGCACAAATGGGTCATGTTATAACGAGCCAAATTAGAATGGACCGCAGAAAAAAACTTATTGTAGCAAATTTATGCTTTTGTATATAATGACCAAGTTTTCTTATAAGGAAAAATATGAGTTGGTCCAGTAGTTGAAAAAAAAAACGTTGTTGTTATGATCTTTAGATCAAAGGTGTTTTATTTAATGGATCAACTAACAATGAGTCATAGCCCGAAAATTGAGTCTTGCTGAGTCCGTGTAATATGTTTGAATTAGTAATTAGTATGTAGTATTATTAGTCAAAGTATCTGTCACATTCTCAAATTCTACCTTTGGGGTTTTACCGGGAGTCGCGTGACATACCAGAATCCAAGTCAACGGTCATAATAAACGACAACTATATGATACCAAAGATTTTAAAATTTTAACTCAAGACCTACGGCGGAAGCAGTTTAAAAGTTACAATCCATAATCCTCAAAGTAAATAGTTCAGAAAGCGTGATATAACGTTTAACACTACTAGAAAAATACCCCTTTCTTGACGCGCATTGCGCGTCATAAAAGGGTGTTTATGACACACAAAAAAGTGTCAAGGAAGAACATGTCAAGAAAGGTTTATGACATGCAGGCGCGTGTCATCTTTTAATGACACGCGTTTATGACACTCCTTTATGACATGCTTTTTTGACACGCATTTATGACACGTTTTCATGACATACATTCTTGACATGCATTTATGACACACCTTTATGACACTCATTTTGCGTGTCATGGTTTTTTTTACCTAAATTTTTTTTTCTGCAAAATGACTAATATCCCTGGATTTATATTTATATTTATAATTACAAAATCAATAAATTTGATAATAAAACTGCATATATTATATATACCACAAAAAAAACCCATTACAATCATTTGTCGAATCCTACCACAAATATTAACGGTTACAAAAAAATTGTGTCAATACATTATGTTAGTCAATCTAGACCTAAACATACGGGTCACTTGAAAATGAAGGTCGCGGCATAACTTTTCTAGTCATGTTCATGTAATCCATGATCCACAAGGACACCCAAGCGTGAAATAAGGGTCTCTATCAACCTTTGATCCTCCATAATCTATATATCCAGAAATCAATGTAAAAATTAGTTTGAAAAGTAAAAGTTTAAATACTAATAGTAAATTGATCCTATTGTAGAGTTGTACCTGACATTGAATTTCAATTGATGCCCCCATGTAGATCTCATTGCAACTCTTACTTCTATAGAAATCAAGCATACAAATGTCAAAATAAGAAAAGGTAAAATAAAAGATACCATACCAGCTGGTGAACGGAAATCATAGCCTTGAACTGTAAACACAGGTTCAGATCTACGACCAATTTCTGACATCATAGAGGCTATGACAGCGCTAAAACTGACCATTGATGCTGTATTTGTGAGTGATAAGGATGCCTCAGCAGGCGATAGCCACAAAACCGACTTCACAACAAAAAAAACACCCTGCAACAACAACATTGAAACCTGAAATACACACAAAAAAAAAAAAAAAAAACATGTCTAAAAGTGTTTGAGAAGAGGTACATTTGTTATACCAAGCAAAACTGATCAAAAACACATTTGAGACAGACGGAGAGTAATATATTTGTTATATCCTCTGTCTTTTTTTCCTTAGCATCCATCATTTTCTTTGACCCCTTTACAGCTGAATCTTTGACACTTGCTTTGAATTCTGCATCCACCTTTACCTTGTTCACGTCATTTTTAGATGCCTTGCCTTGTTTCTTCCCACTGTACAATAATAACACCATCCATACTCAAAATAATCATTCAACCAAAATTAAAACCAAATCACTATGAAGCACTTGGACTAAGAATGTATAGATGTTTGGTAACTCGGTATACACACTACACGCCGAAGTATAAATTTGAAATACATATATTAAAGGTAGGAACAAACCAACAAAATGTGCAAGACCATGTGCCTCTAATGGATCACAAAAGCTGCTCGTCCCTTCACGTGTTGATGCAGCAGCCTACATAAAACTTCAAAAGTCGCCCAATTTTTGTACAAATACAATAATTATAATTCTCTCAACTGGAATAAGGAATCAGGTGCATATCTCTCATACATGCCTATTCAGAAGTTTGAGAGTTAACACTTGCAGCCCGCACACAAAAAAAATGATGTTATTAGATTGTCCGATTGTAACTTGAACCAACGGAGCATCGAAGTTAGGCAATGGTTATTGACTTAAAATCAGTGCTCTTCAAGTCATTTAATTACATTAGAGTGAAGACTAAGATGTGGGAATCTCATGAAAACATACTGCTACAGAATAAACACATGAATATTATAAGTCCAATAAAAACTTACCAGGGTCGAGCTGTATTGATCGTCCCCAAAATTTTGTTCTGATGTTGCTATCAGCCCAGAATTTCCACCCTTTTCCTTCAGCGTGACAGGCTATTAGGGTCGGATGGTGACTAACCTGCGAAAAGAACATAACTGTAAATGTATGTTCACCGTAACTTAAGAAAAACGTAAATCAGCATACCTTTTCGGAAAAGAAACGAACTCCTCTCTCAGGGTAATCAGCTTCATAAGTTTCCCCTAATAAAGGGTTGAACGGTTTGCAATGTCGTCCTTCTGAAGAAGCGTATCCAGAAACCGCAAAAGCAGCAACATTTAATATTCTTTGGAGACTGTCTCCCTAGGACCAGATCACATCTTATAGTTAAAACTTAAAACACTTTACAGACCAAAAGAACCAAAATCTTTCATGGTTATGATTTTTTAGGCAATAAAGCGAATAAAATTAAGTAGATATCGGCTCGTTAAAATAAACAGGAAGACAGACTCGTGTGAGATCCTTTCCAACGTTATCTTTAATAAGAGACCATAGACTAACCCCCTTTTCTTTCTCCGCAGGATCAGGAAGCTTCTTTCTCCGCTCAATTCCACATTCGGCCATTTCATCAGGCTGGGTCTTTAATTCAGGAAAACAATCTTGTGTGTCATAAAAATAAGTTTCGTCGTCTTCTGAAGCGTCATCAAGCTCTTGTTTCTCAACGTCATCAGATGATTCAGTTGTACTCCAATCTATAATTAAGAAGCATACAAAAGCACGTCATGTAGATATCGTGACATGATAAAACTCATGCAATCAGTACATATGCATACATAGACAGCATACCACTGTATTTTCCACGCTGCAGATCGGACAAATCCTCTCGTGTCAATTGATACTCGCCTTCAGTAACTCCAGAAGCTTCGACTTCATTATTTTCATCTTTTTCATCACGGTTCGGTTCCACCATTTACGAGTCCAAATTAGGGTTCATCGTTCAAGTTGAATCAATAGTCAATACCTCCTGATTTCAAAAGTAAAGAACTCGAAGCATAAGAAGCTTCATCCATAGGCTCCGATGACGGATCTTTATTATGTTTTTGGTCTAAAGAATACTGATCTGAAACAATTTCAGAGAATAACAATTAGAATGAACATTTTATACACAATTAAATAACTAAATATGTACATATTAAAATACAAGGTTCTACTCACTGATGGACTCAATTTATCCACAATCATTTCTAACAGGCTGCTATCCGTTAACCACTGCATCACATCCACGGAATCGGAATACATATGATCATCAGCACCAACAAGTCTTACCAAGACCTGTTTATAAAGAAGAAAAGTATTACCAAACATTTATCATATAAGAGTTATCATAAGGCTACAAGTAAAGATAGCTCAATCTGATTTAAGCATGAACCTAACAAAAAGCTTTTGTCCAACCTTATTAGAAAATTTACAAATACTGGTTTACTCACCTCCATTATTGATGTAATTCCAATCAAATCAACCAGCTGCTGAAAAACATGTTGATGGACCTGTTGCCATGTAAACAAAATTTTACATCATCCTCATCGATTTTTTTTTCTCATAAAGAGTTGGGTATTTCACAATCTAAGCTATGGTCGTGGGCTAGAAACCGAACAGGGCAAGACCCTAGCCACCACCGCTAGGGCCGTAGGTCAAAAACGACACCAGCGCAGCTATGGAGGCTCAGATGAGGCTAACCTCATCATCATAACCATTATCAACCAGATCCAGAGTCAGATCAGCACTATAGTCAGATTCTGATTATCATCGAGCCAAAGAAAAAGGTTCAAAGCAAAAAACACATAAAAATTAAAACAACGAGGAGCCCGAAAAAAAAACACAATCGTCACATACCTCTAGGGTTCCAGGTGTACTGGCGATTTTAAGCCCCAAGACCGTGGACCAGGGGCGACTGTAACCACCGGCTACTACCTCCCGTTGTCCGTGCACTCCCTCTCTCTCGTTGTGGCAGAAGATGAAGGATTATAGTCTTCAATCTAGGGTTACAGGTTTGATCAATTATAGAAGATGGATAGTCTTAGGGGATTTTTTAAAGGATTGATTTGGGGACGAGTAGAAGTGTTACAGGGAGGGTTTTTTGAAGTGTTTTTGTTAATGGGGAATAATAATAGATGAAGAGAGAGAGAGGGGGCGCGGGATGTGTGTAGTGGGAGGGAAATGAAAAGTGTTAAATTTTGACACTAAACATGACACACAATTCTTATACTGTCATGGTTTTTTAATTCTTGACATCAGATTGTTGACACGCAAAAAAGCGTGTCATTATTTAACCAATTTTTATAAACCATGACACTTTTTTTTATGACACACGCTTTGAGTGTCATAAATAGATGCGTGTCATTAAATGTGTGTCAAGATAGGTTATTTTTCTAGTAGTGAGACACAGTGCGACCCAGTGCGCCTAATCCATGTTGCTACCTTAGTGACCTGAGAAAAATTGCTATGTTAGTCAACACATAAAGTGTTGGTGAATTCATAGAGTTTTAAGTTTGCAAAGTAAGTAAACGTTTGAAAACCAGACCAACAATCCTTACATCTATACCTAATGCTAGCTAGACACGTTACGTGATACTAAAACGCCGTGAACTATTGCTGAACGTTAGTAAGTTGCCTTTAATACCCGCCACTAGTCATCACTCAGTGTCATAAGATAGATAGGATAAATATGCACCCGTCTAACCTCCAGTCAACCCTGGTTGAGCTTGACGGACCCAATAGATTTATTCACACTTTCTTCGCTTTGTATCCACATATTCATGGTTCACAAGTTAGAAAGCACTTAAGATGAAATGGCTCCTACTATCCATGTGATATAGTGTAATAATATGGTCTAAAAGTTAGAGTTTATACCGCATGTTTCTAACCCAAAAATGAAAATAGTAACAATGGGGTTGTGAAACTCACCATAGGTTGCGTCTTCAAAATAATAAGTAAACCAGGAATGTTATGGTAGTCCGACCTGTGACACCAGTCAATGAATCAGATCATAATCCGTACACACATTACTTAACTATGTCATTTCATGTGCATATTAAACATTTTTAGCAATTACTATACCTTCCCTTGTCTAGTAAAGCCCGGACTGTTGAAGAAATTCTATGGATTATCTGTTTACGCATAAAACACCTGAACTACCCGAGATAATTGGCATTGAAATTGAACAATCAAGCCAATTACACGCTCAACAGAGAGCAACCGGATATCCGATTACTATATACAGTTAAACAACAATACACGTGACAATACCGAAGTGGGAAATTACACAATCCTCCATAAATCTGAAGAAATCACAATATGTTTAATGAAATTAACTAACAAAAAATCGTGAAACATTATCGAGATACCAAAACATGTAGATGTGAACTAATATTATCCAACAACATATGTGTATTCAATTATTAACATATTTATTGATAACATGGTTTATATCATTATCCAACAACACATGTTGTTAACTAATAGATCGACCAAATATACCTGTGTTAACACTCAAAAGCCCATTTCCATACCTGAGTTAACTAGTCATTCTATAACATGACATGTACCTACCTATATGTGTATATTTTTGGCCATGTGCAAGCATACATATATACCTATTTAATCACCACACAAAAATAGTTCACAAGTCATATATATATATATATATATATATATATATATATATATATATATATATATATACACGGCACCCCTTGTACCTTTCAAAGATTGTGAAAACATTTCATTAGAATGGATCTTTTCCAAATACAGGAACAACTACCTAGATAAAAGAGTTTCCATACATACAGACATGATAAGTTATATATACACACACAATTCGGTTGATAGGGATATCACATTGTCAATGATTAGGATACCTATACTAACACATACACAGACGCGTATATATGCATAGACAAAGGATAACTGCATACATGCATACCATACACATATATATAACAATAATCAACATAAAGGATAAACACCTAATATACGTTAAAATATACATATATAAATCCCTGATTAAACTCCCAAATTACTTGTTTTTGCCATAATTGCAAGAATTCGGTACTTAACCGCCTTATATTGCTATTGCAGGTCTTAAACGACGCCCCAAAGACAAAGTCGAAGAAAACGGACGAAATCTGGACTGAACGGACAGTTGCTGCATAATCAGACGAAACTGGAACACCTGCACGGCCGTGCAAGGTTTGTGCATGACCGTGTAGGGCCACTTGACTAGGCAACAACAAGCTGCACTGCCAGTGTAGCTGCACGTGCACCCAAAGTACCTGGACACCAAGATCTGCACGAACGTGCACATGACCGTGCGAGCTAATTTTCTCGGATACTCCTGATCGGCACGCCCATGCAAGATTAGTGCACGACCATGCAAGCTCCAAGATATTTTCAGAAATCACCAGCCCACTTGCCTATCACATCACAAAGTAAAAATGCACGGCCGTGCGCCACGTGTGCACGACCGTGCAAGAAATTGAAAGTTGTATAAAAACATAGCAGAACTAACTGATCAAATATAAGGTGAAATTGGCTATTTTCGGGACGATCTAAGGTAATTTCTGGACCTGTGGAGCTGCTGAGAAACCGTTTAACATGCTCGGGAGGCGATCCAGATCATCTATCATCATCCAATCCATCACATTAGGCATTTTATGGTTTGATCTTATAATCTATTTCTTGTTCAAATCTGATTTTGTATTTTTAATGTGATGATTATGTTATAGATTGTAAACCTACAGGTAAAAACAGTAGTATTTAGTATGTAGAAACGTTTGTAGGTTTAATAATGTCTTGTATGAATTTGGTGTTTTTCATGTTTAATCATGATGATCATAATGCAACCTTGTTTCATTGTGGATGGATTTGTAGTTATGTTGGAATGACTTTGATGATTATCGGTTGTGTTAGTCGGATACATGTTGAAAAACCGTCCGTTTAATCGATCTGTAGTAGACTGGTTAACATGTTAATAAGTTTACACCATGAAACTGTGACTGGGTATTGGTTTGGTTAAAGTTAGTCGAATAATGATTAGAAATGCTTATCGGCACATAAAAGGGTTTAAAAAGCTTAATGGTGTTGTTACTGATCTTTGACAAGGTTGATGATCTTTGCTAGTTATTTTGGTTAAAATGGCGATCTTAGTAGATTTGCGTTCAAAGTTGGTAAAATGGAATAGGTTGTGAAATTCTCTACTTTATGATAGTCTAGGTGGTCGTATTGTGTTTTCAGTATTGCTTTCCTTGATTAGTGCGGTTAGAAAACTCATAACAGATGACTAACTTATCTTTAGAAGATTTGCATGAGATTATATCAGCTGCTCGCTAAAGAACAATTTGAGGTGGTTAACGTGTGTATTCGTGTTAGCTTTCTGTATAGTTGTCATGTAAGGATTCTCGAAAGGGATACTAATTGTTTGAAAATGGGAATGTTGATCACACGCCTTTATATCATATGATATGTAGATGACATGCTAGGATTGGTATATTATTGTCTTTATAGTTATATTTTGTATTTAGAGTCTTACATATGTTAATTTGATGTTTTAGAATTAACTTAGATAAACAAACTTCCAACTATCTTTTACTGGTAAATCGGGGATAAAGTTTAAGTACTATTGCGTCCGCTCGCGTCCATGGAACGATACCTGGTTCTTATCTGTACTTACTACATATACGACAGGGTACACTTTCCTTTTTGTATGTGTTTTAATGTTAAGATCTAAACCATTTTTATAAATATTAAAACCAAACGTGTGTTAAAATCAATGCTAAATTATGCGAACTCACACACACGTCAAGTTTTTGGCGTCGTTGCCGGGGAACGCGACGAGATTTATGAACGAACCTAGTCAACCTTTTACCGGTGTGCATGCTTGTGAATACTTTTTTATACTGTGTTGATTCTTTATTTGTTCATTTATTTTCATATATGATTATTTGATTGTTTATTAGATTTATCTGTCTGTTGATATATTGGATTGATTTTAGATTAGTTCATAGGTTTGCATATATATTTGGTCATTTTTATGCTTATAGGACGGATTTGATTGATTATTTGTTCATTAGGATGTTGATAGATTTAATTTATTGAATATTTGATTTGTTGGTTTGTCTATGAATTTGATTGATTCATTATTTGATTTATTTGATTTATTTGTTCGTATTTGAGGTCCCAGTGAACGAGGGTCCGGTGGATCCGTCTAACCACGAAGGGTCGGGGTCGGAGAGTGAGATCATCATGGCGGATGACAATACCCCTCTTAACGATAGTGGGCGTCCTGGAGGTGATGGATTGGCATCGAGTATCATCCGACCCTGAGTTGCGGTGGATCACTTTGAAATAAAATCTCGTATCGTTAATATGATACAAAACCTGGTGTAGTTCGGTGGACTGGAGCATGAGGATCAACGCTGACACATTGCTGGTTTCTTGGTGGTTTTAGCAACCTTTAGGATGATGGGTATCTCAGACGATGCTATCCGTTTAAGACTTTTCCCATTTTCATTACGGGACAAAGTAGGGACTTGTCTTTTGTCACAGCCCGCAGGGTCGATCATGACACGGGCGAAGTTATCTAAACAATTTATGCAGCAGTACTTCCCTCCGGAGAAAACCAAGAAACTGAGGAACCGCATCATGACCTTTCGGCAGGATAACGGGGAATCATTGTACACGGCCTGGGAGAGATTTAAAGACCTACTCTTGAGTGTCCCGCACCACAGTCTTCTGAAGAGGAAGTTGGTGCTAACTTTTTATCAGGGATGTGGGTACGACTCATAGGAACGCTTAGACGTCTATGCTGGGGGAGATCTGGGAACTAAGACCCCGAATGAGGCATGGCAGATCTTTGAGAAAGCGTCCCTGAAGTCGAAGTCACGACAGAGTGACAGATCTAGGTCTTCTTCCTCCCGGTCCGGTATTCATGCTGTAGACAACTACACAACCATTTCTACACAAATTTAGGCCCTGGCTACGAGATTCCACAAATCTCAGCAACATGTAGCGCATGCCCAATGTTTATGTGATCAGTGCGAGGTATATTACGAGGCTAGCTCGTGCGCTCAGGGTGTTATGTATACAGGCCACGAGGAGGTGGACTATATGGGTAATCTAATAAAACCCCAGAATAACCCCTACAGCAACAAATATAATCCAGGTTGGAGAAATCACCTGAACTTTGGGTGGAGATCTGGTTCCTCTAACCAGAACCCGCTCGGATACCAGCAGAGGCCCCTTGCACCACAGCCACCACAACAGCCACAACAATCCCACTAGTCCCAAAACCAGCCGTACCAATCTCATGGTCAGTCATACCAACCTAGACAGAACCACTACCAGAACCAGGGAACTGGGAGCAGTTCCCAGTAGCACGCCCAGCAAGGTACGTAAAGGCTGGAGGATATGATGGCACAACTTTTTAGCGACTCCACCAGCACGAATCAGATCGCTGAGAAGTGTTACCAGCGGCACGAGGAACGATTCAATGCCCAAGATGGCGAGATGAGGAGTTAGAAGGCATCGATGCAGACCATTGAGAACCAGGTTGGTCAGCTGGCGAAGATAATGTCTGAGAGACCCCAGGGTAGTCTTCCAGGAAACACTAAGCCAAATTCGAGGGTGCATGTTAATGCCATCATGACTATGAGTGGTAATACCACGAGACCTGGCACATCGGGCTCACCACCGATCACTAAGACGGTCCAGACTGAGTCTTTGGACGAGGTGCATGCTAGGCGAGTCCCAACAAGTATAGCACAGATTCCGAAGCCAGTTACTGACTACACTCCTCCAGTTCCATACCCGGGCAGGCTGAGGAAGCAGAAGGACGAGGCCCAATACTATAAATTCCTTGAGTTGTTTAAACAACTACATATAAACATACCGTTTGTAGAGGCCTTGGCTCAGATGCCTAAGTATGCCAAATTTTTGCAGGACATCCTCACCAATAAGCAAAAACTTGAGGACATGTCATGTGTGTTGTTGAATGAGAACTGCTCTGCAATTATGCAGAATCGACTACCCATGAAGATGGGAGATCCTGGTAGCTTTACTATCCCTTGTCTGATATGCAATATAACTGTCAGCAACGCATTAGCAGACTTGGGTGCAAGCATTAACCTTATGCCTTATAAGGTTTTTAAGAAGTTGGAGCTGGGTGAACCTTCACTCACCAGGATGAGTATTAGACTGGCTGATCGTTGGATCAAGTATTTGCGGGGATTTGTTGAAAATATGCTTGTCAAGATTGACAAATTTGTATTCTCCGTGAAATTTTTCATCCTAGATATGGATGAGGACTCTAGAATAGCTTTGATTCTCAGATGTCCTTTTCTTAACACGGCTAGGATGATTGTTGATGTGGCTGTGGGCCAGATCACACTCTGAGTTAATGATGAGAATGTGACTTTTGATATTCAGAGGTCGATGCTTCATCCTGAGAGTTAGGATGATACACTATACTATCTGGATATAGTAGACCAGTGTGTCAGCTCTCATATTCGGGGCACTTTTGAGGAGGATGTTTCGGACACACATCTGTTGTGTGGGGACCTAGATGGCATTATGAAGGAGGGCCATAGAGTTGAGCAGCCGATGTATCAGATCGGTAATGTTGGTTCCCAGAGTCCGAAACGTATTGTGAAAATCGAGCGTGAAGAAGAAGAGAAGTCGAAACCATCTGTGGAGGATCCACCGTCTTTGGAGCTGAAAGAGCTCCCACCGCATCTTGAGTATGCATTCTTAGATGAGGAGGGTCATTTGCCAGTCATTATTTCATCTTCATTGGCTACAGAGGAAAAGAGCGAGTTGCTCAGAGTGCTTAAACTTCATAAGCGGGCAATTGCCTGGAAGATCATGGGTATCAAGGGGATCAATACCCCTTGCTGTACTCATAAAATCTTGATGGAAGATGTCCATAAGCCCTGTGCGCAGCACCAAAGGCGTCTGAACCCCAATATGCAGGAGGTTCTTAAATCTGAGGTCATAAAATTATTAGATGCAGGATTGATATATCTGATCTCAGACACTGTATGGATTAGTCCAGTACACGTCGTGCCTAAGAAAGGTGGCATGATTGTGGTTACGAATGATAGGAATGAGCTTATTCCTACCAGAACCATCACCGGATGGCGAGTTTTCATTGACTACAGCAAACTCAATGACACAACCCGAAAGGATCACTTCCTGCTTTCCATTCATCAACCAGATGTTGGAACGTCTATCGGGGAAGTTGTACTACGGTTTCCTTGATGGTTATTCTGGGTATTTCCAAATTCCTATCGATCCTGTGTACCAGGATAAGATGACCTTCACGTGCCATTTTGGCACATTCGCCTACATGCGTATGCCATTTGGGCTGTGTAATGCGCCGGCGACCTTCCAGCTTTGCATGGTCACCATCTTTCACGACATGATCGAGGACTCCATGGAAGTATTCATGGATGATTTTTCTGTTTTCGGAAGCTCTTTCGATCAATGTCTGAAGAATTTGGAGCGGATGTTACAAAGATGTGAGGAGACTAGTCTTGTGCTCAACTGGGAAAAATGCCACTTCTTGGTGAAGGAAGGATTAGTCCTGGGGCATAAGGTCTCCCAAGCTCGGTTGGAGGTTGATCCAACAAAAGTGGACATCATTTCTCAACTCCCACCCCCACCTCTATTAGAGCGATCTGCAGTTTCCTGGGTCATGCGGGATTTTACAGGCGATTCATCAAGGGCTTTTCAAAAGTTGCATGTCCCATGACCAGGTTGTTAGAGAAGGATGCACCGTTTTTGTTTGGTGCTGAGTGTTTGAAGGCATTTGGCCTTCTTAAGAGTTTGCTTGTTGAGGCCCCTATTTTGATAGCCCCTGACTGGGCGCTGCCATTTGAGATCATGTGTGATGCGAGTGATTTCACAATAGGGGTGATCTTGTGGCAGCGGAAGGACAAACACTTCCACCCGATCTACTACACTAGTAAGACTCTACGTGATGCTCAGGATCATTATACAACCATTGAAAATAAGCTTTTGGCCGTAGTCTTTGCATTTGACAAGTTTAGATCGTATTTAGTGCTGTCGAAGACCATTGTTTTCATGTACTATGCAGCTATTAGGTACCTGTTTAGCAAGCAGGATGCGAAACCGCGCCTGATCAGGTGGATCCTATTACTGCAAGAATTCTACATTGAGATTCAGGATAAGAAAGGTGCCCTGAATGTTGCTGCTGATCATCTGTCTAGACCTGAGCATGGAGATGCGAAGGACTCGGCGTGGGAGACAATCAATGATAACTTCCCACACGAGTTCTTTATGAGTGTTGAGTCTGTTGATGATGTGTCACCATGGTTTGCAGATTTCGCAAATTACCTCGCCTGCGGGATCCTTATCAAAGGATTGTCGCACCAGCTATAGATACACAAAGTGCGACTAATGCTTTTGAATTGCAAATCTTATTATGTTTTGGTGATGTTGAATGGTCGAAGGTGGATCCAATTGGTCGAATGTAGATTAAATGGTCGAAGGGAGAAGCTTAGAGAGGTCGAATGAAGTTTTGATGTATATATATGTTGGTTTGCCCACATTGAATGGTCGAACCTGCACATTCGCCCAATCGAATGGTCGAATGTGCAGGTCTATATATAGGTTGAATCATTTTCTAAATTTAACTTTTGGTCATTTTTGTTTCCCTCTCTGAGTGTGTCGTCTCCCTAGGTCTTTGTTGAGTCTGTAACTGATATCTATCATTGTAAACAAAGTTTTAAAGTGTTAATCATTATGTTTATCAATGAAATGAAAATGTTTGAGATGATTTGCATGTTTTGCTAGATATATTATCATTTCGTGATCAATTCAGGGATTCCGCACCTGAATTGAACTTGTTTGATCATATTCTTTGTTTGAAGATCGATCCTTGACAAATACAAAGTGGTATCAGAGACATAAGGATCAAACAACTACGAATTGATAATATTAGTGTTGATTTGGACCCAATTTTGATCAAAACTTTTCTGTTTTCATTGATCATTTGAATTTGGTGAATATTGATTGATTTGAATTTGTTTTCATGGATAAAATTCAAAATTCTCTTTGTTAAACTTGTTACAAATCCAATCCGAAGCAAAACCTGCATAAGATCATCAAATTTCATCAACATTTGAAAATTTTGGATCAAAATAACTGATTTTCAAAGTATAACTGTTTTTCAAAATGAAAGGTTCGAACCTAGGGAGAAACGGTCGAGAGTGTGGTTTTTAGGTCGAACCAGGGAGTTTTTGGTCGAATGTGGGGTGTATTTTGGTCGAACCTAGAAATTTTTAGTGTGTTGTTGTTCATTCGACCATTTGTGTTACATTCGACCAATCGGGAGGTCGAAAGTGGATTGATTTGGTCAAAAGTGGAAAGTGTCTGTTATTTTCTACATTCGAGTCTTTAGAAACGGTCGAATCTGGACTAAATTCTACATTCGCCCACACGATCATTTGTAAACGGTCGAACGTAGAATATGTTGATAAATTTTTCTAATCGTTTCGTGTTTTATACTTTTCAGACGATATGTGGAACTTCCCGACAACACCACAACCTAATACAACACCACAACAGCAAACAACAATGGATCCTTGGTCGGTAGCTGCTCAGAAGTCTAGTCAACCATCACAACCAATCAACTATTTGGCGATGACTAGTTCGATGCCCCAACAATTTGCACAACCACAACCACAACCTATGGCTAATTACTGGGGAGTTGCAGCAGCGGCGGTACACTCTCAGACTACCAATGCGATTTCGACGCTTATTCAGGACTTATCTTCGGGTAGTGGGAGCCGTCCACCAAAGTTGATGGAAATGGTGGATTACAACCAATGGAAGACCAAGTTCAAGATTCATCTAGAGGGAATGGGATTGGAAGGCACGAAAGCTTGGCAAATGATTGCTAAGGGGTATATTGCTCTGGTTTTAGAGAACACTGGTGAGCCGATTCCATTAGAGAGTCTCGCTGAGGATGAGAAGAAAAATTTTGCGGTGGAAAAGAAGGCGTTTTCCCAAGTGTCCCAGGCCATTAATACTGATCTTTTATATCATTTTGGGTCATGTACCACTTCTAAGCATTTATGGGATATGTTAAGAAATCGTCACGATGGGAATGAGAAGACAAGGAAGCTTAGAATGTAGGAGTTGAGAAAAGAGTTTGAGAAATTTAGCTATATGAGAAATGAGACGTTGAAAGAGTTGATTCCGAGGTATTGTCATTTATTGACTGAACTTTCAAGTTATGAGATCAATATACCGATGTCTGAGCTGGTGGATAAGTTCGCTGATGCATTACCACCATGCTGGAATCAACATATTGAGGTCCTTAAGGAAGAAGACGCGTACCAATACTGGACCATCAATGAATTCATCCAGAAGCTTGAGAACAAAGAGATGGAGGAAAAGAGGAAAGCAAAAAGGGCACAAGTTCCTCAGAATCCAGAGTTATACCATGGCGGTACATCTTCATCTCTAACTAGTTCAAGTTCTAGTACTACTGTTGCTCCACACATTGCTTGTGTTTCAAGCATTGTTGAACCAACCAAATCCCCCATAAACTATCTTGCTGAAACATCATCTTATACCTCACCATCATACCCTACTACTTACATCCCACCATTTTCACCTATGCAACAAGCTGCATGTTATTCAGCTAATTTGAACCTACCTCAACAACAATCCTACATTCCTCAAGTGAATCAAACCCAAATGAACCCAAGTCAACCTAACCAAAGCCCAATTGTGTTAGAGACATCAAACTTGAACAATGTTACTGTTGAAGTTGCACAGCAACATGTAGCCTTGGTTTCTGCTATGGTCGCTTTATATAACGGGTTGGTAGCTAGTCAAATTGGTAAAAACAACTTAACCAGTGAGGACTATGCTCAAATTGACAAGGAGGAGATGGAGCTCATTGACATCCAGTGGGCATTTGCTAGTGTTATGAGGCGAGCGACTGAGTTCATAGAGAAGATGGGCAGAACTGATCTTTCTACCTCTCCTAACACCACATATGGCTTCAATAAAGCCAAAGTAACATGTTTTAACTATGGTGGGAAAGGTCACTTCAAAAGAGAATGCACACAGCCAGCACAACAGGGAAACAGGAATCCTTTTAATACCAATTACCAGAACCGTCAATCACAAAATCAGGTATCATATCAAAGCCAAAACAACTCCAATTTTCAACCACAAAATACTTATCAAAACCGTCAAAACACCTGACCAAACAATACTATTAGACAAAACACTACACAAAACTAGAACCAAAACCAAACACCACACAATCCAACTAGAACTATCATTCCAATTTCTACACCAAATAGCCAAACTCAACCAGATAATCAGATGTAGGATTTGGTAAGGGATTTGATTGGACTGGTTTGCAACTTGGTGTTGAGGAGATCACTGCTCGTAATGTGGCGTGTGTTGCCCAGAAGATGGATTTGGATGAGCCAATGTCAGTTGTAGACGATTTGGAGACTGAGAAGAAATCTGATGTGAAGATTGAGGAGTTAGTTGAAGAAAATGATATTTGTTTTGAGAAGAAGTTAGGATTGATTCTTGACTCTATTACTGATGTTCCCGAACAGTGTGATTCAGCTTATTCTGACACGGAGAGCGATTCTGATTATGAAGCTAGTGTTAATTCACTAGATGATGATATTGATCAACTTCTAGCCAAAGCTGATTTTCTGATGACTCGCAAATCGTACATAGTGGATGATGCTTTTACCATAATCAATTAATCTAAATTCTTTGCTGGAAAGGAAGCATACTTTGCATTGATGGCGATGACAGAGCCTCCAAAACAGGTAAGTTCTTAATCTACTTTAAATATGAACAGTGAAAAGTATTGTGGTGCGTGTGATAGATTGATAGAGGATAATAAGCAACTCAGGGTTCATCTTGAGAGTGCTAAGATCAGCTGTCAATCGTATCAAAAAGAAGTACGTGAATTCAATAAGGTGCTTGATGGTTATAAGAAAGACATTTCTGATCTTAAAAAGACATTATCTTTAAAACAACTGGCCACTAACAGCTACATTAATGAACTGGAAGAAACAAAACTTGAAATGGCTACCATCAAGTGCTTTGCTGAAAATGTGAACAAGAAGCTTGAAAGCTATAAGCATATTGCATATGTTGTTGACCATATTATTGAGGAGCCTTCACAGTCAAGTAGTGCAAACTACAAGGCCGTCCCATCTCCAGTTTTGTTTGAAAATCATACTCTGCATTCAATAACACCGGAGAGTTCAGTTAAGTCTGATTCTACATCGGATGACGAGTCTAACACCTCTAGTGTGGGAGACCCTAATTCTGATGTTACACCTATTTTGGGACTAAATGATGAAGGTGTGATAGCTGTAACTGATGATTCTGACTCTGAGGATGACAAATTTGAGAAGGTGTGTGATATTCCTGCTGAAAATCACATAATTACCAATGAACTGGTGTAACCATCTCAGATTATACATCCAATGGCTAACGCTCATCGAGTGAATCAGTCAGTTAAGCCTGTTGAGAAAAATGAACAAAGTGACAAACCTGTCAAAGTTTTCTATCGAATGGAAGGATCCGATAAGATAATTTCTGACGAGGAATATCCAATTAAGTTTGCCAATTATTCCAAGATTGAGAAAATTTGGTAGGAGAGTACCATCTGGTTCCCAAAACATGAGAGAACAAATGATGTACCTCCAGAGGTTTTAAAGAAAATTTATTTGGATGTTCCAAAAGAACCAAAGGTTCATTTCACATAGTTTATTAAGCCAAAAGAGAGGGCGAATAGTTTTCTTGAGCCGACTTACTCAAAGGACCCAGCTCCTGAGAGTTTAAGAAGAAGGTGTGTGGATGATCAATATCTTATCACCACCTATGCTAAGTCGAACGCCAAGAACAACTTTGAGGAATACCGTGCGTGTTTTAAATGTGGGGAGAGAGGGCATTTACTTGCTCACTGCCCGTATGTTAGGCACAAATGGCACGAGGTTGAAGTGAAGCAAAAGTACCAGAGTCCAGTCAATAATCATTGTTATCCAGAAAGACGATTTGTTCCTCAACCAACACCGTTTTTTAACTAAAATAGATATTTTCAAAAGAGGGAAAATTGTCAGATAACATATGACCGTCGTAACCGGATCGCCATGGAAAAGCTTTTAAAGAAATCTGTGGTGAACACAACTGTTGAGAAGCAAAAGATACCTTTAAAACCTGCAGTCAAATCAACAGTTGGACCTGTCTCTGTTAAATCAAAGAAGGTAACCAAGATAGTTTCCTTCAAAGATGAAGTAAAGAAACCATCTAAGACCCCAAAATCTCAAATCTGGATCTTGAAACGTTCAGAACAATTCTGGTCACCAAAGGGTTCTCAAGGTGCTTCATCTCCAAAAGTGAATGAGAAATCTGAAACTGAAAAGGATTTAATTGATCAGAAAAATATCAATTCAAATTCAACTGTTTGTGAAAAAGATTCTTTGAAACTGAATGTTCAAAGACCCAAGACCAAGCAGGCTTGGGTCCCCCGAAAAATCTAATCTTTTTACTTGATATGTGCAGGGAGCTTTAGCTGGCCTTGTGAGCAGTCTTTGGATTGTTGACAGTGGAGCTTCTGGTCACATGACAGGGGATTTATCGCTACTGTTTGACATAAGAAATATCAATGATGGATACGTAGCATTTGCTGGGAATAAGGGAGGATACAATACTATGGAGGGTAGTGTGAGTAATGGTATCGTGAGTTTTGAAAAGATTTCGTACGTGAAGCAAATAGACTATAATCTGCTCAGTGTTAGTCAAATATGTGATAAGCAGTTCTCTGTATTCTTTGATGACAAATCTTGTTACATTCTCAAGCCAGGATTCGTTCTACCAAAAGAGTGGGTAATGCTGAAAGCACTGAGAGTGAACAATCTGTACATTCTCGACATGTCAAAGGCCATGACAACCCAGGGTCAAATAACGTGTTTCCTCTCCAAGGCTACTGAAAAAGAGTCTATCATGTGGCATAGGAGGATGGGACACATTCACCTTAGAAAAATGAACCATCTCGTGAAGAATGAACTTGTAGAATGCGTAAATGTTAAAACATTTCCATTTGAACGACAAGTGTGTGAGTTGCAAGAAAGGAAAGCAGCACAAACAATCCCACAAACCAAAGAAAGTCAATTCAGTTGAATTACCACTTGAGCATTTGCACATGGATCTGTTCGGACCGGTCAAGCGTAAAAGTCATGCTGGTGAATTGTACTATCTTGTGGTTACCGATGACTATTCAAGATTTTCATGGGTTATGTGCTTGCATCATAAGAGCGACACATATAACAATCTGAAGGTTCTGTTCACTCGACTAGAAAATGTCTATGGTCTAAAGATCAAGAGAATTAGGAATGATAATGGGACGGAGTTCAAGAACGCACAGATGGATGCTCTTTGTGAAGACAAAGGAATTCATCATGAATACAGTGCTCCGTATACCCCGCAACAGAACGGTGTCGCAGAACGTAAAACAGGACTCTAATTGAAGCGGCGAGAACAATGCTTGCGAATTCCAACCTTCCAGTAATGTTCTGGAATGAAGCCATTTATGCAGCTTTTTATACTCTCAATCATGTTTTAACAGTGAAGAAGTTTGGTAAAACTTCTTATGAGCTGTTGAATAGACGAAAGCTGAACTTAGAGTATCTAGAACCATTTGGAGCACCTTGTACAATGCTTAATCCATCTGAGAAGTTCGCACCGAAAGCTAAAGAAGGAATATTTGATGGATATGCAACCCCGCTCAAACGGGTATTCAACAAACGAACTCGTCAGGTAGAGGAGTGGGCTAAAGTTGAAGCGCAGCGGTATATTCAGAATGTACAGGGTAGCGGTCCAGATTAGATTGGATGTTTGATTATAAAGATTTCTTTGAATCAATCAATCTAGATAGCTTGGTTGAAGAGGCTGTATTACGATTATACTACGAGTGTGAAAACGCAGTGACATCACCGTTGGTGCGTCCGATCACCGTAACCCCTCAAACAGCTTCTAATGATGCCAATGCTCCTGCAGCTGAAGAATAGGTATTTCAGGAAGCTTCCACAACCCTCAATTCATTAGAATCGAAAGATGATGATGATGTTACAAGTGAAGCTGTTCCAGATATTGCTACAGAGACACCTCCAGTGAACCCAAATCCAAATGGTGCTTCATCATCAAACTTGGGTAAAGATCTAGATTCGATAGAGAATTTGACTACTCAAACGAGAGTGCAAGTACCTGATTATCCGGAATCTCGGATACATCATTTTTACCTGCTCGAACAAGTTGTTGGTGATCCTGGTAGCAGTGTCATGACGAGAGGACAACTGAGGAATGCTAACTCACAAGAAAATCTTGGTGCTCTAGCCTTATATGCTAATATTCAAAAGTCAGGTTGTCAGAATGACTAGTCTTTTGCTTGTTATGTTTCACAGGTTGAGCCGCAGACATACAAGGATGCTCTTTTGGATGACGCTTGGGTAGAGGCAATGCAAGAGGAGTTATTACAATTTCAGAAACTGGGAGTGTGGACACTGACAGATTTGCCTCAAGGACGGAAAAAAAATAGGAACAAAATGGGTGTTTAAGTGTAAGAAGGATGATAGAGGAGTGATTGTAAGGAACAAAGCACGATTGGGCGTACAAGGCTTTCATCAAGTGGAAGGAATCGATTATAACGAGATTTATGCACCGGTTGCACGCTTAGAAGCTATCTGCATGTTTCTAGCGTTTGCATCTTACAAGAAATTCAAGGTGTAAAAGCGCGTTTCTTTATGGTGTGGTCAAGGAAGAAGTTTACGTAGGTCAACCACCAGGCTTTGAGCATCCTATTCATCGGGATAAGGTCTACGTTCTAAACAAAGCTCTCTATGGGTTGCATCAGGCTCCACGGCAATGGTATGAGGAGTTGAGCACGTATCTTCTATCCAAAGGATTTAAGCGAGGTTTGGTAGATTGCACACTGTTCACAAAACGAATAGGAGATGACTTGCTTCTAGTGCAAATTTATGTTGATGACATTATTTTTAGTTCTACTAATGAACTTTTATGCAGAGAAGTCGAAAAAGTTATGCAGGAAAGTTCGAAATGAGTGTGATGGGAGAGATGCAGTTTTTCCTAGGCTTTGAGGTAGACCAAAGACCAACGGGGTTCTTTATTCACCCAACCAAATACGTTTCTGAAGTGTTGAGCCGATTCCAGATGGATTATTCGAAGCCAATGATACCCCGATACAACCTAATCACGGGAGTGGTGTTGACGCTAAGGGGGAGCTGACTTATCCTTTTACATACAGAGCAATCGTCGGATCTCTGATGTACCTCACCGCATCCAGACCAGACATAATGTTCGCCACATGTCTTTGTGCACGTTATCAATCGAAGCCGAAACAGAGTCATTTAGCAGCTGTCAAACGTATCCTTAGATATCTGAAGGGTTGTCCGTCGAGAGGACTTTGGTACCCTAATGATGATAATTTTGACCAAATCGCTTTTAGTGATGCAGATTGGGGAGGCTGTGACAAAGACAGTAAATCCACAACGGCTGGATGTCAGTTTATGGGGAGCAGGCTCATGACCTAGCAATGTATGAAACAAACTGCAATCACCTTATCAACATGTGAAGCAGAATACATCTCAGCATCAAGTTGCTGCTCACAAGTTCTCTTGATACAACAAAAGATGGTGGACTACGGTTTGCAATTTCTTAAAACCCCTATTTACCGTGATAATGAGGTCGCAATTGCATTAACAAAAGATTTAGTCAATCACTCAGAACCTAAACATATCCGGATCAAATACCATTTTATCTGTGATGGTTACGCAAAAGAGTTGATTGATATGGTCAAAATCCAAACTGACTATCAACGTGCAAATCTTTTTACCAAAGCTTTTGATAAATCAAGATTTGAATATCTTTTAAAAGCTAACGGTATAAAAGAAAAACAAGACTGATCATCACCTCGGTTTATCGCTTTTTAGTTTCTAGTTTTTATTGTTTTTCAGAAAAATACAAAAACCCAAAAATATGTTTTTCATTTTAGGAGGAGTTTATTTTCAGAAAAACCAAAAACATTGAAAAATTTAAAAACCCATAAAAATTAGAAAATCCAAAATGATTTCCAGGAGAAAAAGAGGAAATGATAGTACATCAGTGGGGATTTGACACATGCTAAAGAAGTGTAATGCAATATAAGGCGTGCGTTTGAGTCTGTGTGATGTGTTGATAGGCTCCGTAGACCTATTACTGTGTGCCTGATACATACATATCAAACGAATTGATGTGTGGATGAACTCCTCATGGGCATATGGTCTTAGTACTGTAACTTCGTTTGATAGGGTATTTGTACAAAATTCGGAGGTTTCGGGTCGTTATGTTATTAGTTATCTGGGGATAGCCTCTCTGATCTTCTACTGTAAGTCATTACGGACCTAGATCAGACAGGTTGTCTTTATAAAAGAGTTGTAAAGCCAAATCCTAAAGTTACCGAATTGAGGAACTTTCAATGTATGACGATAATCAAAGAATATCTAATGTATCGTATCCAATCACTGATGCAAATCATGATTGATATTAGCCCTCAACCTGGTAGAGTGCATAAGTTACTTTGTAGCATTGATTTGCTGACCTATATACCTCTGTGCCTCATACCTTTTAAATTACAGATGATAAAAGCATAATCACGCGTTACAATGAGTCTTTGTGCATTTACTTCTTGATACGGGAGTATGTCGTGTGTGTGGGAACCACAGACAATTAAGTTTATACTATAAATAACTGTATCAGTCTAAAGCACTGCACAACAGTCTGCATGTGAGCTTATGTGGATCACAATATCAGCAGTTGCCAGATCACACGTTGTCTTTAATGATAATAAATCAAAAGATCAACGGTGTGATCAGATTTCTCAATAACTGATATGATCCTCTTACCAGAAATCACAAAACATTTACTGTTTTATCTTTACGTTTCTGCATTTTACATTTCTCATCAAATATGCAGAACTCAAAAAGATTTTAGGTGTGTTTTAACAAAAACTTTCAGAAAATCCAAAAGATTTTACATTTCTATCTTATTTTTGATAACCGATGGTGGTTGATGGTGATTTTCAGAAAATCCAAAAGATTTTACATTTCTATCTTATCTTTAAATGAGAAATAATGAATGTCGGATGCTTAAAAGTTTAGAAAAATATTGAACGGGACTCGATTTTGAGATTTGGTAAAAAATTCAAAAATTCCAAATTTCATTCGCCCCTTCGATGGGTCGAATGTGGAATTTTGCTGTTCATTCGAACCTTTCAAACGGTCGAATGTGAGTGTTCTTATGTCTGATTGTACATTCGAACCATTTTTCTTCCTTCGAACCTTTAAATAGGGTCGAATGTGGAAAAATTTTCACATTCGCCCAGGTAAAAGGGTCGAATGTGGAGCCTATATATACTTTATCTGCACCTTCGAACCCCATTAAAATTTTTTTTTTCAAAATTCTGAGATTAAGACCCCTTGTTGCTCGTGTTTTTAAAATCATACCATTGTGATCCTCGTCTCTTACTGATCATTTTAAGCCATAATTTGCAGGTAATCATCAAGTTTTCACATCAGAATCCTTGATTCTGTTTCATAACCCTAAACTGAATCAAATGATGGATTGTGGACTGTTATAGGGACAATTCTTGATAAGGATTCATTGTTTAAGTATTTTAGGGGGAGAATATAACAAAATCCAGGTTAACATCCATCAGATTAAAGAATTGATTGATTAAAACTTTCAAACCCTAGATTTTAGAAGAAAACACTTAAACATTGAATAATCATAACAATTGATTGTTAGAAAAGGTTAATCGTTCATGTTAGATGCTTTACAAATCAAAATGGCATGTTTAAACACACAAAATCAAAATCTGCAAAATTTGAAGATGAACAGCCATGTTCGACCACTTCAAAAGGGTCGAATGTGACTTTTTGGTCGAATGTACCAAGTTCAAACGGTCGAAAGTGGATAAATAGGTCGAATGTACATTTTAAATCTGATTTTTTTTCACATTCGAACCTTATTTTCCACATTCGAACTCCATTTCCAACATTCGTACCTTCGATTGGTCGAATGTGGATTTCTAAAATCAAAAATTTCAAATTTTGAATATTTTGTCCGTTTTTAATGTGTTTTCTTGTTTTGTTTTGCAGTTTAATCATGTCTGAACAACAGAGTACTGATATTTCCGTAGGATCATCAGACAAGGCAGCCGGGAAGAAACATGTAGAAGACTTACCGTTCGAAGAAGCACATAACTGTTGTGCTTATCTGGCGATTTGAAGAAACATTCCGAATTCACCGGTATTGTTGATTTTATGAAGAGAAGCCGTGTTGTTGATGCCATTGCTACTCCTGCCATAATTTACAGAGACCATCAAAAAGAGTTCTGGACGAATGCTAGAATGGATTTTCGGGACAACGAATCTGCTATCGTAAGTAAGATTCAGGGGGAGCTAGTGATTATTTCTAAAGACGACATTAGATAGGCATTGAAGCTGACAGATAAGAAGACTGATCCGAGAGTTCTCTCTTGGATTGAGCAGAGGAAGTGTTTCCTGAGAATGAAGTACAATGGACCGATTACTGATGGTTCATTACATAAAGGTAAACTGTGCCCGCAGTTCAAGTACCTTGCTCACGTCATGCTACATGTTTTCATATCTGTGAGTGGAGGATACGACGTGATGAGAAAGAGTATTAGCTCTTTAATGGTTGCCCTGATCTTGAACAAGCCATTCAATGTATCTGGAATGATACTTGAACACATGCTGGAACCTTTGAGAGGATTGAAGAGTAAGAAGTTTTTTTTTATACCCAAGATTCCTGCGAATGATCTTTGATGAGAAGTACAAGAATTTGAGAAAAGATCCTACTCAGATAGTAGTACATGATCACATGAGTTTGAGCACTTTGGTAAGAATGAAGGGATACAAAGATGTGCCGATGAATGAAAGACCACCAATGAAGAACTTGTTTGGTCACCTGATCAATCCAGGTTATGAAGATCCAGATGTTGATAAAGCCAAGAATGTAAACAGTGATTCTGATGAAGATAATCCTTTATGCCCTGTTGATCCTGAAGCTAAAAGGAAAAGGCAAGTTATGAATGTTGGTGCAAAGAGTGGTAAAGGGAAAGGAAAGGAAAAAGAGAATGATGCTGAACCACCAAAGAAGACATCTCGTAGAAAGAAGAGTGTTGCAAAGATAGGTACACACTTGGTTGATGAAGAATCGATGGACTCTGAAGAGACTCAGGTATAGGAGAGATGGGATTCTGATAATGAGACTGTTAAGAGCACTACGCCCAAGGCCACTGTGGCTGGTGAGTCTGAAAGTCTGAACAAATCATTGGAGGAACAAAGATTGAAATGTCCGATTGTGTTGGATGATGTTGATGAAGGTCTTGGTTTGGAATCTGATGATTTTGGTGGATCGCCAAAGACTGGAGAGAAACAGAAAAATCCTACTTATAAGAAGGCTAAGGCTGTAGAGATTAAGAAGCCAATGAAGAAAAGAGCTAAAGATATTGAGAGCCTAATTGCAGGAAAGAAAGTTCCTGTGATGTCTAATTCTAAATCTCCCATGACATCCCCAGCAGCCAAGAAACATAAAACATCTGCTGCTGAGCAATCTGAACTTCCAACTGATAGTTTCAATAATGCGTTGGACAGAGTCTTGAAGAAGTTTAAGAAACAAAAGACTCCAGTTGTTGAAGCTTCAACACCACAGGTTACTGTATCAAGTGATGTGATGGATGCAGTGAACCAGAAGCTGACTGACATGATGAAAATCATTAACCAGCAACAAGCTGAGATTGAACAGCTAAGGAAGAATTACAGGAAGATGTTGGATGTAGTCGAATCTTCACTGGAGAGCCATGAAGAATTATCTGCTAAAATCAAGCTGGTCCAGAAAGAAAATCAAAAGTTGTTATTGCATGAACAGAGAAATACTCGAAGGTATATCCCTTTGAGGCTTGAAAACAAGAAATTGAGAGCAAACAACAAGAGCATGAAGAATATCATAGATGAATTATACTCAAAAGCTCCTCAATTTAAAGAAGGAGAAAAGGATAAAGAAAAAGAAGAAGAGCTTGTTGATTTCGAACCATCTGAATCAGAGAAAGATGAAGATGATGAAGATCTTGAACAGGATGCCGGTGATACTCCTGAGAAGAAGAAAAAGAAGAAAGATGATGATGATAAAGATGGTTCAGGTGATGGTAATAGCTCTACTGATAGTGATGATGATGATGACGATGATGATGACACTAATAAGTATAAGTATGAGAAGAGAGAAATACGAAAAGATGCAGGAGAGTCTAGTTCAAAAGCTCCTAGTGGCAATACTGACGATGATGACATATTCTGGAATTAGAAGATTAGATCTTTATCTGAAAAAGACAAGAAGTTATATCGCCAGATGTTGACTGATAGAGTCCGGGCGATTGACATGACTAGTAGATTTCCAGAGATTTTTGAGTCAGATGATATGAGGTTTGAACTGGAGTATAATGATCCTGATCTGGAAGATGGAGAAGTTTCTGCAGCTGTGACTAAAGAAATACTTGAAGGATTGGCTAAACAGGTTGGTAAATCTCTTGAAGAGCTGATTAGTGAGAACCAAATATCGAACATTCCTGAGAAAGAAGCAGGAAATCACTCTGATGATAGAGATGTTCCAGTGTTTGAAGATGTTGAGATGGAGGATATTACTAGTGAGGAATATCCAGAATACTTCGAAAATGATAAAGATTCTGGATTTCCTGAATTTTCTGAAGAGTTGTTGAGTCAAGCTGAGAAACTTGCTCATGAGAAAAGCAAGAAATTTGTTGAAAAAGTGTTTAAGAACTCAGATTGTCAAAAGCCAACTGTTGAACAATCAGACGATCTGAAAGACTTGCTGAGGAAGCTTAAAGAAAAAGAAGCTAACCGCTCTAAGACTGAAGTTCAGGGTAGTTTATACAAATTCCATAATGAATTGTTCAAAGGCAAAGCTCTCGGATGGAAATACTAGAGACAGCTTCAGTGTGTCGCTGTGAAGTGGGAAAAAGGAATTATGTACTTCAACAGATTCCATGACATAAAGACACTACCTTATTGGGCTGTTCGCGATATCTGTAGACATACAATGTCAGGAGCTTCAGTAAACAACAATCTTGTTGGTTACTTTGCAGATCGCATGGCGAGAGAGAGCAGAACGAAATGGGAAGTGTTCACCCCTTAGTATCCTAAACGGATAGTTCACAAAAAGGAGAAAGATTAGATTACGGGGTTGAACAAGGTGACTTTGAAATATAAACCACCGACTGTTTTGAAACATATACCGTTGATGCCTATTCCACAACATTTCTCTAAAGACTTTATGTGGTGGTACTATGATGGGAAGACGGCAGAGGTTATTATCATTTCGAAGGATGGAAAGAATGACTTTAAGAAGATACCTATCTTTGACCCGATATGGTTAATCAATTGCTCTCATGAGGACATTATCATGTTATATTACAATCTGATTTACTGTGAAGAGAAAGATAGTGAGCAGGCTGCTAAATACCAATGTGTGGTATTCTTATGTTTTGCATGCGATGTCAATGCGGGTTGTGATTTTGATAAGAAGCTGGGGAAGTTTGTTCAGATTCAGAAAACTGAAAAGAAGAAACCGAAGCAAACTCATGAACCAGTCATGATGAAAGAACAGTAGAAATTGTTACACATCAAGCTGATGAATAAGAGGATGGATGAAGACCGATCTTGTTGGTTACTTTGCAGATCGCATGGCGAGAGAGAGCAGAACGAAATGGGAAGTGTTCACCCCTTAGTATCCTAAACGGATAGTTCACAAAAAGGAGAAAGATCAGATTACGGGGTTGAACAAGGTGACTTTGAAATATAAACCACCGACTGTTTTGAAACATATACCGTTGATGCCTATTCCACAACATTTCTCTAAAGACTTTATGTGGTGGTACTATGACGGGAAGACGGCAGAGGTTATTATCATTTCGAAGGATGGAAAGAATGACTTTAAGAAGATACCTATCTTTGACCCGATATGGTTAATCAATTGCTCTCATGAGGACATTATCATGTTATATTACAATCTGATTTACTGTGAAGAGAAAGATAGTGAGCAGGCTGCTAAATACCAATGTGTGGTATTCTTATGTTTTGCATGCGATGTCAATGCGGGTTGTGATTTTGATAAGAAGCTGGGGAAGTTTGTTCAGATTCAGAAAACTGAAAAGAAGAAACCGAGGCAAACTCATGAACCAGTCATGATGAAAGAACAGTAGAAATTGTTACACATCAAGCTGATGAATAAGAGGATGGATGAAGACCGAAGGCTGAAGCAATTCAAGCAATAGTCGAGAGGAAGTTTGTAGATACACAAAGTGCGACTAACGCTATTGAATTGAAAATCTTATTATGTTTTGGTGATGTCGAATGGTCGAAGGTGGATCCAATTGGTCGAATGTAGATTAAATGGTCGAAGGGAGAAGCTCAGAGAGGTCGAATGAAGTTTTGATGTATATATATGCTGGTTCGCCCACATTGAATGGTCGAACCTGCACATTCGCCCAATCGAATGGTCGAATGTGCAGTTCTATATATAGGTTGAATCATTTCCTAGTTTAACTTTTGGTCATTTTTGTTTCCCTCTCTGAGTGTGTCGTCTCCATAGGTCTTTGTTGAGTCTGTAACTGATATCTATCATTGTAAACAAAGTTTTAAAGTGTTAATCATTATGTTTATCAATGAAATGAAAATGTTTGAGATGATTTGCGTGTTTTGCTAGATATATTATCATTTCGTGATCAATTCAGGGATTCCGCACCTGAATTGAACTTGTTTGATCATATTCTTTGTTTGAAAATCGATCCTTGACACATACACCAGCAAAAGAAGAAGTTCTTTGTAGACCTTAAGCATTACTTTTGGGACGACCCATTCTTGTTCTGGGTCGGGGCGGATCAGATGATTCGCCGTTGTGTGTTTGGGGTTGAGGCAGCTCTGATCCCAAGGGACTGTCACGAGGGGCTTACCAGAGATCACCATGGAGCGAACTACACTGCTAAAAAAGTGTTAGACTCCGGGTTTTATTGGCCCACCTTCTATTGTGATGCTCAGATCTTGGTCGGTGCATGTGATTCGTGCCAGAGGGCGACGAACATATCGGCACGCGACCAAATGCCGTAAAACCCAATCCAAGTTTGTGAAGTCTTTGACATCTGGGGCATTGACTTCATGGGACCTTTTCCCTCCTCATGGGGTAATCGATACATACTTGTGGCAGTTGACTACGTGTAAAATGGGCCGAGGCGCAAGCCTTACCCACAAATGATGCCCGAGTAGTTGTGAGGTTTGTGCACAGCCTATTCTCCTGGTTTGGTGCCCCGAAGGCACTCATTTGTGATCGTGGTACACATTTCTGCAACGCGTAGCTTGAGAGAGCGTTGGCCTGTTATGGTGTGCACCACAGGTTATCCACCCATTATCATCCACAGACGAGTGGGCAGGTGGAGGTCACGAACCGGGGGTTGAAAAGAATCCTTGAGTGGGCAAGTTAGATGATGCATTATGGAACTTCCGGACTGCATATAAGACGCCTATCGGGATGACTCCCTTTATGTTTGTTTATGGATAGGCGTGTCATCTCCCAGTCAAGCTGGAGCTTAGGGCGTTCTGGGCTCTGAAGACAGCGAACATGGATCTGAAGACCGGCGGTGAGACCCATTTCTTGCAGATTCATCAGCTGGAAGAGCTGAGGCAGCGAGCCTATGAGAGCTCGATTTTGTATATAGGGTGCACCAAGAGATTGCACGACAGTCGCCTGAAACACCGAAAAGATTTTCAGGTAGGCTACTTGGTCTTCCTATACAATTCTCGCATGCGTCTCTTTTCGGGAAAGTTAAAATCCTGATGGATAAGCCCGTACACTGTTAAAGAGGTATATCCTTACGGGACTGTCTCGATCGAAAATGCTGAGGGATTGACTTTCAAAGTCAACGATCATTGCTTGAAAGCTTATATTGATGGACCAGTTGACCCGACGGTGGAGGTACTTGAACTCCATGCTCCGCGTGTCTAAACAAGTGTGGGGAGGTGAGTCTAGCTAGCGACTCGTTAATAAAATTAGCATGACGTGTTTAGGCGCGCCCAAGTGTGGGAAGGTGAGATCTCTCACTCTCCAATCACAATACAACCTAAAATGCAAGGAGTAACCTTTAAAGTCAAACTATGACACAGATAAGCAAATAATACTAGAGAACCTAGGAATATCTGATCTCTCAGCGTTTGTAGCCTAAACCTCTAGAACCAAAGACAAACCGGACTAACCATCACCTCTCGGTCTCAAGAGTAGGAAGAATACTAATTACCTCTAAACTCCCAATTAATGTTCCTATGGAATTTAGGCCTAAAATCATAAAGTAAACTACAAGCACAAAACAAGTAATTCTAACAAGCATCTAAACATGAAAGACATTCACTAAGACACCCGCGGAACATTTAAAGATCATAAATTAGTAAAATGTACGCAGACACATCATAGAATCATAAACAAGTTTCTTACAAAAACATAAATCCAACTATAAAACCCAAATCCGAAACATAAACCAAAATCAAATAGTCACAATCTTCAATCTAGGTGGCCACTAATGTTTTAGCCAAACATTGTTAGAATCTGAGTGAATATAAATGGAAAGTGCAGCGGAATGATAAACTATAAATCAAAACAAGAGAATAATTGTTTTTAATCGAAAGCTTTCATTGATTGAAAGATTACAATATTACAAGTACTCCCCCTAAGCGTGATCACTCTGTGATTGTTTGTCTGAGAGAATGTTTTGAGTGATGAATAGAACAGTACAAGCACTGTTCTATTTATAGACAAATCTAAACCACTGATGATCTCAGCTGACGTCACCTAAGACAGTGACCTCTAATAGAATAACAACATAAAACATCTGTTAAATACAAACTACTGTTACATTGTCAAAACACTGTAAGGAAAACTACTGTTGAGGAAAACTCTGGTGGTCTTGTATCATCTGTTGGAGCCTAAGTGCTATTGGCTCCAACAGACCTTTAGTCTTCAGCACTTTAGTCAGTAGTTGTTCTTCATCAGACCTTTAGTCAGCAGTTGTTCTCTAGCAGTTGTTTATCCAGCAGTCCTTTGTAGCAGCAGTTGTTTCCAACAGTTGTTGAGTACAGCAGATGTTAGAGTCAACAGTCTTTTGGGAGAAGTATCTTGTAAATGTTGTTTATTTCTAGGATCAACTAATTAGTATATTTTGACCTTCTAATCATCTGTTCTTCTCTAGGTCAGCAGACCCAACAATCTCCCCCTAGAATAGATGATGCCAAAACTAGGCTTTATTCTTGATCTTTTTTCCTCATCAGACATTCTCTGATTTGACCTTTGAATTGTAACTCAAAGTTCAAAGAGTAGAGGTCTTCTGCATCTCTTTCAAGCTCAAGGTTCAGTAGTGTTTGGAGGTCATCTGCACACAGGCTATATGCATCATCCATGCTTAGCTTTTGAGCTTCTCCATCTGAACCGAGCAGAGTCAATTCATGGGTGTCTTTGTTGACCTTCCATTTTAGAATTTTTGAATCAATGGATTTGCTGAGATGCTCTTTTATTCCGGATGAATTTGGTGATGGAGGTCTCCCAATGAGTTCTCTGAGTTTTTCAGTAGTGGGATCAGAAAAAAAATGTATTTGATTGTAGAGGCCCTCCTTTATAAAAGTATCAGCAAACTTCTTCTGATCTTCTTCAGACATTTCTTTCTTCTTTTTGAACTGTCTTCTTGCAGCAGCAGATAGATCAGAAGTGTCAAGTAAGCTGTCTAATGTAAAAGCCTGTTGAGGTCTCTTCATCAAGGGTTCATCAGGGTAGACAGGTTTTTTGAGCAAGTTAGGGTCTTTCTTCCTGCTTTCTTCTAATTTCTTGTAAGTTTCAACCAGCCTCAGCTCTGACCATCTTGCAACAGACTTCATCTCCCCATAGTCTGCAGCCACAATCTCTTGTCTCATTCTTCTGAATTTTAAGGCTCTGGCTGGATCTCTGCATTTACTGAAATCTGGGGCAGAGACCTTAGCTGGGGGATTCTTGGCCATGTCCTCAATTCTTATGAGTTCTTCTCTGAGAGCATGAGTGGTCTAGCCTGCAAATTTTTTCTTATTTGCTTTATAAGGCATGGTTGCCAAGATCTGTTCAAGAAGAGATTCCCTAACCTCCCTTTCCATGTCACTGCTGAGAGGCATGGTAGACATGGAGTTGCTCAGGGTCTTAGCAAAATCTTCAATCCTTCTCAGTTTGCTAAGCTCTGCTGTATGGATGCCCTGAACACTCCTGTCATCTTTCCTTTTGAATTTCTCTGTGATGATAGCATCTGCCTGTACAGCCTTGAATTTAAGATATTGGTCTATGTTTAAGAGATGGGAAAGATCTTTCAGATGGTTGTTCAGTATTGTAGAAGGATTGCATTTCCCCCCTGGAGTAGATCAAGTTCAAGAGGATATTGAACAGCCAATGGTGTAATGGTTGGTGGTGGTCTATGGGATGAAAATTGTGAGGTGTGTGGTGAGAATGATGAAAGTGGAATGGCAGATATGGGTGTAGATTGTGTGGGTTAAGTATTAGGTGGTGATGTGTGAATGCTTTCATCCTGTACCACAAAGGTTGATTTTCTCTCCCGTTTGTACAAGATTTTTGGTGATGGTGGTGTTGAAGAAGTGGTTGTGTTAACATCTGTTGGCACTTTTGTAGAACCAGTAGATGTTTGGGATTTGGGTGGTAGAGTGGTTGTAGGTAGTGTATTGGTGGTTGTGGTAGTAGATTCAGTGGTTGGTTTGGTAGTTGTAGTGATAGGTTCAGATGTTGTGGTGGTATCAGTGGTTTTGGTGGCAGCAGTGGTTTTGGTAGCAGTGGTTTTAGTAGCAAGTTTGGATGGTGGTTATCTGACATGTTTGGCAGGCATTTACTTCCTTTTAGATGAACCCACATCTTCAACTTCTTGTTGCTGTTCTTTCTTTAACTATACTAAGAACTCTGCTTTAACTTCCAAAGTGTCAGCCCTCTTTTGCTTTTCCTCAGCAGTCTTTTCAGCTTCTTCATTGGTAGAGGTATCAACTTCCTTTGCTTTGCTGGTTTTGGCAGTTTCAGTAGCAGCAGAGGATTAACCATTTGGTTGTTGTTGTTGTTGTGGTGCTGTATGGGTAGACCCTGGTTTGTTGGCAGACTTTGATTTTCCCTTTTTGTGAGGGTGGACAACCAAAGGGATCTAGCTTTGGCAATCTATCTCTGCCACTCTCCCTCTTTTTGGCATCATCAGCAGTGAAGTCATCATCATCTTCATCTCTGAGAATTATGGTAGGGGCAGAGCCAGTGGTCTTCAGCAAATGGTCTTTAATGGCTTGAATGTCAGCATGAGTATCTTTGTACCTAGCATCCACCATATTTCTAATCTCAGCCATATATGTTTCATAAGTCTGATCTGCTAGTTTTCTGTGAGCTATGATGATGGGAGAAACAGGTTACCATAGCTCACTAGCAATATCCGTTGTGGATGGTTGACTCTTGGTAAGAGTAGCCAATGATCCCAATATTGTCTTGATATCTGATTTGATATCAGCAACAGAGGTTTCTATTGAATGTACTCTGGCCGTCAATTCTAGGTATTTTAACCATCACCTAAGTTAATAGGATCATCTGGATTCCTACTAGTGGTAGTTGTAACTGGGTCAGTCCTAGGAGGTGAGTCCAAAGGATGAGAACCAGATGCCCCTTTTTCTTGGTTCTGGGGACTTCCAACTGATTTTGGGGACACTATAGTGGCCTCTCTGATGTTGCCTTCAAGGAAGTCTTAGCTATGTAACCACTGTCCTGTTGTGAGACAATGGTCTCTACATCAGTAGTGGCTGTTTAACTTGAAAACTTACCTAGAGTTTCATTGAAATCTAGGGGTGTAACCTCCTCTTCTGCTTGTGGGATGGCTGATTGATTTTCCTCAGTCCCAGTCACTTGTGGAGGTATACTCTCATTCATAGGTGAAGGAGAGGAATTGGGTTTTTCCTGAGTTTTATCAATAGCCTCAAACAGAGGTTGCATGGTTTGAGGGACATGTTTTGGTGAAGCTGGAGGAGTGAAAAGAGAATTAGCCCTGGGAGAGGGGCTTGTGAACATATGGTCAAGTGACTCATATGCATCATGATGTGTTTCCCTTTTGCTTACAACATGATCCTTTTATGTGGATTCATGAGGAGTTTGTTCAGGTTGAGATGTATCCATCTGTTGTGAGGAAGTAACAATAGTGGTTTCTTGTTGTTTAAGTGTTGCAACAGGGGTTTCCTCTGGTATCTCATCTTCCAGAGGCCCCTTTTTGGTTTTAGTGGTGGTTTTTGTGGATGGACGTTTTCTTTTGGAGGTGGCTGGTGTGGGTTTCACAGCACTGGATGTAGTGCCATGATCACCAGGAGCAGTGGGCTCAACAACAGAGGTTTGGACAAAAGTTGTTGTCTTAGCCTTCTTTGTTTGTGTTTTTGAAACTTAGACACTTTTGATACTTTTTCTTGGGTAGTTGAACCCAGCATTCTTGTGAAAGTTTCATCAGTTAGACTCTTCATTTGAACAGACTCACCCTTTTTAAAATCTTTTTCTAGTAAAACCTTTTGAAGGATTACACTCAAAATTCTTGGGTAAATCAGAAAAGCATTATTAGACCCAGACTTTATGGCTTTCACATTTGATACTAAGTCCATAAACAGTCCCTGGGATAAATTGAAGTCAGAGTCTGACAACATAGCATAACCCAAGTACTGAATCCTCAATGGGATTTCATTGAAGGAAGTGGACTTAGCAGAGACACAGAAAAGGAGGGTATGAAAGAAAAATTTCATGACTGGTGGGAAAAACTTTTTGAAAAGTGTTGACCCAGTCATTTGTGCATCATAACCTCTTTCCTGAAACTCTGTGTGAAGCTCTGCCTTAAGGAAAGAGTCCTTACCTGACAGGTCATTGAGTGAGAAGGTTGTGGATATTAGTTCAGGGGTAATGGCGATACTTGTCTCTCCAATTTTTGAGATAATGGATGTAGGCTTTTTGTCTTGGAGAAGAAACTCAGCATTCAACCAAAATTCTTGGAGGGTATCGAGATAAATGGGAGCATCAGCAGTTAGGATTGTCAGGTATTTGGAATTTAAGATGATGTCGATGGTGGAATGGAATGGAATGGAATGTTTTTATCTGTTGTTACCAGATATGGGAGATAATTGTGAGTGGCTTTTGCTTGAAGATCCATTGTAATGGATTTTGAGTCGGAAGATGAGTGGAATTGGAGTAAGGGTTTGAGGATGAAGAAGGCGGTTTCAGTATTTTGATTACAATGAGACAGTGTAACGACTGTTGTGGTAAAACAGGGTTTTTATAGGCTCTGGTGAAACCGCTGATGTGGCTAAAACCCTGCTTTTGGGAGCAGACGTGGCAAACATCTGATGGCCAAACATCTGGTGGTATACAGCTGTTGCTAAAGGTCTGATGCAAACAGCTGTTGTCTTACCAAAGTGCTGATATATGTATATATGTATATATATATATATATAATGAAACAGTTGTTGTATCTGATCAGAGGTTTGAAATAGATTTTTCAACCAAACAGTGGTTGTTTTATCTGATCTGATGTTTGAAACAGATTTTTCAACTAACAGTGGATAGAGTGGATGAAACAGTGGTTGTTTTATCTTTAACAGATTTTTCAACCAGAATGCTATTTTTAAGGATGAATTTTGATTTTTCTGAAACATTTTAATGTTTTTATTAAAACATTTTTGTTGTTTAGTCCATGTTTAGCATACCAATTCTAGAAATCAGATTTGTGAAGGTAGATGTGTCTAAAGCTTTTGTCAACACATCTGCCAAATGATCCTCTGTTGGAACATGGTGCAGAGAAATCAAACCTTTTTCATAGCTATCTCTGAAAAAATGATGTCTGATGTCTATGTGCTTTGTTGTGGAGTGAGATACTGGATTTTTGATGATATTTTCAGTAGCTTGACTGTCCAACATGAGTGGAGTTCTTAGTGCAGTTATCCCAAAATCCAGCAGTTGATTTTGAAGCCACATGAGTTGGGCTGTACAACTTGCAGCAACAATGTATTCAGCCTCAGCTGTTGAAGTTGAAACAGCTGCTTGCTTTTTGCTTTGCCATGAGACTAAGGCATTACCTAGAAACTGGCACCCTCCTGATGTAGACTTCCTTGTGGTGTGGTAGCCAGCAAAATCACTATCTGAATAACCTAAAGCTCAATGTTTCCATTAGCAGAATACCAGATACCAAGTGTGGGAGCACCTTTTTGGTATCTGAATATCCTTTTCACAGTAATAAGGTTTGACTTTCTAGGTGAAGCCTGGGATCTTGCACAAACATCAATGGCAAACATAATGTCTGGCCTAGATGCAGTTAAGTACAATAAAGACCCAATCATGCATCTGTAATGTGTCTGGTCAACCAGTTCATCCTTGTCATCAATAGTGAGTAGCTTGACTGTACTCATGGGTGTACTACATGGCTTACAGTCATTCATCTCAAATCTAGTTAACAAATTTTTCACATATTTGTTTTGATGAATGAATGTGCCATTTTGCAGCTGCTTCACTTGGAGACCAAGGAAACACTGAAGTTCACCCATAGTACTCATTTCAAACTCTGCTGTCATGAGTTCCCTAAACTCTTCACACATTTTGTTACATGTGGATCCAAAAATGATGTCATCCATATATATTTGAACAATCATTAAGTCTTTCCCTCTCCATTTCCAAAATAAGGTTTTATCAATTTTTCCTCTTGTGAAACTAATGGATAAGAGAAAGGTGGAAAGAGTTTCATACCAGGCCCTAGGTGCTTGCTTGAGTCCATACAGGACTTTGTTAAGCCTGTAGACATAATCAGGATGGAATGTGTCTTCAAAACCAGGTGGTTGACATTCATAGACCTCCTCCTGAATTTTGCCATATAGGAATGCACATTTGATGTCCATCTGATACACCTTGATGTTGTGGTTGACAGCAAAGGCTAGAAAGAGTCTGATAGCCTCTAACCTAGCTACAGGAGCAAAGGTTTTGTCATAGTCTATCCGTTTTTCTTGTCTGAAGCCTTGAACCACAAGCCTGGCTTTATTCTTGACAACTATACCCCTTTCATCAGTTTTGTTTTTGAAGACCCACTTTGTGCCAATTGGACAAACATCCTTAGGCAGTGGTACAAGTTCCCATACTTGTTGTCTTTTAAACTAAAGGAGCTCTTCCTGCATAGCTTCTACCCAACTGTTGTCTTTTAGTGCCTCTTGGTACTTGACAGGTTGTGTGAGAGATAGGAAGCCTACAAAAAGATAGATATTTGAGGATTGGCTACTTGTGAGCACACCCTCTCTGATGTTGCCAATGATTTGATCTGGTGGATGAGCTCTTAGGTAGATTAGATCTCCCTGATATGGTATGATGGCATTTTGAGGTGAAGGACAGAGGTTTGGTGACTCTGTTGATGTAACATCTGTTTGCACTTCTGTAGTGCCAACAGATGTTTGAAATGGAGGTGGGGGAATGGGTCCAAGTTGTGTAAAACTGGACTGACTTTTGTCAACAGATGATTGAGCAGTTGATGTAATAGGTGAAGCAGTGGTTTGAGGGTAGGACTGGTCAACAGTGGCTGACTCAGCTGTGACATAGTTTTGACAGGTGTTTTGAACAGCTGCTTCCTCTGATGCAGAATAGACTTTATAGTGACTTGGGATCAAAACATCTGTTCTGTAATGTTGTTGTGGAGATTGTGAAATACATGCATTGTTAGTTTTGATAGTAATATCTTCAAATTTGAATTTATCTAAATCAAATAACTCAGCAGGATTTGCTGGGATTTTTAGGGATGAAAGTTCATTGAACTTTACATTCAGAGTTTCTTCTATTGTCCTAGTCCTTGTGTTAAACACTTTATAGGCCTTGGCAGTAGAAGAATATCCCATAAAATATCCACAATCTACTTTGGCTGCAAATTTTGAAATGGAGTCTTTAAGATTTAAAATGAAACATGGGCAGCCAATGATTTTGAAAAATGAGATTAATTGTTTGATTTTGAACAAAATTTCATAAGCAGTCTTTTGATGTCTTGGGTTGATCAAAACTCTGTTTTGAACATAGCAAGCAGTGTTTATAGCTTCTGCCCAGAAGGACAGTGGCAAACCAGAATCTGCTAGCATAGTTCTTGCAGCTTCAATGAGAGTTCTATTTTTCCTCTCAACCAACCCATTTTGCTCTGGTGTTCTTGGGATGCTGTACTGCCTCACAATCCCTTTTGACACACAAAAATCATCCAACTCCTTATTTTTAAACTCTGTTCCATTGTCACTTCTAAAGACTTTTACTGGCAAGTCATATTATTTTTCAACTTTGGTGACAAAGTCCTTCAAGATACCTGCAGTCTCATCCTTAGAGTGTAAAAAGTAAGTCCATGTAAACCTAGAAAAACCATCATCTATGACAAGACAAAATCTCTTTCTTCTTAGACTCATGATTATAACTAGGCCAAACAAGTCCATGTGTAACAATTGTAGACATTGACTTGTTTTGGACTCATCAATGTATTTGTAAGAGCTTTTATGTTGTTTTACTTTTAAGAAGGAAACATAATGCTCATCATATTTGAATTCTTTTGATGGTAAACCTCTGACAAGGCTTTGTTTGTAGAGTGAGTTGATAGTTTGAAGGTTGGTATGACCCAGTCTCCTATGCCACAATTCTGTCTCTTTAGTGGAGGCAGCAGAAAACAAACAGACATTTGCCATAGGATTATCTTTCAACATATCAACTACATACACATTGCCACTTCTATGAGCAACAAGTTGTGCTTTGCTCTCAGCAATGATAGTATCAATCTTTTTCACCACTTCTGGACCAATAATCTTACAAGTTTTCTTAGTGAAGAATGAGCCATACCCTTTGTCACTCATTTGTGATACACTAAGAAGATTAAATTTAAGATTATCAATAAGATTGACATTTTCAAACTTGAGTTTTCCAGCCTGAACAGTCCCTAAACCCAACACCTTACCTTTTGAATCATTACTAAAGGATATATCACCCCCTTCATGAGCTAAGAAGTCCAGAAGAAGGGCTCTACATCCTGTCATGTGCATGGAGCCTCCACTATCTACATACCAAAGGCTATCTAAGCATGCAGAAGCTCCCCGCACATCAGTAATTGATTAGTTTTGGTGAGTGCCCAAAGCCAAGTTGGCTTTGGATGGGTCCAAAGATTTTTTAGCCTCAAGCTTAGGAAGGTGATCAGTGGTTTGAACAAGTTTTTGAATCAAGTTCAACAACTGTTGCTGACAATTTGCCAGTGCTTGGATGTCAACACTTGGTGCAACAGATGTTTGATCACTTCCTGACAGATGATAGTATCCATAGGGATTTCTGTTCACTCTTGGTTTAGAAGGCCTCTTGGGTTCATCATAAACATGTGGCAGATTATGACAAGGTGATTGTACATATCCCCTTGGGTTCTTGTTGGTGGGTGGAGCATCTGTTACTTGAACATCTCTGGAAGCAGATGTTTCCAAATTTTTGGTAACAGATGTTTGAACTGGAGCAAAAGTCTGCTTGGGTTTTCCTTTTGAAGTACTCACCACTTGGTTTGCAAGAGTTTTAGCCTTGTACTCTTGTAATTTGACATCAAAAATTTTGAGATACCGGCACTCTTTGGTTTTGTGATTCTTCTTACCACAAATTGAGCATGTGGTCTTGGAATCACACACACTTGTTCCTTTGTTGATATCATATTCTTTTAGAAGAAAACAGGTTTTAGTAACATGATTCTTCTTTTCACAGAAATCACAGAACAAGTGAACAGACTTTTCTTTCTTTTTCCCTTTTTCAGTCTTCTTTTCAACATATGTTTGATCATCTGCTGGAAGATCTTTCAAGGGAATGACCTTTGCTTATGGTGCTTTATTACCATCAGGGGTTCTGAATTCAACTGCTTTGAAGTTCTCAAGAGTATCACACTCATCAGACCAAGTAGGTTTAAATTCATATTCATCAAGTTCAGTGATTGATAAGGAACCTTCTGGTCTTCCAAGAACAATTTTCTTGCCATTAGGTTCAGTGATTTTAATCTCTTGACTCTTCAAATTAGTTGGTACTACCTCAACAAACTTTTGATCCCTTTTGTCAGTGTTTTCAAAAGCTGGAGCAGTGGTTTCAAAACCAAACCCAAACTTCACATGACTTTTGGTCTGTTTGTTGAGTAGCATCTCAAAACCTTTACATGATTCCATCCATTCCTGACATTCAACTTGGGTGGACTCAAGCTCACTTTTGCAACTAGGATATTTAGTTATCATAGTTTGGAGCTGGTATTTGGTTATAGTTGCTTCATGTTTTAAGCTGCTTATTTCAGATTCTTTTTCAGTCAAATTTGATTTTAACTCCTTTGAAATTTTCTCAAATTTAACTTCATCATTTAAAATTTTCTTCCTAAGGTTTTCATTCACCTCTTTGATGTTAGCAAATGCTATTACACATTTTTCAGAACACAAATCTTTAAGGATTTGAGGAGATACCTTACCAGCAGCCGTCAATGCACAATCACACTTGCACTCACAATCATCAGATGCACCCCAGGGATCTGAGAGATTAACAACTTTTTCTTCAGATTTTTCACCTGCAACTACCTCATCAACAACATCATCAGTCACAACTACAGATTCAGTCACCACCTCCTCACATTCAACTTCTTCTACCATAGCCATGAAACAAAAATTTTCTCGTTCATTTTCAACTTTGGCAAGTAGTGCAAAATTTTCATCTGTCAACTCATCTGGTAGACTGCTCCAATCAACAAAGCCTTGTGTGAAGAAACTCTGTTGACTGGTCTCTGCAGGGGCAGAGGGTGGAGCAGCAGTCATTGGCACTTGTGCCTCAGCAACAAGTGTTTGCACATAGTGGATCTGAGGAACAGTGGTTTGGACATAGTGGACAAGAACAGTGTTTGAGGACTGTGCAAAAAGAGCAGTGTTTTGTACATTTGTTCCAGGGGTATTATGGGAAACTTGATAAGTGTTGGTCTATGGCCTTTGATTTGGATAGGTAATCATAGGTGTACCATGTTGACTCCTACATTCCCAAGCAAAATAACCAAGTCTATGACATTTATAACACTTTATCATTGATTTATCCAACCCCACTTTTGACCTGCCAGTTAACCCTGGAAACCTTCTTCCAGTTTTATTGTAAAAATTGTTAGTTCTTACACTGAGAAGGGCCAATTGGTGCATAATGTCCATTTCTTCCAAATCATCAGGGTCAAAGTATTTTAAGTCATCATACTCAAAGGATATGTTATCAGATGCCTGGATATCACCACCACTTGCTGTAAAAGCATAGTTTGGTGAATAAGAATCAGAGTTAAAACCTGAGTTAAAACCTGAAGTTACGTCAATGAAATGATGATAACTCTGATCCTTATAGTTACCAGGCACCTCATCATGACCCAGAAATGTTGTATTACCAAATACATAGTCATCAGAAACTTTTCCAGAGTCCTGGAGCTTCTTTTTCTGGTTAAGCTCTTTCTCATAGGTCAAGAGCTTACCATGAAGCTGGGTCAGTGATAGGTCTTTGAATCCAATTGAGTTTCTCATAACTATAGCAATAGTGTCCCATTTATCTACTAGTGATCTTAAAAACCTATGGTTCAAAGTTGAATGAGGGTAAGTTAGACTAACCAGTTTTAGTTCACTAATGAGACAATTAAACTTCTCAAATTGTTGAGTTAATGACTCTCGCTTAACATGACTGAATGTTTCATATTGTTGGTTAAGTATTTCACGGTTGCTTTCACTTCAGTCCCACCAAATTGCTCTTTCAGTGCATCCCACAACTCCTTTGCACTGTTACAGTGTAATAGCCCAGCATAGATATCATTTGGTAGAGCCATGGCCACAATACTGAAGGCCTTGGCATCTAACTCAATCTTTTGGAAATCCTGGTCGGAGTAGTTTTCAAGTTTCTTAGGCTCCTGAACCTTGGGATCTTCGGTTGTAACAACCGGCAAAAATAAGGTAATTCCGTACAATTAATTAATATATGATTAACGTAATTAAATGCAATTATGTGTGATTTAATTATCAAGGCCTTAGGGAATAGCAATTTCCAAATAATGCATAGGAATGCATACGTTTAATGGTAAAGCATGATTGGATCATGTGCGAATAAGCTATCCGGTACGGATGTTGGCAATTACCCGGTAATAATTAAATAAACGAAACGAATCCCGGACACCCAGGATATAAAATAAAGGGTATTTTCATAAGATATAATGAGTTTTGGAACTCCAAAACCATAAATGAAAACGTCTTGTACAAATCTCCCGGTAACGAATAAAGTGCGCGTATCGCACCCGATACGCGTATAACTCATAATTTCACCCGGTAAAGGCCTAAATAACCAATCAACGCTTAAAATAGACTATATTTAAGGGTTATTAAAGGTATTTTTAATGTCCGGATAACGCGTGGTTAAAACCCGAAAAATACCCGAACGACACCCGAACGACGGGGGATTAAACATAACAATCAATGGGTTAATATTTGAAGTGGTGGACCCCACCCAAACCCCTCTAAGGGCCGGCCTAAAGGCCAAGGATAGTCCATGCAACTTGTGTTGATAATAATAATCCCTAAGCTATGTAAAGCATGCTTAACATGAGACAAAATGTGTAAGGAAAAGCATGAGTGAACATTAGTACAAAAAGGCAACTACACCTTGTCCCCCTTGAAGAAGATTTCGGCCCATGGCCATAAGAATCCAAGACACACCAACTAAGCATCATTACATTAGAGTGTGCATGGGTGTGATAAGTCTTATAAGTAGGATCATGATGCCTTATGAGGATTTGATCAAGATTTGCAAGAAAACTCATGCATAAACATATATACATACGGCACACTATACATACACACATATCACCATTTCAAAAATCTCCCAAGTACACCCACATAATCTTCCATAAGATCTCTTAAATCTTTAGCATCATTACATGAGTTGGTTATATAATAACACATGTTAGAAGATTGAATCACCAAGCAAAACACATCTCCTTCTTCCTTCCCTCTTGGCCGTGAGTTTCCACAAGCACACACACATTGTTCTTTCAAGTTTTTACAACTCCAAATCACTTAAAATCATCCATCATCCAAACCCCTTTTGTGTGTTTCAAGAGCTTGGAGCTAAACCACTAGGAAGAACACACTAAACCCCTCTCAAATCCAAGGTTTTTGTCTTCCCTAGCCTTGTGCTAGTAGTAAGCTTCTTAATCTTGTTTTTTATTGTTATTATTCATGTATGTGTTCCTAGTAGCAAGTTGTACATGAAGGGTTTAAAAATGGTTTTGAACATAATCTTTAATAGGTTTTCATGTGTAAAATGGAAGGTTAAAGATATGAAAATAAACCATGGATTTGATGATGATGATGTATTAGTCTTGAAAATATATGAAGTTTACATATAAGACTAAGTAGGATGATGTTTTGGTTAAGATTTTGAAATGAACTTGAGTATGTTAAAACTAACTTTAATTCATCTTATTATGATCATTTAAGTTATAATATGTGGTAAAACATGTTAGAAGTTCATAAATAAACAAGATGGAAAATTAAAGTTAACTCACTTGGATGAATGATAATTTGATGAAATGGACATACACATAAAACACACACATAATTAGTCTTTCATATGGAATATAAGACTAACATAAGTGTTTTGATACAAAAATAACTTACCAATAAAAAGTTGAATCTTCAAAGTTAACTATTTTGAGTGAAAAATGCTAACTTTGGAAGTTAGAGTAGAAAAATGCAACTTTTGTAAGTTAAGGGACTAAAGTTGTAACTTTGAAAGTTAAGGGACTAAAATGGACATTTTAGAAACTATTAGTCCAAAAATACAAGTAAGGAAAGTTTGGTGTCAAAAATGCAAGTAATAAAGTCTAAGGATGATTTTTGTAAATACTAGTAGAAATACTTGGGTATTTTGTATAAAAGTGTATTTTTGAAAGTTATAAAAATATAAAGGGTTTTAACATAAGGATTTTTATAAAATAGAGATTTTATAAAAATATTAAACAAACTTGGGAAACTTATACAAAAATGAATACTTTTATATAAATGGGAATATAAAAGTGTTGGAAACATTTTTGTAGTTAAGTTGACAAGTTGGGTTAAAAATACATAAGTATTTTAACCATCCAAGTAACATGTGAAAATAGGATAATATTTCTATAAAATACATGTTGGGAAAAACTTGGAAAAATTAACTAATCAAGTTAAGATATCGAACTAAAACGCGTTAACGAACCGTACACGGACAAAATATGAGAAAAATGCCATTGCGGCAAGATAAGAAAAATATATATTTTAAGAGGTAAAATATATATATACTTTGGGTGAAAACGAATAAACACTTTCCTAAGTGTTGGAGGATGAATTCGTGGGAGAAACACATGACACAAACGAATAAGACGTTAAAACAAACGTATATACTTAACAAGAAAAATTACACATTTATATATATACTTGTACGCTCGTCTCGGCAAAATTCTAGTATATCTACTTAATGGGAAAGTAGATATGCGGGAAGGGAAGCCGCGACGAGAAGACAAGGATATATATATGTGTATGTCGTACCAACGAAATCCTAGTATATTTATTTGAATTGGAAAATAAATATACAGTGTGGTGAGTTGAATCGGACGTTAAGAATATGCGATCGAACGACAAAATCTTAGCATATTTGTTTAAATGGGAAAACAAATGTGTGGCGAAGTGAGTCGGGTCGAGGATTGAAATATATATTATATCGAGCGATGCGATCTTAAGTATAATTATTTAAATGGGAAAATAATTATATGTTAAGTGAAGTCGAGTCGGTGATAATAAGATACAAGTTATGGAAATATTAACAAGAGTAATATATAACTTGTAACACAAAAGGGTAATGTAACGCCAACGAAACCTAGGATACACGCTTAATTAAACGGGATTTGGAACAACTTGTGGTCGGGAGTTGGGTGTACAACTTGCCAAGGCACATGCACTATAGGAATAGTGACTTATACGTTTAGGACGTTGTAGGTGCAAGACCACCCTTTGCTATTCACCCTATTGAGCCAGACGCAGTTCCAGGTGAGTTTCACGGCCCCATTTTAAACAATTTTTACGTTTTCCGGGGGAAAGATATGTTAGGGATAGTGTTTGACGGATTTAATACTTGAGGTGTGACCGCCACTCGGGGTTGAGTCCTCGCCTCTATAATCATTTGTTCAGGGAATTGAAACCGGAGGAATATTCGAATAGTACTATTGGTGCCTGACAAGGCCCACCCCTAATCGATAGCGTCGATTATGCATTAGGTTATGCCTGGGGTGCAAATATTCTGAACTTAAGTCGTGGGAAACCGAGTAACGACTTGGAGCGGGGCACAATTATTATATGTCTTGGTTTGATTATAGTCTCAAGTAGATTTATAGGAATTTGCAACTCCTATATATTGTCATAACATGGTATTCCCAAGTATTCAAGTTTTAGAAACTGAAAACCTGTGAACTCACCAATATATTTATATTGACGAAACTTTTTAAAACATATCTTTCAGGTAACTAGAAGATGAAAGATCAGGCAAGCAGGGTCGGGGAATCTCCAATGCGACGTCAAGCTTTTGTGGGGTTTCACCTTTATTTCCCAAGGCATTTGGGATATATATGAGAAACCTCTATGTTTATTTCAAAAACAATTAACTTTTGTGTAATGTTTGAAACTGATTCGACGTCATAATAAATGACCCATTTTCTTAAAATTACTTGTGTTTAGCCATAACCTTGACTTTATGCTTTTGAACCGTCGCGCCACGTGTTTCCGCCTTTGTCGTGGTGTGACAGAACGTGGTATCAGAGCCAAGGTTATAGCGAACTAGAGTATTTTCTTTAAAAAAAAAACTAGACTATAACCGGATTTGGTTCTAAAGATAAAGTTTTCAAAAGAAAATGTACATGGTTTTAAATAAAAGTAATTTTCAAGAAGCATTGGGCATGAGGAGATTCCGACCAAGCCAGCCATGGGTATTGTTATGCATTAGCGTGAAATTAGAAGTTAGGAAGGTTACTGATAACGTAAGCCATAACTATCTAATTTAAATAATTCATATATGTTAGTACGGTTCTTTTGCCAGGGATGTCAGACACAGACGCAGGGAGCGTAGCACCGAGCTACGATAGCAGTATTCAGATTATCCCAGCGCCACCAGCAGAGCCGATCGAGCTTGTGGTACTCGATCCGGAGGATGACGAGATGGAGATTGACGCCGCCGTGGAGGGCGCAGGAGGAGATAGCTCGGACGAGACCGACCCGAGCGAGGACCCAGCGTGGGCCCCCGCTGAGGGCGACGTGGTCGACCTACCTATGGCCGAGGCACCACAGGCAGACTTGCCTATAGTGCCAGTCCAGGCAGCGCCACTGCCAGCACTGCCCCTCCAGGCCATCAGAGACTTCCCGGAGGGCTGTGCAGGTCCATCGAGGCCTGTCCCCGCGCAGTCAGAGACCGTTGAGTCTCCCTATGATCGACACGCACCGATCGATCGTGAGCCCTTACCTACCCCACTTATCCCCGTACCTCCGGGCATGATGCTCGTGCCCGTTCCCCGTGGACACAACGGGTGGATCTCTGATGACTCCGACGATGAGTCGACCGCATCGGTGGAGCACATTGCTGTGCCGATCCCACCAGTAGACCAGGAGGAGCACGTCGCTCCGATGATCGAGCATGCCACTACTGCACCAGCCACTCTACCCACCATACCCGAGCCCGTACATCAGGATGGGCCAGTTCCTACTGGACGCATCCTAGAGGGGAGCTCTGCCCGCAGCTCGGAGCTGCACCGGGCGGGCGTGACGGCATACGCCACCGCGAGCCCTCCTACCCCCACTGTCGTGGTATCCACCCCAGAGTGGGCCACTGTTTCAGAGCCTCTTGTAGCCCCACTGGCCGAGCCTATGCCACCACCCACCATTGCGATGACTATACCCATCCCCACCATTCCCAGCATGACACCTGCACCATACCCTCTAGGTGCAGGGGACCCTTATCTGATGCCACCCTACTTTTCCATCAGGCCACCCGGTTTCACTCCATTGCTGCCACACATACCAGTACCATTCCCCTTCGGGCCCTTCCCATCCACACACCCTGATGTACCCGGACCATCCCACCTTCCCAGGATGACACCCCCCTCTGGACCCGCCCAGACCTCGACCATCACTTTAGAGCAGGATTTTCAGACTCTAGTCAACACGGTGCAGCGCACCGTGAATCAGGTTGAGCATCAGACGAGATTGATGTGGGCTAGGATGATTGACACTCGTGATGCCTTGGCGCATTACGCAGAGGAGCTCTTGCGCATGGATGCGCAGAGCGGGATTACTGGGGATGCACACTGGGCACATCGACAGTTTTTGTACGAGCGCATCTCAGAGATCAGCATGACGATTAGCATGTATGCGCCGCAGTACCAGTACCCACCGCCACCGCCACAGTAGGATGTGTCGGGGATGCACAGAAGACGCACCAGCTTATGTACATATTAGCAGCATTATGGTAGTACAGCACGGGTTATGACACTCGTCTGCATTTTGCCTAGCCGTACGGGTATTACGGCGTATGATATGATGTTTTATTATTTCAAAAGCAATGTATTGTATGAGAAATGTATTCTCCATTTTGGTATTATGAACAAGCATTGTACTGATATTATTGAAATTAATGAAAAATCTTATTATTATGGTGAAATATGTTGTTGTCTATGATTATTATTGCTTACTCCATGTGTTGTGGTTTGTATATTTGTGTGGTGATGTTGTGTTGATTTCTATTTATATTTCTGTATGATGTGTTGGTATGTTGTGTGATGATATGGTGTTGATTATTGTGTTCATACTTTGGTTTGTTATTTATGCTTTGTATTGTATAAATGTTTGCCAAATTAACCTTTGATAATTATTATTGAAGAAAAATGGCACCTGCCACCCGAAGCAATAGTGGAGCAGACGGACTGCCCACAACACCGGCCGAGCTCGAAACTATGATATCTGAACGCATAGCTCGTGCCATCGCTGAACACGAAGCCGCACGCTCGGAACACTCCCATGACAGGACAGGGAGTGAGCGACGAGAGACCTCCCCCAGTGGTAAGAGGTTTAAAAATAAATGAAAAAGCGATGGGAGAATATTCCACAAACTCCTATCCCATAATAACATACTATGTTACTATTACAGGGACAGCCTCGGGAGAGCGCGGCTGCACTTTCAAGGCTTTTCTGGACTGTAAGCCAATAAACTTCAGCGGCACTGAGGGTTCCATAGGCCTGGTCAAATGGTTCGAAAAGACCGAGGCAGTTATCCGCATCAGCGGGTGTACCCCTCGACAGTCTGTCATGTACGCCACCAATCTGTTTCTAGATCAGGCCCTAACTTGGTGGAACGGCCAAGTACAGTCTTTAGGAGATGATGTTGCATACTCTCTATCATGGGCGGCACTGAAAGAACTTATGACTGCCGAATACCGCCCGGCAAGTGAAGTTCAGAAGTTGGAAACCGAATTCTGGAACCTCACCATGGTAGGAGCAGACGTCACTGGGTATACGTCAAGATTTCATGATCTCGCACGACTGGTACCACGTCTGGTTACACCGGAGAAGAACAAAGTGGAACGTTACCTATTCGGGCTAGCACCACAGATTCGCAGCATGGTCACCTCTTCCAAACCCACGACCATGCGCGAGGCAATTGATCTGGCACTAAGTCTGACTGAGGATGCTATCCGCATGGGTACCCTAATCCGCCAAGTTTCTGGGTTAAAAATTTCTGAAGCAAGTAGTGTTGAGGCCAAGAAACAGGGATCAAGTTCAGCGGTTGCAACTAATGATCAGGGTAACGGGCAGAGGTTTGGGAAAAGAAAGAGAGATGAGGGAAGAAGGGATCGAGCGTCGGGTAGCTCGAACAAGAAAGGAAAGGGTTATGCCGCCACAGGACGTGGTAACAATAACAATAACAAACAGGGAAACCAGGGGAGAAACAATGGATTAACTTGCGGGAAGTGCCACCGCACCGGGCACAAGACCGAAGAGTGCCGATCTGGAGCACCAAAGAACGGAGGGGCCAGACCCTGTTTTGCATGCGGGTCATTGGACCATTGGAAGAAAGATTGCCCCAAAGTCAACAATCAGGCCCGTGGCCGGGCATTTGTGATTGGAGCCGGTGACGCACGGCAAGACCCCAATGTGGTCACTGGTACGTTTCCTCTAAATGGTCATTATGCCTCTGTATTATTTGATACCGGTGCTGACTTTAGCTTCGTATCCATTGAGTTTAAAAGACTACTTGGTTTAAAAACTAGCAAACTAGATACACCCTACTCTATAGAACTGGCTAATGGTAAAACTATCGAAACGAGAGAGGTAGCAAAGGATTGTAAGTTAGAACTCTGTGGGCACGAGTTTGGGATTGATCTATTACCGGTTGTATTGGGAAGTTTTGACATCGTTGTTGGCATGGACTGGTTGTCCGCGCACCGTGCCATTGTGGTTTGCAGCGATAAGGTTATTCAAGTTCCCCTCGCAAGCGGTGAAACTCTCTCAATTCAAGGTGAAAGACACGGGACGCCACTAAGGATTATTTCGAGCATGAAGGCTCGTAAGTGTCTGAGAAAAGGGCTTGTCGCATTCTTAGCACACGTAGTGGACAAGAAGGCCGACGAGCGAAAATTGGAAAACATTCCAGTAGCCAGAGATTTTCCAGATGTATTTCCAGAAGATTTGCCGGGGTTACCGCCACCTCGACAAGTCGAGTTCCGCATCGACCTCGTTCCCGGAGCAGCTCCTGTGGCACGATCGCCATACCGCCTAGCTCCATCAGAGATGCAGGAACTGTCCAGCCAGCTACAAGAATTATTGGACAAAGGTTTTATAAGACCGAGTTTCTCACCTTGGGGAGCTCCCGTCTTATTTGTGAAGAAGAAGGATGGCACATTTCGCATGTGCATCGACTATCGAGAGCTGAACAAGCTAACCATCAAGAATCGCTATCCTCTCCCCAGGATCGACGATTTATTTGATCAGCTCCAAGGTTCCAGCTATTACTCCAAGATCGACTTGAGGTCAGGCTATCACCAGTTGCGTATACAAGAAGAAGATGTACCAAAAACGGCCTTCAGAACCCGGTATGGACACTATGAATTTTTGGTAATGCCGTTCGGCTTGACCAACGCACCAGCGGTTTTCATGGATCTAATGAACCGCGTATGTAAGCCATACCTGGATAAATTCGTCATCGTCTTCATTGACGATATTTTGATCTATTCACGCACGAAAGAAGACCACGAGAATCACCTTCGGTTAATTCTTGAAGTATTACGCAAAGAGAAGCTCTATGCTAAATTCTCGAAATGTGACTTTTGGATTCGGGAAGTCCACTTTCTAGGCCACGTGGTAAACGAGAAGGGCATACACGTTGATCCCGCCAAGATCGAGGCAATTAAAAATTGGGAAGCACCTCGAACCCCTACCGAAGTACGACAATTTCTAGGCCTCGCGGGTTATTACAGAAGGTTCATCGAGAACTTTTCAAAGATAGCGCAAGCTCTAACCATGTTAACCCAAAAGGACAAGAAATTTGAGTGGACGGAAAAGCAAGAGGCAGCATTCCAATTGTTAAAAGACAAGTTATGTGGCGCTCCGATACTGTCACTTCCAGACGGTACGGAAGATTTTGTGGTTTACTGTGATGCCTCGCATCAAGGTTTGGGTTGTGTACTGATGCAGCGAGAAAAAGTAATAGCATATGCTTCCAGGCAACTGAAAATCCATGAGAAGAACTACACTACACACGATTTGGAATTAGGTGCAGTGGTGTTCGCTCTCAAGATATGGAGGCACTATTTGTACGGAACCAAGTGCACGATTTTCACTGATCACAAGAGTTTACAGCACATCTTCGATCAGAAGGATTTGAATATGCGACAACGGCGATGGGTTGAATTATTAAACGATTACGATTGTGAGATAAAGTACCATCCCGGTAAGGCGAATGTCGTAGCCGACGCCTTGAGTCGCAAGGAACGGGTTAAACCATTGCGTGTTCGAGCTTTGGGATTGACTATCCACACGAATATGACTGAACGAATTCGTGAAGCTCAAGTTAACGCCCTCAAACCCGAGAATATCAAAGGTGAAAGGTTACGAAAGATGGTTGATTCACTGGAACCAAAAGCGGACCAGACATTGTATTTCATGAATAGAATTTGGGTTCCAGTATATGGTGGTTTGCGTGAGCTAGTATTGGCCGAAGCTCACAGTTCTAGATATTCGGTTCACCCGGGTGCAGACAAGATGTTCCACGATTTGAAGGAACTTTATTGGTGGCCGAATTTCAAAAGGGATATAGCAGCCTATGTTGCGCGATGTTTGACTTGCGCAAAGGTCAAGGCTGAGCACCAGAGACCTTCCGGTTTGCTCCAGCAACCGGAAATACCGGAATGGAAATGGGAACGAATCACCATGGATTTCATTACCAAGTTACCTAAGACAACAAGCGGCCATGACATGATCTGGGTAATCGTAGATCGATTGACGAAATCTGCACACTTCCTCCCGATTCGCGAAACGGACAGGTTGGAGAAACTGACCCGTTTGTACATTAAGGAAGTGGTATCTAAACACGGTGTACCTGTTTCTATCATCTCTGATCGAGATAGTCGTTTCACTTCCAGATTTTGGGAAAGTTTGAACGAAGCCCTCGGTACTCGCCTCGACATGAGTACCGCATATCACCCCCAAACGGATGGTCAAAGTGAACGAACCATCCAGACCTTGGAAGATATGTTACGGGCATGCGCGATCGATTTCGGAGGTAATTGGGATACGCACTTGCCATTGGTAGAATTTTCTTATAACAACAGTTATCATACGAGCATTCAAGCCGCACCGTTTGAAGCTTTATATGGACGCAAGTGCCGATCGCCATTATGTTGGGCGGAAGTTGGGGAAAAGCAACTCACCGGGCCCGAAATTGTTCAAGAGACCACGGATATGGTCTTTTTGATAAAGGAACGCCTCAAAGCGGCCCGGGACCGCCAGAAAAGCTATGCTGATATGAGGCGAAAGCCTTTAGAGTTTCAAGTCGGAGACAGGGTCCTACTAAAAGTGTCACCTTGGAAAGGTGTCGCGCGCTTTGGGAAGCGCGGGAAGCTGAACCCGCGATATATTGGACCATTCAAAGTCTTGTCGAGGGTAGGCACGGTGGCATACAAGCTCGAGTTGCCTCAAGAGCTTAGTGGAATACACGACACGTTTCATGTGTCGAACTTGAAAAAGTGCCTATCCGACGAAACTCTCATTATTCCTGCTGACGAGATCCAGATTGACGACAAGTTACATTTTGTGGAAGAACCAATCGAGGTAACTGATTGGAAGGTCCAAAAATTAAGGCGCAGCAAGATCAGATTGGTCAAAGTGCGCTGGAATGCCAAGCGTGGACCGGAGTTCACGTGGGAAAGGCTGGACCGGATGAAGCAAAAATACCCCGCCCTATTCGAGAAGACACCTGTACCGGAGAACTCGAAGTGAATTCCGGGACGGAATTCTCTTAACGGGGGGAGAATGTAACAACCGGCAAAAATAAGGTAATTCCGTACAATTAATTAATATATGATTAACGTAATTAAATGCAATTATGTGTGATTTAATTATCAAGGCCTTAGGGAATAGCAATTTCCAAATAATGCATAGGAATGCATACGTTTAATGGTAAAGCATGATTGGATCATGTGCGAATAAGCTATCCGGTACGGATGTTGGCAATTACCCGGTAATAATTAAATAAACGAAACGAATCCCGGACACCCAGGATATAAAATAAAGGGTATTTTCATAAGATATAATGAGTTTTGGAACTCCAAAACCATAAATGAAAACGTCTTGTACAAATCTCCCGGTAACGAATAAAGTGCGCGTATCGCACCCGATACGCGTATAACTCATAATTTCACCCGGTAAAGGCCTAAATAACCAATCAACGCTTAAAATAGACTATATTTAAGGGTTATTAAAGGTATTTTTAATGTCCGGATAACGCGTGGTTAAAACCCGAAAAATACCCGAACGACACCCGAACGACGGGGGATTAAACATAACAATCAATGGGTTAATATTTGAAGTGGTGGACCCCACCCAAACCCCTCTAAGGGCCGGCCTAAAGGCCAAGGATAGTCCATGCAACTTGTGTTGATAATAATAATCCCTAAGCTATGTAAAGCATGCTTAACATGAGACAAAATGTGTAAGGAAAAGCATGAGTGAACATTAGTACAAAAAGGCAACTACACCTTGTCCCCCTTGAAGAAGATTTCGGCCCATGGCCATAAGAATCCAAGACACACCAACTAAGCATCATTACATTAGAGTGTGCATGGGTGTGATAAGTCTTATAAGTAGGATCATGATGCCTTATGAGGATTTGATCAAGATTTGCAAGAAAACTCATGCATAAACATATATACATACGGCACACTATACATACACACATATCACCATTTCAAAAATCTCCCAAGTACACCCACATAATCTTCCATAAGATCTCTTAAATCTTTAGCATCATTACATGAGTTGGTTATATAATAACACATGTTAGAAGATTGAATCACCAAGCAAAACACATCTCCTTCTTCCTTCCCTCTTGGCCGTGAGTTTCCACAAGCACACACACATTGTTCTTTCAAGTTTTTACAACTCCAAATCACTTAAAATCATCCATCATCCAAACCCCTTTTGTGTGTTTCAAGAGCTTGGAGCTAAACCACTAGGAAGAACACACTAAACCCCTCTCAAATCCAAGGTTTTTGTCTTCCCTAGCCTTGTGCTAGTAGTAAGCTTCTTAATCTTGTTTTTGATTGTTATTATTCATGTATGTGTTCCTAGTAGCAAGTTGTACATGAAGGGTTTAAAAATGGTTTTGAACATAATCTTTAATAGGTTTTCATGTGTAAAATGGAAGGTTAAAGATATGAAAATAAACCATGGATTTGATGATGATGATGTATTAGTCTTGAAAATATATGAAGTTTACATATAAGACTAAGTAGGATGATGTTTTGGTTAAGATTTTGAAATGAACTTGAGTATGTTAAAACTAACTTTAATTCATCTTATTATGATCATTTAAGTTATAATATGTGGTAAAACATGTTAGAAGTTCATAAATAAACAAGATGGAAAATTAAAGTTAACTCACTTGGATGAATGATAATTTGATGAAATGGACATACACATAAAACACACACATAATTAGTCTTTCATATGGAATATAAGACTAACATAAGTGTTTTGATACAAAAATAACTTACCAATAAAAAGTTGAATCTTCAAAGTTAACTATTTTGAGTGAAAAATGCTAACTTTGGAAGTTAGAGTAGAAAAATGCAACTTTTGTAAGTTAAGGAACTAAAGTTGTAACTTTGAAAGTTAAGGGACTAAAATGGACATTTTAGAAACTATTAGTCCAAAAATACAAGTAAGGAAAGTTTGGTGTCAAAAATGCAAGTAATAAAGTCTAAGGATGATTTTTGTAAATACTAGTAGAAATACTTGGGTATTTTGTATAAAAGTGTATTTTTGAAAGTTATAAAAATATAAAGGGTTTTAACATAAGGATTTTTATAAAATAGAGATTTTATAAAAATATTAAACAAACTTGGGAAACTTATACAAAAATGAATACTTTTATATAAATGGGAATATAAAAGTGTTGGAAACATTTTTGTAGTTAAGTTGACAAGTTGGGTTAAAAATACATAAGTATTTTAACCATCCAAGTAACATGTGAAAATAGGATAATATTTCTATAAAATACATGTTGGGAAAAACTTGGAAAAATTAACTAATCAAGTTAAGATATCGAACTAAAACGCGTTAACGAACCGTACACGGACAAAATATGAGAAAAATGCCATTGCGGCAAGATAAGAAAAATATATATTTTAAGAGGTAAAATATATATATACTTTGGGTGAAAACGAATAAACACTTTCCTAAGTGTTGGAGGATGAATTCGTGGGAGAAACACATGACACAAACGAATAAGACGTTAAAACAAACGTATATACTTAACAAGAAAAATTACACATTTATATATATACTTGTACGCTCGTCTCGGCAAAATTCTAGTATATCTACTTAATGGGAAAGTAGATATGCGGGAAGGGAAGCCGCGACGAGAAGACAAGGATATATATATGTGTATGTCGTACCAACGAAATCCTAGTATATTTATTTGAATGGGAAAATAAATATACGGTGTGGTGAGTTGAATCGGACGTTAAGAATATGCGATCGAACGACAAAATCTTAGCATATTTGTTTAAATGGGAAAACAAATGTGTGGCGAAGTGAGTCGGGTCGAGGATTGAAATATATATTATATCGAGCGATGCGATCTTAAGTATAATTATTTAAATGGGAAAATAATTATATGTTAAGTGAAGTCGAGTCGGTGATAATAAGATACAAGTTATGGAAATATTAACAAGAGTAATATATAACTTGTAACACAAAAGGGTAATGTAACGCCAACGAAACCTAGGATACACGCTTAATTAAACGGGATTTGGAACAACTTGTGGTCGGGAGTTGGGTGTACAACTTGCCAAGGCACATGCACTATAGGAATAGTGACTTATACGTTTAGGACGTTGTAGGTGCAAGACCACCCTTTGCTATTCACCCTATTGAGCCAGACGCAGTTCCAGGTGAGTTTCACGGCCCCATTTTAAACTATTTTTACGTTTTCCGGGGGAAAGATATGTTAGGGATAGTGTTTGACGGATTTAATACTTGAGGTGTGACCGCCACTCGGGGTTGAGTCCTCGCCTCTATAATCATTTGTTCAGGGAATTGAAACCGGAGGAATATTCGAATAGTACTATTGGTGCCTGACAAGGCCCACCCCTAATCGATAGCGTCGATTATGCATTAGGTTATGCCTGGGGTGCAAATATTCTGAACTTAAGTCGTGGGAAACCGAGTAACGACTTGGAGCGGGGCACAATTATTATATGTCTTGGTTTGATTATAGTCTCAAGTAGATTTATAGGAATTTGCAACTCCTATATATTGTCATAACATGGTATTCCCAAGTATTCAAGTTTTAGAAACTGAAAACCTGTGAACTCACCAATATATTTATATTGACGAAACTTTTTAAAACATATCTTTCAGGTAACTAGAAGATGAAAGATCAGGCAAGCAGGGTCGGGGAATCTCCAATGCGACGTCAAGCTTTTGTGGGGTTTCACCTTTATTTCCCAAGGCATTTGGGATATATATGAGAAACCTCTATGTTTATTTCAAAAACAATTAACTTTTGTGTAATGTTTGAAACTGATTCGACGTCATAATAAATGACCCATTTTCTTAAAATTACTTGTGTTTAGCCATAACCTTGACTTTATGCTTTTGAACCGTCGCGCCACGTGTTTCCGCCTTTGTCGTGGTGTGACATCGGTACTCGGCACCATCGGAACATGTGGTCCGAAGATAACCGACTTCCAACACCAGTGTTCTGTTGAGCTAGAACATGGCTCATCCGACGTTTCCAGATATTGTATTCAGATCTGACAAGCATCGGTGGCTTGTTGTTCATGCCAGTGTTGTGTGGATCGTGATTGATTGAAGCCATTCTCTGATTTTTCAAAAACAAAGTCTGTTTACAAACGGTTGAATCGAAAATAAACTATTACTCTATTTTCAATCCGACAAACAAACGATATCAATAATTATGAGCTGATCTGTTTATATTAAATTGATTGATTAGATCAAATTTAATTGACCAAGCTCTGATACCAATTGTTAGGATCTGAGTTTGATTGTTTTGATTTGTTTATAGAAAGATGTGATGAACGAAGTGAATATAAATGGAAAGTGCAGCGGAATGATAAACTATGAATCAAAACAAGAGAATAATTGTTTTTAGTCGAAAGCTTTCATTGATTGAATGATTACAATATTACAAGTACTCCCCCTCAGCCTGATCACTCTGTGATTGTTTGTCTGAGAGAATGTTTCGAGTGATGAATAGAACAGTACAAGCACTGTTCTATTTATAGACAAATCTAAACCACTGATGATCTCAGCTGACGTCACCTAAGACAGTGACCTCTAACAGAATAACAACATAAAACATCTGTTAAATACAAACTACTGTTACATTGTAAAAACACTGTAAGGTAAACTGCTGTTGAGGAAAACTCTGATGGTCTTGTATCATCTGTTGGAGCCTAAGTGCTGTTGGCTCCAACAGACCTTTAGTCTTCAGCACTTTAGTCAGCAGTTGTTCTTCATCAGACCTTTAGTCAACAGTTGTTCTATAGCAGTTGTTTATCCAGCAGTCCTTTGCAGAAGCAGTTGTTTCCAACAGTTGTTGAGTACAGCAAATGTTAAAGTCAACAGTCTTTTGGGAGAAGTATCTTATAAATGATGTTTATATCTAGGATCAACTAAGTAGTATATTTTTGCTTTCTAATCATCTGTTCTTCTCCAGGTCAGCAGACCCAACAAACATAATTAGGGAAAACAATAAAAACACAGGATCAAGAAAAATTAAAGTCATAGTAATAATATTCATAAACACACAGTTAATAAATATAAAAATAAAACTTATTATAGTCAAGCCCATAGGTTCAATCTTAAACCCGTGCCTTCTCCTTCACTCCTCTTTTTGGCTTTGGCGGCTGTTTTGTTCTTTATTATTCTAGGCGGCTCCTTGTAGATTGTCCTCCCAAATAATATGTCCGCCTTGCGGCGCTATGAATCCTCCAATATTTTTTTTTGTCGGGACCTCTTCACCCATCACCTTCTGAGTCACCTTCCCATTATAATTAAATGTAGTCGGGTTTTGTGTTTCAATTTTTTTTCCTTCGACTTTTTTGTTTGGCCCAACAAGTCACGATAATTTTTATTATTATTATTATTATTATTATTACTACTACTATTATTATAGTCCGTGCTCTCGACTTGGGTGTTCTTGACTTGACCAAAGTTGCTCGTTTACGCTCCAACGTCCATGAACATCTGCTCACAAGTGTTGGTGTCTCGATTAAAATTCTTTCATTTTGAGCTCATTTATCCAAACACTTATAAAATAATAAAATACATAAATACATAATAAAAACGACACGAAACGACAAAAAATCTAACTAAATATTATACAAAATACATTGAAAAAGAGATATGTTTCGTAACATATCAAATATACATATATAAATCCCCGATTAAACTCCCAAATTACTCGTTTTCAACCATAATTGCACGAATTCGGTACTTAACCACCTTATATTGTTATTGCAGGTCTTAAACGACGCCCCAAAGACAAAGTCGAAGAAAACGGACAGTTGCTGCACAATCGGACAAAACTGGAACACTTGCACGACCATGCAAGGTTTGTGCACGACCGTGTAGGGCCACTTGACTCGGCAACAACAAGCTGCACTGCCAATGCAGCTGGACGTGCACCCAAAGTACCCGGACACCAAGGTCCGCACGACCTTGAACATGACTGTGCGAGCTCATTTTCCCGGATACTCTTGATCAACACGCCCACGCAAGATTAGTGCACGACCGTGCAAGTTCCAAGATATTTTTAGAAACCACCACCCCACTTGCCTGTCACATCACAAAGTAAAAGTGAACGACCGTGCGCCACGTGTGCAACGTGTGGACGACCGTGCAAGAAATCGAAACTTGTATAAAAACAGAGCAGAACCTACTGATCAAATATTGGGTGAAATTGGGTATTTTCTGGATGATCTGAGGCGATTTCTAGACTTGTGGAGCTGCTGAGAAGCCGTTTAACAAGCTAAGGAGGCGATCCGGATCATCTATCATCATCCAATCCATCACATTAGGCATTTAATGGTTTGATCTTATAATATATTTCTTGTTTAAAACCAATTTTGTATGTTTTAGTGTGATGATTATGTTATAGATTGTACACCAACGGGTAAAAACAGTAGTATTTAGTATGTAGAAACAATCGTTTATACGTTTAATCATGTCTTGTATGAATTTGGTTTTTTCATGTTTAATCTTGATGATCATAATGCAGCCTTGTTTCATTGTTGATGGATTTGTAGTTATGTTGGAATGACTTTGATGATTATCGGTTTTGTTAGTCGGATACATGTTGAAAAACCGTCCGTTTAATCGATTGGTAGTAGACTAGTTAACTTGTTAATAAGTTTACACCATTGTTAGGATCTGAGTTTGATTTGTTTTGATTGTTTGTAAATGAAATATGAATGAAGTTAAACAAATATGGAAAGTGCAGCGGAATATTAAACTATAAATCAAAACAAAGAGAATATTTGTTTTAGAATCGAAAGCTTCTCATTACTCGAATGTTTACACAATGATTACATAATTACTCCCCCCAGCCTGATCACTCACTGATTGTTTGTCTGAGAGAAAGTTTGGAGTGATAGAATAGAACAGTACATGCACTTTTCAATTTATAGACAAACTAAACCACTGATGACCTACGACTGACGTCACCTAAGACATTGACATCTAACAGATATATATCAACATAAAACAACTGTTGAATACAGACACTGTTACATTGTAAGCTCTGATGACTAAACAACTGATGGGCAAAACTTTGATGCTTCTATCTTCTGTTGGAGCCTAAGTGTTGTTGGCTCCAACAGTCTTTGTCTTCAACAGTCTTTTAGCTTCAGCAGTTGTTTCTTCAAACAGCACATTGTGATCAGCACTTGTACTCTAGCAGTTGTTAGGGGAACAACACACTACAACAAAAATGGGTTTTTAGTACTCACAAAAGCGTCCTAAAATGTTATTTTATAGGACCTTTTATTTAATAGGACCAACGGTAAAAGCGTTTCATGTAAGGGGGTCGTAATAAGTCACGAAACTTAAAAAGCATCCTAATATCTCAAATAAGATTATGAAACCAAGTTTATGGTCGCATAATATGTCCCAAAAAAACTCCTAATAAAACATATTAAGACACTTTTACAAGGTTTTAACATGTGCTTACCTAGTTTTAATCTTTTAATACACGTACAAGAGTCCTAAAAAATTAATTTATAGGACCCTTATGATGTAACATTATACGAGCATTAGTACCAAAAAAAGGGTCCTAATATCTCAAATAAGATTATGCAACCAATTTTATGGTCACATAATATATCAATGAACAAACAATATAGCGTCCTAAGAAAAGCATATTGGAACACTTTTACAATGCTCTAACAAATTAAATAGGACAAAATTTCAAAGTCCTAACAAGTCATATGATACAACGTTTTTTTAAACATTCACATTTCACACACAATTTTATGATATACTGTATATAACATCAATTAATGAAAGAAAAAAAAACTTTATTATATTTCAAATAAGCACATTCATAACAAAAACACTAAACATAAATTTATCCAACATAAACTCTTGTAACATTCAACAAAGAAATTAAAAGAAATGAAAGAAACAAGAATCATGAGTCATCATGCGTCCCCAGTCCTCACGGACTCCCTACAAATAAACCATCCATGTATAAGCATTAAGTTCCAGATTATTAAAATTAGTCATATCACAAGATTAATAAATACATACCGAGATGAAAGGACAAGGCCATGCAATGGAGGCACCAATACAATCTTGAATTGTGGAAAATAACCCACATGGTCTCACCAACTTTTCATCTATTTTTATTGCTACTTGAACATTTACCTCATACCATTCTGGTCCAATCTCTGTACCACCAACAAGCTCATTTGGGTCCAAGCTCTTCACCCATCCTCTTGCTACAATCTCGGTAGAGTTTAGAATGCTTTTGAGAATAACTTCATCTCCCACCTAGATTTTAGTTTTCAACAAACATATATCAAATTCTAGTCACAATAGTACATGTAACATTTCACAAAAAAACACTAATAAAGATTAATATAGAAAAATACCCGTAAACTTGGAGGTCCATTGGTTGCAATAGGGAAATGTGGTGATGTAAGAGGTGGAACACTAGAACCATCCCTACACCCTTTAATCTCCGATACCTGGGCTTGTAGCCGGACCACGGTACTAGTAAGTTCTTCACATTTAGACTTCAATTGCTTGTTTTCTCTACGACATGTTGAACGACTTGGTGTTACCCCCCAAACATCAGAAGCACGAACACCCAGACCATACATGACTGCATCACCATTTCGATCTTTCCCCATTACTTTAGAAAAAACATCATCTGGTCCAGGCTTATCGATCGAACCATCAGGAAGATTAGAACTAAGTTGTTGCATATATAGTAACAAAAATAAGATATGTATTTTTAACAACATCAAGAACATAATGAAAAGATATGTATATGAATATATAAGATATTACTTACAATTGCATTTGCAGCTTCCACATTTTTTGTAGTTCCATGTTTGGAGAAACATGCACGAAACATTTCCAATCGACTTGGATCTTGTCCCAAAGATGCCTGTTTGAATAAAAAGAAAATAAGTAGTAACAATGGATATCGACATGCTACATTAAGAATTGCACTATTTCATACAATCACCTTTAGCTCTTCACGGACTCGAGCATAATAAAATATCATAATGAGAAATAAACTAATTGTAACATCCCAAATTTTGAGGATTTATATTTGAAGTGTAAGGCTATTTCATACCTTAGACTTTGTTTTATTCCAATGAGAAATAAACGCGTAGGTCCTCTTACTCTTTTACGTACATTTCGAACTACAAAAAGTGAACATGATTTACAATGTACATGTATACATTAAAAATACTATATAAATTGAAAGGCAATATATTAAGTCTGTACGTTTTCTTATTTTTATTATAGTTTCTTATATATTCATCATGTGTCACACAATATATGTATCGAGAAACAAAAAAATGAAGCAATCAAGTAAATTAGATAAACCTGCTTCATTTTCTGGTTGTGGGACTTCAAACTCTTCATCAACCAGTTCATCGATCTCATTTTCTAAACCATCCATGTGTTTATTTCCATCATCTTCAGCGGCATCTTGTTCTTAATTGATATATATAGTTACAAAAACAGTAAGCATCGAAAAAAGTTAATTGAATCAAACTTAATACTAATTGAATATCATAATAAAATATTTGAAAAGACTAAATATAGGTACCATGAAATATCATGTCACGCTCCCCGTGGTCATCATTGTTGCCGACTGCAAATAACTTTCTTTTAGCTACAACTGATCGCCCTCTCGTGTGACCTTCATCAGACTCTGGTACACTACTATTTATTGGCCTCGTTGTGTCAATCACTTGTCCCTTTTGCATATGAGATTTTGCAGACGTTAGCACATGAGAGACATTAGGAGCAATAACTCGTTTCTTTGCTGAATAAGCATATCTTTTTATGGACTGCGGAGCAATGTATCTTGGATGTTTCTGTAAGTCAAACGGTTAGAAAACAAACATAAAGACTATTATCCAAATTTGTTATTAGTACCTTTTTAGAGATATTTGTAGCAACTTCTTTTAAATAATCTTGATCAACACCAACATCTTTCTCGCTCGTATCAATTGGTTTCTTTTTATTTTTCTTTGTTTCATCATGCTCTGCTAGACTTTTCAAAGACTTAGCAGTATTTTTCAATCCCAGGGCTTGTAATTTTTTTTGTTCTCTAGAATATTCAACATTCTACTCTTTTCATAAGCATTCATATGTCTTATAGGGCTTTGGCCTTGCATGCTTTCATCATTTGTTATAAAAATAATGGGTTATGTTAAATTAAAAATGGAAGAATAATAATAACATTGATGAATCTTGGATTTATGTTAATAAATGTAATGTTTGAAGAAATGATGATGAAATAAACATACACTTGAGAAAAATGATGATTTGGGTATATTTAATGAGAAGGACTTGAATGAGATGAAGATGATTTTAATCATCATAGGATGATATATTAATGTCAAAAAGATATTAAAATGGGTTAGAAAGTCATAGGTGAAAAAGTTCCATCTTCAAAGTCCACTCACTTGGATGAGTGAAAAATGGATATTTTGGATAAAAATATGGAATAAACATGTTAATGACATCTAGGATGGATTAGAAGATCATTAAAAGTGAAAAGAAGTAAAAACAACTAAGCATTAAGAAAATGGTTCTTCAAAGTCCACTAAAGTGGAAGAAAAATGTTAACTTTGAAAGTTAGGGTGAAAAATGCAACAAGTATAAGTTAAAGGACTAATATGGCAACTTTGGAAGTTGAGGGACTAAAATAAATATTTTAGAAACTATTAGTCCAAAAACACAATTATGGAAAGATTGGTGTCAAAAAGTGTAAGTAATAACTTTACAAGGTAGATTTGGTAAATACTAGTAGCATACTTGGGCATTTTATGTAAAAAGTATATTTTTATAAAATGGAAGTTTTATAAAAATAAAAGGAGTAACGCAAGTATTTTATAAGATAAGATTTCATAAAATAAAGACTTGGGAAGACTTGTACAAAAATAGGATACTTTTATATAAATGGGAATATAAAAGTATCGGAAACATTTTTAGTAACAAGTTGGACAAGTCGGGCTAAAACGTACAAAGTATATTTTTCCAAGAAATAAACGTTCGGAATCGGAAGTAGGAACGATACTTCCATGAGAACGCGCAACGGAAATAAAAAGGGAAAACGCTAACTAACGAACTTAGTTACACGAACCAACGTAAACGGATATATAAGAAAAATGCCATTACGACAAGATAAAAATACACATATATATTTTAAGAAAGTAAAATATATATAACAAGGGTGAAACGTGCGACGCACTTTCCTAAGTGTAGAAAGAATATTCGTGGGAAAGGAGAAACATAACGTAACGAATTAAAAACGCTAAACGACACATGAACTTAACAAGTAGTATCCACGCGATGGTATATGTACGTATACTCGTTTTCGATGAAATTCTAGTATATCTATTTGAATGGGAAAATAGATACGCGAGAAGGAAAACCGAGACGAGTAGGTGAAATATATCTACGAACGCGTGAATACCGACAAGATCCTAGTACATTTATTTAAATGGGAAATTAATGTATGGTGTGGTAAGTCTAGTCGGGCGTTAAGATTATGTTACCAAACGACAAGAACTTAGCATATTTATTTTAATGGGAAAATAAATATGTGGCAAAGTGAGTCGGGTCGGATAACAATAAATCACATTATATCGAGCGAAACGATCCTAAGTATAATTATTTAAATGGGAAAATAATTATACATTGGGTAGAGTCGTGTCGAGTATGACATTGTACAAGTCATAAAGAATATTAATGAGAATAATATATGACTTGTAAGGAAAGGGTAATCCATCGCCATTGAACCTAGGATACGGAACTATTAAACGGGAATTGGGATAAAGACGTGGTCGGGAAGTTGGGTGTACAACTTGCCAAGGCACATACACCATAGGTGTAAGTGACTTATACGCCTAGAATCTTTGTAGGTGCGGGATCACAAACTTTACTATTTTCTTCTTTGAGCCGAGCACAGTTACAGGTGAGTCTCACGGCCCCATTTCTAAACTATTTAATGTTTTTACGGGGGAAAGATATGTTGGGATTGTATGACGGGTTGGATACTTGAGTAAAGATCGCCACTCGGGGTTGAGACCTCCCCACTATAATCATTAATTCAGGAAAGAGAAACCAAAGGGATATTTGGATAGTACTATTGGTGCCTGACAAGGCCCACCCCTAATCGATAGCGTCGATTATGCATCGGCGTATGCCTGGGGTGCACTTATTCTGAAATAAAGTCGTAGGAATACCGAGTAACGACTTGGGGCGGGGGCATTATTAATTGTCTTGGTTTGGTTATAGGCTCAAGTAAATTGTAGGACTATGCAACTCCTATAAATGTCATAACAAGGATATTCCCACTTATTAAAGATTTATTAAAGTAAAACCTGTGAACTCACCAATATTTATATATTGACGATTTTCAAACATATCTTTCAGGTAATTGAATGATGGAAGTTAGCATGGCGAGCAGGGTCGGGAATACCTCCAAGTTGGGCGTTGGGAATGTCATAAAAGGGTCTCGTCTCTTTATTCCATGGACTTAGGGATAAAGGGAGGAGCCTCCTCATTAATTTCAAAAACAATTTATAATTATGTATGGATAATTTGACATGATTATTAGCATTGAATAAATGCCCGTTTCTTTAATTACTATTGTGGTTTGCATTAATCTTGGCTTAATACTTTTGAACCGTCGCGCCACGTGTTTCCGCCATAGGCGTGGTGTGACAATCGTTGTCGCCAGAGTGACATCGGGCTCGGCCGGGTCGAAACGGTTCCGGTCGCTAACGGTCCCGATCGGGTCGAAACGGCTTGCGCCCTTACTGGGCCTGTTCGAGAAGAAACTTTCCCGATCGTTAAAGGCCATACGGGTCAAAACGGTCCCGGTCGTTGACGAGCTCGATCTGGTCGAAACGGCCCGGGTTGTTGACGGTCCGGTCGTGTCGAAACGGTCCGGGTCGCTAACGGGCCCTAGTCGGGTCGAAATGGTTCGAGTCGCTAACGGGCCCAGTTGTTGACGAGCCCGTTCGGGTCGAAACAGTTCGGATCGCTAACGTGCTCGGTCGGGTCGAAACGGTTCCGGTCGCTAACGGGCCCAGGCGGGTCGAAACGATCATGGTCGCTAACGGTCCCGTTTGATCGAAACAGTTCGGGTCACTACCGGGCCCAGCCGGGTCGTAATGGCCCGGGTTGTTAACTTGCCTGATTTGGTCCAACTGGTCCGGTTCGAAATGAAATATTTCGGATCTCTTAAAATTTTATTTTTAAGTTTATTTTTGTTTTTTTTTTAATTTTAAATTTGTTTTTTTTTTACTTTTTTTAATTTTTAATTGTTATTTTAATTTTTTTTTTTTTTGAATTTTTAATCTATTTTGATGTGAACCTATCCAAATCCAAACTATCCGAACCCAAACCCATCCTGACCTAACTCATTTTTTTAATCTACTCATCTTAACCCAAACCCATCGTAACCCAAACTCATCCTGACCTAACAACCAACCCAGCCCAACCTACCCATTTTGCCACCCATACTCTTGAGCAAAAAATTAAGAAATATTAATTTTTCTAGTCTTAATTTTCATAACAACACTTAAGGATATTTTTATTTTTAGTCTATCTTATTATGCAACTTGCAGTATAGTTATAAAATGAAATCGGTAATTGATAACATTTATCATTCATGCGACAGTGGACTAATTTTCCATTTACTTTAATCCAGGTACTGTACATTTTCCTTTTCAAAATTTTCATTTATTGTATAAGAGGATAAATGTGCAAAGTAAACATTTATTTTAGAAAATTAGACACCAATGTTTATGCTGGTAAGAACAGATGATAATATCAATTCCAAACATAAAAAACACTAAAAAAGAAGTTAGCATGTAAACAAACACTTAATGATCCATATCTTTTAATTCCCTTTTTTTTAAACAAAGTCAAATATCAAGTGTCCTATTATGAGGTATTATAATAACACCACTATGATTAAGCGTCCTATAAAGGTTAAAGTTATAAGACCCAGGTGTTATGTGTCCTATTAAGTTATGTTATAATAAAACTCTAGTGAATAAGCGTCCTATAAAACGGATGTTTTATGACTCAAATATCACGTGTCCTATTACGATGTATTATAATAACATCACGATGATTAAGCATCCTATAAAGGTTAAAGTTATAAGACCCATTTGTCAAGTGTCCTATTAAGTTATGTTCTAATATGACTTCGACTATAAATGGTCCTATAACATCGAACATTTATGACTTAACTACAAAGTGTCGTATTAAGTTATGTTATAATAGGATCATCGGTGATCAAGTGTCCTATTACATTATGACATAATGGGACACCAACAACTATATGTCTTATAAATTACTTTATTAGGATCTACATTTTAAGTGTCTTATTAAGTTATATGATAATAGGACCCCAAATAATCATCCATCCTATTAGTTAGCTTTTTAGGACACCGGTTTAGTAGCGTATATTATAAAAGGACCCCAAAAGTTTATTCGTCCTATTAAATAGTTTTTTAGGACCCCATTTTACAAGCGTCCCACACATAAGGTCCTTAAAAGCCCTTTTTGTTGTAGTGACAGTTGTTAGAAGCCAATAGTCTTTTAGGAGAAGTAACTTGAAAACACTGAATTTATTATGGATCAAATATAGTATGTTTTGGCTTTTCAGATCATCTGTTCTTCTCCAGGTCAGCAAACCCAACAATCTCCCCCTAGAACAGATGCCAAAACTCAACATTTATTGCTGATCTTTATTCCTCGTCAGACTTTCTCTAATTTGCCCTTTGAACTATAATTCAAAGTTTATTGAGAAAAGGTCTCCAGCATCTCTTTCAAGGTCTAAGTTAAGAAGGTCTAGGAGGTCATCTGCACACAGACCATATGCATCATCCATTCTTAACTTCTGAGCCTCTCCACCGGATCTGAGTAGAGTCAATTCATGGGTGTCTTTGTTGACCTTCCACTTTAGAATTTTTGAATCTGAGGATTTCTTGAGCTGCAGATTTATTTGGGATGAGTTTGGTGATGGAGGTCTCCCAATGATTCTTCTGAGTTCTTCAGAAATGGGATCAGAAAAGTAGTGGACTTGGTTGAAGATCCCTTCTTTCACAAATGTATCAACAAACTTCTTTTGATCTTCTTGTGACATCTCCTTCTGTCTTTTGTACTGTCTTTTGGCAGCAATGGATAGGTCAGTTGTTTCAAGTAAGTTGTCAAGTGTAAAGGCCTGTTAGGATCTTTTAACCACTGGTGCATCAGAGTAAATTGGTTTTCTTGGTAGAGTGGGATCAGTTTTTCTATTCTCTTCAAGTTTTTTTTAAAGTTTCAACCAGTCTCAGCTCAGACCATCTTGCAACAGACCTTATCTCTCCATACTTAGCAACCACTATTTCTTCCCTCATTCTTTTATATTTAAAAGCTCTGGCTAGGTCTCTACCTTTTCTGAAATTAGGGGCAGAGGCCTTTTGAGTAGGATTCTTGGTCATCTCTTCAATTCTATAAAGTTCTTCTTGAAGGGCATGAGTGGTCCAGCCTGCAAATTGTTTCTTATTTGCATTGTAACGCATGGTTGCCAAGATCTGACCAAGAATAGATTCCCTGACTACCCTTTCCAAATCAATGCTAAGTGGCATGTTTGACATGGAAATGCTTAGGGTCTTAGCAAAATCTTCAATCCTTCTCAATTTGCTAAGCTCTGCTGAATGGATGCCATGAGAAGTCATGTCATCCTTCCCTTTGTATCTCTCCTTGATGATTAAATCTGTCTGTTCAGCTTTAAATTTCAAGTATTGTTCTATGTTTCTAGGAACAGGGAAATTTGGGAGAGCTTGGAAGGTTCTTTCGGATGGATCCTTAGTATTGTAGAAGGATTGAATTTCCCCCTTGAGTAGATCAAGCTCGAGAGGATACTGAGCAGCCAATGGTGTGATGGATGGTGGTGGTCTATGAGAAGTAAAATGGGAAGTGTGTGGTGAAAAAGATGTAAGTGGAATGGCTGGAATAGGTGCGAATTTTAGTGTTGAAATGGGCGGTGGTGTGGTTTCTATATTCTCATCCTGTACCACAAAGGTTGAATTTCTCTTTCTTTTGTACAGGATCAGAGGTGATGATGGTGTTTGAGTAGCAGTGGATGTGTTAACATCTGTTGGCACTTGTGCAGGACCAGCAGATGTTTGGGGTTGTAATGGTGAATTGGGTGGCATGGTTATAGGTGGTGTATTGGTGGTTGTTGTAGTGGGTTCAGTGGTTGGTTTAGTGGTTGTGGTGGTAGCAGATGTTTTGGTGGTAGCAGTGGTTCTAGCAAATGTTTTGGAAGCAATGGTTTTGGATGGTGGTTGCTTAACATGTTTTGCAGTCATTTTCTTCCTTTTAGAGGAGCCAACATCTTCAACTTCTTGCTGTTGCTCTTGTTTCTTTTGAACTAAAGCCTCTACCTTGACTTCCAAAGTATCAGACCTTTTTTTGCTTAGCTTCAGCAGCCTTTTCAGCAATAATGTTGGCAGATTCAGCATTAGCAATGGTTTGATCAGTGGGTTGTTGTGGAGCTAGAGCAGGCCATGGTTTGTTGGTAGCAGACTTTTGTGATTGACCTTTTTGAGAAGGTGGACATCCAAAGGGATCAGGCTTTGGCAATCTATCTGTGCCACTCTCCCCCTTTTTGGCATCATCAGAAGTGAATTCATCATCTTCATCTCTCAAAATAGTTGTGGGGGCGGAGTCAGTGGTCTTCAGATGATCTTTGATGGCTTTAATGCCTGCTTGGGTATCTGTGTACCTAGCATCTACCATGGTTCAGATTTGAGCCATATATGTTTCATGTGTTTGGTCTGCTAGTTTTCGATGAGCTATGATGATTGGGCTAACAGATTTCCATAGCTCACTAGCAATGTCTTCTTTTGATGGTTGACTTTTGGTGAGAACAACCAAAGACTCCATTATTGTCTTGAGATCAGTCTTCATATCAGCAACATATGTTTCAATGGATGTAACTCTCTCCGTCAATTCCTGGTATTTTAACCCATCACCTAAGTTAATAGAATCATCTGGATTTCTACCAGAGGTGGTAGTTGTAACTGGATCAGTTCTAGGAGTTGAGTCCATAGAATAAGAACCCGATGCCCCTTTTTCTTGGTTCTGGGGACCTCCAACTGTTTTGGGGTCACTATAGTGGCCTCATAAGTTGTTTCCTTCAAGGAAGTCTTAGGGATGTAACCACTGTCCTGTTGTGAGACAATGGTCTCTACATTAGTAGTGGCTGCTTCACTTGAAAAACCACCTTGAGTTACATGTAACTCAAGAGGTGTAGCCTCCTCTGTTCGGGGCTAGCAGTTGATGTTGAGAATTTGTTTCAAGGATCGTAATCACGAACCGTGATCTCACGAATACCAACCGTAGGGTGCGGAATCCCCTCCGATCGTGCAAAATGATTCAGAAATAAACGTAAACGATCGTGATGAAAACAAATAACGAATCACCGAGCAATTTCCATAACTTTACTCGTGTAATAGATCAAATATCAATGATTACAGATGAAATACTAGACCTAATAAAGAGAATATCACACAAACAAAAACTAGGGAAAAGCTCCAAATGATAACTCTTACTAAAAATAACTAACTTTTCCCTATTTATAGACTCCCACCTTCGCCTCTTTCAAGAGGTCGAAGGTGTTCATTCGACCCTTTATGGGTTCGAATGAAGCCTTCTTCTTCATTCAATCTTCATTCGACCAAAGATAAAATACATTCGACCTTCCGACTGGTTGAATGTATATTTAAGCTAATATCTTGGTCTTTTTCTGATCATCTGAACTTTTGACATGTAGTGCCGGATCACTAGCTAGGGACATACATAACTGAACTGTCAAGTTATGAGATTAATATACCAATGTCTGAGCTGGTGGACAAGTTTGCTGATGCATTGCCACCATACTGGAATCAACACATCGAGTGTAACACCCCAACCGATGGCGGAAACATCGGGATGTCACGTATTGATGATTGTTCAGTAGCTCATGGTAAATAATAATTCTCATTATATGATTTAGATAAATTACATACAATTGTTTTACATGTAACTCAAGAGGTGTAGCCTCCTCTGTTCGGGGGCTAGCAGTTGATGTTGATAATTTGTTTCAATGATCGTAATCACGAACCGTGATCTCACGAATACCAACCGTAGGGTGCGGAATCCCCTCCGATCGTGCAAAATGATTCAGAAATAAACGTAAACGATCGTGATGAAAACAGATAACGAATCACCGAGCAATTTCCATAACTTTACTCGTGTATTAGATCAAATATCAATGATTACAAATGAAATCCTAGACCTAATACAGAGAATATCACACAAACACAAACTAGGGAAAAGCTCCAAATGATAACTCTTACTAAAAATAACTAACTTCCTATATATAGGCTCCCACTATCACCTCTTTCAAGAGGTCGAAGGTGTTCATTCGACCCTTTAAGGGTTCGAATGAAGCCTTCTTCTTCATTCAATCTTCATTCGGCCAAAGATAAACTACATTCGACCTTCCGACTGGTCGAATGTATATTTGAGAATCCGGTTAAAAACCGAATTCATGGATCGATTAAGCGAAAACAACTCGGTTTCAGACGGGAGATTCGAGACGAGACAGAAACATACGATAACAATGTCAACACAGATTCGTATTACATCAGAAACGGTTACAGACACTGTCATCAGTAGGATAAACATCTATCTCGAGGCCGGGGGAGGTCGGGCATGACCTCCCCCTTGAGAGCATTCAAAGTACAAACTCAAATCACCAAATGAACAATAACACATGAGATTGCTATTTATAGTCCAATACACCAGTTCCACGTTCGCCCCTTTATGATGGTCGAATGTGGAGTATTTCCACATTCGCCCATTTGTGATGGTCGAATGTGGAAAACTTCCACATTCGCCCAGTGTATATTGGTCGAACTTGGCTCAGTGTATTGTCCTATATTTACAAATGCGTCAGATCCATAAAATGCCCTTATGGATCACCACAATCTCATGTAACACTATACTAAGATTCAACCCTAGTCTTATTCGACAGTGACGTCCACAGAAAGTGCATCTACAATCTCCCCCTTGGACGTTGCTGGCGAATCCACAAATCTCTTGCACATCAACACATTCTCCTCTTTGAAAATTCCTAGCATCTTCAGTCAATAATTGTTGAAGTATCAGACACATTGTTACATCAACAATCTCCCCCTTTACTGATGCTTCACCAAGTTTCTCTGAGATCCCGTATGATAAATCAATCATGTTCTTGAGTAACTTCATCTGTTCGACAGAATACAAGCCGTAGACGAGTGGAACAAGCAATCAGAAGCTTTCATCAGGAACTACCAGTACTAATTGAGGACTTGAAATGCTTCAGAAACTGAAGTTTTCGGCAGGGCCAATAATATCTACCAATAGCTCTTGAAATCTTCAGGACTGTGATCTTGTAACTTTCGTTGAACCTACGTGCCACATGACTCCTACTAGGATACCTCATTACTTTCAGAACATTGAAATCTCAAACTTGATGTCCTTCTTTCATAACAACTCTTTAGAACAAGTTCCTTCAAACACACAGGAACTGGGTTGACTGTTCTTATCATGCGGAATAAAATCTGTCTATTTTCTGGCCCAAAATAGTCATTTGAATCTGATTATCATACTATTGATTCTTATGACTACCCCACAATAAAACGTTTCATCATCATCAATTCTTCAACAAGTTTGGGTAAACCTCATACCAATTGAGAATCCGGTTAAAAACCGAATTCATGGATCGATTAAGCGAAAACATCTCGGTTTCAGACGGGAGATTCGAGACGAGACAGAAACATACGATAACAAAGTCATCACAGATACGTATTACATCAGAAACGGTTACAGACACTGTCATCAGTAGGATAAACATCTATCTCGAGGCCGGGGGAGGTCGCGCATGACCTCCCCCTTGAGAGCATTCAAAGTACAAACTCAAATCACCAAATGAACAATAACACATGAGATTGCTATTTATAGTCCAATACACCAGTTCCACGTTCGCCCCTTTATGATGGTCGAATGTGGATTATTTCCACATTCGCCCATTTGTGATGGTCGAATGTGGAAAACTTCCACATTCGCCCAATGTATATTGGTCGAACTTGGCTCAGTGTATTGTCCTATATTTACAAATGCGTCAGATCCATAAAATGCCCTTATGGATCACCACAATCTCATGTAACACTATACTAAGATTCAACCCTAGTCTTATTCGACAGTGACGTCCACAGAATGTGCATCTACAATATTTAAGCTAATATCTTGGTCTTTTTCTGATTATCTGAACCTTCTACATGCAGTACCGGATCACTAGCTGGGGACATACATGAATAATGCACTTACAATCTCCCCCTTGGACCTAGCTAGTGATGTACCAAATCAAAAAGTTATCAATTCTTCAAGTCTTATTCTCATCATCTTGAACGACTTGAAAACTTTCCATCTTCATGCACGTTTGTGTCGAAGTTCTTGTCTATATCTGCAGTAAGCTTCAAAATCTTAGTCAGACTCAAGAAATCTTGGCTTTGTCATTTGTTGGTCTAGAGATGAAGACATACATCAAATCTTGAATTCTTCAATCCTCAATCATTTGTTCTGGTGATCTTGATGTTCAGGTTTGGGTCTTCTTCAGTTACATGCCTTGTCGATGAGTCTTAAGTAGTGCACCTGTTGTGTTTGATTCTGCAGAAAAATTTACTAAAAACTGCACAAACTACAACCTGCGTTAGACACGACAAAAATCTCGGAAGTACTCTTCACATTCCTTTTGACTCTCAATAGTTCTCCCCCTGAACTATAAAACATTTTCAATATGCACTAGAAACTTGAAAATCTGTAGTCTTTTTCAGCTTTTAAGTATATGAGCATTCACATTAAGTATCCCATCATCGGTTATCGAAAATAAAGTAGAAAAAAATATTTTGATTTTTCAAAGTTTATGCTAAAACACACCAAAAATCTTTTTGAATTTTCAAATGGAATTGCATAAAAGTAAACTGAACATATTTTTGTGAATTTTCCGGTAAGAGGATCATATCAGTATTTAAACAGTCAGTCAAAACTCTTTTAGATCAATTTCTGCTTTTGACATTGAGCATCCTACAACCATTACCAGTATGTTTGTCCACTTAAACTCAAAATCATTATTCATTGCTCAGCACTTTAGATACATTATGGTAATATTAGATACTGAACAATCTATGGTCCCCGCACACGCGACACATTCCCGTATCAAGAAATGCGCAAAGCTTCATCGTAACGCGTGATTATATTGTAGTTATCTGTAAACTAAAAGGTATGAGGCACAGCGGTGACATGTCAGCAAATTAATGCTTCAAAGCGACTTATGCACTAAACCAGAGTGAGGACTAATATCATACATGATTTTCATCATAGTATTGATACGATGCATTAGATAATCTTTGATTATCATCACACATGTTAAGTTCCTCATTTGGTAACTTAAGGATTTTCATTAAAGATCTTTTGATAAGATACCCTGACTGATCTAGGTCCGTAAATTAATACGACAAAAGATCAGTTAGGCTATCCCCAGATAACTAACAATATAACGACCCGAAACCTCCGATTTTGCCAACGAGACGTTGATCCACATGATTATCAGTTAATGTTTTTAGGTTTATAGCACCATGCTGAACTTTAACCTTTGATTTCAAGCCTACCAATATATAATTGTAGTGGAAAAATAAGCATATTTTTGAATTTTCCAAATTTTGAAGAAAAACAAAATAAAATGATATCCGTTGAGGTTTACTCATTAAGTTTCAAAAACCATTTTCCACTAAGATTACTTGAATCACTTTATTCTTTCAATTAGCAAACCATTGACAAAGATAAGAGTGTTTAAAATAAACCGTTTTGTCACATATGTTGTTGAACTCCAGCAACTAAGAGCAATTGCATGAGATTGCAACTTTTTCCGGCTTCACAGGTAGGAAACAGACGACAAAAAATTGCTAATAGGTCTGTCTGGAACAATCTGCACACTTGTTAAACAATTAGCACGAGAGAGGAACCCATCCCTTCACAATGATGGGTCGTCCAAGGTCATCAATCCTCGGAACATCAATCCATTCTCCTTTTGAAAACTCAATTGGTTTTTCAATGGATTGATTTGATGTAGAAATTGCTATTGATTTAGAAAGTGATTTGGGTTTCCAAACACGTTCAGAGTTTATTTTAGACTTTGTTGAAATCGTTTTGATTGTTGTCTTTTCAGATTTCTTATTTGAAACCTGCTTCTGAACTTTGTTTGGAATCTTCTCAGACTTAACTGATGAAAATCCAGGTTTAGAGTTATTCTTAGGCTTAGCCTTAGAACTCCCCTTTACCTTAGCAACCCTATCACAATCTCCATTTTTATTTAAGGCAATTTTGTTACGATTGTCACACACAACCTGTTTCCCCGTTTGTTTCTTGATTTGTTTTGGGGATACAGGCTTTTTGACATTGCCTGAATTTTTAGCAAATTTCACTTCAGTCTTTTTCTGTTTAACATACGGACAGGTAGCAACTAAATGCCCACACTCTCCGAAGTTATAACAAGACCTATATTCCACAAAATCACATGCATACCCTTCATCCCAATACCAGTAGGGACAATGAGCAGCAATATGACCAACTTCACCACATTCAAAACAGCTTCTCCATTCAACATAACCATGAGAATACTGTGGTGAGTTGTTTCTCCAATAACCATCAAATCGAGAGTGACTTTGAGAATCATAAAAGTCATGTATTCTAGATGAAAAACTTCTTGAATTCCATTGATAAGATTTTTTCATCTGATCATTGCCTTTCGATTTGTTCGGTTTTGGTCCGTTTGCCCTAGGATTTTTCTGTTTGTTCCCAGGCTGATCCTTTTCATTCTCATGTTGGTTAGGACTGAGTTCAAATGAAGATGACCAAATTGACTTCTAAATTGATTTATTAAATCATTGTTGTCGACAAAAGTACATTTAAGTAAAGATTGTTCGATATTATCAATTGGAAAATCTTTGTTGAAAATAAATTTGTCCTGTCCTACCAACATATAGGATCCTTCAACTCCTTCAAGAAACTTGAATATGGGTTTCTCTTCAGATTCAGGTTCTGAAGTTACTACCTCATTTCCAGTTTTCTCTTCAAACACTAGTTTAATCTCAGAGTCAAGATCAACAACGCAAGATGTTGTGACATCTAACTCTGATTTGAAATTACTCTTTGAAATTGTTTCATGGAGTTCTGAAATCTCTTTCTAAAAGATTCAATTTGATTCATAAAATGTCTTTCATTATTTGCCAAAATTTTATTTTCAATTTGAAATCTTTCAAGTTTATTTGTTAAGTTCTGTTTGTCCTCAAGAAGTTTCAGCACTTCATTTTTCAATTTGACACAATCAGAACATTTAGCACATTCAGCATTAGATTTTACCTCAGCATCTGAATTATTACCATTCTCAGAACCATTCTCAGAATTTGCATCAACATTTGATGTATCACTTTCTCTTGATTCACTTTGTTCTGAACTCGTATCAGAACTCAAATCACTCTTTGACAATTCACTTGAATCACCATTTCCCACTTGTTTGACAAGACACACAACATTACTTTTAACACTTTCTTTGTTAACACACTCATTCACATTAACCATTTTATCAGTTGGTTGCACAGCTGGTTGTGTAACAGATTGTTAAATTTTAGATGCAACAACTTGTTCCCATGTTAGCTTTTGTTGCATTGCAGCTTTTATCTGATCATCAGTTAATTCATCATTTTTTTACACAGCTGGTTGTGTAACAGATTGTTAAATTTTAGATGCAACAACTGACTCACTTTCGACCACTTTAATTCCACTTTCGACCTCGCGATGGGTCGAATGTACACCAAGTGGTCGAATGAACAACAACACACTAAAAATTTCTAGGTTCGACCGAAATAAAGTCCACGTTCGACCAGAAAAAGCTAGGTTTGACCCTCAAATCTCACATTCGACCTTTTCAGGTCTGTTCATCATCTTCAACCTCAAGAACACGAATCTGATCGGTTTTTGACAAAATTTTCACCAAATGTAATGAAATTTAATAAGTTTTTTGCGGATTTGAGTTTAGACAAACTTTGTGAAAGGATTTTTGAAAACAACATCAAATTCAACTCCAATTTAATCAAAAACCATGTTTTTATGAAAAGCTTCAAAATTTCTTGGGTTTTGATCTTTAAACCAGGATTCTAATCTGTTTTCATCAATTCAGATCAATTTGCAATCGTGAAATCGAGCCTATGCTCTGATACCAATTGAGAATTCATTTTAAGGATCGTAATCACGAACCGTGATATCATGAATACCAACCGTAGGGTGCGGAATCCCCTCCGATCGTGCAAAATGATTCAGAAATAAACGTAAATGATCGTGATGAAAACAGATAACGAATCACCGAGCAATTTCCATAACTTTACTCGTGTAATAGATCAAATATCAATGATTACAGATGAAATACTAGACCTAATAAAGAGAATATCACACAAACACAAACTAGGGAAAAGCTCCAAATGATAACTCTTACTAAAAATAACTAACTTTTCCCTATTTATAGGCTCCTACCTTCGCCTCTTTCAAGAAGTCGAAGGTGTTCATTCGACCCTTTAAGGGTTCGAATGAAGCCTTCTTCTACATTCAATCTTCATTCGACCAAAGATAAAATACATTCGACCTTCCAACTGGTTGAATGTATATTTAAGCTAATATCTTGGTCTTTTTCTGATCATCTGAACTTTTGACATGCAGTGCCGGATCACTAGCTAGGGACATACATAACTGAACTGTCAAGTTATGAGATTAATATACCAATGTCTGAGCTGGTGGACAAGTTTGCTGATGCATTGCCACCATACTGGAATCAACACATCGAGTGTAACACCCCAACCGATGGCGTAAACATCGGGATGTCACGTATTGATGATTGTTCAGTAGCTCATGGTAAATAATAATTCTCATTATATGATTTAGATAAATTACATACAATTGTTTTACAGGAATTCATACATCAAATTGAATAAAACTATGCACACATCTTCAAGCATTAACTCAAATCTTCAAGCAAGTAGAACCTGAAACATGTTAAGTTGAAAATATTTTGGGTCAACAAAAGTTGGTGAGAATTACATAGGTTTTGATAATAGAATAAAATTTGTGTGCAATTCATGTGTCATGGCAATCTAGTCCATATGCGAAAACATACTAGAAGTAAATCGAGTGCATAATCAACCATTGTGACTGTTGTATTGTGGTACATCCCATACGCTCATGGTTCACTCGTTTATATTGCAGTAACAAACACCCACGCTACCTTTGTAGGAGGCACGTATCCGGGTGGGATTGTCAGTCCAATAGATCTATCAATGTATACCGTCGGTTGATCAATGTTTATGCTAGAATTGTGCTTACCCTAGTCATGTTCAAGACATAATGCAACATAGAAAAACACATAGACACATTGATGATTGAATTGCATAAATAATGTTGTAACATGTTTCACCTCAAAATGGTGATAAATAGAAAAGGGGCTATGTAAAACTCACCTTAGCAAAATGTTATATCTGTTGAAAAATTGAATAGTGGTGTTGCCCAAATGTGTCAAGTATCACCCTATAATAAGGTAATAAATATGTCTAAGTCTATCTAGTCTACAAATGTATATGTTCTAGGGCTTCGAATTGGGGATAAATGCTCGTTTGATTAATATTAGAAATGTTTAATAATTGAGAGAAAATTAGTAATTAAATAGACAAAAATCTTTTTATGAAATTTAAATTTAAGATGGTCACAAAAATGTGTTTAAAGTATAAAAATAATTTTTACAAAATTATTTTCTTTAAAATAGAATATTAATTCTATTTATAACAAATTGTCAAAATTTAACTTTAATGTTAAAAATATTAAAATTAAAGAATTATTAGTTTAAAATTTATATTTCTGTTCTAAATAATCAGAAATAATTTGTATAAAATTTTGGTGCAAAAATATTAAAAATTGAATTTATTATGATTTAATTATGATTAAAACAAACAAAAATTGAATAAAAATATTAAATAAATGATTTTTCAAAATTAAAAATCATTTCAGGAAAGTTTATCATTATATAAACTCAGAATAATTTTTGTAGAAATTTATAAGATCGTTTTGATATTTTTATAGAATTTTATAAATAAAATAGAATAAACATGAATTATTTATTATATATATTAAATAAATAAATTTTCGGAAATAAAAATCTGAATAATGATGTTTAGGGTATGAACATCATTATGTAAAATTTTGGGAATTTTTGAAGGCTTATAAGTATTTTAAATAATTAAAGTGAATAAATATATAATTTAAACCTATAACTTGAAAAGCCAAAAAAAAAAGAATGTATGGGGTGGGATTCGAACCCCTGTGGTCCGGTTCACAAAGCACCAGACACAACCACTTGGTCCAGACCAGTGGTTGTGTTTGGTTTCAGTTAGTTTAAAATATAACATCTATGGAAAATCAATGTTCTTCCCCAAATCATATGATTCGAACCCTAGCTATCTCAATAATCAGATTCAACAAGCAATAGCCCCTGATTTGATGGGGCTATTGTTTGTAGATGTCCGATGAACAAAACCCAACAACAGAATGATACTTACAAGTTGGTAATCGCGAGGAACACTCGGTCAAACCGAAAAGTCAACAAGAATCAATTTACGAGTTTCTTCATGTGTTAGAGAGAAAATTAAGATTGTGTGAAGTGTTTTCGGCACGTTAAGAAGCTGAGGACGATCCCAATTTATAGTAATACCTATGGATTAACAAAATAGAGATCAAGCCGGCAAAAAAAATGGTGGCTATAACTGATGGAAGGGAAGTAAATCAACAGAAGGCGTTGGTGGTTGAGGACATTGATTGGGGAGAGGAGGCTGCTGCGGTTGAAGCTGATGTGAACAAGGCATTGATGGCCAAAATCTATACCAAATCCACACACGGTGTGAATTCTCTGGAAGGGTCGTCGGCTGAAATGCCAAAGGGTGGAATGCTAGAGAATGCGGGTCTGAAGGGAGTTCTGGTGGCCGATAAAGGAAAAGAAGCCGCTACTGAGGAAGCACTTGTAGCCGAGAAGACTTCCACCAGCAAAGCAGATGAGAAGCCGCAGAATGTGCTCAAGACAGTTGAGGAAAGAGATCTCGTAAGTATTCCTCTTGAAATAAAATCAAAGTTGTGCTCACCAAGGTATGTTACATCTGTTGCTTACTGTTTGTCTCACAATAGGAGAATTTTAAGAGAGCTGGATGATATCCGAAAAATCAACACTGAAATGAAAGAAAATGAGTTGGCATATCAGCGAAAGTTAAAGGCAACTATAGCTGAAATGCAAACTCTAAAGGAATTTGACCTGAGAAAAGATTTTTTAATAAATGACTTAACAGAAAAATTAGAAAAATCTAGAAATGAAACAAATCATCTCCAAATTGTTGTGGACAAATGGAATGTAAGCAAACATGCTCATACAGATATCGTACATTGCTCAAGGCAATCATTCGTTAAAGATGGAATTGGGTATAAGGATAAAAAGGGAATTGTAAAATCTCTGTTTTTACCTTTGAGCAAAAGTGAATATATACTCATTCCAAAACCTCATCCAAAAAATGATCTTTTTGAAAAAGAATGTGTCAAATCTGATTCAAACTCTAATATAGGTAAAAGCAGTGCAGATGCGACCCAACAGGATCAGGTGGACGATGATGAGAGTTGTGGTGGACAAACAATGGGGTTAGGTCACCCGGGTGCCAATTAATCTACAGTGAATTGGTTCATCTGGAGTAATGATAAGTCTAAAACTATTTTGAATTCGGATGAATGTAATAATTTAACTAACTTGGATGATTGTAATAGTTTGTCTAGGATGGATAACTATAATAGTTTATCTAGGCCGGATGACTGTACTACATTAACTTCGAAACTTGACTTAAAGGGCGTTGTGGCCCCTGATGATAGGAAGAATCGTATCCAACGCTCAAATGTTTGTGTTGACAATGTTATGCCAGTTTGTGTTGATCTTAATGCTGCATTCTCTGATAATGAAAATGTATATAGACCATCTGTGTTTATACCAGAACTAAAAAGAAATAGGTTTGGGAAATTTCTCACTGAAGAAATTCCAAAGTTTACTCCATCATCCACAGATATGTCATGTTCTGAAGAATCACAAAGTGAAACAGATAACTCAATTCCTGAAGAATCACAGAGTGATACAGAAAGCGACATCAGCGAGCCGGACTACAACCCAAACGAAGAATCAAGCAACAACAACATTGATGAATCATGTTCCAGTGATAGCTCAAGCTCAAGCAAGATCAAGAAAAGAGCATCACAACCATCATCATCCAGACCCTCTCCAAAGATCAAGCCAAAGCACTCAAAATGCTTTAGATGTGGAAATGAGGGTCATGTGGTTAAAAAATGTCATTTGAAATCTAATGACGTCAAAACACTAAACTGTTTTTCTGATCAGATTAAAACCTTCAAGAAACAGTAAAAAGTTTTGATAAAACCACAAAAATTTTGAAAAGACAAGAGTCGATTTTGGGTGAAAATCACGACAGATCAAAACTAAACCAGACCTGGATTCCCAAAGTTAATTAAGTAAAGGTTTGAGTCGTGATTGTACATAGAATCTCTTGTATTTATATGTGTATTTCTTGTGTTTTCTTTTGTATTTCAGAATAAGTTACAGAAATGGTAGATCGCACTCATGAGATATCTATGGCATGTTGATAGCGGGGCTTCAAGACACATGACTGGTCTAAAGGAACTCCTCAAGAACTATAGGTTTATTGATGGAGAGTTCGTTGCCTTCGCCGGGAATGAAAAGGGCGGGAAGATAGTTGGAATAGGAGATGTGGTTTCCGACGCACTGACTTTAGAAGATGTGAATTATGTTCCAGAATTGTGCTACAATCTCATGAGCGTATCACAAGTCTGTGACAAAGGAATCTCGGTGTTATTCAATGACATGGAGTGCATTTTTCTGAAGCCTGGATTCATACCGCCCACCAATATGATTATGCTAAAAGCTCCTAGAAAAAATAACACTTATGTGATAAATATGAGAGATGCCAAGTCTGAATGTCAAATGACATGTTTACTTTCAAAGGCATCCGAGTCAGAGTCACTGTTATGGCACAGGCGATTGGGACATGTAAACATTAAAAACATTAACAAACTTTTTAAACTAAATCTTGTCAGAGGGCTTCCTTCCAAGGAATTTCCTTTTTCTGAAAAATATTTAGCATGTGCCAAAGGAAAACAACACAAGAAATCGCACAAGTCCAAAACAGTGAACTCTATCGACTCACCTCTTCAACTATTGCATATGGATCTTTTCGGTCCAATTAGTGTTTAAAGCTTAGCTAAAAAATCTTATTGTTTGGTGATAACAGATGACTTTTCTCGTTTTACATGGGTGTATTTCTTAGAATACAAAAGTGAAGCTACCGAGATAGTGAAGATAAAAGTCAGATCAATCAGAAGCGATCACGGCACTGAATTCAAAAATCAAAGCTTCGTGACTTTCTGCAACAACAAAGGAATTCATCTTCAGTACAGTGCTACGAGAACTCCTCAACAGAATGGAGTTGCTGAAATGAAGAATCGTACACTTATTGAAGCTGCCAGAACTATGCTAATCTACTCCAAGTTGCTGAACATCTTCTGGGCAGAAGCTGTGAATACCGCCTGTTATGTTCTTAACAGAGTCTTAATTGTTAAGGCGCGCGGGAAAACAGGTTATGAATTACTTTTCAAAAGAAAACCTCTAATTGATTACTTCAGGCCGTTCGGATGCTCATGTACTCTTCTAAACAACTATGAGAACATAATGAAGTTCGATGCAGTTGGAGATGAGTGCTTCTTTGTTGGATACTCTTCAAGTCAGAAGGCTTATAGAGTATACAACAAACGCACCAAGATGGTTCTCGAATCCTTCTATGTTGATTGGCAGGAATCCAACTCCACTAACACAGGAGCTGGTCTTGACTGGTTCTTTGACGTGGATGTTGTTTTCAACAATTTCAGTATCATTGAAGAACAAACATCTGACAATCAAGCAGCCGCTCCTTCTCCTCTCGAAGATACTCTTTACTCTTCTGAAGACGATGTTGCACCCTTCACCACCCGATTCTCTCCATTAGTAGTTGATCTAATTGTTCCTCTTCAATCCATAAATGGTGATGCGACTGTTGAGAATACACAATCTCCTGAAAGTACTCCAATTTCAGAAGAACCATCTTCAGCACAACAGTTTGTAAATGATCCATCCAGCTCATCAATCCCTGTAGATCACCTTTCAAATCTGCCTTCCCAAGTTCAAGAAGAGCCGAACATGGGATTTAAATCATCTAAGAATCATCCTGTTGAGAACATCATCGGACCAATCTCTGAGGGTGTTCTCACTAGAAATCAGGTAGATAAGCTCAATATTGCACTCTCAGCATTCTTATCTCAGACAGTACCTTTCAGCATTGAGGATGCAGTCAGAGATGCAAGCTGGGTTGAAGCCATGCAGGACGAGCTGTCTCAGTTTAGAAAGCTCAAGGTTTGGGAGCTAGTGGATCTACCTGAAGGGAAGTATCCTATAGGAACTAGATGGGTTTTTCGCAACAAAATGGATGAACGTGGTGTGGTGATCAAGAACAAGGCTCGTCTGGTGGTTCAGGGTTTTCGTCAGCAGGAAGGTATTAATTATGAGGAAGTATTCGCTCCAGTTGCTCGACTTGAAGCCATCCATATCTTCTTGGCATACGCCTCACCCAAGAACTTCAAAGTCTTTCAAATGGATGTGAAGAGTGCATTCTTGTACGGGAAAATCAAGGAAGAAGTCTACGTCTGTCAACCGCCGGGCTTTGAAGACCCTGATCATCCCAACAAATACTACAAATTGGATAAGGCTCTCTATGGACTTCATCAAGCTCCTCGAGCTTGGTATGAGACCTTATCTTCGTATTTGCTGCAAAATGGATACACCAGAGGGAAGATCGACATGACTCTGTTCGCCAAATAAGTCAACAAACATTCTATTCTTGTTGAAATATATGTTGACGATATTATCTTTGGCTCCACTGATGAAAATTTGTGTAGGGAATTCGAAAGCATTATGAAGTCTTAGTTTGAAATGAGCATGATGGGAGAATTGTCATTTTTCTTAGGCCTGGAAGTTCAGCAAAAAGAAGACGGAATTCTCATCCATCAAGCCAAATACACAAGAGACATCCTGGCAAAATACAACATGTCTGATTGCAAGCCGTCCAACACTCCTTTTGCGGCCCAAACAACACTTGTACCAGATCTTCAAGGCCTTTCAGTGAATCCTCACACATATCTATCAATGATTGGCTCACTGATATATCTGTCACACCCTCAAATTTCCACCTGCGGAGTTCCACCGCGAGGCGTGTGACACACCAGGATCCAAGTCAACGGTCACAATAAACGACGTCTAAATGTATAAACATACGTAAGCAAGAACCATGCATAAGTTTAAAACCAACATTCAAACAGTGCGGAAGCATTTAAAGTTTTACAAAAGTCATGCAGAAATAAAATATAAGTTCAACAGTTCATAATCCCAAACATGCAGATGAGACCCTAGACGCGAGACGACTCCAGTGCGACCTCGTGCGCCTATCTGACAGCTGCTACCTTAGCGACCTGAGAAAACATGCTAAAAGAGTCAACATATAATGCTGGTGAGTTCACAGGTTTTAATTAAACGTTTAAAGTGTTCCATCGAAAACCGTTACCATCACAATTACTACTATGCTTATGAGAACGCCCGCTAGGCGCAGAATGAGATACTCATACGGGTGAAACCATTACTGACTGAGCCGTGTGTTACCCTTAGTTTCCTATGGGCTACCGTCATCGCCGGTAGACCTTGTTTTGTTAGAGACAATATGCACCCGCCCGGTCCAACCGTCGAGTGGGGGTTGTCAGTTCCCAATAGCGCTATCCATATTTCCCCGCCATATACCCATGTTCGTGGTTTCAAGGGATTTTCGATGAACCGTATAGTACGATAAGTGAGCCATAGTATAACGTGATAAAGAGTCATGAGCCATAAGAGTTTAACAAGTCATAAGTCATAAAAGAGTTTTAAGCATGTTTCTCCCCCGAAAACATAAACAGTAAAATGTGGGGCCGTGAACTCACCTTAAGTTGCGTATTCCGTTTAAGAGTAAACCGTATGCGTGATATGAGTAAACCGTCTGTAAGATATGATAGCCCCAACTATTGGCGACCTATCATAAGATATGTGTCAAGTTAGACTAATAACCCATCGGGTTCATTAGTCCCTAAGTCCAGTCCATGACCATTATGTGCCCGAAAAGCGTGTTTGACCGACAACAAGACTACGTAAGACAAGACTCGACATCCCATTGGTGACCCGACATTCCACGTGTTAGATAAATACAAGACATCATGCCACATACGCAATTAAACACTTAATACGCGCAACAGTTCACCTAGTCTAGCATAATATCCGATTAACGCATAAACAGGTTCGAACACGTGTCACTAAGTCATTGGGTGTATCCCGGGGTTCCTATCATGTTCCTAAGCGTCAAATCATGTTCCGGGATGTTAAAATATACATACAGCAGCATTATACGCGATTAGGAATCAAACTAGCATTTAGGATTGTAATTGCTTAAGTATAGGCATTTAGGATTGTAATTGCTAGTTGTATAGGCAATTAGGATTGTAATTGCTAGTAGTTGAGGGGAATAGGCCTCTACTCGCCTATATATAGGCGAATAGGGCTTGTACTCGCCTATACATCAGGCAATTAGGAGCCTACTCGCCTAAAGCCTCATGCGAGTAGGTTCCTACTCGCCTATACTGTTCTGTAGTGCAATTTCGCGCGCCGAACACTCCAAATCAGATCTGAAACATGTAGGAACATCCAATAATCATCCTAACACATTAACAAACATATTTCAAGCAAAACCCCTAAGTTTTCATCGTTCTAACAGTTCCGAATGCGAGTGTTTTCCCAAAATAGCAACTTAGCATGTAAACATCACATCAACATGCAAGAACTTGCCCTAAATAGCAATTATTCAGATTAAATCACATAACCACGTTATCCAATAGCATCCTACTGTTCTAGCATCATCCTAGAGCAAACCCTAACATCATACAATCAACAACACGCCTCATATCATCCTTAATCATCCAAAATCCTTCAAATGGGTCAAAACATCAAGTATCAACAATACACAACCAAAACCATTCAAACTCCTAGGACATCATCATACTAACTTGTAATAGCCATAAACATCATAATAACACAAAAACAATCATGATTCAATCCTAAAAAATCTATCTTTAATCACATACAACACATACAACACATGTAAAGGTGTGGGTTTGTTTAAAAACGGTTTTAAATGGATTTTCAAAGACAAAAACATTTATAAGTCAGGTCTGGACTTTTAGGGAGTAAAAGATAATCATTTAAAGGTTTGGGTTTGAAGAACACACCTTGTATTCAAGAGGAAATGATGGAATAAGCTTGGAAATGGTTGTTTTGATGTAAAAATAGGTTCCAGAGGGTGTTTGTGGGTTGAGATAGGTTATGGAACGGCTAGGGTTGAATAAATGGTGTTTTAGAGGTCAAGGGTGGTATTTATAGGCGTTTCTAGTCGTTCGGGGCAATTCAGGCGAGTACGCAGCAGTATAGGCGAGTAGGGCTGCTATTCGCCTGAACCATCAGGCGAGTAGCCCCCTAATCGCCCATAATATCCCCTACTCGCCCTTACATGTGGCGATTAGGCTATCCCACACAAGCCTATTCGCCCCTAGTCCAAACATTTGTGTTTTTGGCGCGTTAAACCCCGTTTTAACATATGTTAACACATATTCACATACCGACAAGCCACATAATGATTGTAAACATATAATGCATGATAAATAACACGTTCCCGCCCGATCACCAATTCCCGGGACCCGAGACTTGCGTATGTTAAAACCCTAATGATGTGCGATTCGACTCGACCGACCTTGTTATGTGTAACGTATGCGCGACTCGCTAAGGTAGACTTACTAAGTTTTCAAAAGTTAGTTACCGGAAGTTGCCGGGTGTCACATCATCCCCCTGTTGAAAGAATTTTCGTCCCGAAAATTTCCCGAAGTCGAGGAGGAAAAACAAATAAGAAGAAAAAAAAAAATTTTCCGGGTCGTCACATCATCCCCCTGTTGAAAGGAATCTCGTCCCGAGATTCTTTCGGCTCCAACAGTGATGTGTGTCGACCTCTGTGCCCAAGTAACGTTTCCCCAAAATACAACAAGTGAAGGTCATAAATCAAACGTGCCAGTAATAACCGGGAAACCACTTTCCCCAAATATGAGTATGAGACAAGAGACCCCCGATGAAAGCCTACTGGAGCCTACTATGATCGGTATAACTAATCCACCGGTACCGTCCAAGTAGCATCCCCAAAGGACCCTCATCGACCCAAAGAATGAGAAACAGAGACCAAAGCACAAAGAAAATACCCGAAACACGAATGCACAACAATGCGGATAAAAGTATAACCAAAGCGTAACAAGAGATAAGAGAGAATACGTACGGGTAACAGTGTCTGGGTCCACCTGGTTCTCCCTAGCACCGATCACATAAGCATGAGCACGAGTAAGCCGGCCACCGCCTTCCTTGTCCCCATCCTTCCCTGCAGTCCCTGTGCCCCCTTGATTCAACTTGGGACAGCTTCGCTTGAAGTGCCCCGCTTCCCCACAATGAAAGCAACCCTGGTTCCCCTGTGGAGCAGGGGTAGTAATAGCAGTAGTCTGAGTTGTCCTGGAAAGGTTGACCCTGCAATCCTTGGCATGATGCCCCGGTTTCTGACAACGCTCACAGCGAAAACTCTCACAAGTACCATAGTGATGAAACCCACAACGTCCACACTTAGGGCTTTTCCCAGCATAGCCCCCCTGTTTCTGGTCCGATGCTGACCCAGAAGCTTCAGTCTTCTTCGCCGCCGGTTGTCGCTGAACCCCCGATGAACCCTTATCCACGCTTTCCCACTTCCTCTTGTTTTCTGCCGGCGCCTTCACAGAAGAGCCCCTAGGAGGCAAGACACCCTCAGAAATCTTCAAGTTGGTCATCTTAGTAGCTGACCGCACAGCCTCTGACATAGTAGTAGGATCCCTAGCAGACACCAATCCCGCAATCTCTGGCACCAAACCCGCAAGATACTGCTCTATCCTCCTATACTCTGGTGTAGACAAACCTGGACACATCACTGCTAGCTCGTTGTGCCTGATCGTGTACTCCTCAACCTCAGAACCAACCATCTTAAGATTCCCATATTCCTGTTCCAACCTCTTAATCTCCTCACGCGGGCAATACTCCTCCTTCAACCTACGCACAAAATCCGCCCAAGGCATGGCGTTGGCCTCCCCAAGACCAAGTGTCTGTGTGACGCAGTTCCACCACGTCAAGGCGGCTCCTACAAAAGTCCCCGAAGCAAACTTCACCCAATCCGCCGCTGGAGTCTCACATGAAGCAAACACCGACTCCGTCTTCTCCAACCACCTGAGTAACTCCACAGCTCCCTCCGTACCCTGGAAGCTGAGAGGCTGACAATCCTTAAACCGCTTATAAGCAATACCTGCCTGAACCGGAGGAGCAGTAGCACCCATAAAAGTCTGCTGGGCAGCCTGAAAAGCAGCTAATGCAACGCCCAACTGTTGCTGCATCATCTCATTGAGTTCCTCATGCGTCATAGTGATGTTACCACCACCTCTACCCCCACCACGGCGTCCACCTCCGCCACCACGGCGTCCACCTGCACGTCCACCAGCGCGACCGGACATGTTCTGCCAAAACATGAGACGAGACACTCAGTACCACTAACAAACCAAGCTACAAGTGACCAAACGAACTCGGAATGCGGTTCCAGCATGACCATTAGTCCGAACACAAAGTCCACCAAGATTTTCATGCATTTCGATTTATGATTTCGTGTGCACCCGAAATAACAAATCGCTCTACATGGTCCTCTAGGCGTGCTCCGAGCTAGAACTCCAAGTCACCCGATAACCACATCTCAGAATGATACAACTAACCCAAAAGATCAATAAAGAAGTCCCCTCGGCTGTAACCCAGAGGAGGAAATAAAGTGAAGCTAGAAATAACCAAGGATAAGGTAGGTAATGTGACACTGTGTGGTAAGGAGACCGACACCCCGACAAGGTTAGTATGTTTGCCCAAAAGACACGACTCAAATGTATGTGACCGTCTAGTGTGTGTGACTCGGTTATAGTCTAGACTCTACATGCAGTCCTAGTTCACTATAACCATTGGCTCTGATACCAATCTGTCACACCCTCAAATTTCCACCTGCGGAGTTCCACCGCGAGCCGTGTGACACACCAGGATCCAAGTCAACGGTCACAATAAACGACGTCTAAATGTATAAACATACGTAAGCAAGAACCATGCATAAGTTTAAAACCAACATTCAAACAGTGCGGAAGCATTTAAAGTTTTACAAAAGTCATGCAGAAATAAAATATAAGTTCAACAGTTCATAATCCCAAACATGCAGATGAGACCCTAGACGCGAGACGACTCCAGTGCGACCTCGTGCGCCTATCTGACAGCTGCTACCTTAGCGACCTGAGAAAACATGCTAAAAGAGTCAACATATAATGCTGGTGAGTTCACAGGTTTTAATTAAACGTTTAAAGTGTTCCATCGAAAACCGTTACCATCACAATTACTACTATGCTTATGAGAACGCCCGCGAGGCGCAGAATGAGATACTCATACGGGTGAAACCATTACTGACTGAGCCGTGTGTTACCCTTAGTTTCCTATGGGCTACCGTCATCGCCGGTAGACCTTGTTTTGTTAGAGACAATATGCACCCGCCCGGTCCAACCGTCGAGTGGGGGTTGTCAGTTCCCAATAGCGCTATCCATATTTCCCCGCCATATACCCATGTTAGTGGTTTCAAGGGATTTTTGATGAACCGTATAGTACGATAAGTGAGCCATAGTATAACGTGATAAAGAGTCATGAGCCATAAGAGTTTAACAAGTCATAAGTCATAAAAGAGTTTTAAGCATGTTTCTCCCCCGAAAACATAAACAGTAAAATGTGGGGCCGTGAACTCACCTTAAGTTGCGTATTCCGTTTAAGAGTAAACCGTATGCGTGATATGAGTAAACCGTCTGTAAGATATGATAGCCCCAACTATTGGCGACCTATCATAAGATATGTGTCAAGTTAGACTAATAACCCATCGGGTTCATTAGTCCCTAAGTCCAGTCCATGACCATTATGTGCCCGAAAAGCGTGTTTGACCGACAACAAGACTACGTAAGACAAGACTCGACATCCCATTGGTGACCCGACATTCCACGTGTTAGATAAATACAAGACATCATGCCACATACGCAATTAAACACTTAATACGCGCAACAGTTCACCTAGTCTAGCATAATATCCGATTAACGCATAAACAGGTTCGAACACGTGTCACTAAGTCATTGGGTGTATCCCGGGGTTCCTATCATGTTCCTAAGCGTCAAATCATGTTCCGGGATGTTAAAATATACATACAGCAGCATTATACGCGATTAGGAATCAAACTAGCATTTAGGATTGTAATTGCTTAAGTATAGGCATTTAGGATTGTAATTGCTAGTTGTATAGGCAATTAGGATTGTAATTGCTAGTAGTTGAGGGGAATAGGCCTCTACTCGCCTATATATAGGCGAATAGGGCTTGTACTCGCCTATACATCAGGTAATTAGGAGCCTACTCGCCTAAAGCCTCATGCGAGTAGGTTCCTACTCGCCTATATTGTTCTGTAGTGCAATTTCGCGCGCCGAACACTCCAAATCAGATCCGAAACATGTAGGAACATCCAATAATCATCCTAACACATTAACAAACATATTTCAAGCAAAACCCCTAAGTTTTCATCGTTCTAACAGTTCCGAATGCGAGCGTTTTCCCAAAATAGCAACTTAGCATGTAAACATCACATCAACATGCAAGAACTTGCCCTAAATAGAAATTATTCAGATTAAATCACATAACCACGTTATCCAATAGCATCCTACTGTTCTAGCATCATCCTAGAGCAAACCCTAACATCATACAATCAACAACACGCCTCATATCATCCTTAATCATCCAAAATCCTTCAAATGGGTCAAAACATCAAGTATCAACAATACACAACCAAAACCATTCAAACTCCTAGGACATCATCATACTAACTTGTAATAGCCATAAACATCATAATAACACAAAAACAATCATGATTCAATCCTAAAAAATCTATCTTTAATCACATACAACACATACAACACATGTAAAGGTGTGGGTTTGTTTAAAAACGGTTTTAAATGGATTTTCAAAGACAAAAACATTTATAAGTCAGGTCTGGACTTTTAGGGAGTAAAACATAATCATTTAAAGGTTTGGGTTTGAAGAACACACCTTGTATTCAAGAGGAAATGATGGAATAAGCTTGGAAATGGTTGTTTTGATGTAAAAATAGGTTCCAGAGGGTGTTTGTGGGTTGAGATAGGTTATGGAACGGCTAGGGTTGAATAAATGGTGTTTTAGAGGTCAAGGGTGGTATTTATAGGCGTTTCTAGTCGTTCGGGGCAATTCAGGCTTGTACGCAGCAGTATAGGCGAGTAGGGCTGCTATTCGCCTGAACCATCAGGCGAGTAGCCCCCTAATCGCCCATAATATCCCCTACTCGCCCTTACATATGGCGATTAGGCTATCCCACACAAGCCTAATCGCCCCTAGTCCAAACATTTGTGTTTTTGGCGCGTTAAACCCCGTTTTAACATATGTTAACACATATTCACATACCGACAAGCCACATAATGATTGTAAACATATAATGCATGATAAATAACACGTTCCCGCCCGATCACCAATTCCCGGGACCCGAGACTTGCGTATGTTAAAACCCTAATGATGTGCGATTCGACTCGACCGACCTTGTTATGTGTAACGTATGCGCGACTCGCTAAGGTAGACTTACTAAGTTTTCAAAAGTTAGTTACCGGAAGTTGCCGGGTGTCACAATATCTTACAGCCAGCAGACCAGATATTATGTGGGCAGTTGGATGCTGCGCACGCTTTCAGTCAAATCCCAAGCAATCGCATGAAACTGCAGTAAAAAGAGTCTTCCGCTACCTCAAAGGGACACCGAAACTTGGTTTATGGTCTCCTAAGAGTGATAATTTTGATTTAATCGCTTACTCTGATAGTGATCATGCAGGTTGCAGGATTGATAGAAAATCTGGTGTTTGTCAATTTCTGGGTAACAGGCTGGTGTCTTGGCAGAGCAAGAAGCAGACTACAGTGTCCATCTCCACTGCTCAAGCTGAATACACAGCTGCATCCAGTTGTTGTTGTCAAGTGTTATGGATCCAAAATCAACTTTTGGACTATGGTTTGAATGTCATGCATACACCTATTTTCATTGATAATGATGCTTGTCGTGACATCGTGAAGAATCCAATTGATCATTCTAGAACAAAACAAATTGAAATTCGGATTCATTCTATTCGCGATGCCCACGACAAAGGATACATACAGGTGTTGCTAATCGATACTGCTGATCAAAAGGCAGATATCTTCACAAAAGCTTTTGACAAAACCCGTTTTCAATAGTTGGTAACCTGGTTGGAAATGATAAATTTTGAATGATTTCTTATTAAAAAAAAAAAAAAACTCTTTACTTGTGCATAATATATAAAAGAAAAATCTTCTTTTTGTTTCAAACAAAATTTTTGGGGGAGAAAGTAAAACCGGTCCATCCCTACTGCAAAATTTCAAAAAAATTAATTCAAGAAATGATAGAAGCTAATCATATTTCGTCAGCATGTGAATAGGACCCAGAGGATGTTGTGCATATTTCTAGGTAACAGGCTGGTGTCTTGGCAGAGCAAGAAGCAGACTACAGTGTCCATCTCCACTGCTCAAGCTGAATACACAGCTGCATCCAGTTGTTGTTGTCAAGTGTTATGGATCCAAAATCAACTTTTGGACTATGGTTTGAATGTCATGCATACACCTATTTTCATTGATAATGATGCTTGTCGTGACATCGTGAAGAATCCAATTGATCATTCTAGAACAAAACATATTGAAATTCGGATTCATTCTATTCGCGATGCCCACGACAAAGGATACATACAGGTGTTGCTAATCGATACTGCTGATCAAAAGGCAGATATCTTCACAAAAGCTTTTGACAAAACCCGTTTTCATCAGTTGGTAACCTGGTTGGAAATGATAAATTTTGAATGATTTCTTATTAAAAAAAAAAAACTCTTTACTTGTGCATAATATATAAAAGAAAAATCTTCTTTTTGTTTTAAACAAAATTTTTGGGGGAGAAAGTAAAACCGGTCCATCCCTACTGCAAAATTTCAAAAAAATTAATTCAAGAAATGATAGAAGCTAATCATATTTCGTCAGCATGTGAATAGGACCCAGAGGATGTTGTGGCCTCAAGCAACGATGTGTCGGTAGATTCAGCCTGGAATCAATTAAACTGCTAATAGGTGATTAACAGTAAAGATCTACACGGAAAGCTGGATTCCCACTGTGCTATAGGTCTGCACAAGCTGAGTCCGGTCATACACAGGTTGAGAAATCAAAAGACACAGAAAATTTTGTGCATAGGTAAATCAAAAGACACCTAAGAGTGCAAGCTACCAATGCGGGGCTAAGAAAATTAATCAACTGAGCAGCAAAAGACACGCAATGTTAGTGACGTGCAAACATATTTAGATAGCTCACCAAATGATCAGATGATCATCTTCTCTGCTTACGGTAACATAGACCTGAAGCTCTCATCATCTGATCAAGATAATGATCATCTTCTTTGCTTATGGTAACATAGACCTGAAGCTCTCATCATTATATTTCGATAAACCTTGAGGATCGGTAGGCTCATACATAGCACAAGTGGGGTCCACAAAATTTTCGTCAATATTACCGAAAACATGATAAACATCATCGCCAAACACATGTTGAAAGAGAAAAGGCATGGATTTAAGTGGACAAGCATACCGACATTTTTTCTTAGGCTGCAGCTATCCAACGGGAAGTTGAAATGTGACCTGGCAGGCATGGTTAGTATGATCTTGAATGCAGAAGGTGAGATTTGGTAAAACCCCACTTATTAATATGAAATTGGGCTTCTGAGCTCTTATTGGGCCTCTGCGTACTAATTATGCTGTGAGTACTTACTGGGCCCTGCGCACTTAGCTTAAGTGCGCAGGCCCACATCATTATTGTATATATACTCAGTAAATTTTTTTAACAGTATCCACTTTTACAAACCCTAATTCCTGTTACCTAATCAGATCATCATCGTTCATCATCAACGTTCACCTTCAAATCTCTAACCCCTAATCATCATTATCACTCTAATCACATCTTATCACCCTTAATCTGTTTCATTATTCTCATTTTGTTGATCTTCACCATTGATTAAGGTAGCTTATATGTACTAATTGTTTCTTGCTTGGGATTACAGGGACTATAAGCACGTTTAAAGGATTCAGTCGTGGGTTTTATTTTGTCAATTGGTTTGAATTTTGAAGGTTGCGTACTTGATGATGAACATTGCGCACTTGTTTCTTAGAAACTGCGTACTTGTCTCATCAAGTTCAAACCTTTGAAACCCTAGAATGTTGCGCAATTGTGCGGAGCATTTAAATCTTAAACGAATGTTTAAGTATCTGCATACTTGTCTAGTACGCAGATTGGCCTGTCTTGACTAGCGGTTATGATGAGCCGGTCGTTATGGGTCATACAAAACCTAAATAACCTAGGTAGCTAGGGTAAGTAGGGTATCAATCCAAGGAGCGTGTGGTTAGTGAATATTATTTAGTTTATTAAACAGTATTATTTATGAAGGTGCTAGAAAAATTATGAAGCTAGTGCTTTGTTCATTTAAGAATTTGATTGGAAAGTTTTGTTTATTATACTAAGACTTGAATTGAAATTATATGAATAAAAAATAATATAGATTGTAAACAATTTAATTAAAAAGATCACACTAGGGTTTCAACAATTTAATACTAGGGATTTCACAAATGGGTAAACAATAGTAATGTGTTTGGTGTTAACGGAGTGATTGCTCAATAGGCTTAGGTGTCAAGTTTTATCAATATCGAAGATAGAATAAACTACACTTCATTACCTAGAACATACAATCCTATGTTTGTGTTAACGTAAGGAATCATGCTTATCTCACGAGAAATTGGCACAAGATCAATTAACTACAATGAGTTTAGCATAAGATTAATCACCAATTAACAAGGTTAATTCAAGCACACAATAACATAAACAAAAGTTTAAGAACAATACCCAATGTGTTCAAACCCTAGATATCAAAAGCTTACATCCCTAGTGTAATACAATAGAATTAGCCAATCATGGCCATAGAGCTTGCTTCTTCTAAAAAATAATGTATCTTGGCTCTTGAAAGTCTTTTTGTCCCTTTCTCTTGATCTCCTTGCGTCGCCTCCTCTCTTCGATAAAAAAAAATATGCGATCCCCCAAAAAATAATGATGATGCCTGCCCTATTATGCCACCTCCCGATGATGTCAAAAAATACCAAATGTTGATGATATTTTTTCTCTTGTTCCTCCAATAAAAATCCACCGTAACTCCTTCTTTTCTTTTAATATCCGCCCAAATGAAATTGAATTTGGTCAACCAATATATTAGTTCACTCCACAAGTCAAGTCAACTATTTAATTATTTGACATTAATGGCTTGAAGTGTTGACTAACTTAACACATGGCGTCGGAATGCATCGAACACCAATAGCCGACGGGATTGGTATTGTCTATGAACATTCTTTCTGTCTACGGGGTCTCTACAAAGTTGCTAAACCGCCGCAAATGCAAATATTCCCTGTAGCCGACGCGAATAACATATTTTTTTTCTTATTTCTTTCGTAACCCAAAGCCCCGTTAAACTCCCGGAATGCACTTTAAGCGCGTTTAAGCCTACGAACACAAATCATATCAAAGTAATACATTTGGAAATATAAAATCACATATAAACGCACTTTTAATCATCAAAATCTAACGACTTTCAACCAAATATCACATCCCCACACTTATCTTTTTTAGTCCCGAAAAAATTATATATACTCTGCTCAAGACATTATCACAGACTAGCACCCCAATCGCCCTATCATACCTTACCTAAGGTCCAAAGTAATACTCCATTTATAAATCAGCACTAGATGTGTTAATTCAGCAAGTCAAATTGATTTTTATTTAAAAACAGAATTTACCCGACTAAATCTAACATGCTTCCGGTTTTTATTTTCATGCAACACACCCCTCGCAATTTTCACTCCACTCGGTTTAAT